>JBAMHW010000008.1:29761153-29779920 GCA_037177495.1 Rhadinocentrus ornatus
GCATTCAAAAGTGACCAAAACATCAGCCAGAAAGCAGGAACTGAGAAGTGGTCTGTGGTCACCACCTGCAGAACCACAGTCTGGATGAACTGCTGGTTCTTTCTGTGAGAAAGTCCCACCAAGTTGCATAATATTACTTTCCTACTTTGCTATGTTTTGACATTTATGTTGTGATTGGGCGACCACCAGGTGGTTTTGCTATGTTAAGTTGTATAGAGCAAAAATAAAAGAGCTGGAATGTGGAAGATGTAGAGGCTAGATTTGTGTCAGACTTGTGAGCTTTAATGTTAACATTCAAAATGAAAGATAAAGAAACACAATACTCCTCACACCCATCAAGTCCTCCAACTGAAACCAGTGTATCTGTTTCTGTTCATACCCTTAAGATACAAATCTTAATCATGTCCTGTAAGTAGCACCCCTACTAAGGGCATGAGGGAAATATGCTTCTGAAGTGTCTCCACACTGGAGCAGACATCATTACCCAGTTTATCATTAACACACCACAGTGTCCCAATGAGGAAGAAGGAGGGGTGGTTGGACGGAGCAGCTATGTGATGACCTGTCAGCCATCGGCCCTTGTTAGAAGTGAGATTGGAATCAACTTATATTCCAACCACTCCTCTTCCCTTCTGGCTGGGTTAAGCAGAAACATGACAAAATCATTATGGTTTGAGTCAAAATACATTCTTTTTACAATGCCATTTCACGGGTAATGCAGATGCTACTATTTCTTTGTGTTTTCTTGGTAGTAGGCATGCAGTGATTTGGTGTATTACCGCCACCAACTGGTAAGTAGTGTGGACCAATCCAATCTATTTGTATTTATAAAACACTTTAAAACAACCACAGTGAACCCATACATAACAATAGAAGCACAGTAAATAAAATAATTAAAGCATTTATAAACAATGAAATCCGACAAACAAAACTAGTCAAAATATGAAAGCAAAAACAAAATGTTAACATCTCAAGAGTGTGAAAAAGTCAAAGAGAACAAGTGCAACCATATTTCACTATGGAATCATCTCATCTGTTTACCAGAAGATATACTTACTTGGAAAATCTTTAATTGGGATAAAGCTCACAATTATCTCTGGTCAAAGGAGGTATATTCTCTTCAGCAAATGTACAGTACTTATTTAGGAATAATTCACAAGGTAAAAATAACTCAGCTCAGACAGACTCTGACTCTTATGAAGAGCAACAGTCTTATATAAGCCCAAACTAAGGAAAGATACTATAAAAACGTATTCTCCACAAAGCCCTTTGTTAAACATAATGTATAAAGAGCTCAGAACAGGGTAACTGCCTCTGCAGGTGGAGGTGGGATGCTTTAAAGGTGTCTCAGAAAAGGACAGGTTATGTGTTTTGTGTAACTTAAGGGTTGTTGGATGAATGGCTTTTTTCTTCTTCTTCTTCTTCTTCTTCTGATATTGTCCTTAATATCATGTTTGAGAAAATTTAATGTTAAATTACATCCACAGATTTGTTTGTGATAACAATCAAAGTACGTTTTCATGATTCAAGACATTTAATGATATGAGAAATGTAATGGAAAATAGCCACATGAATTTAACATTTAACAAAATGTACAAAGGACCTATCGCTGCTGGTTGACTGCATTTTCATCAGCACACGCTGGTTTATCCTGATACGAGGCTGTGGACAGTTTTCTCATTTCTTAATGCTTTGCTGGGGTGGGTTTTAAAAAACAATGCAAAATGTTCCTACCTGCTAAAAACAGCAATGTTTCTCTAAGAAACGCTGGACTCCTTCCTGTTTCTGGAGACAAAACAACCGTGTGCCGCTGTATTATCAGACAGACAATGACTAGCACCCGCTCTGTTGTATTTATATTCAGACAAACAAAGAAACAATTCCCCCTTAAAAATGACACTGGCTCTTTGGAGGCAGTCAATCTGAGAAAGGTTAAACACTCCTGCGTGTGAGCGGCTACATCTGCTACTGTGTGATAAGGCCGCCGCTTCAAAAATAATATGATTCATATTGTTGAAATGTTGTGGCGATATCGATTATTTATAGTCATGATTCAGGTGTGAGACAGCGGAAGGAGCAGAGGGGCAGCAGGGCAGGACAGCAGTGCTGATGCATTCAAGGACACTTAGAAATAAAATGTTTTAGAGATTGATCGATGTTGTAAACTGTGATTATTATTAGTTTTAAAAAGTGACCTAATTTAGCTTATTTGTCTCTTGAATTCACATGTTAAAACAATCATGTTTATGTCATTATCTGTGGTTTTGGGTTTGTTTGTTGTTGTTTTTTTGTCTTGTCATGTTTAGTTCTGTTTTGCTTTCTGCTTCCTCTCATTAGTTCAACTGGTTTAATTAGCTAATTCTCTTCACCTGTTTCCTATTAGCTCCTTGGTGTATTTATTGGTTTCAGTTTCAGTCTGCCAATCCGTTTGTTGTAGTCTTCATGTCATGTTGTCTTGTTTTGGTTCAGGCCATGTCACAGTCTTCCCTCCCTAGCGTTTTCTTTTGTAAGGTTAGTTTTTGTTAAAACTGTTTTCCTGCACCGGTCTGCTTTCCGTCTCATCATCTGCCTGCATTTTGGTCCACGCCTCGTCCACGCCACAGTCCTGACAGCATCCTCTTTTTCTTTCCTTTGAGCAAGGAATATGTCGTTAATTAGGATGTATTTTGGATTTGTGATAGGCTCATGACCACAGCACACCACATGATGGCATGATGTTCATCATGGTGACCACTGACTGACCCCAAGCACCACCTCCACTCAGTACATCCACCCTTATTAACTCCTTAACGCCTGAATTTACTTACAAATTTTGGAAAGCAAAAAAAATACAGGAAAAGCAATTAGGAAAAAACTGAAAACTACTGAAACAAAATAAAGTCCAATTTAATATTAAATAACAAAAAATAAATATAAATTTTAATTAGTTAACTTTTAAGTAAACAAGAGTGAACAAAAGCAAATACATGAATAAAATAGAATAATTAGATATGAAACAGTAAAATAAAAAAAGGCCTGAAGTGGTCTGATGTAACTTTGAAACACCAGGCGTTATGGGGTTAATACAGATAAAACTCAAAAAATTAGAATGTTGCATGAAACCTAATTTATTTCAGTAATAAAAAATAAAATAAAAGGGTAAATTTATATATTGTATCGACTCATTGCAGGCAAAGTGAGATATTTCAAGTATCTATTTATATTTTGATGATTAAGACTTACAGTTTATGGAAACCCAAAAATCTTAATCTCAGAAAATTAGAATATTACATGAAATTGATTTTGAATCCAGAAATATTGACCATGTGAAGAGTATAGTCCACAATGAACTCAGTACTTGGTTTGAGCCCCTTGTGCATGAATTCCTGCCTCAATGCAGCGTGGCATGGATGTTATCAGCCTGTGGTCTGCCGGTTTGTTATGGATGACCAGGACACTTCAATAGTGGTCTTCAACTCTTCTGCGTCTCATGTGTCTCATCTTTCTCTTGGTGTAACGTCCCATAGATTTTCTACGGGATTCAGATCAGGGGAGTTTGCTGGCCAATCCAGCACAGTAATCACTTGGTCATTGAACCAGGTTCTAGTTCTTTTGGCAGGTGCCAAGTCCTGCTAAAAAATAAAGTCATAATCTTCTCTAAAAGCTCTTTAGACGGCTGCGTTGACTCTGGACTTAATAAAGCCCAGTGGACCAACAACGTACTTTTTAAATACATCTGTGTCAATTTAGAGACAAGGGATCAAACATCACTTTACCGACAGTAAGATGTTTGTTAAAGCTTATGGGCAGTACATGTTAAATAACCGTATACGTCCTTTACAAGGAGTACAGACTAACGTAAGGAACGGTGAAAAGTACAAAATCCTAACACAGACAAATCTAAAATTAAATCCACAAAGCTTTGCAGAAAGCTGAAGAACAGATGGAAGAAATAACAGCACAAGACTTAAAACCAGGGCCTGAGCTAGTCATTTGGGTGCCCTAAACACAACTGCTTTGTGTTGCCCCCCTTTTTTTTTTTTTTTTTTTTTTAGTGTTGCCCCCATTTAAAAAAATAATAAAATAACTAATAAAAAATATAATTCTGTTCATTCTGTGGTTCATTTTTGAGAAAAATTTGTCACCACTAAACTTAGCCCCATGACAGGTCTGTGTATAAAATGCTGTTAAGTAAAAAAAAAGATTTATTTTTTAAATTTGTAAAGAAAAACTTTATTAAAAAAGCATCGCTGCTAAAATAACAGCCAGATTTAGAGAAAATATTTCTTTAAAAGGACGAACATGTAGGCCCAATTAAAAAATTAAGACCAGTAGCACCAGTATCACAAAATGACACCATAGAAGATAAAATCTTAAAAAATGAACAAAGCTACAATTTCATTTTCACCACCACCAAACATGGCGTGACCCCTATATAGGGCACTATGTAGGGAGTAGGGGAAACCTTCGGACACAGCCCTGGTCTTACTTTGCTGATTGCTCCACCTGCTCCTCGTTTGTAGGTTTTGCATCAGTCCGGTTTGTTTCTCTGTTTGCTCATTGGTTCCTGTAACCTGCTGTAGACCTTTTTATTGTGCATTATAAATCTTCTGATGCCTTCATCCACCTACACTGCTAAAAATCAGCTTTTAAAATCAAGATGAAAAGCACAAAAATTTAGTATGTTTCTTAAAAAATAAATGTATATATATATATATATATATATATGCCAACAAAACAAAAGAATGTGACTTGCCAAGACTTTACAACAGTGAAAATATTCATTTACCTCATTTTGATTTTGATTTATTTATTTATTTATTTTATCAAAATAAATTGTTTTGATACAATTACAATAGAGACTTCTTGTCTTGCTTGAAATAAGAAATTATTACTTTGGTAACGCAAGTTTACAATTGTAGTGTTGGTTTGTAACTATTGATATTCTAGTTTCAAACATAAACTCATAACAGGTACGAAATGACTTAATTACGGCCAACTCGTGTGCCTTAGTAAGCTACCTCGTGTGTCCTTGATATTACACTTAACGCCTGCACCCTAATTCAAATAAGGGGGTGTTGCAATAACTATATTATATATTATACATTTTACTCTGGCAGCTGTTTTTTACTTTCTTTAATCTTTTTTACTATACATTGTATTTTGTCTTATTTATCATGTTATCACATTTATTCTATTTTTCATTCAGTTTTGACTGTAATTTTGTTGCAATGGCAATAAAGTTCTACTCTAAAACCTCAGTAAAAAGCTTTAATATCTTATTAAGATCATTATGGACCTAAACACTTCTAATGAAAAAAAATACTGTAACGTATAAACTACTTATTTAAAAGCAATATCTTACCAGAAAATAAGCATGTATGACCTTTATCTAAAACAGTGGTTCCCAGCCTGGGGTTTGTAGAAAATTCAGAGCCATAGTGATTAATGTCCACACATTGTCCCTGTTTGGAGAAAAAGCAAAGTAAGGCTATATCGTATGTTGTTTATTTAGCTTTGGCTCAATTAAAGGACAGGATTTAGCCAGAATACATTATTTATGGTGAGAATCTCACTTTTAAAAGCATAAAACCGGCACGGTTCCAGCACGGGGTGGGGCAGGGGGTCCATGATTTTTAAGTATTTGCATAAATGGGGTCCCCAAGGAAATTAGGTTGGGAACCACCGATCTAAGATATTTAATCTTATTTAAGATTGTGTACCTCTGGCTGTTTCTGTCCCCAAACCCACACCATGACACAATCAATGCCATGAACACTATATCTTCTTATTTAAAATCTGATTGGCTGGAAGTTAAGGGGGCGGTTCTTTTCATGTTTACCGTGTCTGTGTGTGGAAAGAGGACGGATTGAGTCGGTACGGCCTGATGCTACAGATGTTAGCTGATAGCTGCACCTGTTTGTTTTTGGTGTTGTTGCGGCTCACAGCAATTCATCACAACTGCGGAGTCTTGTAATATAATAAAAATAAATAAAAAGATCACAAAAGGGTTTAGCAGGTGAGAGTTTCCATGTTTAATAATGTGTAATAATCCATGTGTTAAAAGAGTGAAACTGACCTCTGTTCTAGGTGCAAGTCAACAATAGAAACAAATATCCTTGATTTATATTTGTTCTGCTTTTAAATAGCGGGATGGTCCTTTAATTAGCTGCTGCTTAACTTGTGTGCCATTTCCCGCAGACTGTATCCATTGTTAAATAGCTCAAGGACAACAGCAGCTGAACAAATAGGCTGTAACATTTAATTCATGCCTTTGCAGCACTGCTCCTCAGAATCATTTCCCATGTAGGACGAGTGCTCTTCCCTAAGGACTCTCCATTGTGCCAGCCTAATGGCGTGCATGCGCCTCAAAACAGCTTCTTATCTTCAAAAGAGTGCATGTGTTCCATATTCAAAAACCCTCAAAGCCATTTTTTGTACGTCTTCCTTTCTATAACAAAGAGCAATCAATGGACTAACTGCCCAGGCTTTAAATGATGGATTCAGGCTGTGAGACACTGAAGACAGGGCTATAGAGGAAGGTGACAATGCAGTTGTCATGTTTTCTGACTCAGAAGAGACTCTAATAATGCAAATATTGTCTGAAGCCTCTTTTTTTGCAGCATTTTCAGTTAATGCAGAGAAGGGAGGGGGAATGTATTACTTTAACTCAACCTTAAGGCTCAGTTTCGTTCTCAGATTTTGGTCATGGACTTGATAGACTCTGCTTGTTCCCTTGTTTCAGCTTTCCACTAGCTTCCTATGACCCACCACATACAGACATTAAACTTTAAGCAGCATCTTTTTTTTGTGTACATTTTTGTGTATGTAATTTGTTCTAGTGTCAAACACTTTATAGGCAGTCCCAGGTGAGACCAGTGCAGGTAGTTTCTAACTTATTACACAAAACATCCGTTTGGTAAGGCAGTCAACCCTTTAAAATCCCCCCATTTCCACCTTAAATGGGTTTTTAACAGATAAAAATTAAGACTTGTTGTGGGCCAAGTATTTTACTGGACTACGATACTGGACCGTTGCTGATCTAACAGGAGACCTTTTTGTACTATCTGCTACTCAACATGCATCTCAAGAATCTTGGCTTTCCAATGGTGTATAAATGTTTTAAAGGTTACTTTATCATAGCAGGAGGCTTTAACCAGTGTCAGTCAGGGGAGCTTGTTTTGTTTTTTTATTCATCAATAAAATGTAAAGTAATCCCTGGAATTCAGTCTCAGTTTGAGTTGACAAAGAAGAGCAGCCATTCCATCGCTTCTTTTTCTAGAGTTGTAGTGTCATGCTTGTTCCTCCTCCACTAGTGCGCTCTTCCTCCCCTGCGTACTGATCACCGGTTTGGACACTACACTTTCCAGGATTCCTCTGCTTCGGCCATCTTGGACTCCACCTGTGATTCTTTATCATCAGCCTTGTGAGCAACACCTGTCCACCCTTCCATAAAAGCCCTCAGGTCACACTAGTCATTGTGTTTCCATCTTGCTTCCCTCCAAGTCTGTACTAGTTACCTCTACCTAAGCTACATTAAAAACCTCTTATCAACTACCTGCGTTTGTGTCCACCTTTCCGCCGGTCCTGCGTTACACATAGGTGTGAAAATCAAGAACGGGTAAGCGTTATTTTCTATCTGTTGTTTATTTCTTAAAGGTTAAGATGTTTGGACACTGTTCCTCTGACGCCAACTGAAGTTTTTTGGGGGTCAAATAACATACATTGGAATCAGATCTTCTTTCATTGTCATTGTTAGATGTACGATCAAGAAAAATTCATGAGCAACATAAACATAAGAAAATGGTCTCTGACCGACGATTCTCACTGCGATTACCTCTTCTCTTCTGAAGCGATAACTCCGCCTCTGCACATTATACATGCAAAGTCACCACTAACTGTCTTTCATCACCACACGCTGGATTTATCTCTGCCGCCTTCTTTCATTCCATGTTGGTGATTATATGCTACAGTGAACAATCTATTATCTCTCAAAAAGATTTGTTTGCCATCCAGTTGTTCCTGCCATGCAAACATCACCCACACACATTATAAAACTATCTGCTGCCATCCTCCATGAGTCAGAGCATTGAGACAGTTTTTTGTTTGCTTCACACTTGGTGAAATATGTAATTAAAACACCCTCAGTAAGAATAAAAACAGATGCATCAGCAAAGATAAGGCTTGCTTCAAACAGAGACGACATTTTAAGTTGTGGAATTTATGTAATCTTGCTGGTCCTGACTGGAGGGAACAGAAAAAAAGGAGAATAATGAGGAGAAGTGAAAAGGAAAATAAAAGAAAAAGGAAGAGGCAAAGACACAGTAGACAGAAGCAACAAGCCTTTGATCCAACCTAACACCAGACAACCAACTGCTACACCTGTACAGAAACACAACAGAGAATTTCCTACAGCTTTTACAGGTCAACTGAGCTCATTAGGAGTTCAAGCAAAGTACAAAATAAAAATACCCTGTTGCCAACTCTTCAGTAAGAAAAGTAGCTATTGGCTGTCCTAAAACTCGCTAGAAGTTGCTAAATGACATCATCGTCTAACTTGCTTAATAGCCTGGTACATATAGTTGTAATGGAGGTTGCCGTGGAGAGGAATGTCGTGGGAAAGGCAAAAGTTGAAGAAAAGACAACTTAAACATGTTTAAAAAGGCTAAAAATAATCTTAAAAAAATGTGTTCAAATTCTTTTGTTAATATTTTCTATTTTTTAAGTAGTTTAATTAGATTGAGTGTAGGTTGTTTTCTAATTAGGAGTCTGCAGCATTTTATAACACTTCTAAATGTTTTCTTCCACATTAGTAGACGTTGCTATCTGACGCTAACCCAGAGTGGGATCAGCCAGCAGCAGCTTTGTACGTTTCTTTTTCAGCCTGGTCATGAAACAGAGGCGATCATCTCCTGCTCTGATGCAGCTGGAAGCTGCTGCTGCATGAGGACCGAGCCTCTTCTGATGCTATTGGATAGGGCAGGGGCCTGCACAGCACCCACTCCTCATTGAGAAGAATCAAGTACATTCATTTACGTCAGACTCCAAAAGTCTCCAATAATACCAGAAAAAGCCACTAGATTTGTCGCTAGTCGCTTTTCTGGAAAAAAAAAAAAAAAAGTCACTAGAGGGGTTTAAAACTCGCTGAATATGGTCGCTGAGTTGGCGACACTGCTGGACAACTGAGTGACTGTGTCAGCATGTAGAGTCTGAGGAATGAGGAGTGAGCACAGACGAGTGTGACTCTGTAAATGTGACCTCTAGAGGCAGACTGAGGAGACCCACAGACCCAGCGATCAACAGCAATCCCAGAGCATAAACCCATGCCACCCCGCCATGAAGACTACCCCGGACCCAGCCGAGGGCAGCAGAGGAAGGCCCCAGCCAGAGCCCCTCGCGGTCACAGGGCACAGGCCCTGGCGAACAAAGATCAGCAGTGATCAACCCCATTAGACACCTCCCATGGAGGGTGGCCAGAGCAAAGGGCCCCTGAGCTCCGAGAGCCCAGAGGCAACCCCACCAATGCAGGGGGTCCGCACCACACCCAGGATGAACAGGACAACCACGAGGCCCAGGCCAGAACGGACCCCAATGTTCCAGTCGCACACCCCGGGAACCAGGGCACCATTAATCACTTCCCCCTTTCTACCCTCCCTCCTCCACCCACTCCCCCCCCCCTCTCTATTCACCCCGATACCCCTCATTTTACTGACTGTTTGTCAATTAACCTATAGATTTAACCCTAGCTGGTGTATTATCCAGCCTTCTGTTGCCCTGATCCTGAACTTGGAGACGTGCTGCTGCCATCCATTTTAAGATGAACAAATGTTTTCTATGATAAAAAAAAAAGTCTCACTTTCAACATGTGATATGTTTTCTGTGTTTCTATAAAACATATCAGCTCATGAGTCAACACACATGACGCTGTGTGTTTATTTACATAGAAAATAAATGTGTGATATTTTTCCATGTTATGTTTATACATTCAGTTCTGATGGTAAACATAAAGTACGAGCCTTGGAAATGCATTGGGTCAATGGAGAGTCCCCTGTAGCAATATAATCCAAATGTGTGTGTACATGTCACATACACACACAAATAAGCATGCTTCACCCTTCATTTCTGCTGGCCGACCTTCATCCGTCTTCCTCTGGCTGCTCTATTTTTTAGCAGCTCTGAAATTAAAGCCACTACTCCTGAAAAAAATCCAACTCCGCAGAAAAATGAGTTAGATGAGTCTGTCATCAAAGTGATTCACCTTCTGTGCGTTACATACCCACAACATTACATTTTTAATGAATAGATGACACTTTTTACATTGTTTTCCTGTTCAGGGGTAATACTTGGGTCAGGCAGACTGCTGTGCTACAGAAAGTCATAGAAAGTCAAAGATTACAACTATCATAAGTTCCCTGAAGTAAAACATTGAAGTTGTTATTCACTCTGCATTATTAACATTACTTAATAGCTAACATCAAGCTTTACAAGCTTGAGTTTTATAGTTTATTAAATAAATAGTTAAGTTTCCCTGAGGAAACTGTACATTTTTTACAAAGGAATACATTATAATTTGATCATTTTGACACAATTTACAATTCAATTCAATCTTTATTACAGACCCAGGGTCCACGATTAAAAGATAGTCATACTAAATTAGTGCTCATCGGCTCCATAGGATGTCTTTCAAATGCAATTCCCTTAAAAACTTTGAGTAGACATCTTGATCCCATTGAGATTCACACATCTGCCATCTAGCGGTGGAAAGCAGTAACAAGTTTAAAGTCTCTGCAGCCTGGAGCTTGGTGCGATTTTGCGACTTTGGCGACACGTCTGTGTACCATAATGACTGCCACGCATTCCTAGAGTTCATTTAGCACGCAGGCCGCTTGCATTGAACACAACCAGTCCAACGTAAACAGAACGGCAGATAGTTTTGAAGACCTTCTCCCGAACCTTGTTGACTACTGGCATCTGTATGATTTTTCCTACCCGTTGCACAGTGATAAACACTCGTACCTTAACAGCTGGCAAAAAATTTAAAGCATTTTTGGGGTTGATGCCCCAAAAATACAATGTAACTGGTAGATTGACCTTTTCATTGTTTCAGAGTCCAAGCACTGTGTTCTCCCCCTAGTGGTGACCTCTAGTATTGAGTATTTTGGCAGCGGCGGGCTTCAATCATTTGCAGCAAGTATAAACACAGACGTAGCGGAACGTTGATTGGATGCACATTTCAGTCAACATACCTGCAGTTGTTGCTGACAGTACCTCAATTCAACCAGTATGAACTTTGAATTTGTACAAAGCATAACACTTTCCAAAAACCTGAGGAAGTGGCCTACTTGGAATACACTAGGGTAACTAACTAGCTAACCGCATTCGTTCTTACTTTCATACAAAGGGGTAGTTCTTTGGGTAACAAGGTAACAAAAGAAAAAAAAAGGCAGTTTTCCTGGAATGTTTTATTAAAGGACACAAAGCAAATGCCTATTCAATCTTGTTTCTACCTCCTCAGGCGTGTCCTCAGCGTTTTAAGTTTATCTCTAATGCTCGTTAGATAATTATTTTGTTAATTCTTTACCCTTGTTAAGTCAAGATCAATCCCAATTCAGTAAAATTAACAAGTTAAGACAATTTATTTTTAATTTAACTCCTTGACTCTTTAATACCATGTGTATTACGTTTGATGCAAACAGTTTCTGAGACCTGTTTCATCACTTTATGGTAAAAAAAAACTTTGCTCAAAACCAAGTTGTACACAATCTGATACTTGTCTGCCCCCTGGTGGATACAATAATAATGCATCAATGCTTTATATAAATGGTTTTTTTTACTTATTTTTTGTTTAAGGGACAAAAAAAACTTCAGATTTAAAGCAAAACAAATATTTTCTCCCTATTTTTTCTTGGGTCTGACGTTAAATAACTATTCAAAATGTAAATAAATGTTCATTCATGTGACTACTGAATATGTTGTTGTCACGCATAGTTTTTTTTTTACCTGTCCAGCATCATGACCACAGAATGATGGTTTGTGTGTCACACTATTAAACCTACTGGATGACGAAGATTTTCCTCATCCCTGCAACCCACTGCAACCCCTCAATGAGCCCAAAGCCATCATAGCATGGGACTTTTCTGCCACACAGACTTTGGTCAGAGGATTCAATGCAGCAAATGTCTGGAGTTGGAAAACTGAAACAGAAATCTGTAGCTCTCCACAGTCCTCTCCACAGTGCTCCACTCACCCTGTGGAGAAAATGACAACTATCACTGCTGTACAAATACAACCCATCAGCCCGCCGCCCCCTCGGCAGCCTCACAGCCTACTTTCTGCTGCTGTCTGAGAGGTAACGGGCGCTCACATTTACCCTGGATGGTGGTGGAGGTTGCGGTGCTTCATCTCCTGGGTTGAGTTTATTCCCTTGTGCTTTCTGTTGCCTACTTCCTGCTCCTTCTGGTTCTAGTTCCTCATCGTCACACCTGGTTTCTTTTGCCTCACCTACTGCTCGTTTTGTGATTAGTTCACTGTGTATGTAGACTTTGTCTTCAGCTGACTCTCGTTAGATCTTTTTTCATGTCACTCTGTTTCAGTATCTGCATTTCCATTACAGTATTTCGCAAAAATAAAAGCAATATTTTAAAAATTTCACCAAAGTACAATTACGATTCCGGTGAGACTCCACTTTGAGGAGGAAGGAGATTTCTAATTCTTTGTAAACTTGTTGTTTGCTATCAAGGATGGCAGTAATATTTTTTCTTTAACTGTTTGTAAAAAAAATTCTGTCTCCTCCTGCAACTACTCATACCGCACCATCTTTATTTGAAATGAACTGGTCGCGTGACCCCTTACATTACATCCAGAGACGTGTAAATGCGAAAAAGTGTTTAAATTACACTTTTGCGATATTCTTCTATGTCAGCTCGTCTGAAAAACCATCTCATGAGAGCGTAAACATTTTCTAACAATATTTTAGAGTTTTTTTAAAAATCTAGGTTTTTCCATTTACGTTTTTTAAATGCGATATATAGCGGTGATGGGAACACACCTAGTGTTTGTTTTCTTGCTGTGGATAATTAATAGTTTCTTGTGTATCATTATTTACCCCAGATGCAACTTGGCTTCCTCTCCTCCATCCTTCTGCAGTTGGGTCCACTTCCTCACCTCATTCCCCCTAAACCAGTGGTTCCCAAACTTCTTCTACCGTGTCCCCATTTGGAGGAACAAACATTCCCAGGCCCCTATATATACAGAACACGGAGACCAGGTATATATATATATATATATATATATATATATATATAAAACTTATGACTATGTAACTTACTATACTCTTAACATCACAAATGTGAGGAAGAAACACATTTACTCATAAACCAAGACCAAGATATCAGCCCTCTTTCATCCCAGTCCCCTGTTTCTCCATATCTATCGCTTTTCTCATATGGAGCCACCTTTTTTTATTTCCTTGTGTTGCGTTGTAAGCCCTCGTGTGCACGTCTACATGAACGAGCGCAGCATTTCACATGCACAAAAGTCGCCTGTCGCTTGGCTGGAGGAGGGCAGCGATTTCCGCCTCATCGCGCAAGTTCCATAGAAAATTAATGGAGAAGGAGCGACGTCGCCTTCCGTGTGTCCAGCCCATAACTGGAGAGGTGTTTGCATCTGGAGTTGAATTAAACCAAAGCGGTTTGGACTTTGGGAGGAGTCTATTGCAGTGGGAGGAGTTTTCAGCAGTGGGAGGAGTCTGCAAAGCCAGTGGTGCTCGATTTGCAGCTGAAAACAGCACAAGAGTAAACTGCGAAGGAGCAAAATAATCGGACCATTTTGTTTATATGATCGTTGAAAACCCAGATCGTAATTGTGATTAAAATTTGATTAATTGCACAGCCCTAACGCTACTTGGGGACTTGTCATCCTGAGCACAAAGAAAAGACTTTAGAAATAAACTACTCACCTATCACATATAGCAGAGTTGTTTAACTAAAGCAGCATCTGTCTTATTGAAAGCTCAACTCGCCTGCAGTAGTTTGCAGAATTTCCTGGTTTAAAAAAATCTCACAATATGTCACATCCCCCGGCCTGTGGCCTGAGGTTGTGAGATGCAAAACTTGCTGTTCGGTTGCCTCTTGATGATTGGCTGTGGATTCAACGGGGGACTTCCTGCTCTTCTGCCCTCCCACGGGATTGTGTCAAGAGTACAAGTGGAACCTCCCTGTACAACAGAGCTTCGGCGATTCGTGGACTGTTACTTCCCTTCCTCATTCTCTGGCCAATGAAAGAGACTGCTGGCCTTTAAAAAGGAGGAAGTGAGAACACTCAGGGCAGCTGTGTTCCCTAGGCACACAGTTTGCCAAATTCTGGGTTGTGTGAACGTAGTAGCTGGTCTGAGTAACCTGAGTGGTTTTTGTAAGAGCTTATAGAAATTCCCCTTAGTTAAATACACTTTTGTGTTTTGTGTTAGATTGAGCATCTACGCTCTCACCAGTTTTTGAGTAGCTTTTGAGTTGTGTTTTGTAGCTTAGTTTTGTGTATTAATGGTTTGGTTTATAGTAAATTTCTTAGTTGTTAAAACGTAAAGATAAGTTGTTGAATAGAAGTACCTTTGTTTTGTGTATATAGAAACTGTTTGATTGTTAAGTTGTTATTGTAATAAGTAGTATTTATTTTCTGTGTGGTAAAGATAAATTGTTAAGATTGTTGTTAAATATTACCTCTGTAGATTGTATTGTATTTAAGATTGTTTGAACCCGGTAGTATAATAAAATTTATTTGTTTTTTTCTATACAAGTTATCCGGCTCGTTTTGTTCGACCCCTGAACCCCTAGTTTCCAAGAAGGGGTCGTAACACTAAGGATCACATTATTTTGATTAAGCTATAATGTTTCATGGTCAATTGGTTTGTATTAAAGTGAAGCAGATATGTTATTTGTCTTGTCTGACAAATTTTTGGGTTTGATCAGTATTCAACACGTGATGATTATGTTGGTGGGTAGAAAAGGTTATGAATAAATAATGAAGAGGGTTGTGGAAGAAATTTTACTTATTATGCTCTATAATATTATAATCACACCTATAATCACTTACTTTATTATATACATGTATTCTGACTCTGTTTAAAGTTTACTTGAGGCATAAAGTAAACCCCAATCTCCTCAGGCTTTTGATAGCAGGTACAAATTGGTATTTGTGAAGGGGTCAGCCTTGGTTAATTAAATGTATGTGGATAGTTAGCAGCAGAGGTGGAGTTTGTGGAAAATGTGTTTCATGTTAATATTTTGGTTCTTTGTATTTACAGTATGTATGCCTTCATGAAGGACTGTCAAGGGAGGAAGCGTTTAGCCGAGTGTGTCAGGCCAACAGGAGAGTGTTGGAGCTATTATGCCGAAATACAAGGCAGAAACGGGCAGCTGAGAAAAGAGCAGCTTTCATTTCAGCTGAACTGACAGCAAAAACTGGAGGAAGCTTATGAACGGATTAAGGTCCTTGAAGCTTCTGTAGCGTTTTTTAAAGATGTTAAGTAGTTTTAAAGTTATGGTTTATGATATGATATTTAATTAGAAAATTTTTGGTCATCGTTTTTTTTTTTTTGTCATATTAAAACGAATGATGTGTCAGAAACTTGGTTTGTTATGTGTTTTAAATATTTTATTTTAATTTAATAGGATAGCATTTATTGTTATTATATATGGTACAATTAAATTTAAAGAGCAGCTCCATAAATGTGCACACACAATACTATCATTTAAAGAGTCTGCAATGTATACAAAATATAAAGAAAATATATATAATACACAATAAAAATGAGTGCGGTAACTAATAAATGGTGATGCAAAGGTCAGTGTAAATAATTTATGTACTAATGGCAGTACACTTGATTTAGTATAAGTTTGAATTCAATATTACAACAGCTTTGGGCAAGAATTTGTCCTTGACTTAGTTCTGGCATTGATGGATCTATAATGTTTGTCAGGCAACAGGTTGAAGAAAAATAAGCCAGGATGGGTGGTGTCCTTTAAGATGTCAGGTAGTCAGGAAGGGCAGAGGAAGAAAAAGATCTAATTAACAAAAGGTGTCCTCAACTGAGGCGACAATTAACTTTTCAATTTATAATCAACCTTTTACAATTAAAGAAAACAATAAACAACTCTCTGTACTAATTCAAATATCACAATGTACTTCAAATGACAAACTTTACCTAATGTCAAAACCGAACCAAAATCCAATACCAAACGGTAAGCTTTAATCCAAAACAAGGTGCTTATACAAACTACAAACAAAACCTAACTCAGAAGCTACTAACACAACATTAGAGTGAATATTCTCAAGTTTTTTTACCAAACACAATCGTATAACTAAACAAAGGGATTCTAAATGCTCTTACACAAACCACGAAGGTCACTCAGACCAGTCAGTTCGAAACACAAACCCAGTTGGCGAGCTGTGGGCGTAGTGGAACACAGCTGACCTGAATCTCGGCGCTTCCTCCTTTTGAAACGCCAGGCTTCCTGCTGATTGGCTGCTGGTGAGGAAGTGCGGGAAGCCAGTCGTCCAATCGGATGTCAGAGGTTGGTCCCACCGAAGGTGATCTGGACCGGAGTCAACCAATCAGGGAGTTGGAAGAGTAGGGAGGTCACCGTCTGATCCACAGCTAGTTGCAGAGGTGCAACCGAGTATATATACATATTCACAGGCCACAAGCCAGAGGATGTGACACCCCCACCCTTAAAAGTCTTGTCCAACTTCAAACATTCTAATTCTTCCAATTCTGGAACAAAGAAAGAATGTTAATATTATCATACATTTTAATTTTCCATCATCAGATTTTCTTTTTTCCACTATTCTTTTCAAGCATCTTCATCTCTATCATCTTCATCATCACCAGAAATTTCTATGCGGGACAGAGCATCTGCACAGACGTTGTTGGCGCCTTTCTTATGGCGAATCTCCAAGTTGTATTCCTGAATGATGTGCATCAACGCACCAGTCTTTGATTCTGATTATACATCCTCGAAAGGAACTTTAAGGGATTATGATCAGTAAAGACAGTGGTTGGCACAGACGAGGAGCCCACATAAACAGCGAAATGCTGCAAAGCCAACAACAGTGACAGCATCTCCTTTTCGATCATAGAGTAACGCATTTGGTGCTGGCTGAATTTCCCTGAGAAGAAACCAACAAATCTGTGGTTATCAGTTTGCAGGAGAACAGCCCTGCTCCCACAACACTAGCATCTATCTCAAGCTGGAAGAGTCTTAGGAGGTCAGGAGCGGCTAGCACTGGCTGATGCCGAAGGAGAGCCTTGGCACTATCAAAAGCGTGCTGGCATTCTTTAGTCCAACTGAATGTCTGTTTTGGACTGACTAAGGCTGTCAGAGGTGAAACCACAGTAGCAAAGTTACGGCAAAAGTTCCTGTAGTATCCCGTCATACCCAAGAAACGACGAAGCGTCTTTCTATTATCTGGGATGGGATCTCCCCAAGTGTCTGAAAATACCACCACATCGTCAAGATATGAGGTATAATATGAAAAATCGGAAAACAAAGTGTTTACTAAACGCTGGAACATTGCTTTAGCATTACTCAAAAAAGCCATCACCGTGTATTGCAAAAATCGGTCAGGGGTTACAAATGCCAAAATTTCCAATGTGTGATCTGTTAAGGGGACTTGCCAATAGCCTTTTAAACAGTCTAGCTTTGTTACAAACCGAGCCGATCCGATCGCATCCACACAGTCAGCAAATCTTGACATTGGGTACGCGTCTACTACTGTTAGGGCATTAACTTTTCTGTAATCCGTGATAAAATGAGGCAATCCGTCGGGTTTCATCTCTACCAAACATGAAGAGCTCCATGGACTTTTGCTGAGTTTTGCAAAACCGTTCTCGACTAAATAGTCAGTTTCCTGTGTCATGAGTTGTCTTTTTGGCAAGCTACATCGGTACGGGTGATGTTTTACTGGACTATTATGTCCTAGATCGATGTCATGAGATATAGTGGTGGTACAAGTTGGGATATCCTGAAAAAAGGTGCGGAACTTAATTTAATCGAGTAGAACAGATCGCTGACTATCAGAGAGATGCATTAAGGTGGGTGGTAGTTTAGTTAGCATCTCAGAGTTGCATAACAGAGGGCTGAGCTTGGCAGCAAGAGTTTCAGATCATTGTCTTTCTAAGGATAAAACTTTTTCGTCAACTAAAACGACACCACACAGAATTTCTGGGGTAACCGGATCTGGTAGATTTACTGCATTAGTAGAGTTTATTAGGGTGTTATCAAAGGGTATATACGCCTTTAACATGCTGATGTGAAAGGTTCTAGTTTTTCGTCTCTGATTGGGTGTCGCAATGACATAATTAGTATTGGTATTGGCAGTACCTGCCAGTGGAAGAAGGGCTAATAACTGGTTGCCCTCTTTAAATTGACAATTTGTTTTGAAATGCAGATATGTGACGCGCCACAAGACAACCAGGAACAAGTCGGCCTGACAGAAATCATGAAAAAACAAAAAATGTCTTTTTTCCGAAAAAATTTGTGATTTTCACTTTTTTGCAAAATATGCTAATGAAAATATGAAGAAGGCACTCTGTGCTTCAAATAACAGTATGTGCGGTTTTAAGACTGTTAAATTTGTGTTTGAATTTGGGTTGTTTTAGACTGTTATCCCCGGGAACCGCTTCCTGGTTTCTGTGGTGGGCAGACCACAGCAGATTATATCGGCTTTCTTCGGCCAATCAACAGCACATTCAAGTGAAAGCACATGGCTACTTAAGCAGCTGTTCGAGCCAG
>JBAMHW010000008.1:29780020-29791237 GCA_037177495.1 Rhadinocentrus ornatus
GCTTTTGAGTTGTATTTTGTAGCTTAGTTTTGTGTATTAAATGGTTTGGTTTATAGTAAATTTCTTAGTTGTTAAAATGTAAAGATAAGTTGTTTAATTACCTTTGTTTTGTGTATATAGAAACTGGTTGATTGTTAAGCATTGTTATTGTAAAAAAGCAGTATTTATTTTCTGTGTGGTAAAGATAAATTGTTAAGATTGTTGTTAAATATTACCTCTGTAGAGGACACTTTTTGTTACATTTGGATTTTCTTGAATGAAAACCGAATATAGGACACATTTTGTTATTTAAGATTGTTTGAACCCGGTAGTATAATAAAATTTATTTGGTTTTTCTACTCAAGTTATCCAGCTCGTTTTGTTCGACCCCTGAACCCCTAGTTTCCAAGAAGGGGTCGTAACACAATATAACAGATGAGTTGATCATTCCTTCTGCCACTGACATAGTTTTCACTGTAGTTAGCGAAGAAGAAGCCAATACACTAAAGACTTTTTTGTGACACATTTCTTCATACGTTTCTTTTTAAGCTTTGGGGTGCATGTGGTACTGAGATCGGGGAGGCTTGACATTATTGTCCATAAAAAGGAGGCCCTGCAAAAAAAGTTTGGGAACCACTAAACTAACATATAAAAGAACAGGAAAACTTTTGTCTTGTTTAGCTGGTCATCTGTCTGTCTGTCATCTGTTCAACCCTATTTGTAGGCACCAGGAGGTAAAATACACCCAAGTTAAATGTGATATTAAACTATGTATGAAATAACTGATTTGAAGGTAATGTTAGAGGTTTCCAAACTTCTCTGCATTAATCTTTGTGCTCATATTCGTTACATATATGTTTGCTAGAAGAACGTATGAAGTAAATCAATTTCCCCAGAGGCACGGCAGCTCCTCGCATATATCAGTCTGACATAAATAAAAGCAGTGAAAACCCCTCATGGCAAAACAAATCATTTCATGTCCATGTTCTGCCTCCTGGGTCTCCTTCTTGAGCTTCCTAAGTCTTTCCCTCCTCTGGTCAGTGACGTTGCTGCTACAAGTGACTGACGTCCAGCCTGAAATCACTTTGTCCTTTCATTTCTCTTCCAGAGGCTGCAGAAAGCCTGGAGGAGAAACCATGCCATGGGACGGGATGAATGTGGTTTCCAGAGAAAGAGCTGGGGCGGGGGACGACAAACAGGCCATTTCTAGATGTCAGTGTGATGCTCTGCAGCAGAGCAGCAGGATAGTGAAGCTGGTGCTGCTTGCGGGTTGCAGGTTGCAAGGCAGTTCATTATCATGAGTGTCATGCTCTCTGCTTCTTCTTCCAATATCTTTTTGCCGGCAGCTAGTTTCTATCTCCCTGCTTGTGTCAGCTTTTATGTGAGAGTGTGCTTGTGATTACGGGAGCAGAGAAAAGGTACAACAGAGCAGCAGCAGGTCCTCACCAGCTTCTCTGCATCACAATCATCCAATCTGCTTAAAATGCTCTGCACTGAGAATTTCACAAGCCATAACTTTGTTCCTCAGCTCAGTCAGCACTCCTGCCTCTGTTGTGGCTTCCCACCGATGCCTCGGCCTTTTGTTTTCCAACCTCCTTCTTTACTTGATCCCCTCGATGGCTTACCTCAGCTCCCAGTATGTCTCTGCTTTGCTTCCCTCTGTGTTCCCTGCTGCCATGTCCACTTTAACTGTTGTTGAGTAGATTTTTCCCCTCCCACCTTGCATCTGTACTTCACTTCGATAATCTTTTAAAGAACTGAGAGTAAATGCTCCTCCTTCACACTTACCATTTACTTTATTATGTACTGTACACTAACAATGTCTGATACCACTGTTTTTCTTTCCAATTAGATACAAAGTGAAGTTCAAGCCAGTATCAGCGATACCGGTCCAAAACCGGTTTACAAAAACTAAATGTATTTGTACAAGGTATCACTTTTATAGCAGGCTAAGCGGAAATAAATTATTAGTTTACATATTTATAAAATGCTCTATGACGTCATTAGAGCTGTGCGATAACAATAAAAGACTAATATCGTCAATACCGATATTTTTATTATGGGGCTATCAAAGTTAATGCAAAGATATTATTTAATGGTATTAGTGCCTTTTTTAAAACTTAATAATGCATGAACAACACAGTTATTACACCATCAAAATCCAAAGAAGCTGATTTCGAGCATGTTGGTGTCACTGATGTGAACCAAACCCACCAACCACATATGCTCTTATTTATGAAAAGGTATTTTGAAGTCTCATTTTAGTCATATAAATAATATTATAGTCAGCTATAACATTTATGACCTCTGCCAGGGTGGAAGTTGTGTATTTGGTGGTGTTTGTCTGTCTGTTAGCAACATAACTCAAAAAGTAGTAGACAGATTTTGATCAAAAGAAATGGAATAAAGGAACAAGTGATTAGATTTTGGGGGTGATCCAGATCACTAGTGGAGCTGTCTCAATCCAAGTTTTTTTTTTATGGATTCTTTATGGGGCTATTAGGATAATTTTGCCTTTACATCAAAAACTAATGCCCACAATCATTGGCAAAAAAAAAAGGCTTTTTGTAGGTCTGTGCACTCTGAGTGCTTCGAGTTAATTTATTTGACTAAAACGTGACTAAAACACAAGATTCAGATGACTGGATTTTAACTAAAACTTTGTCAGAAATTTGTGAGACTTTCTGATTTTGCATGCTGTAAATATTTGTAGAGAAACTGCTGCTGTGGTTGTTACAGCAGCTTCTCTGCAGCTTAAAGAAATATGTAGAAGTTATCATCAGTTCAGACTTCTCTCAGGACCCTAATTGGATTAACTTGGAGCCATTTAGAGAACAAGTCATGTGACAAACAGTGTACGGACCCGTTACTAATCCCGCTGTAAACAACCCACCCTCCCACTACCTGCCCTGACACCTGGGTCACTACAGGGACTTTCTGCTTCATCATCCTCCTCTTCTCCTGCTCAACTCACAGATCACACATTCCTCCAGCTGAAGCAGCTCTCCGTCTCTTCCTCCTGTTTTTCTTCTTCTTCTTGTGTTGTTGTTGCACCTGCATCCCAGCTGGGTCTCTGGCATCGGACCAGCTCTGAGCAGCGACTCCCCGTCTTTGGGCGGCTGCTCTCCAGCGGCTTTGGTGTTGCTGTTCGCATCAGTCTTCATCCAACTGCTCTCCCCGGCACTCTAAGCACCACCACCCCTTCTCCGGCATACACATGCACACACTTCTCCACGCTGGTTGAGCCGCCACGCGCCATCTGCTCCCATCAGGAGAGGGTGATTGATGCAGCGCCTGTATAACAGCTACAGCGATGACTCATCCACTCCTGCAGCGAGAAAGTGTGTTTGTGTGATGTTAGAAAAAATTTAGTGTGGATCTCTTTTTCACCCAATTCAAGCCTTGATATTTGCATTTTTAAAGGTCCCATATTATAAATTTTTTTAACAATTTCAAATGGGTTTCAGAGGTCCAACAACATAATGTCGGACAATCAGCTCTTGAACATTTTCGTCTCGTCTCGTCAACAAAGTCTCACAAACTTCTCATTTTTGGGCCTCATACACAGGCTATGAGGACACGTGACTGTAAGAAAACCTTTAGAAAGTGAATTTTGCATAATATGGGACCTTTAAATCAGTAATCAGTCATTTATTGATCAAGTGTTACTGTTTTTTCTGGCTGTTACTTCTTCATGAAGCATGTACTCTTCATGCTGGATTAAAATGCACATGGCCGTAGTGTTTATCTGCTAATGGTGTGGCTAATGAAAAAAGTTTAACACCAAACTTGCCATAATAAAAAATAAATGAATTTAAGTTGTATTGAGAAATACACAAAGATGAGGACTTGAGTCATACTTAGGTCGCATTTCCAGCGTCTTCAGACTCCACTCGGACTCGCGGTTTTAACCAAACACAGTCCGCACACACAATCAATCAATACAATGGCAGCACCGTGAACACATCTGTTGCTGGGTTATCTTTTAACTGGGGGGTGTAAAAACTTCACAAAGGGGCAGCAAACTGCAACATCTGTGGTATAAAAATCCAGGACTCTGGATCGACCAGATCCTTCTTTATCCACCTTAAAACACACCTGGAGAGGTTAGTCACTGTAATATGAAAGCTAAAGCTAGCATCTATGTTAGCAACAAGCTTAGAGCCTTAGCTTGTTATTACATTTGCAAGGCAAGTTCATTTGTAAGGGCAGGCACAAACATCTGGGAACTTCCTTCACATCCATTGTTGATGAAAACGAAGGGCTGATAAAAAACATAACACCTTTGGTTTTGCAGCATCGACCTTCGTCAGTTTGTCTTTGATTATCAAAGAGATTCTGGTAAATATGCTAAAAATGGTTGGCTTCCATAAACATAATTATTCTACGAGAAAAAGAAATCGTTCTTTGAGCTGCTGAAGAGACACAAAGCCCAGAAAGACGAGATAACTGGCTATTAAACATGCTAATACTCCTTGGAGTTTCCCAAAACCTTTTAAAAATTTGTTCTGATCATTTCGTGACTAGTGAGTAAAAACGCACAATTAGAGGAAGAATTTAACTACAAGGCAAGTTAAGTTTACTTGTATAGCACATTTCATGTACAAGACAATTCAAAGTGCAAATAAAACATTAAAAGCATTACAAATAGTGCAAAGCATGAAAGGCAGCAACAAATAGCAAACAAAAAAACATTCAAATAATATATTAAAATTATTAAATGCAATGTAGGTTAAAAGTTACTCTGTAGATTCCATGCATAGGTGCATGAGAAAAGAAATGTTTTAACCTGGATTTAAAAATGTCTACGTTTGGTGACATTTCAATCTCCACTGGCAGTTCGTTCCACTTGTTTGCAGCATAACGGCTAAATGCTGCTTCTCCATGGTTAGTCTAGATCTGGTCTGGAAAGTCTTTGGATCTAAGAGCTTTGATTGGTTTAAATTCTCTGAACATATCACAGGTGTATTCTGGGCCTAAACTACAGTGTTCTATTTTCTTCCCCAGGACGACCTGTTGAAGAAGAGCTTCACCCAGACTGTGTCTATCTCGCTCATCAGCCAGCTAGCCAGGATTGCGTTGTGTTCAAGGGACAGACTGCATGTAAAACACCCCGCAAACATGAAACGAATACAGCGTTACTTTCCATGCCCGCTTTATGTATTCCTGCGTTTTATATTCTGATCATTACAATTTTGAGTTTACCTGCAAATGAAACCAAATGCATCACAAGATCCGGAAACCGAACATTGACCATTGTGTTGGTTCATCTAACCAGGTGTCAGTGGGTAGAGAATAAGGGTTCTGCTGCCACTACCTCGCCTCATATCTGTTTCTAGCCTTGACACTAGGGCTGCACGATTATGACCAAAATAATAATCACCATTATTTTGATCAATATTGTAATCACGATTATTAATCACGATCATTCACTGTTTGGAAAAACATGTATTTTTATTGCACCAATTATAACAAATTATGTGGCAATTTTTTTTTTGTGAAAAATTTTACTTTAAATTAGAATAAATGATTAATAACGCAAAAAATAAAATAATATACATTTACCATTAATTTTTTGAGAAGATAATGTAAATTATGGGGCTACAAAATAATCTAACCCTAGCCCTGGTCATGAAACAGAGGCAATCATCTCCTGCTCTGAATACAGCTGTGCTGCCTGAGGACCAAGCCTCTTCTGAGTGCACACCACCCGCTCCTCATTGAGATTTTCAGTCTCCAAAAGTCTCCAATATCACCAGAAAATGTCGCTAGATTTGTCGTTAGTCTTTTTTTTTTAAAAGTCGCCAGATGCGCATGAAAACTCGCTAAATATAGCGACGAAGTCGCTAAGCTGCTGACACTGAGTACAACTAGCTCCTGACTGTAAAAGGTGTGTGCCCTTGTTATTTAGGCAGCTTAATGAAGCCTTGGCCTCGCGTTCCCCCCCTAGTGGTTGGTAGATGGCAGACTACTGGTTGAGAATGTGTGTGATCAGAGAAAAATTGTGCAGCCCTACTTGACACTGAGGCTAGCAATATGACAGTATGACATGGTGGATAATTTTCTATGAAAAACCGATTGAAAACACTATGAGAATATGTTACACATGCCAACACGATCCCTGGTCCGATGCTGGGGTGAACAGCATTACAGCAGGGTGCAGGAAGCAATAACAAGTACATTAAAAACAAACTTTAAAAAGAAATTAAATTAAAACAGAAAAAAAATATGTTACAATAATATACTAAAATAATTTTAACTCCATCAGACTGGTTCCACTGCATGTGTTCAGAAGAAGAAGAATGAGACATTTACTGAACACAGTGAGTTAAGCTGGGACCAATAAACCATCAGACTCATGTAAACTGGTTTTACTGGCTCTGTTTATTAGAAAAAATAAGTTAAGCTGTTGCTGCTTTAGCAATGTTAGCTGCATTTATTGGACCTGGAAGTTTTGGATCGGAAAAAATTAATTAAAAGTCTTTTTTTTTTTTTTTTTTCCTATTTTAGAAAGTTAAAATTTATTTATTTATTTTTTTTGTGCTCATCTTTTTTAAACTCATTAAAAGATTTTCCTGATGCACTAACTCAGGGATCACCGACTCCGGGCCTCTAATGCCAATGGGCCTGTGGGTTTTAGATGTTTGCTGTTTAACCTATTACAGTGTTTGCGTTTAACGTATTAAAAGCTACTGCAGTGAAGAAACTTTTTAAAGTCTACAAACCTCCAAGACTTTGACAGACAAAAGACAAAATTAAAATTTATTCTTACCACATAATTTTTCTTTTCTGAACCTTTTTTATGACAGTAAAAGCGTCTTATTTACTTGTTGACATGTGGCTTGTTACCATAATGCAAAACACCAAAGTGGCGAATGTGTGTTTCTCTGCTTCTGAGCAGTTTCCAACCAGGTAACTTCCATAATAAATGTCTGAATGTGCAGATTCCCAGTCATCCAGGTCATGGTCTTCCTAAATGACACACAGAGGGGGCAAGTGGGTAAGGGACACAAGGGACCTCCACATCTGAGCTTTAAAGGCTGAAATTCCCACCAGTCAGTCAGAAATGGGAAATTCTTCTGGATGAGAGGCAAAACGTTTCCAAGAATCAACCAAAAAGCTGCACGGTGGTCTGTTTGAATCTTGACTGGACCTTGTCTCTGTGGTGGTCCCCACGAACATACCAACCATGTTTGCTGGAAAAGGTAAATACATAAAATAAATTTAAGATTTTCTTACAGGAGACCAAAGTTAAACTTTGAGAGGAAAAGTATGTTTTATCCAGGCAATATTTCTTCAAGCTTGCTAGTTTATAGGTCAAACTGGGTTTTTAGATTAATGCCCAGAGCTGATTATTTGTGTACACATTGCTGCAGGTAATGCTCTGACGCTCATTCCAGGTGTCTGGGAGCAGGCCAGTGGCATCCCAAGGCCACTTCTACTGGTCAGGGGCCATCTGAGCAAGTCAGATTTATCCTGATCTCAACCTCAAATACAACAATTAGCATCAAAATGCAGAGGAAGATAAGCTATTAGACACATGGAGTGGAAAACAAAAATAAGTTTTCCCCACTGATTCCTAATAGATGTGACCAAACAGAATTAGTCAAATATAACATAATTTCCTTCTTTTCTTCCAGTTTAACTTTATGCATCATTTTACAGGATGTAGTTGATGAATTTATAGCGAAAATGGTCCCTCTATCCAAGTCTTACAATCTTATATTCAGCCACAAAGACTTTTAATCTTGTTTTGAGAGTGATATTTTCAGCTAAAGCAGAATATTTATCTCTTGAGTTTCCCTTTTATTTCTGACTTTTACATGCTTATCAATTTAAATCATCTCTCTGAGATCACATTGTATCTTTCTCACCAATTTTAACTGTAAAACATGGTTTCTGGACCTCCCAGCACCAATTCACACACTACAAACTACAACCCAGTCGAAGGGGAAAAAAAACACTTGGTTTAATTACTGAAATAAGAAGACGTTAGACGATTAGAAATATCTTAAAACAAGTAGTGAAACACTCGTTTATGAAGTAAAAAAAACAATCTCAAAACAGCTTGTTGAGGCTTCTTCCAAGAAGTTGTAGCTCAGTGGTGCATGTGGTATAGTTGGTGGCAGTGGCTCAGGTGTAAGAGCAGGTTGTCCTGGTTGGAGGTTCAACTCCCACTTCATCCTGGCCTTTGCCAAAGAAAAAGCACTCCACTTCCATTCAGTAATATAAATGTTTGCTGGTGGGCGGAGAAGTTGCTGGCAGGGATTCTTTGGTGCTCTGCTACTTCAGCAGGGGATTTGTTAGTTTTCCATGAAAAAAACTATTAATAGCTGTTCTTGAATTCAGAGGAATCATCTTTGGTTGCTCGTTTTGAGATCTATTTCTCCCACAGTGAGGAAGAAACACTGAAAAGAAAAGAACAAATTTTTAAAAATGCCAGAAACTGCAAGAGTTGGGGTGGGAGGTGTGGGGTGATCAGGGAGCAGAGTGGGCGGGTAAGGCAGGCAGAAATGATTGACAGACAGCAGCTCAGTGGCCACTATCAAGATGGGAAGTGAGTTTCAAAAAGCATCTACACCACAGAGCGGTATTTGAGATGGAAGTTTCCCCTCCGGAATCTCATGAACAACCTGGTCCTGAACTGTTTTAGTGCTGTTACGCTGGCCTGTCTGCAGCTCCAGCTGTGGAGACTCGCGGCAGGAAGTGCTGCTGCAAGTTGCTGTTGCCATGATTTGAGCTCATGTGGGGCCAGATGAGTATCAGCAGGTTAAAATTAAACTCCAGTGTTACTTTTACACCCCTTTAAAATTCACAAATTCGTCCCATTGCAGGAATATTTCATCAGAAAGAATAGAAGTCTGAAACTAGCAGATCTAAACCAGATAAGTCCAGGTAAGTTTTGTTTTGTTTGTTTTTCCATGCAAAATGAGGACCCACCCAACTGCATCTGGAGGGAGGGGCTGTGAGATTTTTTTAATTTTCTCGTCAAGTAAAAAAGCACCAAGAACGGCTCAAGGACGGCTCTACATCACGAAAAACAAAACCTGGTTTTACCCTGTAGGAGGCGTTTTGGGCCGTTTTTAAACCCCCAAAAAAACATTTTATAAAGAAATTAAAAATTAAAAATTTAAGTATATAAGCAGTTTAAGTAATACTGTGTCGTTTACAGCTAAAAAAAACACACACACATTTTAGGGTGCACTACCCTTTAATAAAGGACTTGAAATAAGTGTTTCACAAATTGTTCTAAAATGCTTCTCTGCATATTTTTCAGATTTTAGAAAATCGTGATAATTTAAAGTGTTTTTTAATGCTCTGGCAGATTATTTAATTTGATTATAATTCCAAAGTTAAGTGTTTGTTACTTATTAATCACATTAATGTAGCTCAAATCAGTTTAGTCCAGTTTATAGCTATTGTGTACTACAGTCGTTTATGAGTCCTGCAGATGAAAACTGCATTTTAACTCTCTTACTGAGCTGGTATTTAATTTGGTCTGGACATCGTTTTATGTCAAGTGAAGTTATTTTTAAATAATTTATAGATAACTCTTTATTAAAAAATGATCTATTCCTTTTTTTAGGACCAGAAAACTTTTAAGAAAATATCTAAAGAAAATAAGATGTTGATTTTTAGTTGTTATTTATTTATTTTTTTTATTATTATTATTATTGTTGTTGTTGTTGTTGTTGTTTTTGTTTGTTTTGTTAAAAAAGGAGAATTTCAGGGCTCTGGATGTCAGAATTATTATTAACGCTGCAGAATCAAGTAGTAAAAAGCTGCCAACGTGCCAGATGTGAGCTTTACACGTTACCCTTTCCCCCTCCGTCGCTTCATTTGTGGCACAAACGTGTTTTGCTACTGGAAGCGGCGTCTCTGATAGACTCGCATTGTGCTGCTGCCTCTGAAAGCTGAGCTGTGAGTAAATTCCTCATTGACATGCAGATGAAGGGCCAACCTGCTTCAAGCTCAGATCGTGGCTTTGGATGCAGCGGCCGGCTTTGTTGTTCTCCCCTCTGTGATTTTAGCTGATCATCCCCAGCTGAGACTAGCAGGGTCTCCCCCTATTTTTCACACACAGCTGCACAGCCACTTTACTACTTGGTGGCCTCATTGTGGTGTGTGAACCAGTGTTGAAGCTCTGTCAGTAAACAATGTGTCTGATACAAATCGTAGTCATGGGGGTGAAAGAACACAATGCAGCTACAGAAATATAACACATTGAGATTTGAAAGCATTTGACATGGGCTAAATATAAAATGGTGCCATTTATAATCTTCAACCTACCGCTATTGGAGCCGAGATCAGATTAATAAATATTTTGTTTATATTGAACCAACTTACCATATAAACCAAACCATAAAAGTGGACAAAAAATAGCTCTCATTACAGATCTTGAAAAATAAGTCTTTCAATTTAGGTGTTTAAAGCAGCCCAGATAGCAGACACATTTGAGCCTAATCCAGGCTACTTTTGGTACACTAGCAAGTGTTGCGTAGACCAGATGTGGTCCAGACTTTAGTTGCCTGCTTGGATGCGGGCAGGACTCGAATTACACTGGAGCTTTCAGGAGAGCCTTATTTTCGCACGTGCATTGCAACTTTACATGTCACGTTCATGCGCATTTATATTAGTGCACGTAGCGCAGTTAATAATATGGTTACTATAAAAAAAAACTACTGTATGTCGCATCTTCAAATCAGAAATCAGGTGGTTGTGTGGATGCTCACAGCACACAACAGACAAACAATGCTGCTGTCCACTGTACTGAAGGAAACCGAACAGATCATCCATGTTGTTTGGAAGATTTTTAGGGCTTTAGAGCTCCTCTTCCCTTAGTTTCCCCGTAATTTGAACCCTGGATGTTGGTTACGGGAAGTGTCTTGCAGGCCACATGTGGTCCAGATGTCAGTTCTTGGCTTGGACGTAGATTATGACAAGGCACACACTCTGATAAGAAGACAAGAAAGAACACTAACATCAGAGCCCCAAAACAAATACACTGCTAAAAAATATAAAAGGAAAACCCAAACAACACACTGTAATTCAAGTCAATCACACTTCTGTGAAATCAAACCGTCCACTTAGGAAGCAACACTGATGGATTCCACCTGCTGTTGTGCAAATGGAAAAGACAACAGGTGGAAATTATAGGCAGTTAGCAAGACACCCCAATAAAGGAGTGGTCCTGCAGGTGGTGACCACAGACCACTTCTCAGTTCCTGCTTTCTGGCT
>JBAMHW010000008.1:29791337-29804271 GCA_037177495.1 Rhadinocentrus ornatus
GTCTGCTCAAACGGTCAGAAACAGACTCCATGAGGGTGGTATGAGGGCCCCACGTCCACAGGTGGGGGTTGTGCTTAGAGCCCAACACCGTGCAGGACGTTTGGCATTTGCCAGAGACCACCAAGCCTGGCAAACTGGCCACTGGCGCCCTGTGCTCTTCACAGATGAAAGCCGGTTCACACTGAGCACATGTGACAGACGTGAGTCTGGAGACGCCGTGGAGAAGGTTCTGCTGCCTGCAACATCCTCCAGTGGGACCGCTTTGGCAGTGGCCCTGGGTTTCTCCAAATGCAAGACAATGTGCAAGACAATGCTAGACCTCATGTGGCTGGAGTGTGTCAGCAGTTCCTGCAAGAACATTGCATCCATAGCATTCATAGCATTGATGCTATGGACTGGCCCACCCGTTCCCCAGACCTGAATCCAAATGAGCACATCTGGGACATCATGTCTCCATCCACCAACGCCACGTTGCACTACAGACTGTTCAGGAGTTGGCGGATGCTTTAGTCCAGGTCTGGGAGGAGATCCCTCAGGAGACCATCCACCACCTCATCAGGAGCATGTCCAGACGTTGTAGGGAGGTCCTACAGGCACGTGGAGGCCACACACACTACTGAGCCTCATTTTGACTTGTTTTAAGGACATTACATCCAAGTTGGATCAGCCTGTAGTGTGTTTTTCCACTTTACTTTGAGTTAACAAATTTGATTTCCATTGATCATTTTTGTGTGATTTTGTTGTCAGCACATTTAACTTTGTAAAGAACAAAGTGTTTAATAAGAAAAGTTCATTCATTCAGAACTAGGATGTAATATTTTAGCGTTTAGTGTTTAGTTATTGGTTAGCTCAATTGGTAGAGCATCAGTCTCTCATGTGAGAGACCAGGGTTCAAATCCCCCAGGGGATGAATCTTAACACCTTCCAGTTGGGTCCTTAGGCAAGACCCTTAACGCTACTGCCTAACCATTGTAAGTCGCTTTGGATAAAAGCGTCAGCTAAATGAATGTAGTGTTCTCTATGTTTTTTTGAGCAGTGTAGTTACCGTGCACAGACAAGTCATTGTGTATAGCATTTATAGCAGGTTATGACACCATAAATCTGACTAGAACCTATAGACCTCAGTTATAATGGGAGTAAATTGGAGTTCAGGTGGGTGCAGAATGCTTTCTGGAGCAATTTCAAAGAAAATCACAAGACCTATAAAAATAACAGACAAATTGGAGGAAATTGGAGAAAAATACTCGTGTTTTGATCCATTCCATGACTGCAGTAAATTTAGAACAAAGTAGCCATGTTGGGACTATTTATTAGTCTGCAGATTTCTAGAAGTGATGGCAGAAGGTGTAAAGTGTCATTCAAGAGTTTCAACACTTATCCTTTCATTGTTTGACTTTTAACCATGAAAATCCAGGAATAAACTACAAGTTAGATCTTAACGTTCTACAATACTTGATAACATAAGAAAAATCTATGTGGTTACAGTTTACTATTCTAAGTCTTGACTCTCAACCTGTGACCTTAAAGTTGTCCAACAGAAAACATACTTAGGATACATTAATGAGTATATCCTACAGTACTGAGGGCTGCAGCATAGGGACCCTCATGCAAACTTCCACCTTTGGCACTTTTTGAGTGCCATTTATACACATTTTTAACTTTTGTCTTGTCATTTTATAAAATGGTTTCAGATAACAACATGATTGTATCTTTGGGCTGCACGCATGGTGGTTAGCTTCGCTGCCTCGCAGCAGAACAGTTCCTGGTTTCAGCCTCAGCCGTTATCTGTGTGGAGTTTGCAATGTCTTCCCATGTATGCATGGGTTCTCTCCAGGTATTCTAGTTTCCTCCCACATCCCAAAGACATGCATTTTAGTTTGATTGGAATCTCTAAATTCGGCCTAGGACGAGTATGCATGGTTGTTTGTCTCTGTGTTGGCCTTGTGATGGGCTGGTGGCCTGTCCAGGGTGTACCTGGCCTTATCCTGCTAATTGCTGGGATGGCCTCCAGCTTCCCTGTGACCCTGAATAGGAATAAGTGTTCTGTACATTTAATTTTCTAACAGAATTTTAAAATCTGGTCTCGGCTTTTTCAAAGGCTTTAATTTGTTTATTGGCCTATAATTAGTCACAATATGCCTAAAATACATAAATGCTATTTTGTTAGTTCATTTTTATGTTTGTCAAAGTCTATGATAAAAAAGTAGTGCCTGTTTTGGATTTTTTTTCTTTTTTTTTTCTGTGATTGTGTTTTAACCTTTAACATTTTGAGGTATTTACAAGTCAGCCACAGAAAACTAAACACAGTGAAGTGGATAAAGGAGAAAATGCTGGCTCAGTGAAAATGGATTGAGAATAGATTAAAAATTGACTGAGTGAGAGGTTTGTGAAGCGCAGCAGCTGAAATCTCTGTTGATTTCCGACCGAACCGAGTCAGACTCCAGACCATCCAGTTGCTCTGTACAAAGGCAGCTAATGGCAAGGAGCCGTGTGCACGTCGTTGTGGGAAGACAGGAGGTTACAAGTGTGCACACATACCACTCACTGAGGAAGACAATTTCCAAATGTCAAGTGTTTGTGGAATAAATGTCAACTAGCTCAGAAATGGGAAATCAAAAGCTGCAGCCAACACCAATAAAAAATGACAGAATTTAGAAGAACAGGGAAGAAAAAATGATGTCTAAAAAGGAAAATAAAGCCACGCCTACATGAGGCATGTAAAGAGAGTAGACTTAGATTCTTTTCTTTATTTATTCTTTTTATTTGAGAGCATCTTGAGGAGGATATTTAGTATTTAGAGACTTCTACTAACCAGCTGCCTTTTTTCTGTCTATGTTTCACTCTTTTTTTAAGCTTTTCCATCTTCCTGGTTAACGTAAGAAAAAGCTGTAAAAAGCTCGTGCACGACATTGATGAGTGTTGCGCCACATTCAACAATGAACGATTACCTTTGCAAAAGACTGTCATGACGGGTAAACAATAAGACACATATATCTATTATAATATCCTTTTTCATTGTTCATTACAGCCTGGCTCGTCTTTTAATCTAAGTCTGATTGATCTGGACTCTGCAATTAAAGTGCAATTTTCCAGAGTGCACCATTGCTGTGGACCAGCGTGCTCGTTGACTCCACACAGACGTCCTGTTGATGTTTTTAAAGCTAAAAGCGTGTTTACCGTTGCATAGCTTGTTGTGCGTTTAGTTTTATTACGTTTCTGCTTTAACTTGCTTTTATCAGATTTTAAATTCTTTTAAACAACAATTATTATTATAGTTGCTTTTTTAAATTATTATAATATTTATTTTGATTATATTTATTTGAGTTTTGGCCATTTTTGTTTATATTTGTTTTTGTTGTTTTTGTTGCCAATTTGTTTTAATTCCCCATTTTTTTATTATTTCTTTTATCATTTTTATTATCATTATTATTATTATTATTTTATAGTACTTTATACAATTAATTCAAATACAAGTAATTTTGTTATTATGTTGTTGTGTTTTTGTGAAGTTTTTTAAGTGAGCTCTTTGCCCAAATGTGTTTAAGAGGTTCGGGAAATTTTCTCACCTCTGAACTTATCTAGTTTAACCTGGTCTAAAAGGAGAAACTTCAGGAGTTTTCTTTTTAAACCGGGTCCTCCTCAGAGTCCTGGGAGCTGGGATTGGGGATCTCTGATGGTTTTCTAGGAACTGTTGGAGCCACTCTCCCAGTTTGAAGGTCACTGCCCCGACTGTTGTATTTCCTCTGCACACCTTTTCACTCTTCCTCCTTCCATCCTTGGTATTTCTCCAGTTTCTTGTATTCCTTTTTTCTTGATATTGCCATCATGGTTACATCCATCACAACGGCTTTCTTCTGCTACTTGGTCCATGATCACAACCAGTTGGTTGGTCTGCATCTGGAAGTCCCACAGGATCCTATCTCTTTCTCCACCACCTTGGAAGGTGTTTCCCACTGTGACCCAGGGATCTCCAGCCCATATTAGGTACACCAGGGCTTTTTAATTACATTTTCCCATGAGTCAAGTTGGCCACACCTTCCCATCTTGTTACACTTATACTGGATGTTGTCCCGCCTGCTCCCTCCTCACGGGTGCGCTCCAGATCTCTGGAGTACTGACTTGGAATAACAGCACTACAATACCCAGAAGCCCGCTACACCAGCCAATCTAGGACCACACCTGATCCACATCCTCAATCATCATCAGTATCCACCTGGCCAGCACACTATATAGTCCCACTCCACAACGTGTTGCATTATTACTCCTGCTTGTAATCTACCGGTCATCCTTGGGTTAGAAATTGTATTAAACCCTTTAACCTGGTACCTGCAATTGTGTCCAGCCGACCTCTGGAACAACCCGACAGATGTACAAATAACACAAAGTGGCAATACATTTTATTCAGATCACAGCCATTATCTTACCTCCCACACACACTTTTTAAAACAAAGAAAAAACAACAGAAGCATTGATCATACTGTCTCAATGAGGAAAGCTTCCCAAAGCTGGATAGTAAATAGTTGGATGTTTATTTTTCATGGCTTATTGATTTACGACGTCTGTTTCATGTTTTTGGAGTTCAGCAGGTTTCCTCGTTTTTTTCTACAGTAAAACCTGGTCATCCTAGTTTCAGTCCAGTCTCAGCGGAGCAGATGCTTCAGTTCATCTGAGGGGTGAGACAGCAGAGAGCAGCAGGACAGCAGCTCAACTCTGCCCTCTAAGGTGAGAAACAATGCTACTGTATGCAGATCTCTTCATCTGCTCATCTCTGTTTCCTTTACTTGATCCACGCCTGAGTCTGACAACATTCTCATTCTGGTTGATTGATCCCTAATTTTTGGTGCAGCTTTGTGCAAATCAGTCCTCCACTGAGACACAATACTGGAGTAACATATTGGCCAGGATCATTTTTTTATGAAGATGTTATGAATTATTTTACAAGGAAGCACAAGACTTTGCCAGATTGTTTCTTTTATAGGGTCCAATTTAAATGTTTCAGGCTTGCTTGTGAGTAGCCATGCTGTTCACATTGATGAGGAGCATAAAGCTACTTAGATCTACGGTAAACTGTTAAGAGAAGAATCTGTGTAAAAATTAGCTTCTTTTTGATGTTGGAAGCTAATCGTAACAGTTTTTAACATCCTCTTCCAGGACAGTTTTCCCCTTTTTTATTAAATCTATAATTTAATCAAACAGTATCCTGGCTGTAGAACTACCACTGCTGTCAGTCACCTGATATTTATTGTAAATAAAATGTACTTTTACTCACAATTAACCTCCGTCCTTAATGAGAAGCACCTCATTAAAGAATATGTCAAATTTTAAAGTCAATTAAGACAAATAATTAGGAGAAAGTTATAATGTTAATAATAAATTGGAAAAGCTATTTAGTGGGAACAGGATAATGAACATTAGGAGATTGGAGACAGAAACAGCTCTAACTTTAGTTAATTTCATTAGCTATTGGAAAAGTGATTGTTTTGCGTTTTACCAGAACAATAAATAAATTCTGAGAGCTTTTCTGGTCTTTCTTTCAAGAAAATAAGTAAAATCATTAAATGAATAAAATGTGGCAATAGTATCTGACTTTAAACTACAGATAATACATCTGGTTACATAACCTATATGCTTACATTGATTTCTAAATAAGCTGGCAATGGCTGGCTGAAAGACCTGTTTTTACCAAGCTCCTCCAACTTTCACTACTTTTATTGAATACACCTTCACTTGACACCCTAACAGTTCATCCTTCAGGCATTGTGTTACACCCACAGCAGGTTCTGCCATGTCCACACCCTTTCCAGCCATGCACCACAGCAATTACTCTTTGGATTACTGATAGTCCACACCCTTGCCAGCCGGTCACTCCCCGGATTCCTAATCATCCACACTTGTATCCAATCCACTCACTCTGCAACATATACCCCAGCATCACATTCATTCCCTGTCAGACCTCGTTGCATCATGTATTGACTACTCTTCTTTCCTTTCCCGGTTCGGTATCTCCAGGATAATCTGTCACCTCCACTGATTGTCTTCAAATGCTAAGATCATTCCTTTGTTCACTACATTTAATAAAGCCTGGCTAACTTTTACCTCTCTCTGAGGACTCCTTCGTGACAGAAAGTTCGACCCACAGAAGGGAAAAAAAAGAACAAAGTGAGCCAGTCTACCCTTGGAACCCGCAGACGGTGATCCAAAGCTGGACCCTGTGGCCCTCCTCTCTTCTGAGGACTTCATGGCAGTCCAGAGGGTAGTCAAAGACTATGTGGACACTCTTGATGAGAACCCTGGGAGGAATTGCATGTGGCCGTTGACCCTGTCACACTGCTTGACACCAGACCTGTACATATACCAACTCTGCCAAAGTGATATAAGGGTGGCGGTTGGGTTTGTGTGTGGCCAGTTCCATCTGTCAGCTGGGTCCAGGTCTGGTCAGATTCTTCTCTCAGGTGTGGCGAAGGTGAGGACCCAGATGCAGGCAGATGAGGCAGAACGGTGCAGGGAAAAAGGTTTATCTCCTGACTTCCAGAAAAACAGACGACACACACAGGAATTAAACCACAAGGATCTGACCGCCCTCCTGAGATCCAGCTCCTGTCTGCGCAGCCTCCTGGTCCATCCTCCAGTGTTCCAGCTCCTATCGCTGGAGATGTTTCATTACGTCTAAACTTAAATTTCCTATAGGCCAACCAACACACAGCCCACTTCTTATATTTCAGTTTACAAACCTCTTGTAATAAAAAATGTATTTCTCTCTTCTACATTTAGTTATGTGTGAATGATTCAATGTTTGTACAGCTAAGAGGCACTGGGAAATTGATGTGAAATCATGGTCAGCAACTTTTTATTCTTCCAGAAAGTTATTTGTAACAGACTTAGCGAGAGCCTGTTTAGGATGCTACACAGCTTGCAGTGTACTCCCTACCTACATATCATACAAGAGCAAACCACAAGTTTCTCCCCTATGTGTGAAATGTAAAAAAGAGGAAGAGACCTTTTTTATATATCTGGTTATGTCCTTTGATGTGTAGATACTGGAAAAACATTACTCAAGAACTAAGATCAATAATATCGAAGCCTTTAAAAGCTGAGCCACTGATCTTCTTATTGAACATATGTACAGAGTAACTGGCCTTGTCTAAAAGACAGCTGACTTTGATGGGTAAACTTCTATTTTTAGCTTAACGTTGCATCTTGCTTTAGTGCATTTAAGATAAACCTCCTTCAGTTTCGCAGTGGTATGGGAACATGTTTAAGTTCTTACCTTTCGAACAGCTCAGTGCCACACTGAAAGGAAATGGTGGACTTGACAAACATCCACCTTCCTAATGACTGTGTTGCAGCATCACAAAATGGACATTCAAATTTTATTTTTGCTGGCTGCCTGCAGAATTCCCACAAGGTGCTGAAACCAATTATGTTTGCTCCTATATCTGACTTTTTTTATGATCTGTGCTGTCTGTTCTTCTGTTTCTGTTCCGTTTTCACGTAAATTAATAATAATGTCTGCATAATAATAATCCAGAAAAAAAACTTCAAAACGTTCAAAGACATAAATATGTCTCTTCAAGAGCCGGTGAGACAAGAACAGGTAAGACATGGTATTTTATGTGTTTGGTTGGTAACTGAGTTACTAGAGTAAACAGCTATTCAATAAGCTGGATACTTAAAAGTCCTTATTTGTTCTAAGCTTGGGTATGTACCTGCCTGCTGGCAGAATAAGCATTTAACCTCACTTACTCACTCCTTTTATTCTTTTTTACCATTCTCAGTGGACAATGACTCATTGTTTTCAGTTCCCTTAGCGCACTGACACTTTGATTGATTGGAGTGAGCTTATGTCTAGCTCTGGGTGCTGAGGGACTCCTGCTTCCCCAGCTCATCGGATATAACGTCACTGATCGTCATGTCACATCCACTTGCCGAAGTTGTCTGGCAGTCAAAGCCTGACAGGCTTTCAGCAGGTGAGGAAAGTTTTTTAAAGAGTGATGTTCATGTCTGCAAAAAAAAAAAATGAAAAGCACCATTTAGGAAGCAGAAAAAAAGAAATAAAAAGCCGAATATTTACATCCTTTTAAGAAAGATCAGGGCTTTGGTGATTAATCGACTTGGTTTCACCTGCAAAGTCTACAGTTGCTAAAAGTTGCTCGGATAGATTTAGGGTTTTGATGCAATATTGCTTATCTTTAGTACAAAAGTTATATATTAGTCAGGAATTTATAGACTAAATTAATAACTGATACAAAAATGTTACTTTGAGTTTTTTTATAGGTTTCCTGTAAAAGTGATTAACCTTGATGTTCATGTTTCCCTGATTAACTCGAGTATGTCCACCTTCATGCATGTTGTAGCAAGAGGTCATTTAAGTTTTGGCCTTGAAGCAACAATTATAAATTAGTACCAAGTACTAAACTTGGGCAGATTTGATCACCTTGGTGATGTCTAATTCAGAAGCCATCTTGCATCCTGTCTCTTTTCTGAGTTCTCTTCAGCCAGTAAAAGTCAGTCTGATCTTTACTCTTGCTCTGTCACTTTCATTCTCTTCCTTGAATAATGTCCTCTTGCATTTATTTGTAGAATCAGCCACAGTATGCTTTAAAAATGGGATTAAAAAAAATGTCCAGTTCCTGGTGTGTGACGCAGTGCTGTGACACAAAACACGGCTATCACACGATTCTCCAGGCTGGGAAATAACAAAAAACAAAACGAGTTATGAGGTCTGGTCTCTGTCTTGGGATGTTACAGGGCAATGATGGCAATAGACATAATGAACGTCAGTGAGACATCAAAACCAATCGGAAGATTGATCTAAGAAATTGTGTAGTGTTGCTTTAATGTAGAAATGCTGTCCTCGTGTTTTTCACAAGTTAAATTTCTTTTTTAATTTAATGTCTATATGTAAAATATGACAGTTGATTGTCTCCCTTTTCAGGCCAGTCTTTACACCTCTGTACATCACAGCAGGCTTTAACATGTAAAGTAATATACCTGGTACAAGCTGACAAATTGGTATTTGTCATAACATTTATCTCATATACAGAAAATATGGCTCAGAGGAAAAAAAAAAACACCACAAGAAGACATTATCTGAGGAAGGGAAGGGAAGAGAAGAAGGAACAGAGCAAGAGATGAGACAAGAGTCAAGATCAGACTGCATTTTACTGGCTGGATAGTTCTCACAGTAAAGGTGAGATGCAAGATGGATGCTGGAGAAGCCGTTGATAGAGGGGTGTCACTGAGAAAGTTCTTTAAATTCCTCCATATTCTGCTGTTGGAATCATCAATACTAATTAACACCATCACACACCATTATTTAATTTATTAATCTTATACCGTTTTATATTTTCTGTATTTTAGTTTGGTCTGTTATTAGTCCTGACTTACGGTGCCGACTCTGTTAGTGTGGAAGCCAAAACTGTCACATGACTACCAGATGAGAAACCTACGGTGTTTTATGTCCAGGCCAGCTTGTTACGGAAAGACCCCTCGGAGACAGATGACAGATTAACATACTTTATTGTCAGTGGTGGAAACCAGGATAGAGAGTGAATAGGAACAGGTGTGACTAATCAGGTTGAATCGGAGTGAGGATCAGGGACAGGTTTGGAGGATCAAGGACAGGTGTGGAGGATCAAGGACTGAGGAATCCAGGGTGTGGTGGCTGTGGCACCTGGCTGGACCAGGAGAGGGCGTGACACAGCTTCTCATGTTTGGCCTACAGAACACTTCCCGTAACCCACATCCAAGCTCTGGGTTGTGCAGACAGTGGAGGAACAAGTCCGGAGGTGAGCTCCAGCTGTGTAGACTTAGTTAGGTGGCAGGCAGGCTGAGGACTGAGGCGAGGCTTGATCGGGGCTGGAAGTCCAGATCCAGGGTTCCAACTGGTGCACTTCCACAGCTTCTTGTAGAAACCAACAAACTGGAAAAGACACAAGGAGTCACATAATAGCTGCTTGGATTCACAAGACGGTTTACCAGAGAAGACCTGATTACCACACAATCATGAGAGATAATCCGGCAAAGACTGAAGCTCCTGCTGGTCCTTAAATAGCAGACTGATGAGCAGCAGATGGCTCCAATTGTCGCTCCAGACTCCGCCCTGAATCTTCCTGGAAAACTGCTCACCTCAACCTGGAACACCTGGAACACTCAGCCAGAGTACAATTATGACAAGGACCACATGTAAAGGCCTAAATGGTGCCTACTGTCTCGGATAGTATTTCTCAATAAACAAATTTAAAACTAAGACTGAAAAGATTTCAAATAGACACAAAAAGATGTGATTTTACCAGAGAAACTAAACAGCAACTAGAAAAGGATCGCTATAAAAAGTCCAGAAAGAGACAGAAAACACACCAGCCCTGCTGGATGTCATCTCATAGCCCTACTGTAGCGTTATTTTTTTTAATTACCCAAGCTTCACAGAAGCAACATGACTTGTAAATCCTTAAAACTCCACTGATGACACTATTCCAGCGACTGTGCACAGATACTGCATGTGTTTGTGTACAGCCAAACAAACAATCCAACCAAACTTGGACTCAGTTTTCTAATATTTCCATCTCAGCCTCAGCAGCTGTAACACCTGCACAACCTGTGATCTCAGTTGTTCCGGGACACTCGTTCCCCGAACCTCCCGCCTCACCTTGATGTGAAAGCTGCTATTCTGAGCGCTCTGATGAGGAGCAGGGCCTACAGCTGACATGCCGGTGCTGCGACACCTTTCACATCAGATGGAAACGAAACCAAGTGCAGAACACTTTTATTCTCTCATTATTTTTTTACAGCTTGAACTTCTCTCCAGGCCTCGCCGCTTCCTCTTTGCTGAATTAAACTTGCAGCACAACGTCTTCAAGTGCAGCAAAAAATGTCTTTTCTCTCTTTGCCCAGGTTTTAAACGGAAATTAATTTTAGTGCTGACATTTAAGATTTCTAACCAACGCTGCAGCCTTTAATGATTGCTCCTCCTCTCTTAGCTCAGAGTTGTGCTTGTGTAGAGTCAAAGCAGACAACATAGGTGGAACACCTAACGTGAAAGTTGAAGAGGTTATTATAGAAACTGGTTAAATGTGCACCTGGAATTTGGCAGTGCTCACATTTTATTTATTTATTTTTGTTTTATTAACAAGCTAATTTAATCTTATTGTTATTTAAAACCAAATGGCTTTGGATGTATAGTTAAAATACAGTCTAATTCAATTCAGTTCAATCCAGCTTTAAGACTAAAGTGCTGACCAGAGGAATAAATTCACAGTAAAAATGGATAAATAGAAGAAATCGAATTTAATCAATAAAAGAGCAGAGCGAATCGACTCTTGGAAATGTTGAATGTTCCAGTTATGCTCCAGAGATGCTGTTCTCCTGACCTTCTCAGGTAGTCCACTGTAGACTTAGTCAAAATAGGACTTTCCTGGACCGTCTTTTGTGTCGTAGCTGATATTTTGTCCAGCTCAGCCTCTGTGTTGTCTGTCTGACTCCTGTCTATGTGGTGTGTAGATGATGGATTTTCTGCCTGATGACAGGACTGGTTTATGTTTCCAGGTTGGGAAACAGCTTCTTCAGTCTCTGATGAAAGAAGACCGGAGGAGTTTTTAAGCTGTGATTCACTCTTTGGTTAGAACCAAAGGTTCTGCAATGAGTTCCGCTGGTACTTCGGATGTTACATGGGGATTCATCAGGTTCCCAGATTGCTTTGATGGACTTTTAGCAAAGTCTGGTGCCTGACGAGACTCATTTGTAGCTTTAAATGGTACCTCAAAGATGGGACCAAAGGTGTACGTTGTTTCATTTTACCACGTTTGACTTTCCTTCGATCTTCTCGTACACCTGTTTGCAAGGTGAAAATCTTTCTCAGCCTAATCAAATGGTTGGTTTGTGGTTTTGCAATGAGTTCTACAGGGGTTTCTGATCCTGGGCCTCCAAATGTGATTTTCTGGGGATTCTCCAAGTTTTCAGATTTTTTGCAAAGCTCTCTGTCGTCTCTCTGACTTTCATCGTTTTGGGAAAAGATAAATAAATAAAAGATGAATGAATGAATGAATGAATGAATGAATGAATGAATGAATGAATGAATGAATGAATGAACTGGCTTTCAAAGGGTAAAAATCCTTAGAAATAATTGACTGGCAGTTTTGAGAGGGATGGATGTTTTAGCAAGAAAGAAAAAAAGGAAGGAAAAAATATTCATGCAAAATTATTTTACGTTTTTTACCAATATAGTCACAAGAGGGGATTAAAAATAAGGAGGGCACAAGAATAAAGAGGTCAAAGATTGAAAGTCTTTTGACTTTTTAAATTTGAACAAAGACAAAACAGGAGTCGTTGTTTTTGGTGTCAACGGGAGTCATGATCTCTCTGCTCTTGATCTGGGTCCTTTCAAATCTCAGCATTAAAATGAATAGTTTTACACATGTGGCTAGATGATCAGTCATCATCCTCAGGAGGTCAAATTTTCCTTCCAGAATCAGAAATGGCCAAAAAAGTTAGTGCTTTCTCTGTAAGATGACTGCTTCCTCATCAGCTCAGTGCGGTTTCTTTCAAATGCGATTTTCTCATAAACTTTAATTTAATTAAAGGGATTCGTTGTAGGTGAACACTTTGTCACTGCTCCCAAACACAGGTGGTTCATCTTGATCATTCAGGTCTGGTGCAGCTGTTTATTAGTAATCTCCAGCTGAGTCTTGCATCTTGCCTTGCTTTTCAGAATTCACTGAACCACCAGTCTAAATGTCTGTTTTGAATTTGGGGAAATACTCTGAGGGGAGTGCCGGACCCACTTGTACAAGCTGTCCGGTCCCTGTAAGACCGGTGTCAGAGCTAAGTCCGCATTGCCGGCAGTAAATCAGAATCGTTTTCAGTGAGGGTTGGACTCCGCCAAGGCTGCCCTTTGTCACCGATTCTGTTCATAACTTTTATGGACAGAATTTCTAGG
>JBAMHW010000008.1:29816717-29829677 GCA_037177495.1 Rhadinocentrus ornatus
GATAAAGAGGCAAACAGCTAGATCATACTGACATCTGACATAAATCTTAAAAAGTCTTTTATTTCTGTATATTAACTCTTAAAACCCTGCTAGCACCCCCGAGCAGTAGTGCTTATACTGTCAGCACTTTCTCAGGAACTATTTCAACTTAGACTTTAATCTGTAAGATGTTTTTGTTTGACAAATTTTGCTAGCTGAGATCTTATCGGCTTTGATTCTAAGAGTTCTAAGAGATTCTAACTTACTAAAAGGCCCAAAGCTATTCTGCACAGATCGGACGAAGTTTGATGCTAAAAACTCCACTAGATTTCCGGTGCCCCATGAGCACTATTGCTTATTCATACATAGCAGCTGATGTCACAGACACGCTTCACTGCGCTCAAATGCTAGCCGCCACCATACTGAGTACCATACAGGTCATCGAAGATGCCGTCAATATGCTGGGCAGCTGGGTGTGAGAACAAAAAAGGAGACAGAGATATTTCTTTCTATTATTACCAAAAGTAGAAGAGCATTGTCAGGGGTGGCTTTCAGCGATCAGGAGGGCTAATTGGACACTGACTGCAAGTAGTTGTCTGTGCGTACATTTCATTTCAGATGAGTTTTAGTGAAAGTTAGCAAAGCTAGCTTTAGCTATTGCTAGTTGGGTTTGATGTCTCGTACAAACTATTCAGAAAATTAAGCGATTAAAGTCAATCCGATTTAACACTTTGTGTAACAAATGCATTTGATTAGCTTTTCATATGAAGTTCTTGCAACAGAGATGGCAGTTGTTAGCTTAGCCTACATATTGGTCTACAGTAGTGGTTCCCAACCTGGGGTCTCTCAAAGAGTACAGGGTGCCCCATAGGCTTTGGACATCCAGAGCCATTCTGATAAATGTCCACACATTGTCCCTATTTTAGAAAAAAAGTAAGGCTCTATGTTGTTAATTTAACTTTGGCTTTATTGAAGGACGTGACTCATCCAGAATACAGTATTTTTGGTGAGAATCTCTTTTTTAAAAGCACATAACCACCATAGTTTCAGCACGGGGTGGGGAAGAAGGTCCATGGCTTTTTACTATTTGCATGAAGGGGTTCCTCAAGGAAAATAGGTTAGGAACCGCTGGTCTACAGCAACAAAATTTAGCTTACAGTCCAACAAGCTAAGCTTCTCCCCTGCAGTCTGTGCTGTCTTAACAATGATTGACCGTTGGTACAACAGCAGCAGATACTTCAATCAGTTTCCTTATTGTTTTATTGTTTATGGCCACTGCTGTACACAAGCATTTTCAGTTTCTTTTAACTTCAGGTGGTAGGTTAGCATCGATCATTTATTGTGCTGAATCCTTAGATTAGCTTAATAAGATATTTCATTCATCTGGTTATTGCTCTGGAAACAGGCCAAGTATCTAATTCTCATCTAATTTCTCCCAAGTGAAAGAGGATTTATTTCAATCAAAAAAGTTTCCAAGGCGAAGATGAGAAAGTCCATGAGTTAACCGGCCTGCATACCTATTGTAAAGTGAATGTTGTATTCTCTTTTATATCATTCCGTCATGTCTATCACCTTTTCAGCAGCTGTTACTGACATTAATGTGATTGAGGATAAACCTGCCACTTTTTTTTATAGCTTATTTGTGGCCATCAAACTGTACAACTCCTCCATATTGCAACAACATCCACTGTTATACATTTACACTTTGCACAAAATTTACATTTACACTGTTTATTATATTGATAATACTGTACATTTTACTCACTGGCAGGATTTATCCTGTATCTGTTTATATAGAAATTGACTTTTCTTATTGTGATTTTTATCTTTATCTTATCCTTTCTTTACTTGGTATGGAGCAACTGTGTGCACACAATTTCCTCCGGGATTAATAAAGTATTCTGATTCTGATATTTGTTTCATGTATTAATAATCAACCGCAAGATCGGGTTTTCAACACCACACTGAATGTTTTGCATTTCAGGCTGTGTAATATTATAAGTTGAACAAGAGAGGTCAGATTTTAGTCTCTCCATGTGTTACAGAAAGAACTTAAAGAAAAATGCACCAGTATTATTGACTGCTTTGAAATATTCATTGAAAGAACTAAAGAGAGGAGAGCATGAACGCAAACATCATAATACAGTTAAGTATTTTCTGTAACGCCACACGGGGTCATTAGCTTTGTTTCAAAAGGTTGGGGCGGGAGGACAAGTGATTAGCATGTGACGGAGCATAGTGGATTCCTGGGGATGCGGTCCTTGCTGACAGAGGGTTTAATGTAGCACATTCTTCGGGACTCGTCAATGCACAACTGAAGATCCCTACCTTTACCAAAGGAAAACCGCAGCTTCACCCAGAGGTGGAAGTCGAGTCATCGCCGGGAATGGAAGCAGTGCGCATCCATGTGGAGAGAATTATAGGACTTGGTAGGAGCAAGTAAACCACTTTGCAAGGAACTATACCCATTTCACTTTGTTATTCAGCCCCAGGTGGACTCACAGTATGAATCATCCCAACCCACAAAGAATTTCAGATTTAAATAAATCTGTGAAATTTGTTGAACAATATACTTGTTTCATTATTATTACGATATTTGACTATTTTAAAGGTTTTACTGCAGAAGAGAAACACAATAGAAACGGCCATTTGTCAATTGTGATTTTAATAGCATGACATTCAAAATCTAAGACAAGAAAACCAAGACTATTACCCTTATTCTCCCCTTCTCACCTCATCCTTTCATTTCCCCTCCTCAACTCAATTTAGATTTCATTTCAAGTAGGTACAGTATGTCAGAATATGATCGTTAGAATTAGAACATTAGGAAACGTAACCTTCGGCTAAATATAATTGAAAATAAAGATTGTCTGTTGCACAACAGCGTAATGCCTTATTTAAGGCTTTTGCATGGAACTGCTGCTGTGTAAACTGGCCAAAAAATAAATAAAAATAAATTAAAAAAGATTTCTGTGCCACCCCATTGACTGGCCTGAGCTTGGCCACCCCTGTAAAAATATCCTAGCTCCACCACTGCTCCGAAGATGAACACATACTTTTCTACTTTATTGACCTAAAACTCTATATTTTCTGTTACTCTTCTCTACTTAAAGTTCAGCTATTTGTTCCCTTTGCCTGCTAAATTTTAAAGCCTTTGTACCTACATAGCGGCATTCACAACACACTTTCCTCCTCAAGGGCCACTTAAGAGATGAACGTCTAAACCGTGGGGGAAAAAAACGATGTTGCGCTTGATAAATGCACTTAAAACTTTTAAAGATAAGTAGACTAATGGGTTAAGTACATTATCCCAGGGGGTGTGGAGCGCACCTTGCCCCACGCGGCTATGATTAGCGGCTGGTTCTCGCGCTGCGCAGGCAGCATATGTTGAACCGAAGCGGGGGTGGGAGTTTTTGGGGATCTGCCGCAGCTCACACTTCCGTGTTGTTTGTCACCGTAAAGCAGGAAGCACTGTAGTAATGTGTAGGAGTTGATGTAACCTGCTGCTGTTTGCCTACAGGTATGTCCACTGACGCGTCTCGTTAATGTCTCTGTGTGTGTCCGCTGTCCGTCCGTTCTGTGGGACTTTAGACGTTAGCTTGTCGGCTAAATCCTCCAGGACAGGTCGGGGTTGTTGCTTTGGTGTCACAGCGGGCAGGTTCTAGCTCCTGAATGAAACTGTCTTGGCTTCGTGTTCTCATTGAAAGCGACTCTTCAATTTTGTCGTTTGAAGATACAAACAGGTGATTTGGTGTCACGGAGTCCGATGCCAGGTGAGGCGGAGCGGCAGTGGAAGCTACATGGAGGCTAACTAACGAACCCCGGATCAGTCGCTGCTCGGCACAGTGAGGGACTGCGGTACATTAGCACCACAATGCCAGCCGGTAAGATGTGTGTGAGTGTGTGACAGTGACTGTGAATCTGTGTGTTGACATGCTGAATATGTAACCTGAATGTTGAGTGAATGGGTGATGCGTTTAATGTCTCTGTTTTGGGCTAATTATAACAACGACACAAGGAGTGGAAGTTTAAAAAAAAAGTGCAGCGGTGCGTTTATGGTCACTTCTCCAGTGTGGGATTTTGACGGTGTCACCTGTAGTTTCGTTGTCAATCCATGTGATTAATGGATGATCTGATCATTCATATGCCATGACATGGAAAAGATTATACTTTTGACTGATATTATTGTTCTTATTATATAATTTTAAATATATACATTTTTTGCTTTAAAGCTAAATTAAAATGTCTTCCACATTTTGTTCCAACACTCATTTCCTCTTTTGTTGCTTCGTTATGGATAGGAAATGAATCAACATCCTCATATTCTGTGGTGCCCTTTTGTCTGGGTAAATAAACCTTCTAGTTGTAAGAATTTGCTGTAAATAAGATGTCACCTGTAAGTTTATCTTGTCAGTATATTTTATTTCTGCTTACTCTGAGGGTATATTTTAACTGTACAGACCTTGAACGCATCAAAACCAAATTCTTAACATATAAATAGAAATTAAAACACATCCTTATGATTAAAATACTGACTCATGAAACTCATTGTGTGTAAATACATAAAATAAACACAGCTGAATGGATTTATAAGTATGATCATTCATTTGTTTTAATAAGCTGGCCATGAAAAGGGATTTTTATTTTTTTGTTTTGTTTTGCTCTTGTTAAAGAATAGTCCTTACAAGTTGGAATTTTTGGACCAGTAATAAAGATGAGTACGTTTTTCATCTAATTTAAACGCTATTTGCATTATCTTGCATTTTTAAAGTTTCAACCAAGTGTGAAAGTTTACTGCTTTTCTATATTTTGTTGAGTAATCAGGGAAAGCAAGAAGTCTGTTACTGCGGCAGGATAACTGTTTAGTTAATTTGTCATGTTATTGTTGGCTGAAATGTTAACAAAATGTAGAAAAAACTGCAAAGGACAGAGAAACTACACGTGGATAAACTGTGTAATAAGATAGGTGTGTGTATGTACATGGCTCTTGTTTTCCAGTGTTACAAACCCCCAGCTCGCTGGGGAAAAGGGGTGGTAAACAATAAACCCAAAACAAATTATTAATTAAAAGTATTTATTTACGGGTGATTTTTTTAAGTGACAACAAGGCAAGTTAAATGTCGCAATTAAACGAAAACAAGGCCTCAAAAATGCTGTATGAATATAATGTAAATAGATAATATAATTGTAATTATTTGATAAAATATTTGTTTTTAATATAATGCTTAAATTGGATACTTTATAATTACAATATTATGCTATAAATAGAAAAAGTAACATTTTTATACGGAGTAGTTCTGGGATTGCTGCAGCAAAGTGTTTAACCAGAAGTTACTGAACTTTTATTCATAGCAGTACTTTTAAAATGCAAAAAAAACTGCCTTTCAATTCTCCAATTCTGGTGTAATAACAAGGTTCATCTCGATTAAATCATAAATGGTTGCCCGGCATTAGTAAACGTACACGTGAAGCCGTGAGTATGTGCTTTGGTTATAACAGAATAATTGTTTAATCATAATGTTGAATAATAATAATAGATCTGAGAAGGAAAACTAGAAATGGATGGAGGGAAACTAAATAATTTCCTTTTGGTTTAGTTATTTCCTGGTTTAACTCATCTGTGTTGTTTTCTGTGCTGACTTTAACCTCGTTTAATCTTGAACGTGCACGTTGGGGAGCGTTGTTCAAACAAAGGACTGGTTCCGGGCTTCAGACTGCTGCTCCGTGTCTGCTGGCTTGTCTGTTTCTATTTTTGGAAACGCTGAACTTTGGGTGCCCTCACCTTTCCTCACCGAGCGATGCTTTCCTTCTAAAACGCCACCTGACTGCTGGGACCGGGCGGATGAGAAATGAGTCCGAAGCCCTTGTGCTTTGGAGCAGTAGGTGGAGGAGGTGCGTTACGCTGCTGATGTGCACGGATGCTGCCGCTGCTGCGCAGCTCAGAGGAGTCTGCATCCCTGCAGGCCTCCCGTCTGCCCTGTAATTACTCCCTGCGGTAAATTGCTGATTCCATTAGCGGTAATGTAACGCCTTCAGCATCGATCCCTAATGAACTAAAGAGGCAGAATGGAGCAACCTGCATGAATGGCTGTGTAGGAATATGCTGATTTGGACTGGCACGCTGCAGACCTGGTAGTTCATGGAATGATAGGTGTGACATACAAGGGTAAGTTGGGCAGGACATGTCCAGGCTTGGCTGTGGACAGCCCCATGATTTTAAGCTAAAAACCCTTGTTATAGTATTATTTTCTGCATAGTTAAAACAATATTTCATTTTATTCATTGTGGATCTTTCTGTGGAACACCATATACCAAGAACTCGTCCAAGCTAAGCCCTTAAGAATCCAACTAGTTTTTGTTATTTTTGGTCCGTTTGTGTTTCTTTTTATTCTTGTCCAATTGGTAAAAGAATAAGTAGATATAATTTATATTCTACATTTATTTAGAAAAATTATAGTGTATTTTAAGAAAGTATAAAATATAATGAAAATGGATAAATGATAATATATGAGTAAATAAATGAGGAAAAAAATGTTTAAATTAAAACTTAATTTAGACAATCGCTGTTAATAATGTGAGACTTCAGGTGTGTCCCAATTCAGGGTCTTCACACTTCGAAGTGTGTAGACTACGTAGACTACGGAGAAAAAACTCCATAGTCTACGTACTCTTCGCAGAGTGCAGAACCTGAATTGGGACACATCTTTCATGTTTAAGTCCAGCTCAGGATGAGAACGTCTTTTAAAGGTCCAGTGCGTAAGAATTACTGCCATCTAGTGGTAAATATGGGTATAGCACAGCTGTGAATGGATGGTGTTCGTCAGTGGCCAAAATTCTTCAAAACACAAGGATGTTTTCATGTGTGTGGATTGAGTGGCCTCAGGTGCAGCGATGTCTGCACTACAGGTAACTACTTCAATTTTATTTTTAGTTTTTAGATGTTACAAAAGTAAATTGTATTGCATAAATGGATCCATTTGAACATACTGGCTATATTTTTGCACATTTATGGACCATAATAAGAGTGAAATTGTACTCAGGAAATGTGACACTGCCCTGTAAAAAGCGTAATTTAAAATAAGAAATAAATAAAATGATAAATGGTACTGTGGTGAATGAAGAAAAAGAAAACCAAAAAGGAGCGAAATACGATGCTCTCAGCCCAGCTGCCATACGATAAGGCTACATTACATGTTCGCCTCAAATATCATGTCTTAAAAAAATAATATATTTATTAAAGTTTTAAGTTGTGATAGTTTCACACACAGAGCTGTTTGTCCACTCAGGGACACCGTAGTAGTAATGTTGGCACAAAAAATGGCAGCTGCCATGTATGTGGACCCACCGAAAGTAGATATAAATGGCTCATTCTAATAGAATAAAAACACACCAGTTATTTTAATAAAGTAATTAGATACCAGTAGAAACACAGTTTTTAATGATATTTTCTGTCTTTGACCTTTAATTTTATTAAACGCTGCAACTTTAAGGTTCTGATGTGGCTCATTTGTACTTCTCTACCTTTAAGTCAGAAAATTAATCCCTGATGCAGCAGAAGGCACTGAGAGGTGTTGTTACTGATCTACTACAGAATCCAGATAAGTGTGTGTGTGTGCGGGTCACATTTAACTAACGTTAAACTAGCGTTCATTTGCAGCACACAGTCAAGTGTGTGAATCATGCAGACGCAGAAAGACCTGCTATTTATAACTCACACTGGTTGTTCTGTGTGTGTGTGTGGTTCATTGCTGAGCTCTTTCTCCTGGGTCTGGTGTTTTCTACAGCCTCTCATTATCCTAAAGTGTTAACCACCTCAATTAAGTCATTATGTAGGACAAACCGGCCGTCGCTGCCGTTCTCTCGCTGCTGCTGCTGCTCTTACAGACTGAATGAAGAGATAAATGGCTGGATGGATGTTTTCCTGCTGGGAGATGGTTCTATTTCCTTTCTCTTGTCGTGCAGGGACCTCCACGTACTTCCAGAGTAACAGAAAAAGCTCTTCATGCTGAAGTAAAGAACCTAAAAATTTCTGTTTCCCAAAGCAGCTGAAGTGATGCTATCGGGAAACGCTGTACAGATTTCCAGATGATGCATTATGGATGTGATGTGCTGTGGCGGGGCATCATCAGACTTTTACTGGTTGTAGTCAGGCGAGGCCTTCCTAAATGAAGTTTACATATGTGGTTTTCAAGAATCTTCCTCTCTGTAGGATGATGGACTCCAGATAAACTGAGAAACTATCCCAGGTTGATGGGCAGCAACACTTGCTTGATCCGTTAATCAGTGCATTGATTAAAGCACCTGGCTGCTGCCTCTGTTATTCCTGCTCACTATGCAGAAATGACCAAAAATGGTCAAAATGGCATAAATTCTGTACAAATTTAGCAATTTTTCACTTTCGAGCCTAAAAATGAAACGGCTCTGCACAATTTATTAAAAAAAATTATAATTTTCTGCTAAAACCTTTTTTTTCTTTTTCTTTCTAAAGAAAATTCTCCATAGACTGTAAATGTAAACAAAGACATGGTCACTCACATAAAAAATAACGACAACGTCCCTCGTACATACGTGATGTGTGATCTCTGTTAATCTTTTTCTTGGTGACGTTAATGCAGTTCAGTTTAGTTTTATTTGAACAGCGTCAGTTCACAACAGTTGTGTTGAAACAGTCCAGTTCATTTTAGCTCCGTTTTATTTCAGTTCGAACAAGTCCACTTTATGATCCACATGAGTCCCATTTATAATAACCGAGTTCATATCAGCCAATTCATTAAATTAAAAAAAAGCCTCTTCAACGGGAACGCAAGCCTCCAGCAGAACCAGGAAGGAAAACCACTGAAGCTCCAAACCAGGTATCCCTGCTGGAAAAACACAGATTAATCTTTATGTGAACGGAAGAATTTCCTTTTTTAAAAATTGCAATTACATGTTTTTTAACTTTACCTTCAAGATGTAATTTTGCTGTTTTTTTCCGTGATCCCATTGGTAGTTAAAAAATACAGGAATTTTTTTATTTTTGTATAAATATTTTATACATGGCGAGTGGTACAGGCATGAGACGTCCCCCCTCAGGTTATAGCAGCAGAACTACATGGATGACTAAGGGTCACCAAGCTAGTCTGAGCTGTAAACTTTATCAAAAAGGAAAGTTTGAAGCTTAATCCTAAAGGTACAGAAGAGGCTTGTTTCCAGAACCTAAACTTGGAGCTGCTGCTTCTGAGAGGAACTGAAAGAACCACAAGTAAACCTGTGGGGTCTTCTGGTTTCAGGCTTCATGGTTTGCTGTTTAAAAACCCAACACTTAAATGGTAATTTCCATTTTTGTGTCTGAGGAGCTTTGCAGTTGGTGGGAATGTGGTTTAATTGGATGTGAATCACCTGCAGCTGAGGGATCGCGTGGGTTCAGAGCTTCAGAGTTGTTTCAGATGGAGAATCCAGTCACCCAGCATGCATCAGGATTCCCAGGTGGAAAGGGGATTTTTGCAATGTAGTTGGAATCAAAGTCAGGCAACCACAGCGCGTCTGTGCTGTTTTGAAGCTCAGCTGGCTAATCGTACATGCAGAGCCGCTTCCTGTGCTCTCAGGACGGTTCCTCCCTCAGTCCTTGGCTGGGATTTGTATTCATAGTTGAAGACGGTTTGTTCTGCAAAGAAGGATTTTGACCTAAATATAACTTCAAAGGAGATGTGCCTCCCTCTGTTTCCTCCGCCGGTCGCATCTTTGCAGACAGGGAAGCTTTTATCTTTGTCTGCTTGTTGTGTGACGCTTCGCTTGCTGCTTTTCAGCTTTTTTGGAAGGATTTACCTTTTTCTCCTGTGTTTGTAGCCGGATGTTTGCTCGGGCCTGTTTCAACATCAGACTAAACCGCAGAGACGTTGCTCTGCAGCCCTGTAACAGGACAACAGCAGCATGTGGGGAAAAAACAAAAACATGTTGGCTCTGTGTTTTCCTCCTGAATAGAAGAAACTGCTTAAATGTAGATTAACCTCCCAGTATTGGTATGCAAAATAAGATTTCCTGAATCAAAGCAAGTGAAATGGAAGGGAAGACTTTGATGTGGAAACATGAAAAATGTTGGCTTAAATGAAGACTTTATGGCATATTTTCATTGGATGTTTTAGATCAGATAGTCTGTAATGTGTCACTCATGCTCAGACGTCACAGACAACAGAAAATAAGCCACATTTATAGAAAAAAACTAAAGTTTGCCTTAAAGTTAATAAAGAAGCAGCACTGATTAAAGATGCTGAGGTATGAAAGTTTTACTCTTCATGTTGGTTTCTGGTTGGCTGGTGGATGAGGGAGATGGATGCCGTCACCCTGACAACCAAATCCTGAACCCCTGCAAATGGGCCTCGTTAAGTGAAGCGAGAGGAATAAAACAATTTGTGTTGGGGTGAAAATGATCATGATGTATTGATTCAGTGTTTGCCAACATCACAAACTCCACCATCCGAATGTAATTCAGGATCCATCGATCGATAAGAGATGTTATCACATGCTTTTAACCCTAAAACCACTAGATCGCCGGTGCCCCCTAGCCCTATAGCTTACACCATCATCAGTTTCTCAGGAACGGTAGAATGTAACTCTGCAGGGTAATTTCTTACTCTTTAGGTCAGGGATGCCCAAGTCCAGACCTCCAAAGCTACTAATGGTGTTTATTCAGAGACTCTATATGGTAAATCTACGTGATGACATGATTATCACATTTTCATCATAAAAAGACCACTATGTTGCTTAGAGTCCTCTATTTAGACCTGGACATGATGATGATATCACTTACTTGCAGAAAGTTCTCTGTGTGTCTGAAAAGAAAAAAAATAATGCTCCTCTATGGCTGGAATAAAGCCAAGAAGACGTTTCGGACACACGGCTGAGCTGGAGTTACTTTAGTGAGGATAGCAGGTAAGACTGGGTTCCTGCGGGGTCTTAAAAAGTCTTGAATTTGCAAATATGCATTTAATACCTTTAAAAAGTCCTTAAATTAGACAGTTTTATCCTTAAATTTAAAATGTTAAGTCTGAAATTATGTCGGCATAAAGTTGCACGCTGTGTTGCATTAATATGTGTCGGGGAAATGTCCAAACTGCAAAGTGACGGAAGTGAAATAGCCCAACACACATGAAGCTTTTATTCTTACACGAAGGAAAGCTAGCTGACAGTGACTTGAGAATTTGGTGGATTTGGTGAGTGAAATGAGAAAGTGTAAATGTAGCATTACACGGCTGGACAAAGGCTCATTCTCGGCCTGGGTGACACTGGTGGAGAACTCATTTGAAGCTCGGTGCAAGAAGAACTTTGAACTGGGAACGATGAGGATCGAGGGTTTGGAGTCACATGAGCAATCAGCGAAGCATATCTCCGCCTTTAAAAGTCCCCCTGTGTTTAGGTCTGGACCGGCGGGTATATGTACCTCGCAGACACCGTCTGGTAGTGTGACAAGTTCAGCAGAACAACGTTTGGCTGGACCCCAACCCTGATCCTGAAGTACTATGGGCATTAAACACCAAACACACGTGGTACAAGACCAAGGACGAAGTCGCAGAACATAGCCCAGTTTGGCGTAGCAGTTCATATCAACACCGAATTAATCTCTCAAGTGAACAACGGACCCTTCGTCCTGATGTTTGACGAGAGTTTGAACACGACCACGAAAACCAAGCGGTTGGATGTCCATGTTCGTTTCTGGGATGAGGGACAGGTTCGTCAAGGTAGCTGGGGTCTAATGGGACACTCGAGAGCACAAAACTTGCTCACCATTATCAAAGTAACCTATTTTTAAAAATATTATTTACTCTTCTTTTTATTATTGTTATTATTATTATTGGTGTTGGTAGTACAGCTTTCCCCCAGGTTTACAGCCTTCGGAGGGCTGGCTTAATAACATACAGGCTTAATAACCTGAATATAAATATCAACCTTAAAATCTGAACTGCTGAATTATTTATTCATCTGCAACCTGTAACCTCCCCATTGCAGAATTACGGCGTTAACATGACACGTGGTGATGACTAAATCATTTAAAGATCGTGTGACAGCTTGCTGTAAAGTCACGTTCACGTCCAAACTTCATCGCTGACAAATTTTCCATAAATAACTGAAATTTGGAGGAAAAAAAGTCACCGGACAAGAAAAAAGTTACTTGGTAAATGTCCTGATTACTCCGTTTTATTCAGTCGCCGCACTCAGACAACGTGGTGACGTTAACAAAATCTTTAAAGAACAGTGAATCATTTTAAGCCATAATACGACTTAGAAATAAAAATGGCGGTTTATTCAGCCTGTTCAGCTGTGCGCGTCCCCGTGATGTGCGCGGCTTTATCAGCGTAACACCGCAGTGAGAGAGAGAAATACTCCGGTTGCTCCTCGATGGAGCGCGAGTGTTTCACTTCCTGGTAGAGTTTTTAAAAAGAACTTTGTGTGTGATTTTCCGGGGGAAGATGACTGTATGCGGTGCTGGCAGAAGTCTGCTCTCTTGTGTGCGGTCGCATCACATACAGAACGCAGCTATGACCAACTTCGGACTGTTTCATTTCAATAAAAGAACTCAGTACAAACCTTCCATCTAGACTGAGACTATAAATAAAACGCTGTGTAGTTTTCAACATTAGCTCAGTCGGGTTCATTATTCCAGTAAATTATAAGTCAGTTGCTGGTTGTCCGCTGCCTGAGTTCTTGGCTGTGCTGGGATTGATGAAAAAGCACTTTGAATTGCTTTGTGTTGTAAGGTGCTATACAAATTTTTTCAAACAGTTTAAGTGAAGCATTTACTTAAATATTAGGAGTCATTCATTTTTTCCAGTGTGGCAGTGAAATAGACATTAAATTCTGTCCCAGGTTGTCTTACAAAGGTCCTAAAAAGTCTTAAATTTAACTTGTAAAAAGCTGTAGGAACCCTGTAAAAAGTAGCAGAAATAACTGGAAATGAGGAAAAAGTGGAAACATGGAAATAGTTTCTATTTTTTCTCCTGAAAGCCA
>JBAMHW010000008.1:29833540-29843800 GCA_037177495.1 Rhadinocentrus ornatus
CTGCAGACTCCTCCCACTGCTGCAGACTCCTCCCACAGTCCCAGCCGCTTTGGTTTAATTTAACTCCAGATGCAAACTCCTCAATTTATGGGCTGGACACACGGGAGGCGACGTCGCTCCTTCTCTACAAATTTTCTATGGAACTTGCGCGATGAGGCGGAAATGTGTGTGTGACGGAGTGACAGGTGACATTCGTGCATGTGAAATGTTGCGCTTGTTCATGTAGACGTTTGTTACGACGCAACACAAGGAAACAGAAAAATTTTCTGTTTTTGTGAGTCGTGACTAAATAATCCACCAGCTCCCAGAGACAGAGAGATAACAAACGTCATAAACATACACAACTTGTTTTCTTACTAGCGCTCAGTTAACACGGTGAACAAACCAGGATTTAAGAAACTCGTCAGCACTTTGGACAAACGGTATCACTGCCATCTCGTCACTATTTTAATCGCGTGCCATGAGGGTGTTGTGAAGAACGTGGCTACAGACCAATGTTTCACCACCGCTACGGACCTGTAGTCAAGCCGCACCATAGAGCTGAATATGACGCAGATTTCAACATAAAAACAAAATGTCTCCAGTCTCATTTATTACAGATCACACCGGGCAGAACACAGCTGCTGCTGGTTTGAGACAAACAATAGCTACTGGGACCTGGTGGAAAAATACTAGTCTGGATTACCAAAGACAACGCTTAAAATGTTTCCACAAAATTCTTAGCCTAACATCTGAATGTGGAGCTGAAATGGAGACCCATCAGACCAGCAACGTTTCTCCATTTTCTATTGTGCAGTTCTGGTGAGTCTGTGTGAGTAGTAGCCTCAGTTTTAACATAAGTGATTGGTGAGTGTAGCTTATAGTAAGGATGTTTTGTTCATGATTTCATCTTCTTGATATTGAGCCAAGTAGCCAATTATTAGTCTGGGATCTGTTTTTTTTTTTTTTTTTGCAGCTCATAGTTCAAACAACAAAATATTAAGAAAAATAAAGTATAAACAATGTTTTTTCTCCTAAAGAATCCATATGACATTTACTACATTGCAGAAGGAAAACTGGGACATGAAAACAGAAAAGTATTAAATGATAATTGCCTAGTGTTTTTTCAACAGCGTTTTGTGGTATGATGAAATTAAACAACATATCTGGGCTACAGTAAAGTCTTATTCAGATATTAGTGAGTAAAAACTGTTCTGTCAGTGGTAGGTCAATGAATTCTCTGTTAACATTATCAACTGTATTGAAATGTCAATTGGTCCTGCATTATCTGGTAATATATGTATTTTTTTGTGGTTGGTGTGACACAGTCATATATAAAATGAGTAATTTTAATAAAAACAGTAGATGATCAGGTTAACTCATTGCATTTTGTTTTACTTTGGTCTGAATTCTGCTTTATAGCAGCCTGCTGCTGTCGTAGTTCATGGACTTGTACTTTAAAGCGATTTGGTACCAGCTTACTGATAATAAGCACAGTGCTTCTGGCAAGGGGAGAGGAGTCAGTTGCTTTGTGTTAGAGGGTTAACACGTTTGTTCATGTATGCTCTTGATTTTGCCTTTTTAAAACGGTGTCAAAAAAAAAAGGATGTTAAAAGTAATTTTGAGTTTATGGATGGAATTATCCATCCATCCATTCCTCTGCCCACTTATCTGGAGTCCTGTCGCGGGGGCAGCCGCCTAAGCAGGGAAAGACTTCCCTCTCCCCGGCCACATTCACAAGCTTATCTGGGGGGATCCCGAGGCGTTCCCAGGCCAGCCGAGAGACGTAGTCCGTCCAGCGTGTCGTGGGTCTTCCCCGGGGCCTCTTTTCAGTGGGACGTGCCCGGAACACCTCACCAGGGACGCGTCCAGGAGGCATCCTGACCAGATGCCCGAGCCACCTCATCTGGCTCCTTTCGCTGCGGAGGAGCGGCGACTCTACTCTGACTCTACTCAATGACAAAGGGCAGCCTTGGTTTGAAAATGATTCAGATTTACTGCCGGCAATGCGGGCCAAGCTCTGACACCGGTCGTACAGCGACCTGACAGCTTGAACAAGGGGGTCTGGCACTCCCCCCCACAGCAGTCTCTGGGGGGACATGGTCAAACGCCTTCTCCAAGTCCACAAAGCACATGTAGACTGGTTGAGCAAACTCCCGTGCCCCCTCCAAGACCCTGAAGAGGGTGTAGAGCTGGTCCACTGATCCAAGACCGGCACGAAAACCACACCACTACTCCTCATCAATCCGAGGTTCCACTATCCGACGGACCCTCCTCTCCAGCACCCCTGAATAACCTTACCCGGGAGGCTGAGGAGTGTGATCCCCCTGTTGTTGAAGCACACCCTCCGGCCCCCCTTTCTGAAGAGGGGGACCACCACCCCAGTCTGCCAGTCCAGGGGAACTGTCCACACGATGCTGCAGAGATGTGTCAGCCAAGACAGCTCACAGCTTCCAGAGCCTTAAGGAACTCTGGGCGGACCTCATCCACCCCCGGGGCCCTGCCACTGAGGAGCTTTTTAACGACCTCAGCGACCTCTGCCTCAGAGAAGGCAGAGCCAACACCAGGGTTCCCAGAATCTACTTCCTCATCGGAAGACGATTGAGAAGGTCTTCGAAGTATTTCCTCCACCGCCTTTACAACCTCCCGAGTCAAGGTCAACAATTCCCCATCCGCACTGTACATAGTGTTGACGGAGCACTGATTTTCCCCTCCTGAGCCGTCGAATGGTGGACCAGAATCTCCTCGAAACCGTCCAGAAGTCATTCTCCATGGCCTCTCCAAACTTCTTCCATGCCTGAGTTTTTGCCTTAGCAACCACTGAAACTGTGTTCCGCTTAGCCTGCTGATACCCATCAGCTGCCTCTGGAGTCCCACAGGCCAAAAAGGCCCAATAGGACTTCTTTTTCAGCTTGACAGCATCACTCACTGCTGGTGTCCACCAACGAGTTTGGGGGTGACCGCCACGACAGGCACGGACCCCAAGTGTCCAATACATGCGGCCGCAAGTCTGACGATACGACTACAAAGTCGATCATTGAACTGCGGCCTAGAGTGTCTTGGTGCCAAGTGCACATGTGGACGCTCTTATGCCTGAACAAGCTGTTCATTTTGGACAATTCATGACGAGCACAGAAGTCCAACAACAAAACACCACTCGGATTTAGATCAGGGGAGGCCATTCCTCCCAATCACGCCCTTCCCGGTCTCGCTGTCATTGTCCATGTGGGCATTGAAGAACCCCAGCGGAACGAGGGAGTCCCCATGCTCTCGAACACCCCCTCCAAGGACTCCAAACAGGGTGTGTATTCTGAACTGCCGTTCGGTGCATAAGCACAAACAACAGTTAGGACCCGTCCCCCCACCTGAAGGCGAAGGGAGGCTAGCCTTTCGTCCACCAGGGTAAACCCCAATGTGGAGGTGCCAAGTTGGGAGGCAATGAGCATGCCCACACCAGCTCATCGCCTCTCTACAAATGCAGCACAAGCTGCATGTTTTCAGGTTCTACAATGTTCCTGCACCAGTAACTAAACATGTCTGATGTACAGATTAGTGTACAGCAGGGCTATTCAATTCGGTCCTACGAGGGCTGCAATCCAGCAGGTTTTCCATGTAGCCCTGCTTTAACACACCTGCATCAAATTAAATGGATCTAACAACCTATCAAGTTCTGCACAATGACTAATTAATTTGAGTCAGGTGTGTTAAAGCAGGGATACATAGAAAACCTGCTGGATTGCGGCCCTCGTTGGACCGAATTCAATAGCCCTGGTGTACAGTCTGTGTTTCCAGGTAAATCTAAGGGTGAAGAGTACGGTTGATACAGCGTTGGGGCGACAGTCGTCCTTGAAGTTCAGGCTGCCAGATGTTTGATTGGCAACAGAGCTGAAGCACCAGAGGTCGTCTGCTGCCTTTCATGCTCAATTAAGTGCCTTCCTGTCTGCTCTACTACCTCGCTGCCAGACACGTACACGTGTTTTTATCCTTGTGAATGCAACCAAATCAGAAGCTTGGTTCTAATCTGGACTTTTAGTGAAGGCTTTATATTCCTCCATTGTCACATGTGGAGTATACAGGCTGTCTAACCTCAGCTTTCTCAGCTTGAACCTGGTGCGCAGCAGATTTATATCAGAAATCTTCTAAAATAGTCAATGTCCCTCATGTCTGTAGATAAAACTGACCACAATAACAAGTTGAATGGTAGACTGTTATTACATTTGTTAATAAAAAGACTGAGAATAGTTAAAAGCAATGTACATGAGTAAAATAGCACAAACGGTTCACTAAATTATATATGTGCTCTTTGTTAGAGGTCAGTTTCAAGCTTAATGTCAAAGACAGAGAGGCTGTCGGCATTTCAGCTGCTTCCACAAAACAGGAGCCTGAAAACTGAAGCTCTGCCTCCCATTCTGAACATGGAGATTATAGGAAAACAAGTAAACCAGCGGTTAATGAACAAAACGTTCTAGTGGGATTGTAGGGAACCAAAAGATCTTGTATATAAGAGGGAGTAACGCCATTTATGGATTTTAAACTGTATTCTGGACCTAACTGGGAGTGTATGTAGCCAAAACAGGATGTGTTATCCCTCCTAAGGGAACCAGTCAGCCCTGTAACAGCAGCCTTTTGGATTAGTTGAAAGATATATGTGGACTACCAGCCAAAAAAGCAGTAGTCCACTTTAAATCAGTGCTTCCCAACCTATTCTCCTTGAGGACCCCATTCATGCAACGACAAAAAAACTGTGCCCGTTTTTTTTTCTAAAAAAAAGCAAAAGCCTGTTTTAAACAGACGTCCTTGTGTATATAAGCAGATGTATGTTGTATATACGTATAAACATGTATATACAACATACATCTGGAGGATCATCTTTTATTTAAAAATAATAAAAGCTAACACGTGTTTATGCTTATCTGGAGTATAAAAGTGAATAAAATTTGGAAATTTATGCCATTTTATGGTCATTTTAGTTGAACTTAATCTGAGCAGAATAAAAATAATTTACTTTTTCTAGGCATTTTCTACAGATAACAGTTGGATTTATGTGTAATAAAATTTACATTTAGATTTTAGAGATCATTGATCAGCACAGATATGAATTTTAAGGTCAGATTATGTAATTGTGTACTTTTTTTGTAATCTGACCTGTTCTCCTCTTACCAGCTCGGGTTCTCGCTCCCTACCTCAGAGAGAAGCGTTGTTGTCAGATTGGGGTAAATTGAGACCATCATGCTTTCCAAAATGTCTGGAGTCTGTAAAAGTTGCTGCTGGACTAATTGATGTGGTTGTAGCCAAGGCCTTGATCAGTTTAATTCAGTCTCTGGCAGATCAAGAAGATTTGATTTCTGATAGGCACTCCATTCAAGTTTAACTGCAGTTAGCATCAACTGCGTCATATTGATAGAAATTGTGATCGATCAGTTTTATATTTAGGATATTACTTCACTTCAGCAGACGAGTTTGATTAGTGAAACATCTAAGTACATATAGAGTAGAGTAAACAAGATTTTGTGCTCCACCCATCAGTTATATTCCAGCACAAAGACGTTGGATTAAAGAATATGAGATATTGATCAGATATTGGTTGTTAAACCCCTGTGCAAAGATGCTGTGCTAGTGATTGACTATACTAATTTGGTATCTTGACCAGCTTAGTCTGTTTCCTGATGTTTTGGATGGAATTGACCCGGTTTCTCCATTCTCTCTAAACTGTGGGATGATGGCGGATCATATGGTTCTAGCCATTTGATGTGCAAGTGAGAAGCTTGGTTTATATTTACTTTTTAAATTTTGAGCTTGTTTCTTTGAAAAATTCTTTTCTACAGTCGCTTTCTGCGTGTCCACAAACACTCAACCTTTACTCAAGATGAAACTGCTGGTTTCTCCTCTCTGAAGAGTCAGCTGTCTTTGCCATCTGAATGTGGAGCTGGAATGGAGACTCATCAGACCAGCAACGTTTCCCCGTCTTCTATTTTCCAGTGTTGATGAGTCGGTGTGAATTGTAGCCTCGGTTTTCTGTTCTTAGCTGACAGGAGGCACCCGGTGTGGTCTTCTGCTGCTGTAGTCCATCTGCTTCCAGGTTGGATGCGTTGTGTGTTCTGCAGACTTTGGTTGGAACCAGTGCTGATTAGACTTCCTGTTTCCTTTCTATCATCTCCAGCCACTCTTCCCATTCTCCTCTGACATCAACAAGACATCCTGGTCCAGACAACTGATGCTCAATGGATATTTTCTCTTCTTCAGACCATTCTCTGGAAACCCTAGAGATGGTTGTGGGTGGAAATCCCAGTAAATTCTCAGACCAACAACCATGCCACGTTCAAAGTCACTTAAATCCCCTTTCTTCCTCATTCTGATGCTCAGTTTGAACTTCAGCAAGTCGTCTTCATGCCAACAGGGCCAGTGAATGTATCTTTGACATGATGCATCTAATGCCCAACTTGGGAAAACTCAGTCTTTTCTTTGCTCACTTTTCTTCAGACTGAGCCACACTTGACAGTCTGCAAGTGCAGGTCTGGCTCATCTTTGCAGTGCGATGCTGAACAGATGTGTTTTTTCAGCACAAGTAAACTCAAGTGGTGATGCATAAACAGCGCCATATGCCCGCAAATGCTGCAGAGCCCTTCCTGTGGCAGCTTTTGGAAATTTGTTTGCTGTCTCATTGAACATGGAGGCTGTCTGTTAAAATGTGGAAGCTGCAGAAAAGTGCTCCGTTCAGACAAACCAGAGGGTTTAGCCTCAAAGCTCGGTCAACAGAAGCTCCGTGGCTACAATAAATGTTCAATGGAAAGTTTAGCTCCCAGTGAAGGCCCTCCATGTGGTTTAAGAGGTTTCTTTTACACCATGAGTTTAAGAATATGAGCTTTTCTGCCCTTGAAAATGATACTGAAATTAAATCAGCCCAAAATTTCTACCATCATCTCAAAGATAGATTTGAAATCTTCCAATATACAAACGAACAAGGAGAAGAAAGGGCTTTATTTATTACTTAGCAATTTGATCTGAAGGAGGAATCCACTGCTAAAAGCATTAGGATTGGATTTTCCTTCACTTCTTGTGCTCAAGCTCTTCTCAGTTTACCGGCCTTTACAGTGAAGTTTATCATCATCCAGCAGAAGCTTATTTCTGGTAACATTTCACTAGGTTTGGGATAAAATGTTAACCGAGGGGATGTTTAGAGGCAGAGGAGGCAGAGAACTTGTTTCACATCACCATAGGGAAAACAGAGGTGTGTTTTTGATCTTGTTTTCTTGTTATGGGAAGGAGGTTGTTCAGAGATCGCAGCATGATGGCTGAACTCCCAGTGTGAACTGAAGTAAGTCATCCATGCATTTATTTTCACTGTCGAGTAGCGAGATCTCCACACATCTGAACACAAACAGCATAACATACATAAAAGCCCTTCTCTAAAAAAGTAGCTGACAGGTAGTAGAAAGAATTTATACTTTATATATGCAGGGTGGGTCTATAAGAATCTTTGATGGGGGGCCAAGGCAGGAGCACTGACTAGCATAAACTAGATTTTTTTTTAGGTCTAGATTTTATAAAATATTGAACTAATTACAGCTGAAATGATCATCTGATTAAGGAAAAAAAAGTGAAGTGGAACTTGTGAATAGATGTATTTTTATCAGCAGTGTAGGATCTTTATCACTGCTGCACAAAGACAAAGAAAAAAATGTGTTTTTAGGCTTTTTATCCAGATCATCGTGCTTTACGAGAGCTTCTTTATCGACTGTTTAACTTCAGCCGTCACGTTTGGTGGTTTTATGACCGATATTATCACCATGGAGACGGTTGGTGGGATGGAAGCAGATTAGTAAAAAAATTAAGATTGAGCTGAACGATTTCTAATGCTTCTTGTCTCAGCAGGTGACTGAAGAACAATAGATAAACATACAGTATATTTAAAATGGCAGCTTAGAAAGTGTGTGTGTGAACTCTACTTGCTACGCACACTTTACATACACCCCGATGACCGATGAGCTCCGTGGGAGCACCACAAATTTCGACCTAATCTCTAGGAAACATGATGGATTGTAACACTTTTGACATGCAAAGTGACGACTAGTTAGGAAGAAGTCATTTTTTTCTATTTTGAACCTCTTGACTGTCCAGATTCTTAATAATATTTAACTCTTTCGGTTTCTAAACATAGTGTAAAGAAAGGGAAAAGTCCCTAAAAACCAGCTGCCACCGCTGTATCGATCAGCAGTGCTCCACCCTCCTATGTATGCTGGTGTCTTATGGAAAGGGACTTGTCGCAGCTCTGCTGGAAAGTGATGTCTGGTTTGTACAACAGCGATTTAATTAGCAGAGGTTGGGAATTAAACTAGCAATAAGCTGTTGTTTTGCTCTGGGTTATTAAAGTCACATCTATCTTAATAAGTGGAGCCGTGCTTCTCTTTATGTTCTATGGTGACAGTCCAATTATCTTTCCCTGTGAGCCGGGCAGCTTCCTCATCCTTTCTGTGTCACCAGGTCTCCGCAACACTCATGATACAAGAAGCGGGCTGAGTGATGCTGCATTCAGACCTCAGAGTGGACTCTAGGATCAGGTCACATGGCTCTGTGGTGCCCTCTATTGGGACTCTAACCACCTTTCACAGCAAGAAAATTGAAACAAGCCAGTGTTGACTGGTTAATATGGGTAAAAGATTGAGGTCTTCCTGGAAAGGAGAAGAAACCCTAAACTATGAAGAGGAATGTCTGGGTAAATCCTCCAACTCCATATCTTTCTGTCCATAAAATTCTTATACACTCAGCGTGCCTTGCTGCTGATTCGAACCACCTCCCTCCCCATGGCGCCCACCAGCTTTAGTTTAATCTGCTCCTGTTTCGCTCATCTCCGCCCCTGAGATGAAGACTGATTTAGGGGACAGTGAGGAGCGTTACTCTTACTCCTCCTCCTTGGTTGAAGGATTTGAGGACGGTCATGATGTTCTGCGAATGATCTGATCTAAGGAATTCTGAAGTAGTGTTTTTATAATGCTTTAAGGGTTTAGTTTTCGGACACCCGATCTAGCATCAGTGGGATTCCAGCTCTTTTGAGAGTTTCATTGTCTGGAGGTGGATGGAGGATGGAGGAACGTGGAAGAACTGACTTTAAATTAGGCCCATTTGTCACTTTGCAGCCAACTGTCCTTCTTTCCCCCTCTAGTCATCCTTCCTTTTCCCCAACTTCCATTTTTCGCTCTGCCCTTCTGTTTCTTGTTCTCTTTCTTGGTATTCCCATTTTCTACCACCTGTCCCTTCCAATCTCTCTGCGTCTTCCTCCCTTTTCTCTTTTCTTTCCACTTTCATCCTTGCTGTCCTCCCCACTTTAAGTTCCTTTTGTTTTCCTATTACTTTCTTTATACCCTATCCCTTCATCTATCTCCCCTCCTCCGTTCACCAGTTGATTTCTTCCTCATGGTGGCTGTAATTTGCTGAGAGATGGATGGGCTGGCTCTGCAATCATTCCCCTCCCTGCTGTTTTTGATGGATCTCCTGGCTCAGCTGTTGGACTTTTTCTTAGAGCCTCACGGCATTAGCTACCCCTCAGTGGCAGACTGATGAAGCAGCTGGTTGAAGAGACAAGAGCTTCTGTTTTAATGTGTTTCTAAAGGCCCGAATATTGCCGGGTGTACTATTAGGGTTGGCTTTATAATCTCTACCTCGACTGTTCCTTAGAGCAGCGTGAAAGCTGAGAAGCTCGCTCTCAGCAAGTTGCTGAAACCTGTTGCATCGTCATGCAGAACTTCAGAAAGTTGCTTCATATTTAAGGATCTACGTCTGATAAAATGTGTGTGTACTCTGTATTCGAAAAAGTATTCCGATACTATGGAACCCGATCAAAATGAACTTGTTAATGCGAAACTGTTGATCTGTGGAATTAACACATCGATTTATTATTTTTTACACATGCCATGTTAAAAATCAGAGTCGAGAATGATCTCGGTCAGAGAGCCTTATTTTGAGCATGAATGTGCTTTGGCACAGCAGTGGACCGAATTCACCACAAACCACTTTATCCTGCTTATTTATGACGTTTCTGATCATTTTCAAGCCTTCAACTGACGGTTTCAGTCACTAAGATTGTTTCTTAGTTCATTGTTACGCTGTTTTAGCTTGTGTAAGGTCTGAAAATGGAAAATGATCTTCCAGAGGTGGATCCATAAGGATAGATCAGGGATCCTCAAAGTTCAGACTTTTCCAACCTGTGTTTTAAATTATAAAGGGTGGTGGGGGGGGGGGGGGGGGGGGGGGGGGGGGGGGGGGGGGGGGGGGGGGGGGGGGGGG
>JBAMHW010000008.1:29846617-29865255 GCA_037177495.1 Rhadinocentrus ornatus
TCCACCTCCTTAATCCCAAGCTGGGAAATTCTTTCTCTGCATTTGACCCATCCTAGTTGCTAGGAGCCGTGGGCTGCCTGATTCTGGGGCTTGGGAGCAGTTGGGGGTTGAGGGCCTTGTCCAGGGGCCCATAGTGGTTTACTTGCCAGCACGAGGAACTTGAACCCAGGTTCTCCAGACCCAGGAATATCTCTGCAACCACTAGGCTATAAAATAAAAAGCCAAACATGAAGTCGATGACTTCGTGTAAATCAGGGCTCTTTACATCAGGGCAAATCGTGGCTCCAGAACCGGCCGATCAGTCAATCCGGACTGGCCAATCTACTTATTAATAGTAAATTTAGTTTGTTAACTACACTGTAGGCTCACCACAGATAACTTGATTACTAGAACATATTGATCGTTATAGAGTTTTTTTACACAGAAGCTGGTTATGTTTGTTTTTCATAGTTGCAGTAAAAACCAGCAGGTACCGTTACTGTCATGTCATGTGTGTACATGTAAACATGTTGCCACAGGACGCTTCTCTAACATTTTTCTGAATCATAGTGTTACAGTTCATTACAAACCCCTTTAATTCTAGTGCCACTGATTGTCCTAATTGGGATGGAAATGTAAAGTCTGTGAAAGATTTTTCTTTCTAACCTGCTGACTCATCTGCATCAGCGTGTAAAGAGAAAATAAAATTTTCTGCTTCGTAAGTAGCTGCAACTTTTAAGCAGCCTCCATCTGCAGATTCAGAAAAGGTCATGAACACCACTGGAGAGTTTGAGTGGAAAGAAGACTACGCCTGTTTCCTTGTGTTGTCCTTTTAACAGGGCCTCAAACAAGATGCTGGCCAATTCATGACGCAAAACAACTTAACAAATTTATCTGACTTTCTGAAACGGCATCAAGAAATCAAAGAGTCTCTGAAAACTGTTCTGTGTGAATTCATAGTTTACAACTTGCTATTATTTGAACTAAGTCTTCAGACTTATTTAATGTCCAACTGTGCAAATTTCTAGTTCACCTTCTGCTGATCCATAAACTTCATTAAAGAGATGTGGAGAAACGGTGTGTCTGGCAGGCAGATAATCCCACTGACAGACTTGCTAAATAACTCCAGGCCACAGAGAGAAAACAAAAACCCATTTTTAAGCAGAATAAATTTAGATATCCGTCTGGCTGGGACCGCCACAGAACGACAGGGAGGCTGTAAATTTATGGGTCATCATCTGTGTTTGTGCATGCGCCCTTCAGGGTTCAAAAGCAGAATGCCGTAATGCAAGTCAATGAGCCCAGCAGCCGTTCACGGCCAAGATTTTCCAAAGCAGGCAAATAACTTGGTTTATTTAGGGCGGTTGGACAGTTATGTATGCTTAAAAAGGAACAAGCCAGAGATTTTAATCACATCTCTGTCAGCTGTCATTTTCATTGTTTTCAGTGCGATGTTGGACTCTGATTTTACAACTATGCAAGTCATGATTGCTCACATTTATCTGCATGCACCCATTTTTAAAAGATCAGGACGTGATTGAAAAATTATCTTGAATTTTGGCAAATACAAGCACAACAACGCATGTTAACAGCGAAAGTTCATGACAGTACAACACGGTAAAAACTGAACAAGAATAGAGCAACATCCACATGGCAGCGCAGCTTGGGTTGGCAAAGCTGCATCTGAACAAACCACAAGACCTCTAGAACAATGTCCTCTGGACAGACCAGACCAAAGTAGACATGTTTGTTCAGACAGAACAAAATAAAGCCAAACACATCACATCAGCACAAACCTCATAACAGCTGTCAGCACGGTGGTGGAGGGATGATGATCTGGGCTTGTTCCGTAGCTGCTAGACCTGGACACCTTGTAGTCATTGAGTGGATCTTGAACTCCTCTGGATACCAAAGTGTTCTAGAGTCAAATGTGAGTTCATCTGTCCAACAGCTGAAGCATGACTGAAATGTCTTCATGCAAAATTAGATATATCAGGAGTAATCAGATTACTGTAATCTAACTCAAAGCATCTACATGCACTTCTGAAATGCAATATTTAAAAAAAAATTGTCTACATTTTTCCATCTATTGCATTTCTTTCGGGTTGTGTACATAGTGATGTAACTTCCTGTTGTTTTCATAACATGTTTGTTGAACATGGCGGCGCCCATGGTCTTAGCATTAGCTGCTAATGTGGGAGCTAGTGAGCTATGAAATAGTTTACAGGTCAACGCTTTACTTTGTTTCTACTCCACTTCCTGCTGTTGAACACCATCATGTTTTCCTTACGGGTTTTTCTTCAGATGTGTGACTGCATGAAGACCTTGGGGAGAATCATTGGCTCGTCAATCTGATTTTCTGGTAATCAGACAATGGCAGTTATCTGATAAAGGCTATCAGATTTTACTGTCTACATGACTACTTGAATTATCATTTACTGCATAAAATCAGGTAATCAGATTTTTGATGTTCCTGGCTCAGCAGCATATCTACGACAGAATGACTGGAAAAGAACAGAATGAAGATGTTGACATGATTCAGTTAAAGTCCAGGCCTCAACTTGATGGACCTTCAGAGAGTAACAGTAATATATGATATTGATATGTTATCTTGAGGGTCGTGGCTCAGAAAGTTAGGGAACCACTGCCCTGCATGATGTATCTTTTCATTTGACTAAAGAGCCCTGTTGCTGTGTTGTCTCTGGCCAAGTAACAATCTTATGATTCTGTGGAAATAGCTCTCCTTCAGACCTCGCTCACTCAGACTTCTTTCTGTTGAGTTCACAGCCTCAAGTTTATTAATGCTTCTCATCTCCAAGGACGACGTTGGATCGACTGATCAGGGACGTGTTGACAATCTGGACACGCGTCTCCGTCCTGAAAGCGCGAGCCAAACAGCGGGGATGATGTTGTCAGCCGGCTGATGGACAGTGTGGACGGAGAACACTGTTATGACTTTCATGTTCTTGTCAAAGGCCCGGGAATTAATCAGCAGGGCTTGAGTCCCATCTTTAATCTAGTAGATTATGTTCCTCAGACGGGTTAGGTTTAGATTAAAGCACACAGCACTGCTGGAGGTGAGATTTACTACCGTAGGGTGTGTCTCAGTGTGTGTTTACTGCTCCTTGGAGAAGTGGTGGAGTAGATTGAAGTTTAAAGCTGATTCCCAAACATATGCAGCAAAGCCACAGCCACCTTTTAACTTTCAGTATATAGCTTCTGCTTACTTTTAAAGGAGGCCGGAGTACCCAGAGTTTTTTATTTCTTTTTTTATCATGTAAGTGGGCATTTATTTATTTATTTATTTTTTGTTTTAACTTTTATTTATGCTGATGGCCTGGTTATCAAAAACTGGACCCTCTTCCAGCAGGCTATGGTTAAAGTCTGCTGTCCAGTGCTCAGTAGTTAAAAAACTTAAAACTAAATAAAAAAGTAATAAAATAAAAGAAATACGTTATTTCTCCCGTAAATTGCACTTTTTCTAGTTAAAACATGTGTAATTGTGTTGGACCGAAGTGTTAACTTCCCTGAAAGCCTTTCATTTAAAGAGGGTCGAGTTTTTCCGTCTGGGCCCTTTGTTCACAGCAGATCCGCTAACAAGGGTAAACTCAAGCAAACGCGTGATTTTAATTTGTTCCGGGGATTTCATCATCAGAGGAACAAGCCCGCCCCTCTTCCACGCCATGATATAAAGCAGGGGTGGCCAAGTCCGGTTCCCGAGATCTACTGTCCTGCAACCTTTAGATGCATTCCTTTTCCAACACACCTGAATAAAACGAACGGCTCGCTACCAGGCCTCTGCTAAACTGAATGACATGCAGATGAGGGAATTCAGACATTTTATTCAGGTGTGCTGGAGAAGGGATGCATCAAAAAGCTGCAGGATAGTAGATCTCAAGGACAAGACTTGGGCAGCCCTGATATAAAATCATGCTTACTGCTGACACAGGTAACGCTAATGCTAAGGCACGAGCCTAAAGGTTTAACCCTCTGCAATGTACAAATGAGCCCCGTGTTTTCTTTTTTATAAGTGGGGTGAAGTGCTTTGCTTTTTCACATTTTAGTAAACCTGCTTCTTCCACCATCTCGGCATCTCCACTCTCAGGCTCGGAGTCTGGTTCGATCATAAATGGCTGCTGCTCGGTCAGGTTCGCTGACATCACTAAGCTGTTGGACGCACTGTTCAAGCACTGGGCCCGCCCCCCATCCGACTCTGTTTGATTGTTTTTGTTTAGGAAGTTTTCAATAAAATATTGAAAGACACTTCGAGGACAGTGGATACATGAAAAGACCAGGTGATGACACCTTTAACTCCTAAACACATTAATTTATTTAAAATTATAATTTTTTTATTAAATCTAAGAAAAAAATTGCAATTAAATATGAAATAACTGATCAGTTAAATAAGATAAATATAAAGATAAATACACATAAAGGTCTCAGTTAAAGCATATAAATGAATAAAATAAATCTTGTGCATTTAGGATCATTTTAAAATTTGAAGGGATTTGTTGCAAGTTTGCAACACCAGATGTCAATGGGCTGATTAAAAAAGTTTAAGAGAAGGTGGCACATAAACACAAGTAGGAGCTGACCTTTTCACAAGATGGTTGTTTTCCTCTGTAGACTCGCTGGAGGGTGGAGAGGATCGTTACTAGTTCCGTCCCACAGAAATCAAGTAATTACAACAACAGCCTTGTTCTACAGCAGCAGAAACCCGTCAGCTAACAGGTTATGGATTTTTTAACAGTTACTTTAAGTTGGATTTTGTTGAGTAAACTAGCAGAATTGTGCTTTGCAGATAAGTTGAGCTGATTTCACACCTCATCCACATGTCAGGAGCTAGAAATGCAGCTTGTTCCCGGTGAGGGAGACGTTGAGGAACCTGCAGCATCATTTGGTTAAAATTTGCATCACATTTACATGAAAACTTGGCTGCACAGCAGTAAGTCGACGCCTCATAAGGCCCCCGTGTTTCCATGTTTTGTCTGCACCTCTGTGCTGGCTCACATTTTCCTGTGAGCACAGAGGCAGGTAACCCGAGCTGCCGCGGACAGGCCCACATTAAACCGGCCAGCGTCTCGTCTTCTGTGTCAGAGCGTGGGGTAATCTCAGGTGATGACGAACACCATGAAGCTCATTGGCTGAACCTGCTGTCCATCGGTGGCAACAGGATGTTGGCAGATGCTCTTACCTGGTGAGGTGGAGACACAAACTACTCCAACTTTTTGGATAAACCGCCTTGCGAGGAGCTCAGCTTAGATAAAACTTGCTACAGTCATGCCATCTTTTTGTGTAAACATGGGAAGAGGGATCCTGAGGAGGTACAGGCAGGTGCCTCGAGCTGAGGCTGATGGAGCTTTCAGCTACAACCGAGGACCTAACAGACGGGGTCTGGTTAACTCTGGTAGGTCCCACTTACTGATCACGTTATTTTACAGCACAATGAGAAATAAGTAGGGAGGCGATTCAGACTCAACTACATAGTACATATTAATTTAATCAGCAGCTTGGTTTGTTTATTTTTGAAATAAAAGGAATATTAGTGTTTTGTTTTTTTTCTTAAATAGAAAAGATGTACACACTTTCTATCTGGAATCAGAATTCTTCATTTAAAAACATACAGAAATGAATTATCCGTGGAAGCCCTCCAGGCTTTCAGTAGTCTGAATGAATGAAGGCTTCATTTTGAATACGTTAAGACAAAAAATATATGAGCCAGCACAGTAAAGAACAAAGCAACAAAAATAAGTAGTCAAATATCTATATTTGTACATATGTACATACACATACATATACTCAAAAATAAATCCCACCTTCAAATTATAAGCCCCTCCTCCTTTAAAGGAATGTTTCTGGGAGGGACTTGTTTATTGCTTTATGCAGAATTTGGTGGTGTAAAATTGAACAAGTTCAGTAAATTGTAATATTTTAGTGTGTTTGTATGATCTTTGTCACCAGCGTGATGGACAAATAAACGTCTGCAGGCACTCGTGACTGGTCTGCTGAACAGTTTCGGTTTTTTAATGACCTCATTGTAAGTTCTGCCCGTCAATCTGTGGTGAGAAACGGCTTTTTATTTGGATTGTAGCTTCTTTTTTCGTACCAGACCTTTTCATGACAGTCTGAACAGCACAATCCAGTTTTTCCCAAATCTGACCCAGGCTACTTTTTAATGTGGTACTAAATCTGATGCATATCCGATCTCTTGTCAAAGCAACCTCAGTCTAAACTGTTATGTCGCATTTCTTCCCACTTTGACGTCAAAGCGAGACCGATGTCGGAAAGCTGCATTAGGTGTCGACTCTATCTGCAGAGGTTTTTGACCCTTTAGGGGTTGGACCGGTGTTATGACGAGAACAGCATGTCTGCAGAGATTAGCATGCCCATCGTGTGCCCCGAGAGGAAGAAGCTGTTGTCGTTGTTAAAACATTTTTCCTGTAGATTCCATGAAAAAAATAGGAACATAATAGGAAAAATTTGCGGGAGGTGACGGATTTATTTATGGTTTGACATAAATGAAAAGCGGTGGAGAAAAGTTTGTTTGATTAATTGAATTAATGGATACCAAATTAATTTAAAAGTATTAAGTAGTCACAGATTGAGGAAATAAAAACCCTAAATGGGGAAAAAGATGCATTGAAAATCCTAATAATAATAATAATAATCCTAATAATCTTTTAATAATTGAATAGAAGCTCAGAATCATAATCTAATCGTGAGGGACCTCAGACGGCATGCCCCTGGTAATCGTTTATATAAAGATGTTTGTTCTGTGGCCTTTGGCTGTAGAAATCAATAAAATATTTAGCCTAGGTTGGATTCCTTCTTAAAGCAGCAGTCGGCTTAGTGATGAAAAATCTACCCATCATGCAATTTTACTGAAAACACATGTTAAGCAGTTTACAGCTTTTTTTATTTAGTTGTTACACCTCTTGTTCTTTAGATGTCAACATAGGGCTGGGTAATATGAACCAAATCTTATATCTCGATATTTTTTACCTGAATCACGATATACGATATATATTCTAATTTTTTTTGTCAAGTAACCAAAGAGATGCACATGTGCATTAAAACAGCTGACTGAAATTAAATTAAATGCTCCTAAAACACAATAAATTAACATACTTTTCAATGACCATAACAGCTGTGCAGAATGCAAAAGAAAAGATGCTTTTAACTCAAAACGAGCTATCTCCATATAAACGATATTCCCCCCTTTTATATTGCGTCTGATAAAAAACCTCGATATATTGCCCAGCCCTATGTAAACGTGGACACTTTGCTGATATTCTATCAAATATTTAAACATGTCAAACTTGTTTATTTGGCCTGAAGGTGTTGCGTACATGTGATATCCCTGGAAACGCTGACATTTGTGTTAACTTCTCTCTGTGCTGCTGTTGTCGCTGCAGGATGATGGATTCGGTCTTCTGTAATGGCCCTTCTCAGCCAGCTGTGTTTGTCTTGCTCGGGTGTCATTTATCAGCTCGCGTGCCCACCATCTCAGGTCTGCTGTGATTATGCAGCGTCCTTTGCAGATCCATTGCTGGACACTTAAATTGATGCATCGCCTCTATTACAGTAATGCAGCCGTGATGCTCTTGGCCAGAAAGGATTTTAATGTGATTTGAACCTGCTGTCATTCATTTTCTCTCACTGGCAACGCCAACATTTGTGGACAGATGAATAATTTAATTAAATTTTTTTTTAAAACACAAAAAGAGTAGTTCAAAGGCCATGTGAGTCCAAATTAATCACATGTGGTTTCATGGATGCCACTTTTTTATTTTTAGAATGATTTTTTTAATCACCGGGAGCTCTGAAATGGATGAATAGGATCAACTGCGTTTGATTCAAGTACTTGTCAGCCGGGCTGGGTCCTTCGTTTTGGCCTGTGGGCTTTATTGAAACCTACAACACCTACAAATATTTTCTGACTTACCCTTTGGATCTGGCGAGTCCAGAATCAAAGCTGTCCTTGTTTGGCTTGTTGTGATGGTCTCTGTTTCCCACAGTACCAAGTGTTGGTCTGACTTCAGGCGTTTGCCCCCAGGCAGGAAGGCACTAAAACCAAGCTCCCCTCGTCTCATTTCCACACCAAGTGGGCGTGGAATCCGAGGCAGAATAACGAGGATGAAAATAGCTAGCTGTCACACCACCTTCATCTCCGCATCGCTGTCCTCGAGCCGATTCATCTGCTATCCCTGAACGCCTCTCGCAGGAGGAACCGCAGCCTGCCAGGTGTTTTTCCTTCATCCTGGACCTCTACATGCACACATCCTGCCACTCTGCAACAACCCAGCTTGTGTGTGTTTGCATTTAAACACAATTTCAAGTGTGAAGGCTGAAAACAACCTTTATACTGTGGCCAGATGCAATAGTGAGATAAGAAAAAAAAGCCTTAAATACAATATGTTAGGCCTAAAACGTCTAATTTTGTAGAGCCCCATCTATTTGTCTGGAGGAAGCGACAACTAATATAGTAACTTTAGACTCAGTCCCTAAGCAAGTTGTAATTAAGATTTAAAGTTCTTTTAGAAATGAACTCTGTGTTTTCCAAATGTTTTATACTTATTTGCCCAAATCCTCTTTCTCACTTGAACAAAACATAAAACTAAACAGCAAAGTGGGTGGATGGATGGTTGGAGTTAAGGCCTTTACACACCTACTCCGAACATGTCGTCCGACTAATTCGCACGGCAATATTTTTTATCGAATCAATGAGAAGTCAATGGAAACATTAACATTAGTGACGAATTTCCATCAAGCGATTTTGCGGGATTTATTTTCTTTCTTTCTTTCTTTTTTTCGACTGTGGTCGATTTTCCTTCATATTCGCATCCGACAGAGACACAATTGACCAATCAGACGGAGTATTAATAGCGTTACCAGAGCCGGTGTTGCGAGCTATGCAAGTGTCGCTTCTCGCTGCTGCTTCTTTCACACTTTGTATCACCGTGTCCGAGCGTCTTATTACTTTTGTCTCACAACACTCGTGTTTGTTGGACAAGCGAGACAAGAATTACCGCGACAATGATCACAAAGACAATGTGTGGCAAACAATTGCCAACGAGCTAAATTATGAAGATCCAAAAGTCGGTCCTGAAGCGGTCATGGTACCGCTTCAGCTCCTGGACTAAACAATTGAACTCCCAAAGCTCCCCTCTCTATCAAGGATAGGATGTACCCGGTGCGCTTTTTTTTTTCTTTCTTTTTTTTTTTCTTTTTTTTTTTGCAGCATCAGCAAAATATCGTCGTTGCCTGATGTGGAGTCCACGTTTGTTTTTCCCACTTTCTGAATAGGTTTTAAAATCTTCATAATTTATTTGCAATTTCGTATCGCACTTGGTATGCATAGACAAAAACTTTGAAGTTTCTCCTCCTTAATTATTCGCAACATCGTGTCGTTATTTCGCAACGGTCCCGGTGTGTAATGGCCTTTAGACTGCTTCTTTTAGCTGTGCATAAAGGCAGGACGTTATAATATTTTGACCAGTTTTCATGTTTTTATTCAGGATAAAATGTTGACATTGCCAAATGTTTCTATACTCTCAGGAAGTGTTAGTCTGAGAACAACTGACAGAAAACTTGTTTTAATATTAGCTGTCTAAGTTTACTGAGAAATTAAATGTAACTCTACAACTGAGCTTTAGTCAGTTACTAAGATGTGAATACACATTAGCAAGCAAAGCTAACATTACTTACATTTATTCTTGAAATTTTGCATAATTAGGGGTGTGTCATTTTGATGGACAGGTATCCAATATTTGCGGCAAGAAGGGAGAGTGTAGCACATCCGCAGTTTTAAGCTGGCTAACAGCGCGCCTTTGCTTTGCCCTGCCTACTTTCTTTAGCTGGTTAGCTCCCGTTAGCTCCGGGTTAGCTCGGTTAGCTCTTAGCTACAGGCAGCTCGGAGTTTGATAGGTGTCAATCATCCACGCCCACCTTCACAGTCTCCCTCTCAGCTCGACCTCTGCCCATTTTTGGATTTTACGGTAATGACGGTGGGAACGCCCAATGAGCTTCAATTCAGCTCTTCAGAAACCTACGGGTGACGTCATGGAGGTTCCGTCCATCTTTTATATACAGTCTATGGTTCTGAGGTATGTTTCAGACCACAGCAAACATGGCAGATCGGTTGAAGGAGATTTTTCTTTTTTTTACCGGTCACATGTGAGTACGCTGCGCAACACTGCCCCACGGTTTCTGCTTCTTTTGATACGTCTGGGAACACATCCACTAGTTCTGTAAACGTACTAAAATATGCCTGTAAAGGACACAGAAGATGGACAACAAGCCCCGTCTGTAATCGGATTTCACGTAGAGCATAAATGAGGCTTAAAGTGCAACTGCTTTATGCAAGTTATTGGAAGAAAGAAAAAATGTTCCAAAAAACACTAAATCAATGTAATATATCAGGTTTCTATTCACCCATGGCCTTATTTATTCTTAATATTGTTTCAATAAAATAAAAGATATAATAAATAAAAAGAATTGTGTCCGAACTTGGCCGAGTTAGCATTATGTCCAAAGAGCAAAACTATCAAATTTACAATAAATGAACAAAAAAATAGAAAAAAGCTGCGATAAAAATTCTAAAGAAAAGCAGTTAATTCACATAGAGAAAGTTAACGCTACAAAATATTTGATATTTTATCCGATAAATTTCTATTTTGCAAATGTACACTCTGAGTCCAGTAGTCTGGTAATGGCTCTATTTGATCATATTAAAATCATATTGGAGAAAAGATGACATCAGTTGTTGGACATTATAATACAGAAGACAAGAAATGACCTGATGCAACTTTGTTTGAGTTTAATTTCCATTTCAATACCTGATGACGTCTGTGTTCTGATAAGAGAGCTCTTATTTTTACTAAATTAATAGTTTTCCCCTTGTTATTGTTTGTGTTGCTTTAGTATTCTAACCAATGTTAATAAAACTCACTAAAATGCAAAAAAAAAAAGTTAGGAAAATTGAGTTTAGTTGATTAAGTCTTTGTTTGTTCTTTATTTCCAAGTTGGTGACCAGCATGAGGAGGAGGTTCCCGGCTGTTCTGGCTGCGTATGGTTCTTCTACATGATGCTGAGGTTCTGTTTGTTACATGAAAGCATTGTTAAATTGCCAGTATGTCTTGTTTCCTCAGACTTCAATCGTCCAATTAAACGGTCAATAAGCAACCCACACCCTCAACTCTGCTGCTCATCCCACAAATGCATTTTCCTTTCAAATGTGGCTCCAGATTTATTACCAAGCAGCAGCACTGCAACCAAGAAACAAACACTAATTTCCTTCTCCGCTAGTCTAATTGTATTTAGATAAACAACCCACAGGACAGTAAGAGAGACGACATCCTCTTTTAAACTGTTTGAAGTTCCTTACCAACCCCAGAGATTAATACAGACATACACATGTACAGTGGGGCAAAAAAGTACCAATTGTGCAAGTTTTCCCACTTAAAAAGATGAGAGAGGCCTGTAATTTTCATCATATGTAAACCTCAACTATGAGAGACAAAATGAGAAAAAAATATCCAGAAAATCACATTGTCTGATTTTTAATAAAATAATTAGTAAATTCCTCTGTAAAATAAGTATTTGGCCCTCTACAAAGAAGCACAATTTCTGGCTCTCAGACCTGGAACTTCTTCTTTAAGAGGCTCCTCTGTCCTCCACTCATTACCTGTATTAATGGCACCTGTTTAAACTGGTTATCTGTATAAAAGACACCTGTCTATAACCTCAAAGAGTCAGACTCCAAACTCCACTCTGGCCAAGACCAAAGAGCCGTGAAAGGACACCAGAAACAAAATGGTAGACCTGCACCAGGCTGGGAAGACTGAATCTGCAATAGGTAAGCAGCTTGGTGTGAAGAAATCAACTGTGGGAGCAATTATTAGAAAATGGAAGACATACAAGACCACTGATAATCTCCCTCCTCCACTCAAGAGCTGACCCTGTGGGATCAAAGTGATCACGATAACGGTGAGCAACAATCCCAGAACCACGCGGTCTGAAGTTTGCTAGAGAGCATTTGGATGATCCAGAAGAGGATTGGGAGAACCTCATATGGTCAGATGAAACCAAAACAGAATTTTTCAGTAAAAACTCAACCTGTTGTGTTTGGAGGAGAAAGAATGTTGACTTGCATTCAAAGAACACCATACCTACTGTGAAGCACGGGGGTGGAAACATCATGCTTTGGGCCTGCTGTTTTTCTGCAAATAGACCAGGACGACTGATCCGTGTAAAGGAAAGAATGAATGGAGCCATGTATCGTGAGATTTTGTGTAAAAACCTCCTTCCATCAGCAAGGGCATTGAAGATGAAACATGGCTGGGTCTTTCAGCATGACAATGATCCCAAACACATCGCCTGGGCAACGAAGGAGTGGCTTCGCAAGAAGCATTTCAAGGTCCTGGAGTGGCCTAGCCAGATCTCCAGATCTCAACCCCATAGAAAATCTTTGGAGGAAGTTGAAAGTCCTGGTTGCCCAGCGACAGCCCCCAAACATCACTGTTCTAGAGGATCTGCATGGAGGAATGGGCCAAAATATGGATTTTTTTCTCATTTGTCTCTCATAGTTGAGGTTTACCTATGATGAAAATTACAGGCCTCTCTCATCTTAGTAAGTGGGAGAACTTGCACAATTATCGGCTGACTAAATAATCATTTACCCCACTGTATATGACTTCTGGAAAAATCCAGTAAATAATTTAGTTTATTAATAACAAACATTTAATAAATCCTGAAACAATACTTGAACTGTAAACCTAAACCTGTGATAGTGACTTCATCAGACTGTAGACTGGACCTAAATGTGGATCTGTGACATAATATCTGATCTGTAACCGAGCCCGATGCCAATATTTGACTGGTCCCAACTCGTCTCCATGCTGGAATGGGAGACCTCATGGGTCTAAGAAAAGAGAACGTCCACTGTACCACTTAGAATGAATAAGAATGAAAGACAAACCCTACCAGCTCCCTGCAGGTCTTATCTAAACAGGGATGCTAATTTCACCCCCTGCATTTTATCAAGGATCACTTACCACAAGATCAAACTTTGCTTCAACTGTTCGCCTGAAACAATGATAATAAAAAAGACATTCCCCACAACGAAAGGAATAATAAAATATTAATAAAGCCAAAAGTAAAAAATAAAATAGGGGTCTGTAGGCTATAGTATCTAAATTGTAATAAACATGTAATAGCTGATCATAATGTGGGCTACAATAATTTTTGATGGTTAAAACAGTTTTTTAATAATTAAAACATGCACACTAGTACCAGCACATCTGTGGTGAAGTTCAATAAACCGAAAAGTCCAATTCTAGAGAATAAACAGCGAGTCTTTAAAAAATAAATTAATTAAAGCTGTTTCTGGTTTAATTCAGCCTGAGCTGTTAAAAGCTTCACAGCTGAATTCCATTAAACCCGACAGGTCAGTCCAACGCTCACTCTGCTGCCCCCCTCGTTGCTCTCCGCTCTAACATGCCGAATAATTGCAGGATTCATAATGAGCAATATGCAACCTCAGCAGTGGAAAGGTTGCCATGACAACCGGCTGTTGATCCGGGCTGTAAAGAGGCTGATTAATCTTGACGCTCCCGTAGCTGCCGTCGAACTGCAACGCTCGGCAGCTGGAAAATAAACTGGAGCTGTTCAGGTCACCCCTCATTGTCTCAGAGGTCTTCACGGAGAATAAAGGGAGCCTTGGGAGCTCAGTTCACTGCCTGGGAAAAAGGCTTCTGGGAAATGAAGTCACCAACTACCCAGAAACTCCTTTTTTTCTGGAGTGTTGAAGGTGATACTGTAGGGCAGGGTATGTAGACACTGGAGATTGCATCATGGGAATAAATTGGAATAAATGAATTAAAAAGAGTTGCCAGTTTAAAATATTAACACTTTACATGCAATTTTGGCTGGACAGCCAGTCCAGTCTGTGATGTCCCCTCTGTCTCTTGGTGGACAGGAAGTGTTTTTTAGAGTGGAACAAACATTTTATGTGGTGTCTTATGGTGATAACTAATTGTTTTATAAATAGTTAATGTTGCTAAATTTGTTTTAAAAATAGTTCTTTACACAAGTTTGTTGTTTTCACATAATTATGCTCAGATTTGATGTTTTATCTAATTTTAGATCCATTGTGTTGTTAAAATTTAAAAACAACTGAAAAGAATGAAACCAAAAAAGGCAGGTAAACTGTTTTATAGCTGAAATAATTAAGGCGAAATCAAAAGTCATTTATAAAAGCTCATGTAGACCCATGACTCCTGCCAACCCACCAGTGTTACAGGTGATGGATGTCATTCGTCCTGGCAGTGCCATCACTACATTTCCCATGAGCTCCATGTATTATTCGCCCATTGGCTGTGTGCTTACTTTAGTCTGCGTGGTTGACTGCCCCAACAAAGTGAAGCTAAATGGAAAATATAAGCAGAGTCTCGTGTAGAAGGAAATACAAAATACGGTGGGGATAGGAGTGTTTTGAAGAGGCTAGCTATAAAAAAGAAAGGAGAATGTTGATGATGAATGAGGCCATTGGGATCTGGCATGTGCTCAGGCAGTCCAGAGTTTGTCCACCAAGCTAAAGCCTCACTTAGCTCAACATTAGATATGCATATGGATGGTTACGTGGATATCTGTTGCAGCTAATCGTTGACGTGCATCCACCAGACATTTTGAAAATCGTTAATTTTGACCTTGCTGAGGTGCTGCTCTGAAATATAAACCTTTTTGGCCTTGCCTGTATAATCTTGACTAGGGATGTGCATAACTAGTCAACTAACGGCGCATAAAGTCAACAGCTTTTTTTTAAAATGGACGTTTTGTTTGGAGGAGTTAAGTCTCAGCTGTGCAGAGACATGGTGGTGTTTACATGTTCTTTTAACAAGCTGTCTCTTTAAGAAGAGCTGGAGAGACTTGAGGGGAGGGGTAATGTCGGAGCAGAGAAAGTTGCTGTGAGAAACTTCCTGTTTAGCTTTAAATGTATTGCTCAAGCTGGTAGCAAAAAACACCTCACAACTCTTCTAGTTCCAGCAAAGTGAAGGGAGTTACCCCGAAGCTAGCTGCAGTTTCACCCAGGAGTAATCACCTCTCCTCCGTCAACCAACCTCGCTGTGGAGGTGGGAAGTTTAGCAGCTGTTGCAGTAGGAGAGGCAACAGACCGAAGCAACAGGGTTACTAAACCCTCAGAAGTTTTTCTTCAGGAGCAAAAAGACCAGATGGAAAGGTGGAAGAAAATAACCGGTCCTGTGGGCGAGGTGTTTAGCTCACGTAGCATAGCAGCCACTAGCCTATATAAAGCAGCCAACCCAGGTTTAATCCAGACATCTTCCTCACCCACTTTCTCATCTACCTGCTGAACAATAAAGAACACTAGAGCCCACACGATGTTAGAAAATATAACAATGTAAACAACACATGTTTATAAAATACACACAACATAAATAACATCTCATACATGTTTTACAACTTACACGTTTTTTTTTGTATTCATTATTGATGATGTCATGATGACATCATGACTAATCATTTCTGAAAGGCCCAACTAGTCGACTTCTAAGAATTACCTACAATGCTCGTCCCTAATCTTGACATGACGTAAGCATGCTTTCAGTCCGTTTTAGTTTACTTGCAGATTGTTCGCAATCTGTCAGGCTCTTTCTGTTAAAGGTTGTTTTTCAATACTTCCAGGCGGAAAATTGAAAGTATAGCTGTAGTAGTGAGGAAGTTTTGATGGGCCGAAGAAAGAAGAGATTGGTGAAAAAACTATCCGGTAGGTAGCAATGCTCAGGAGGATGGTTTGTGAAAAGAAAGCACGTTTGGCCAACCTGGTTCAGGTGAACGGTGGAAACTATGGAAACCAAGGTGCCATCGAACAATGGTGCATTTTGATATTCTGGGGGACTCCGTTCAGTTTGACGGGAATGCCGAAAAAATGTCACACCTTCCTTTGGTTTGACTTTTACGACCCAAACCCACTGGACAACATCACAGTTGCAACAGCTGTTCACTAGGGGGCGACATTTCCCAAATATTAAGAAGGATTATGAAAAGGATTAAAAATCAGGAGGAAGACGAAGGTCCAGCTCATCAGTTGGCCGGGACCTTCTACCTTCAGGCGACTCACTGCAAGATAACAATGGATCAACACCGAGTTTATGTAGTCCTCGGGTTTCTGTTTTTATTTTGGTGTTTAAGCCTAAGGCAAGAATCTGTCCAGTATGATCAGTGGGAGAGACAGCCAGATATCCGGCATGTTGTGGCATGGCACGTCCGATGGCCCTTCCTGTCTTTGGTTTGCTGGATGGTCCGCTTGCTTTCGTACTGGAAGCAAAGCGCACCAGAGTTTACACCAGTTCCAAGTAAATCAAGACCACCAGTTTTCAAGCAGACCCCAGTTCACTTCTTTAATCTGTACCAGAGTGTGAATGAGCTATGGCAGTGGTGGAAGTGGACCAGGATGTGTTTGAAGCAGACTAAACGTGAATGCTTCCAAAGAGACCATCTGAATTCAGTCTGAAGAGCAACAGAAGCTGGATGGTTTGAAGGCTAGCCCCACCTCCGCTGACTGCCTGGACAGGAAAGACCCTCAGCAAGATTCATTCAGGGTTCAGCCAGTAAACTTTGCCACTTGATTCTCTCTCTTTTTAAATTTAATTTAGCGTTCCTTCTACATTCAACACACGGGATCATGAAAAAAATTCAACTAAAAACGGTTGTTGTTGCAGCCCTATCATCAGTTTTATTACATCATCTACTGTAATGACTAGTTTCTAAACCTTGAAGTAATGATGCAAGTTCTCCCTGGACCTGAGTCCTCCTGACTGGTGTGTTTTCAGACATGTGTGTTTAACTGCACGCTGGTGGGTTGGTGTTGGATGCTAAATGGTTTGCCACATTGATCGTCAATCAGACCTACTGAATGCTGCAGTGACCTTTGTGCTGTTGGTCTGCTGCTCCTTCAGACCTAAAACACTGACATTTCACAGATGGCACGCTGTGCTGATGGTCATCGATCAGGAAACAACGTTCACAAATCTGTGTGCAGGCAAGTTTTAGGCTTTGAACCTCCTTTTTCCTTCAGAACTGGCTTAATTCTTGGTGTGATAGATTGAACAAGGTGGCGGAAACCTTCCTCAGAGATTTTGCTCCCTTTTGACATGACTGCATCACACAGTTGCTGCAGGTTTGTCGGCTGCATCCATGATGAGAATCTCCCGTTCCACCACATCCCAAAGCTGCTCTACTGGACGGAGATCTGGTGATGGTGGAGCCCGAGTTCATTGGTGACCTTAAACTGCAAAGACTTTGAAGTTGCAATGGCTTTCCACAACTTTCAGCCAAGTGTAGTCTGTTGTGTTCACAGAAATGCAGATTCTCAGAAATCTTATTTGCATAAAAACTTTAATTTGTTTTGTTTTACAGAAATTAAACGTGACCTTTGTAAATTATTCCAGACTCTTAGGACAGTATTACTGTTTTTGTTATATAGACAAAAACAAAGAAATAATAAATATTAATTGTGAAAACAGATTGACTCGAAGGTCAGTGAACACATCACGGTCAGTCTGTATTCAGTGAAATCTGCAGCATTTGTCCTGCCGACGCCCCCTGTTTCTTTAACTTTCTCACCTCACAGCTGAGCTGCGATTCTGATGACTCAGCACCTCTATTGACTCATAGGTTGCGGCTGGTAATACTAATTCATGTTAGTCAATATGTGGCGACCTGCTGCAGCTCCTGGAATGCCAATTAAGTCTGGACTGTCTCGGCCTCCCCACAGAGCTTGACATGAGTCAGCGGAGGAAAACATGTTTTGCTGATTTATTATTGTGTCTTAGGTTTTAGTCTCTCTGCTTGGTAGATGGTTTCCAAGCTCCATCTCTCATGTGTGAGCTTCATCGGGTCACTTCTGATGACTGCTTGTAGTTACAGAATATCAGGAGGCCGGGATAATCTTCCCTAACGATCGTGTCCTCTCTGTTTTTACAGGAGTCTGTGGCTGCTGTGGGCCGCTGAGGCCGAGGTACAAACGTTTGGTAGACAACATCTTCCCTGAGGACCCCAAAGTGAGTACTGCAAGCATTACACAACCCTAAATAAATAGCGGGGACATTACTGAACACACTTTTAATGTTAGTATGTAGTAACATGTTACTTCCACTTGGTGGTGGCAATTTGCTAAGCTGGTCGCCAGCCACCAGAAAAAAACAACAGAAGAAGTCCTCAAGGTTGCTGGCCTGGGCATAGATATCTATACAAAGGCTGAGATGCTTTATGGCTGTTGTATCTAATGGAAAGTGAGTGATGTGCACAAACAAATAATCTTATTTTGCTGAAATCCTGGCAGATTTACAAACGGTTTGGTTTCTTAAAAAACTTATTAACGTGGCTATAATTCTAGATACTTGATCATGTTGAACTTGCAGCTTTTGTCTATGAAAAAACGTGCAGCATAGCTATCAGAAGGCACAGTAAGGCTCATCAGAGCAGCAGAGCGGCTCATTGGCCAGGCATCAGCAAGTCCCAGCCAATTACAGCCCATCAGACTGCTGGAGGTCCTGTATATTCTATCAAATCAAATCAAGTTTATTTGTATAGCCCTATATCACAACAAAGTTGTCTCAGAGGACTTTACAGAAAGAGGT
>JBAMHW010000008.1:29874674-29898814 GCA_037177495.1 Rhadinocentrus ornatus
GTTATGTAGTTAGCTGTAACTTTTAACAGATGCCGTACACCCCTGAATGATCTGCACAAAAGGCACTTTTCTTTATTTTAAACTAAAACTCAAACTTGTTTACCGTTTTTCTTCTGCTAATTTGCTTTTGTTTTTTTGTTTTTTATGAATATTTGGTTTGATTTTACTTTTTCTCTCATCAGTATCAGGTTAATATCGACAGCAAAGTTCAATAACATGTATTTTTGAATGAAGTGTCCATCCTGTGTTTTTAATTAGCACATCATTTAAACTACCTCATGCAAGATTTAAAAGCTGAAAGTGAAATAAAATACATTTAATGATTGAGATATGATCCGATTAGTCGACTAATCGTTTTAATAGTCGACGACTAATTGAACAGATTGATCAGAATAGTCATTAATTGCAGCCCTAGTCATGGATGGTAGAAATGGCATGAAATTGATCAAATAATGATCAAATAGAAATTGTAGAACGAAGCAACAAAGGAAATTTATTTCTACAACACATTTCATACATAAGGCAGCCCTTATTATCAAAACTAAAACCTTCCTGGCTTTATGTAAAGCAGTGGCAAGGAAGACCAGATCTGAAAAGAACTGAGGTTTGGATCAGACTTCTGGTTTTCTAATTGATTGATCCTAATTTTCAGAGCGTTAAAAAAACCTGATCCAAACTTGACCCAGGTGATCTTAGAAGTCTCAATGATTCATAGATCGGATTGTTTTGCACCAGTCATTCAGAGCTTTATACACCAGCAGCAACACTTTCAGTCTCCTTATTCACTTTCTTCAGGCTTTAAAAGGCTGATTTGGTGAATAATGCAGTGCAGAGATATACTATGCATCATTGTGTAGCACTCTTCTGCAGGATTTGTGTCTCTCGGAAAAGTTTCACAGTTGTAAAACTTTGAACATCTGAAATTCAACAAAAGCCTTGAACAACAAATTCTCTTGGTCTAGACTCACTGTCCCCTACATAGTCATAAAATATTCATATAAATACACTCAGCTTGCAGATATGACACTGTTGTCTAAACCTCACAACAACTTCCAGAAGGTTTAACCAACTTAAACTTCACAGCCACCTTTCAAAGCAAAGAAGTGATATGATAACGGAAGTTAAATGTGGAGCATCACTTACTGGTAACTGATAGCTCGATGGTTTTCTTTGTGAAAGTAGATTTTACTCCTCTAAAAATTTGCTCAGCAAAGTAAAACCAGTCCATTTCATTCGCGTATTTAATGGCACCTCATTTTAAATTGAGGTCCTAAAGTCAGCCGAGGGAAGCATTTCTCATTTCCTCATTGTTGAAAACTGCTTCGCCATGAGGCATCCATATAAGCCGTGTAGCCTGCTGCTTTTTTATGAGGTGCTTTTACATGATGAGACCTCAGCTTTAGTCAGAATAACACACACACACACAGAAAAAAATCACTTAGTTTAAATGTGAAAAGGCCAACTTCACTTAAAATGGAGACTACCAAACATTTGACTGATGCATTTCGCGATACAGTGACTACAGTGAATACAATTGACAGCAATAATGGTAGAAAAATTCCAGCATCGAGGAATCTGTTGTCTCCTGGTGATCCACTGATCAGTCTTTACCCCCAAAAAACACTTTTTTATTGATAGTTGTTCAACAATAGAGTAGAATTTATTTTTATAGTTGCTAAACAGTTCAGTGCAACAAACACATGCTCAAAGAATAATTAACAGAACTAGCTAAAAGATGGCGAAAACACCATGAACATTATGTCCATGAAAAAAGTTTAAATAAAGTTAAAAAAGTGCAGTAGTGAACAGGTTGAGTTTGGTCCTGAAGTTCAGAGTGCAAAATGATAGGTCCTGAAATATCCCTGAAACCAGTAGCAGCAATGATGTCATGGTGCCCTGTGACAGGTCTGGGGGAAAATGAATGAACCTTTATTTAACCAGATAAGTTTGTTCTCATTCAGGTCAAAATAAAAACACATTGGCTCTTACAAAATGCAGTGAATCAAATTACAAGATGTTATATACATTGATGGTTGATGCCTCCCTTGAAACTTAAGGAACTTCTTGTCGTATCCACAGGCGGCAACAGCGTGTTTGTTCACATTATTATTTAAATTCCACCTCCATCACACTTTAGTGTGAACACGGTCGTGAAGTCGCTTGCATGCACAGAGGAAAGCCTGACGTCACGCTGTCTTTACGGAGGTAAATATGGATGCTGCACATGTTAGCATGTGTATTCGTTTTAAAGTTGTATTACAGCTAGAGTTGAAAAAACTGATAAGACATTGTTCTGTCTATTGTTTACATTTGATCTTACCGTGTCCCGCCTCCTCCAGCGCAGAATGGTGATGACTCACTTTGGAAATGATGGAACAGTACAGTGAAACCCCGACGGGAGGCCGCGCTCCTGTGTTCCAGCCGCTGGCTGCCTTCCATCTGAGCTATTGCCCCCAGGGAAGGTTAGGTATGAAATAGGAGGAAATTACCAGGTAGAACAGCAGGGTGTGGTCACTCATGCCGATCTGAGCTGAGGCAGTTTGTTGCAGGGGAATATAAGAGCGTGGTCAATGCCTGTTTGGAACCAGGAAGTTATGGGCTGGGCGACATAAAGGAGGTCGGTCTCGAATGGTTGTCATAGTGCCACGCAAGATTGTAAGCAAGCTTTTTATTCATTGAGAACATTGTCTCGTATCACCACTGCACACCTTCAGTAACGAGTCAGTTTTTGACTCAGTTGCTGAGAATTAAAAAGTCAGATTGCTGAACATCACCGAGGCCCTGTCAGCTAAAACGTGGATGCTGTTGTAATTCACACAACACAAAACAGTGATTATTAAAGGGTCTTAGCTTCAACCAGCTTCCAGGTTTTATCAAGTTTGCTTTTCTGTTTCATGTCAGAGTGATACAGGATGGATATTTAGAACTCTTCCAGTTTCCAGCTTTCCTTCACCTAGTTAAATACATTTATGAAGAGTGAGTCAAACATACAGAAGACTGCTCTGGATCAGCAGTGACTCAGAGAAATTCAGTTTTACCTGGTTGATCTGGATCCAACAGGCCAGGTTCCTAACTGGTTCTCATCATACGATTTGTTTCAAAAACTATTTATAGATCAACATAAAGAACAATTCTCCCTGGATTCAACAGCGCAGGGTTTCTCCATCGCTCGCTTCTGTACTGCACATGGCTGTTTCACCCTGATGCCACACACAAACATGTGCAGGTGCGCACACGCCAGTCAGCAGAGAATGCTTGTACGACTATGTGGTTTCTTTTACCTGAAAACCAGACAAGTTGTGGTTTTTAAAATATCACAGGCAAATGGATCCAATATTCTTAGGTTTAATTAGCATCAGCACGTTATCTGAGATTTAAAAATATTTAGAGCAACTCCGCTCTGTAAAATCATCTTTCTTCACTTCATCGGGACATTTGACAAGTTTTTTTCTGTCCTCTGTGTTTTTTTGTCTCAGCGTTTTAACCATTTATGGAAAATTAGTTTGTAATGAGGTTTTAAAATGTGACTAAGTGTAGCTGTGAGATGTTTAGAGGTCCCATATTATGAAAATTCACTTTCTAAAGGTTTTATAATGGTCACGTGTGTCCTCATAGCCTGTGTACGACGCCCAAAAATGAGAAACACAAAAACAGCCCGTTCTTAGTCGAGCTCAGTGATTAGTAAAAGAAAGTATGGGGAAAACAACGCAAAGCAGATCCAATGTAAATCTGTGTGAGGCTGAGAGGAAGCGAGATCACGGACTATTTTAAAAATCCTGTCCAGATGCATTTTTTGACTCATTAAGAGGACATGTATGGGTAAAAGAGGACATTGAGTACCCTACTGTCGCACATAAAAGACAACAATCTTTACAACTGAAGTGAGTGGATTTGACAAACCATGGATGCTGCAGGTTTAAAACCTGGATCTGACGTTGTAAATTAATCATGCTTTTTTTACGTTTTATCTTGCAATTTTGAATTAATAATGATTAATAGTTCAGCCCTAGGAGGCTGCCAGGCCATCTAAGCACTTGAGGAGCAGTTGGGCAGAGTTAAGAGACTTGCTCAGGGACCCACAGCGGTTTACCTCTGTTGGAGCTCTGTGGACTCAAACCCAGGTCCTTCAGACCCAAGCTACCCTGGTTATTTTATATTTTTTTACTAACTATGCTGGGGGAAAATATAAAATTACATTAGATGCAAAGGATTAAAAAGTAAAAAAAATTCAAATAGAAAAAGTAGAAAATTTGAAAGCTGCACACAATAAAAAACACAGGTTAATTCTTTTTTTGTTTACTTCTACTAAACTCAACCAATACCTTCCATGCCTCATATTTGTGATCATTTTTAGAGGATTTTCTAAATGTTTCTGTCCCTCTCTCTGTTTTTTCCCTAGTTTGTGAAGTTTGCCAACATTGAGGAGGACACGCCATCCTACCATCGCCGCTATGACTTCTTTGTGTCTCAGTTCAGTGCCATGTGCCACTCTACTCATGAAGATCCTGACACCAGAACCAGGTATCGTCTCACAAAAAAACCCAAAAAACATTCACTGAGGTGAAATGTTACTTTTATTCTGATAACATGCTTTATATCTCTTTTTGTCAGATAAAGTGTCTCCGGTTATGTTGTCTATTATTATTTAAATAAAAAATTTGAATGTTAATATGCTTCCATTTAAAAAGGCCTTTAACAATAAATACTTTTTTGCTTTATTGTCCCGATTGGGAAATACGACTCTGTTTTTGACCCATCTCTAGATGCACTAGAGAGCACTGGGCTGCCATGTTTTTTGACAAATCCTGGTGATAAATAACTGTTTCTCACTGTAGTACTGGAAGCCAAATTAATACCATTCAAAGTACTTTGAATGGCAAAAAACATCTTTGTCCTGAGTTTTTCAGGTCCAAAAACAACTGCAATCTTTTTTTAATTTCTAGGTGTGTCCCAATTCAGGGTCTGCACACCTTAAAGTGCGGATTCGTCGGCCATATACCTCAACGAAATATGCGAAGTACTGTCTCAAATCACAGAATTGGAAGGACCCTCCGTATCCACCCTACAAATCCGCATTTTGTTTGGCCTCAAACGAAGGCTGCTGGTGATGCATCCTTCACGGCCTTTTTTTTCCCAGAATTCATTGCGCACAAGACAGTGGCGGATCAGCAACTGAGCTCAACCGTTTTAGGTTTAAATAAAGTTTATAAAGAAAAAAGTTTAAAAGAATTAACTACGCTTTAGTAGAAGTACATTAAAAGCATGTTTGTTAAATGGTAACAATAAAATTCTGTAATATTTGATATTTGTGGACTTTTAAGGGGTTAATGAAGTGTGTACTGGCTGGAAAACAACAGAGCCTCAGACCGTGTTTTTTGTTCGTTTTTTTTTTTTTTTTTACCCATTAGTAATTTCAGAGGTTTAAGTGATTCAGAATCCTGTGCTGTTGCTATGGGAAACTCTTGTTGGCTAGGTAGGCTGTCCCATTTCACGATCATTAAACGGATTTCAAAGTGTATGGACAATGAAGCTCACTTCGTAGCCTACGTAGTCTGCACACTTCGAATTGTGCAGACCCTGTATTGGGACACACCTTTTAAGTGGCAAATTCCATCAAGGTCTTTGTCTTTAAGACATTTTTGTAATCTAACAAACCGATATGTTTCATCAGGCTTCAGGTAAAGAATATCTGAGTATCATCTGCATAGCAATAAAAGTTGATACCATGCTGTATAATAATATTACCTAAGCGAAGCATGTATAACGTATTGGTTAAGTTAAAACCTTTTTTAAAAAAAAAAATACGTTTCCTTTTTTAGTGTTAACAGTAACCCTATTCTCGTGTGACTTATATCTGATATTGATGGTCATGTAAATGGGCGCAGTGTTTTATAAGAATGTATATGTGAAAATGTCGTTAATATTCAAGAAATATTTGTGTTACATGAATATCTAACAATAAATAAAAATCTAATTTAATTTATTCTAAAATCTTATTGAATCAGGCTGTTGTGAATTGAATCAAATCAACACAGGAAATAAGTGACAATACTCTGCCCTGGCGATTAGCCACCCCACACTAACTTGTGTCTTATCTTGGCCTCCCCTTTAAAAAGTAATCTGGATACGCCCCTGACCCACAAAAAAACAAACAAAATTAAAAGCTATATGTCCAAATCTAAAATGTTTTTTACCAGCTGCTACTGGTTCAGACTGTGTTGAAGTATAAAGCTGGTAAGACTAAATATTTCTCTTTTACTCTTATCCTGTACTCATGTTGATACATTTCAATAAATCACTACATCTATTTCCTGTTTTTCTGGAGTGACATTAAAGAAATAAGGGCCGTCTCAATAACTTTACACAGTCTCCTCCTGAGCTGCCACCTTACTGCGATGGGGAAGTTTGCGTGTTCTGAATATCGTAGTAGCTATGTTGTCGGGGGCTTTATGCCCCTGGTAGGGTCACCCATGGCAAACAGGTCTCTAGGGGAGAGACCAGACAAAGTGTAGCTCAACAGATCCCTCTAATGTGACAAATCAGAAGATCCAGGTTTCTCTTGCCCGGATATGGGTCACCCAGGCCCCCCTCTGGAGCCAGGCCTGAATGTAGGACACGGAGGAAAGTGCCTGGTGCCTGGGTCTTTGACCATGTGGCCTGGTTGGGCTCAGCCCCAAAGAGTGACATGGGGCCCCCTCTCATTTGGATTGACCACCTGCGGGGGGAGCTATAGGGGTCGGGTGCTAGAAGCTAGCTCTAGGAATGTGGTACGTCACTTCTCTGGCGGGGAAGGAGCCTGAGTTGGTGCGCAAGGTTGAGCGGTTCCAGGTAGACATAGTTGGACTCGCCTCATGGCTTGGGCTCTGAAACAATTGTCCTCCTAGGGCTGGACTCTCTTCCTTCTGGAGTTTCTCCCTGTGAGAGGTGCCGATCACGTGTGGGCATAGTCACTGACCCTGTGTGGTGCCTGTACATTGGGGTTTATCCCGGTGGACGAGGGTAGCCTCCCTCCGCCTTTGGGTGGGGGAACAGGTCCTGACAGTTCAGAGCAGTTCAGAGACAAGGCCTACAAAATGGCCTCCCTTAGAGACACCATTTTTAGGCATAAGACTGTCCGCATGTGCACTTGGAACCAGGACACTCCAGGCCACAGTTTGATGATCGACTTTGTAGTCGTATCATCGGACTTGCAGTCGCATGTCTTGGGCATGTCTAGGATGCCGGGCAGGCCTGGCAAACCCAAATGTGTTATGAGGGTCTGCTGGTGGAGCCCCCTGTCACAAAGAGTTTTACCTCCCATCTCCGGCAGAGCTTCAACCATGTCTCGGGGCACAATTAGTCTGAGTGGGCTGTGTTCCGTGCCTCTATTGTTCAGACGGCCTACTGGAGCTGTGGCCGTAAGGTTGTCGGTGCCTGTCGCAACAGAAATCCCTGAACTTGTTGGTGGACACCAGCTGTGTAGGGAAGGACTCAGAGTAGAGTCGCTGGTCCTCCGCATCGAGAGGAGCCAGTTGAGGTGGCTCGGGCATCTGGTCAGGATGCCTCCTGAACGCCTCCCTGGTGAGGTGTTCCGTGCACGTCCCATGAGGAGGAGACCCTGGGGAAGACCCAGGACATGCTGAAGGGACTACATCTCTCAGATGGCCTGGGAGCGCCTTGGGATCCCCCCAGACGAGTTGGTGAATGTGGCAAGGGAGAGGGAAGTCTGGGCTTAGCTGCTTAGGCAGCTGCCCCCGCGACCCAACCCCCGGCAATCATTAAAAAAATGGATGGATAGAGTACTGAACTTATTATTAAAAAAAAAAGAAGTCATTTCCCGAATTAATTTTTCAGGCTTCTGAAAGATGAATGAAAAGCATGTAAAGGTAAAATGTAGCATGATACCTTGATGTATAAATTAAAGAAAAAATGGAGGCTTATAGAATAAACTCTGCAGAAAGGTCAGTTTCTCTGTAAAGCACTTTTTACAGCATTTACACCAAGCTATTTTAGCATTTAATTTTATTGTCAACATCCTTTCAAGTGCTCATCTTTTACTCTTTTGAGAGCAGCATAGCACTCCTGAGGGTGTGTTAACTGAGCCATGTGGTCTCAGTGGTTGGGAAAGGCAATGAAATATGGATCAGGAGGAGACATATTTATATCAGTTTTCGATGGATTCAAGAGAGATGAGAGCTGCTCTGGTGGGGGTTGTGTTGCTGCATCTCCCTGATGGATGTTGCCATTTGTGTGCATCTTTCACTGGGTTGAAAGAGGCTTGTGAGATCTCACATAATGGAAGAAAACTGTAAAATCTCTTCATCATGATCGAAACTACAAATACAGCATTAAGCAGCTTGGTGTTTAAACATAAAAATGAATGCAGCTCATTCTGTAGAGAACGTAAGAGGGAACAGTGTGTTTATATTGATCTTAATAATGCAGCATCTTCCTAGGCAGAAACAATGGTGGAATATATAGAGCTGGCAGTAAATCCCAATCAAAATCAGGTTTATTGCCAAGTAGGTTTATACATACAAGGAATTTGTTTTGGTGCGTTGGTGCCAACAAAAGCAGTTTGTACCAAAAAAAAGAAAAGAAAAATTAAGTAAAACTACTAAATATGAGATTCGCAACAATAACAAAAAGATGGGGTTATGGTTGAACCAGTGTCAGAGTCATGGGGTCATGGGAGGGTCCCAGGCCATGTTGATGAGGCCGTTTGCAGAGGGGAAGAAACTGTTTTTATGGCGTGATGTTTTGGTCCTTTCGAGGGGAGCATCTCTAACAGTTCGTGACCGGGGTGGGAGGGGTCAGCCGTAATCTTCCATGCACGCTTCAGGGACCTGACGGTGAACAAGCCCTCAAGGGTAGGCAGGTTGCAGCCAATCACCTTCTCTGCAGAGCAAATGATACGCTGCAGTCTGCTCTTGTCCTTGGCAGCAGCGTACCAGATGGTGATGGAGGAGGTAAGGACGGACTCAATGATGGAGGTGTAGAAGTGCACCATCATTGTCTTTGGCAGGTTGAACTTCTTCGGCTGCCACAGAAAGTACATCCTCTGCTGAGCTTTCTTGGTGAGGCAGCTCCAACTTGAGGTCTTGGCTGATGATGGTGCTCAGGAAGCGGAAGGACTTCACAATGCTGACTGGGGAGTCTCACAGGGTGATTGGGGTGGGTGGAGCTGTGTTTTTTCCTGAAGTCCACAACAAACTCCACTGTCTTGAGAGCATTGAGCTCCAGGTTGTTCTGACTGCATCAAGACCAAATGGTCAATCTCCCACCTGTAAGCGGACTCATCCCCACCAGAGATGAGTCCAATGAGGATGGTGTCATCCGCAAACTTTAGGAGCTTGATAGATTGATGACTGGAACGTGCAGCTGCCTGTGTACAGGAAGAAGAGAAAGGCGGAAAAGACGCAGCCTTGAGGGGAACCGATGCTGATAATCCGAGAGTCAGAGACATGCACTTCCAGCTTCACATGATAGACAGAAAGACAGACGGACACTTTATTATCTCCAAGAAAAATTCACAAATTCACATGCTGCTTCCTGTCCTCTAGGAAGTCTGTGATCCACCTGCAGGTGGAGTCAGGCACATTCAGCTGAGAGAGCTTGTCCTGCAGGAGAGCTGGGATGATGGTGTTGAAGGCAGAGCTAAAATAATAGAATAATAAAGTGGGATCAGTGTATGTAGGGTGCCACAGTAGTCGCAGGAAGATGGGCCAGGCTAAAGGAAGGATGAGCTTTCTATGTGAACATCTTTTCTTAAATCATAATTATTATTAACCTGGTATGTTACACAAAGTAAACAAACTTCCTTTCAACGCTGTATTGATTTTCTTTCCATTGTTGGGAGGACAGACTTTCCCTCTGCCTGCCAGCTTTATTGTTAGTAGGTAAAAAAATAGCATGGTGGAAGAAGCATGGAGGCCCTGATGAGGCTGTGAGCCACAGTTTGATTTTAATACAGATGAGCAGAGAATGAAAACAATCTGAAGACCCCCATGCTCCAGAGTTACCCACGTTATTTGCAGCACTCGCTGCAGCAGCTGAGACCTCTCCGAGCGTTGTGTGTGAGAATATTCGTGTAGAAAACCCTCCTATTTTGTAAAGGGGCTTGTGTGCTGGTGGGTGGGACGGACAGATTCGGGGGATACTGGGATTATGTTCCTCTTTTTCTCTATTGATTCTTGGAGTTTTGTCTGAACCGGTTTGACTTCCTGAGACCAGTCCTGTTGAGCAGACTGTTTGCATCAGACTGGGAGGACTGGGGCTTGTGTGTGTGGTTATGTTTTTGGGAAGAAATTTATGATATGATGAAGTCAGCAAGTGTTTCATTCGATGTTAGATGGAATTTTGAGTCAGAAAAATGAATGTCTGGCAGTGGAAAAAGCTAAACCTTTAACAAATGAATTATTAGCACGTCCAGCTTGTTACCTGATGATGAACAAAAGTAATATCTTGTGTATGGTGTATAGTTTCTCACCAGCGGATGAGTACTGCTGACATTGGTGGTATTACTTAGTTCTAAAGTGTGTATAAATTAAGAAATATGATAAAACTGCCTGTGGAACAGATACAATTAGTAATAATCTATTTAGTTCACAGCCTCTTGTAGCCAAAGCCAACAATGCAAAATAAATTAAATTTTATATTAGGGAGAAAAAAAAAACATACACACACAACAAAAGAAATACTTGAGAAGATTCAGACTAAAACCAGTGGTTAGATTTCTTGGACGCTCAGAACCAGCCTGTCAATGCCTCTGTGTCCTTTCCTTCTCACTTTGAGAGAGAAAAGATCTTAAAACAAGAGAAACTAAACAAGATGATTCATCTTCATTCGGTGCTGTCAGTGTGGCTTCATTGCCACATGATGGTGTTGCTCTACCCGTCCATCAGTCTGCCCCCAGACCTGTAGGAGCAGCGGAAGCACCACCCTGCCAGAGAGACTCTGATATGCTTCTTTTACACCCAGTCCTCTTACCAACCTGATGCCAGTTAAGCTATTTCGTTTTTAATGCTCCTCCACTTGTTATTTTTTTGTACCAAAATTAGCGCTAGCATTGCAAAGCATAGCAACTCACTGTGTGTGAATCATCGTCGCTCGTCATCATGATGTTTACTGGTGCAATGTTCTCTGTCCTTTATAGATTGTAAATAAAAGAGCCGTCCTCTCACAAACCGGCAACCTACGAGAAACTGTGTTTTTCTCTTTCGACTGCAGTTCTCATTTGAAATACTAGGTGTCAATGCTACTTATTTCGCCTTTAAAATGTCTCAGTTTCAACATCTGATATGACATTTATGTTTGACTGGGAAAAGATCTGGGTTGATGAGATTTATAAATCATTGCATTCTGTTTTTATTTACTTATTTAACAGCGTCCCAACTCTTTTGGAATACGGGTTGTAATTCATTAGCCCAGCTATCCATGTTTCTGTACTGACACGATGCATTTGATGCATGTGTTTTTAGAGTCAAGTCCTGTCACATTTAACCTTGAATAAACATTGAGAGACAGTAAAATATTACCTGATGCATATATACTGCAAGTATAACACAGTACCCTTAATAAGGAGCAGAAAAAACTATTTAAATCATTTCATGATCTGCAAACTCTAAGGTCATGGTTTGTTTTGATGCAAGCACCCCTGTGTTGAATCTTTTCCTGTGAACTTGTGTGTGTTTGTTTCAGGATCCGTGTTGCCGGGATTAAAGGTCTTCAGGGTGTGGTGAGAAAGACTGTGAACGACGAGCTGCAGGCCATCATCTGGGAGCCTCAGCACATGGACAAACTGATTCCCTCCATGCTGTTCAACATGCAGGACAGCGACGACTCGGACAGGTAGCGCACACGCAGCGCAACTTCACGCGCAAACACACACAGTTTGATTCTGGAAAAGCTGAAGTCCTCCCAGGGTTGTCTTTCCGCTTTGACCCGGTATTCTCCACTCTGAATTTGGAACTGGAGCGAGGACGGTCTCTCAGGCAAATGTTTGATTTTCTGAGGTGAAAACTATTCTGGTTTGGAGGTGACCTTATTAAAGGGCCAAAACTCGACACACAAAATTTCCAGTTAATCAATTATACATGCAGAGCTGGGGCTCAGCCCTCCAGGCAGTCCGACCGACTACTTTTCTGCACCATCAAACTTTGATGGAACAAGCGAGGAATGACACCAGAACACAGTGGCTCCTCATGTACCACAGCAACAACTGAAGATGCCCTCCACAGACTAGATCGGTTTCTGAATTCATTTACTGCAGAGACAAATCATTTTTAAATCCACTTCCCTTCTCCATAGCAACATCTTCCAAGGCCCACTGTTTTCCTGATGCTTAGAAATAACCAGCAAAGTACGATTTCTCATCTGGAGCCAGCAGCTGTTCCCACCTTAAACTCTGTGTAGATGTGTTTGTGTTTCTGATCATAACTCATTTGATTTTATCTGCAGCTCTTATTTATTTCCCGTACATTTCTCGTATCACATCAGAGCAGAGGTTCGGGGAGGCTACGAGATTTATTGCTTGTTCCTTGTGTTTTACAAACTTTGCCTCGCCTCCCTTTTTCCTCTCATTCATCGGGGAGAATTACCGAGGTCACGAATGCAGATTGTCTTGGTACGATGAATGTCAAAGAAATAATCATGATTATTACGGTTAATTAATTTCCCAGCACTATGAATGTCTGAAATCACATGGATCCTTTTTATAAGCAGCTTATTCAGAACTCTGCTGCTCGAGTCCCCACTAAGACCAAGAAAGTGGATCACATCAGTCCAGCTCTGAGGTCTTTACACTGGCTGCTGGACCATCAGAGGATAGACTTTAAAGTTCTGCTGCTGGTCTATAAAGCTCTGAATGGTTTAGAAGACCTATTGACCCAGTATGAACCTACCAGAACCCTCAGGTCACCTGGATCCAGTTTCTAATCAGTTCCCAGAGTCAGAACCAGACATGGAGAAGCTGCATTCAGCTTCTATGCTCCACATGTCTGGAACAAACTCCTAAAAAGCCTCAGATCAGCTGAAAGACTCAGTTTATTTAGATCCAGGTCAAAGACCCACCTGTTCTCTGCTGCAGTTCAATAGTTTTTATTTAGAGTCCAGATCTGCAGCTGCTTCTTTTAAGCTGGAATTTTAAACTTTAATGGAGCGTCCTCATCATCATACGTCTATAGCAGAAGGACTAAAGGGACGGATCAGGGTCACCAAGCCAGACCTACAGGAAGATTTATCTGGAAGGAAGGTTTGAAGATGATCTGAAGGTAGAGATGGTTAAACTGGGCTCCTCCATCTTCCCTCAAACTTGTTTATATTTTCACTTTTATTCATCTTTTAGTTTATTTTATTATTATTCATAGAAAAAGTAAAAAAAAACTTCACATTTTAAAACTTCATAAGAAAAAGTGTATTTTACTACAATATAGGGCTGGGCGATTAATCGATAAAATCAATTAATCGGATTTTCTGTTTCTGGAGATTTATTTTTAAGAAAATCTGGATTTTTTTCCTTAGTTAGCAGTGGACTTAGTCCTCCCTCCACACCAGAACGGTGTTGGTCTGGCAGATTTACAGTGAAGTGAGCCGTTACTCACGCCTGGGATTCAGCTGTTCGTACAACTGCAGGGAGAAATGCTGCAGACGTCAACTTCAGCACACAAACTCTCGTTAGAGACGACCATCAGGGGAATTATTACCGCAGTGGATCCTGTATGATGAGGATCCAGTTGGAAAGAGATCGTGGATGCGGTTGTTGCGTATTTCTATGCAAGATATGAAGTCATTTATACGGTGGAAAAGGTATGATATTTATTTTCTTTTAGCTGGAATTCATTCATATAATTTATATGAATGAATTCCAGCTAAAAGAAAGTACATATTGTCAGTGATCTGGAAAGCAGGACAGGAATTGTGGTACAAAATAAATGTTTTTAATAAGTTTGATTATGTTTTTTGACAAGAGAAGAAAAAAAATCGATTAAAATCGAATTTGGTTAGAAAAAATCTGAGATTTTATTTTTAGGCCATATCGCCCAGCTCTAGTACAATATGACAACCTTACAGCGACACTGTGTCTATTTTATAGCTAAACCCACAGTCAGTGTTATTTGTGTCATTAAATTAAACATAAGCATAATAAACCTGAGTAACCCGAGTGAGAGGTTACTTTGTCTGTATTTAACCTTTATCCTTTAACAGAACATTTACAGCTTTTTGTCACAAGTAAAATGATTTAATGACCTTTGATGGAAAAACCAGCATCCAGGCATCTGGAAAGTCAAGACTGTTTAAATAAGAATCAGTTTTTAATGAAACAAGTCGCTTTAGCTGGATCAGAAGATCTTTTACTGCTTTAAAAGATGGAGAGAAAAAGAAGTCAAAGCAGTGAAGCATGAAGAAATAGTCTTGTAGACTAATCAGAGGAGTAAAGGAAGAGTTTCTTCTTTTAATGTCTTATTTTCTCCTCACACCTCTCTCCTTCATCACTTTTTATCATCACCATCTCTTCTTCTGGTATTAAGACACCTCTCCGCTCCTCCCTTCTCTCACCATCACTTCCTCGTTCCTCCTCATCTCATTTGTGTGGTTTCCATGTGAACAAAAAAGCTATTTTTGGATCTTGTTCCATCTTTCTTTCTCTGTGTTTTTTCTTCACTTTTTTCTCATCTGCCTTGCTTACCTACCCTCTGTTTACCGTGTAGGAATGAAGGTTCGGGCCTGAGACAAGTCTATGTCTCAAGGTAGACCCTGTGTGGATTGGATGCCCCTGCTTTCCTACCATGCAGCTTAAACACATTGTCACTTACAGGCGTGCCTCGACCGGCGGTTGGAAACTCAGAAGGAGAATCTGTGTGAATGTGGACTAAACAGAGATGGAGCTGCTTTGTCTTCTTCTTAACAGCTGATTTGCATAGCAGAGCTCGTTTTGATGAGAAATGTCTTGAGCCCAGCCTTTAGAAGGTATGGACCTTTAGCTCATAAAAACATTTTCTACTTCTCAAATTACAGCAGAGCTGACTTTAGCTTCTCTTTGCTCCTGATCTGGGTTTTAAATCCAGCTTAATTTCCACGTATGTGTGAGAAGCAATGCTTATCTGAATACTTTAGTCGTAGTAAAGGAGCACTTGTGGGACCTGTTGTGTTGTTACTGGTGAAGAATAATTGAAGATGGCACACAGCATAAAATTAAACTTTTTTAGGGTGAAAATGTACATACTGTACCTCATTACATTAATCTGGAATTAATGCTTTGCTAAACATTTAAAGTGGGCTTATATTCAACTGCAAAAGGAGCTGCAGTAGATCTGGACTACTTCTGACCTCCAAATCCAGGCAAATAAATGATCCTCTAATGATCAGAAACTAGTCCGAACCGGTTATTAGTGGCTCTTTTCATCAGACTTCCCTGAAGGTTTACAATTCATTATCCTCACTTTTCTGTTTTTAATTCTACAGTTTCATTTCCCGCTGCGCCCGACGGACCGGTCGCTGTATTTCATCTCTCATGATTTAAATGCAAATGCAGCCTCGCCATCGTAATCCATATCTGCACATATTCATCACCAGGGCCAACCGCTCCGAGTTGATGGAAACATTCAGGATGTTTCTGGTGGTTTTCCTGGAAAGTAATGAGGAGCAGGTCAGATGTGAGGCTGGAGGAGAGACGGGATGTACCGTATGTTAATCACGCCCAACTTTTCCAGTACAAAGTGGTCCAGAGCCCATCCAGATATGAACACTGGTGGTTATAATTCATCCTAGTCATGGTTTAATTATGTATTCAATAACTAAACCAAATCGACGTGCAGTTAACCAGTTAAAACCTTTCGTCTTTTGTTTTCTAATTATTCTTCAGACATTTCGCTGCAGGCTAGTGGCTAGCTAAATGTCTACTTCTGCTTATTGCCGTTTGATGTAATGCGTCATGTGCAAAAGAGCTGGCTCGCATAAAGTGAGAGCTGGCTCCTAGTTTTTTTCCTATTGCTGCATGCTTAAGGCTCAGTGCTCAGCCAGAGCTAGGGCATGTTTCGATTGGTGAGCATGGCAGGCAGCCAATCACATGTGAGGATATAGGATCATACCATTATGTGAAAACAGAGGGGGGATAGACTGCGCTACACTGCGAGTGAGACAGCAGATAGCTGTGAATGCCCGTCCCCGGTTCTAATTTTTGCATTTCTGAATGCCAACCTACACTAAGGCCATTAATGCTGTTTTCTTGAGTTCAGTTCTCGTTCTCTTCTGTGGATTTTTTTTTTGTTCATTTGTGCTATAAGAGTTTTGTTGAAATATTGAACAAAAGCAAGTGGTTTGGCATCAGAATAAATGCACGAAAGGAGGCATTTATAAGGCTTCTCGTAAAAATGCCGAACACAAAAAGGTTTTTAAAACAAAAACCATTAATTTTTTAGAAGTTAGGGTAAGTTATGGGGCTACAAAAGATGCTAAATTAAGAGCCGTTCGGGAGCCAAAAGAGCCAGCTCTCTGAAAAGAGCTGAACATCCCATCACTAGTTTGTTGAGCAACGAAGTGACACATTACCACCACCAAGTGGTGGAAATCCATATTGCAACTGAGCTTTTCATGGATAAAAGCAAGTTACGAGGTCCCTTAGCCCTCGTAGCCCACAGGTTATTCAGTGAAGTTTTTCACAGCCTTCCAGGCGGCGCTTGAGCCCCAGCCACGAGCCATGGCCCTATGGGTAAGAATCCCTGTTAAATGGAACTAGATGAACCTACTTCTGAAAAACTTGTTTCGAGCTGTGATGGATGTTTTTCTCACAACACTGTGTAGCAAATACGTCGAGACACTGGACATAATTTGCAATCTGAATCCTTAATTTCCAGATCTAATCAGCCCATATTTTATTCTAAGTAGAACATGAACAACCAATCAAATGTGTGAAATTTGTCATTTCATGGAAAATATGAGCTTATTTCTCATCTTTTTTAGCAATTTGAGACAAACTGGGTCTAAAAATTGTGGAACATTGTTAGAAAAAATGTGTAAAATAGTGAAAACCTGAAGATCCCACCATCAACAGTGTTTTAGTGTCATCAAAAGATTGAGAGAATCGGGCGAAATCTCTCTGTGCTCAGGGAAAACGGCTGAAGGTCGAAACTGTATTTTTGTGTTTTATCTTGTTTTTCTTAGGCTTAGCTGGTGTACTGTGCTAGTGGTTCCCAACCTGGGGAGCCAGCCCCCCACTGTTCTACACACTGTACAGAACATTTCCTGTGACTCTGGAAGGGATGAAGTTGCAGCATGAAGGAGAGTGATGGAGAGGAGTTGTTTTCTCTCCTTTAACACCTGGATTTATTCGTGATTATATAATAAAATAAACAGAAACAACAACTTCTGAAATAAAAATAAGACTGTAATCAAATATAGTTAAATTTAATATCAAATAAATTACTAACAATTAATAAATAATATGAAAATAAATACGTAATAGGAGTTTATTAAAGCAAATAAATTAGCTGGATAAAGGCCGGAAGCCGTTTGTGGCTGCTTAGAGGCGTGTGCAGTGGTGCTGTAAGCCAAAGCATGTCCCAGACATTTCATTACAACTTAAGGGAAGCATGTCAGTCCTATCAGAGATGGTTTGATGGAAACACGGTTGAAAAATCAGACAGTAAATATGCTGCAAACCAAGTTCAGGGGGCAGAAGGAGGTAAAACAGAGTGTGTGCACTCTTGTTCGGCCTTACACTGCTTTAAATAGAATCATGCGATGGTTAAATGATGTCTATGGCAAGCCTGACCCCTCTTCATCACTGCTGTCCAACAGCGTCCTGTCAAACAAAATGTCCATCAGCTGAGTCGGGGGTTTGGCAGTCTATTAATGTGACGTAGTACGTCACGCCGACCTCTGTGGACGGGGCTCTGGTGAAACAGCCGTGTTTCGTTGAGGTTACACAAACACAATCTTGAGATGATGTCCACCAGCGCAGCCGGGGTTAGTTTACTCCGAGGCGCTTTGTTGTGGGCTTTCTAATCCAGCCTCAGCAGACCTGGCGGGAAGCAGCGGTCAAGGGCGTCGGCTTCTGTTAATTGCTTCTCAGTGAAGGCGGACGTGGCCGGCGTGCAGAAAGCTTCACAGAGACTGCCTGCCATTGTTGGCTGTCTGCAGAAAACAAACAAAAGAAACCAAACCCAGAGCGGGAGAAATCAGGAGGTCCACCTTGAACACACACTCGACCTCTGACTGGAATTTTATTCTCTTCTTTTCTCTGCACCTCCTTTTCTTTGAATGTCATTCGGAGCCGCACACACACCTCATGTTCACATTATAAACACATCAGGGTTTTATTCACTCAAGCATTGCAAAGTTTTCAGAATTTACCATGAAATTAAACCGTTAAACAGTCTGAATTTAGTCATTTTTAATAATGAATCGATCTGTTTACAGACATGTGAAAAAGAGGGTTTCAAGATTTCACAATATGATGGCGACCAAGCCGTCTTTATCAAGTCTTAAATGATATTAATACAACTACACAAAATACAGAAGCAGTGTTTAAAATTACGTATTCTAGTTTATATGAGTTTACCACACCTTGTCAGAGTATAATACGCACTCAACCACATATATAAAATATAGGAAGAAGAACTAAATAATGAAATATCCTTAGAAGATTTACCATTTACGTGGATAAACATTCCCAACTACTAAATGTTTTGTCTGTCCAAAACGGGTCTCTCTCGTTAATGAGACTGCATGTCTCAATGGAACTGCCTGTGTATAAAGGTTAAATTGAAATAAAATAAAAAAATAAAATACTAACTCACAATTGGAAAGAAAAACTCATGAAAAAAACGTATTTATTTTTTTAATCGCCCACAATATTGAGTAAATGTCTCAACCGGAACCTTCCATGCTGGAGAAACTATAACATCTGCCAACGCTCGTCTTGTGTTTTGGACGTGTCCAAAGATTAAACCTTTTTGAAAAGACGCAAATCTGGAGCTGGGAAAGTTAGAGTTATAATTTGCTTTTGAATATTTCTGTTGCGTACCTTTGTAACACTTCTTATGAATATGTAAGTATTTCATTAAAAGTTTTTTTAACTTGTAAAAAAATGAATGAATGAAAAATGGACCGAGGCAGACCCAGGTTATCAGGTCCTTTCCAAACTATCTGGACTCCGTCATCCTATAGAGAGAAAGATTAAATTACAAGAGAAAAACATTCACAACATTTGTCAATCTTCCCAGGAGTGGTCGTCCCATTAAGTCCAGTCCAACATCAAACCATTCAGAGAAACTGCAAAAGACTCAGGATCATAGACTGTATATAAAAGATGGACGGAGCCTTCGTGACCTCACCCGTAGGTTTCTAAAGAGCTCAATTGAAGCTTGAAGCTCATTGGGTGGTTCTCACCGTCGCCATCTTGGCAGCGTCACGCGTGCCGTCATTCCAAAAAATCCAAAAATGGACAGAGAAGTGGAGTTGAGAGGAGGACTGTGAAGGTGGGGGTGGATGATTGACACCCATCACACTCCGAGCTGCCTGTAGCCAAGAGCTTACCGAGCTAACGCGGAGCTAGCAGTAGCTAACCAGCTAACGGAGGTAGGCAGGCTAAAGCTAAGACCAGAGGCGGTCCTGGCTTGTTTTTCGCCTTGGGCGAACCACCCATTGCCACCCCCCCCTCCCCCCCCCCCCTTCCCCCCGACCACAACTAACCAGCCCCATCTAAACCCCCCCCCTAACACACACACATACACACACCACCACCCTACCCAAACTTTTGTTTACCAACTTCCTAGACTAATAGGCACCTGTGAAATTGCGCTTGTTGTGTTGCAAACACACAAAAAAACGTCCCTTACTGTTAGCCCGCAAAAAAATGCAGCTACACTCTCCCTTCTTTCCACGGATATTGGATACCTGTCAATCAAAAAGACACACCCCTAATTATCCCAAATTTCAAGATTGAATAACATCCAAACGGATGAATTAGAAAAACATTCACCCCCCTTAAAGTTGTCATGAAGGTAAACGTGACCTAAAATGTTATTTTGTACCGGGATTTAAACATGTTTATTTCTGCTGTGAAGTTGGTCTTTTTAACATGGAAGTCTGGGGATTTGCTCTGTGTTGGAGCCCTTAGCAGGGCCCTTCCTCATAGACTTCACATTTCACCGCAGGAGGTGGCCGCTTGCTAAGAATTTACATCTCAGACTCTCCAGGCCACGGTTATGACAGTTCAGTTAAATAAAAGACTAAACCAGTATGGCTTGTTCGGAAGGGCTGCAGGAGAGAGTCTCTTCTCTCTAAAAAAGAACGTTGCAGCACAGTTTAGGTTGTCAAATCTGCAGCTGAACAAACCACAAGACTTCTGGGCCAATGTCCTTTAGAAAGACCTGACCAAAGTGGACATGTTGGGTCAGAACACAGCAGCGGATCTACACTAGAATGACTGAAAAGATTACTATTGATCCAGTTAAAGTCTAGACCTCATCCTGAATGAGATGCGGTGGTGGGACTTTCAGAGAGGCGGCATGTTTTATTTATTTATTTATTTATTTATTTCAGGACCCTGGCTACAATTTAAATGAAACATTTTCTTTGTTTTTACATTTTTTTACTCAACTCTTTCCTCAGATGTTCAGTTATAAAAAGTCAAACAAACAAATAAAAGAGCTTTTACTAACTTTTTTTCTGCCACCCACCTTCAATTACAGCAAGGGTTTTAATTTTTCTCTCTTGTTTCCCATCTTCTAACAAGCAATAAGCATTTAATTTCCCCTGAACCGACTGTGTGGGTTGACAGTAATTGCATTGTTTCCCTCCTGAGACCCGTCAGCCTGCGGTCCATCTGTGGCCGAGCATACAGCCGAGGAAGTGATTTACTGTTGCATTATTTCATCTATGTAGCACATAACAGGAGAGCAGTTCGATGCCAAGATCCTGGACTCTCGTTCTTGCTCTATAAGAAATGCCAAACGTTTACAGGAACTTTAAATATTGTTTACAGAAACACAATAAGGGGCTCACTGGGGTCGTTTTTGCAGTTTTCGCACTGTTCAGATGTGCAGAAAAGGTAGGCGTAGTCTAAGGACACTGCACAGGGAATCCTCTGTGGATGACATGCAGCTCATTTCTGCTGCCATTGGTATTCAGTCGAGTTTTAATCTAAACTTTGCTGTGCAGCAAATGAGCAGACCTTGAATAGGTGCGCCTTTATCCACCCTTTAAACCAACTCTGAGGTTGGATTGAAACATAATGCTACACAGACCAGATGTATCCAAACCTGCAGTGCTAGATTTTAGATTTTAAGCTGACCTCATACCTGCGCTAGAACCACTACAGTGTTTCCCACAGACCCGGTAGCAATTTGTGGTGCTCCCTTGGTGTCGAGTCTGTATGTAAAGTGTGTGTAGCGGGTGGTGTTCAAACATACACTTTCTGAGCTGCCATATGAAACATACACCTGTATGCTTATCTGTTGTTCTTCAGTCACCTGCTGAGACAAGAAGCATTAGAAATTATTCAGCCCAACCTGATTCTTTAAAGGAAGTTCTTACTAATCTGTTTCCCTCTCACCAACCGTCTCCATGGTGATATCTGTCATAAAACCACCACGTGTGACGACTAAAGTCAATATCGATGAAGAAACCGATAAAACTGATGATCAGGATGAAAAAACCTTAAAACACTTTTTTTTTAATCATTTAACTGCAAGTGATGAAGATCCTACAGCAGCATCACCCAAAGTAAATAACTGTTGATAAAAATTGTCTTGGCTGTTTCGTTATAACAATTAGTTCAATATTTTATAATAAACAATGCATTCTGGCTGAGTCCTCTCCTTCAATAGAGACAAAGTTAAATTACAAATATATACCCTTTTTCTTAAAATGGGGACAATGTGTGGACATTGATCACAATTGCTCTGAATGTTCAAAGCCTTAGGGACCTCCAATGCCCTTGGGGGGTCCTGAACCCCAGGTTGGGAACCAAAACTCTAGACCTTAAAGAAAAAGTCTGATTTATGCCCCGCTTTTCCTGATCAGTGCCCCTGCTTGGCCCCCATTAAAACTTTTCTAGACCCACCCCTGAAGTATAAATCCTTTCTACCACCTGTCAGCTACTTTGTTATAGAGGAGTTCTGACAATAACAAAACTTTCAGGTGAATGTGTGTTGGTCTGAACCATGAATAGCTTCACATCGACACTTTGATTTATTAAATGCAACCTTAATCCCCTGAATGTAATCAGATCTTCAAAGCAAAGCTAGAAGAGGAGGTAACTGGTGTGAGATTGTTCAGAAGTTTTTTGCTTTTTATTGGAAAGTGTCAAAGATTATCTTTACATCTGAATGTCATTTACATCCGAATTACAGTTAAACGGTTATTAAACCATGAGGATTACATAGTTCAGCACCTTATAAGCAGTGTGTCAAAAATGTGGTTATAATCAAATCTTGTAATTAAGCCTCACAGAATCTCATCTCATTTGGATGAGACTATACCCGGGGAGAACGCGGGCCGTGACGTGTGACAGCTGAAACAGATGTAACCATTTCTTTACGTAACATAAGCAGAAAAGAGCCCACAGATGCTGACACCCGTACGCTTATCAACAACTTGAATGAAGCCAGAAATGCAACTTTCTGTGAGAAGCCGCGTTTAAATCAGCCGGTAGTCATTGGTTTGATTTTTTATTTAATTTGTTTTTAAACATGGGAGCGATTACTGACAACTCCATTCTACATAAAGCTTTGAGTCATTTCCGGCTATTTTACGAACAGTTATGTGATTTGATTCAGTCAGAAAAGTACGATTGTGTTGAATTATTTATAATCCAGCTTAAATTGACAACAGCTTGAAGGAAATGTTGTTTATTGGAGCTTCTTGTCTTCTGACCAGGCTTCTACATTACAGGAAATTAAAAACAAGCATGAGAACCAACTGAAAAGTCCCAAAAGTTTTTTTTTTTTACTCTTAAAATAAATGACAACCGGATGTAAAAAGACCACTTTAAATGGTGTTGCAGCATTTTTACTCTTTCACCGAGGCAGTAATGAGGACCCCTGCACCATGAGCACGCCTCAAGTTTCACACCTCCATGTTCGAGCTCAAGCTTCAAATGAGTGGAACTTTCACCCAGCCGTCACAGCGAGCCCGCTCATTACAGCGATGTGCGTCACGACCAAGGAGCTCATTTCTGATTGGCTGCCTGGTGACTCTGTCATCTAACAGGACGTCTCAACGCTCTAACAGGGATCCAAGTAGCTGCTCATAGGTGAACAAAACTTTACTAGTTAATGAGAACAAGCGTGTTAGTTATGGGGAGTTACTACAACTTTCTTTTCCGGGGTTAGTGCCGTTCTTACTGGGAAAAAAATAAGCCCACACTCCTCACACTTTTAATGTTTATTTTTTGTTTGTGTGCTAATATCTAAAAAAAAAATTCACTTTTCCCAAACACCAAGTCACTGGGAGTCCTGGTTAACTCAGACGAGGATAGATGAGTCCAGACAGCTGTTTTAGAAATTCCTTAAACCAACTCTATTATGCTACTTTGTATGTAGTTGGGATGTAAATCCCAGTGAAATTGAGATTTGATTGGATTACAATATTACTTCCATTTGTATAAAATGACAAACTAATTTAAATATCTCTGATCCGAGTCAGACTCATATAAAAGAAAACTGAAAGAATAAGTTTCTAGACATTAAAGCAGGACATAGTGACACCTTACCTCTATTCAGAGTCACAAACCAAATATTTTAGAATTGTTATTACAATGTAGTTACACACCACACTTTTCTTAATCAAATGCAAATAAGACATTTTGGTTTTTTGAACAAAGAAATAATTACACAGTAAAATGAACATATAGATAAATAAATAAAATAACTGCTTGTGTTAAAGGTACAGTGTGTAGTTTTTTTGGCATTTTGTTAGCAAAAATCAAGAATTGCTTTCATAAATGCGTATTTTACCAAAGTCTAATCACATCCCATCTAAATGAAATTGTTCTAGCCAAGAAAAGAAAAAGAACTAATAACCGGGAGAAAATAAGAGTCTACATGGGTGGAGCATTTAGCAGATGGAGGCAGCTGATGAGGAGAGGGACATCAAAGCTAACGCGGAGGTTGCAGCTTTCTGCTGGATAGGTGAGTTAATGCAATCTAACAGTGAAG
>JBAMHW010000008.1:29919506-29940008 GCA_037177495.1 Rhadinocentrus ornatus
GTTGCTTTTCGTACGTTTAGTTTAGTTGGAACGTGCACCTTGTCTAATAAAATCTTGCCAATTTGGAAGACCTCTGTTGACTGCCATCCTTTGTCCACTCTGGCTACACAACCTATAACAATGCCATTGTTGTTTTAAAACAGAAAATACCTACCGAACTGAAGTTAATCATCAAAATAACTCCGACCTGGTGAGCTAATCGGCCGATACCACCTCTGCTGCCACCTTCAGGTTAGGAGGAGAAACTGCAACATGACAAACGACGCGCACCCCCTACGCTCGAGTGCGAAAGCAAACTCAACTCAAACAGCATCAGCTACGCCATAGCCGGCTGCATGCAGACGTCGCTCAAGCATAAATCCGCCTTAACGGTGCATTTCGTTTTAAGTGACGGCAATTTGTCTCACAGGTCGGGCAGAAGAGCAACTGTTACCAGGCAACGGGAAAAGGAAAGTCTGATTTAATCATGAAAGCTTCTGGTCCTCAGTTTCTCAGCAGTGTCCTGAACTCATTGCCGAGGCCTTGCAGCATATTACAGACCTCGTTTGTCATCCATGCATGAATAAATAAAACTGGCTCACACTTCTCACTCATTCAGAGCGTTATTGGTGTGAGTGATCAGTCTTTAATTAAAGTTTATAGTCTAAATATTATTGACATAGCTTAAGTTATTTATAATATAACAATTTTACAATCATTTGCAAAAGGGGCAATAATGCCATGATCTAAAAGTTAAATCACTTTGATGTTTTTTTCTTTTTGAACTGGGTTCAATTGGACTTTGTCCCTTCTGCTACTGGTTGTTTTCCTGAAAGTTTTAGATTTGGTACATGACTATAACAAATGCTGTCAAATTTTAATTTAAATAAAAATGAACCTGTTTAAAACTACTCAAATACAGTTTGTATAATTTTAAGTTATAGTTCAGTTATATTAAGTTAAAAAGTAATATTTCCTATCCATGACTAGTTGATATGGCAGTAAATATGTTTCTATGGGAGTCTGGATTAATGTGAGGGGGGGTCTGCGTTAATTTTTCTGCAGTGTAAGGTGTCCCTGGCCTAAAAAAGGTTTGAGAACCCCTGAGATTTATTTAACTGGTTACAACATACCAAACAGCTGTCTGCAGCTTGTTGTTGTGTATAAGCTCCTCACAGCTAAACACACAGCTGTACTACAGATAAATACAACGTTGACGATGGCTGGTCTGAAGCAAAAGCCACCAGAAAAACCATCTTCGTGGTTGCTGTCCCAGTTGGATCCGAGGTGCTACCACAGATAAAGCACAATCACTGTTTTATCTGCACGAGTCTTTAGGTGTCACATGTTTTATGTGTGAGTGCTTGACAGCAAAGTCTTATCTCGTTAATCTGCCCGGGCAGGTTTGTGTCTGTGTGCTGTGAGAACGCCGAGTCTCTTTGATCTGAAAGTGACGTAAAAACAAGCACACCTCAGGATTATTGTTCATAGGCCCAGTGGAGCATCATTTCGCTCACAGGACCTTCTTAGAAAAATTCAATCCTTCCCTAAAGCGGCGGCTTGCAATGCATGGAGGTCGATTTTACCATCAATAACAACAACAATCAAACAAACAACGTTCGCTCGTTTTCTGAACCACTTAGTCCCAGCAATTAGCAGGTGAGAGGCAGGCACACCTGGATAGGTCGCCAGCCCATCGCACGAGACAAACAACCACGCACACTCCTAGGGAAAATTTAGAACGACCAATTAACCGAACACGCATCAGTCAAACTATTTCCTTGTATCTTTACATCAGCACACATTCAAAGTAACAGACATGGATTTCTACACTCACAGGAGCAGAAATGGTCCAAGATGTCACTTTTTAATCACGAATGTGTCTCAAAAAGGGGATATCTTCTCTCACTGTCTCCTTCTCCGTGAGCTCCATGGTGGGCTTTGACAGTACTCAGAGTTAACTGTCACAGCAGCCAGACGTCACTGCTTGGCCTCAAAGAGCCAGGCCTGTTGGGATGGGGCAGCTTTAGAGCATTTCAACAGCCACTAATCCATAAAGAAACTTCAGTTTGACATTTTGGGAGGATTGTGTTTTTTTGTTTTTTGCTTTATTGATGTTATTTTGATGAGATGCTTCCTCTTATTTGTTGGAGGTGGTTAATCAGCCAGTTTAGCTAGCTTAGCTTTCTCTGTGTCAGTCTGATGCAGAAATTCATCTAAATTGAGAGGGAAGCAAAAGGAAATACATCAGGCTTTAATAATTTGCTTGTTTTTACATGAAACACTTGTAAATGCACTCTGAGCCACTTGCCAAAAACTTTGCATCCGGTTGTATTTTGGGTCTGATCACCGTGAACGTGCCTTAAATGTCTTTTATCTCTGATTTCTCCAGGCTCAACACTCCCACCACATCATCCAGCAGGTTCTGAACCACCTGGACAACCACAACAAGAACACGCCGCGGGTCAGAGCCGGCATCGTCCAGGTGCTGCTGGAGACGGTGGCCATCGCCGCCAAAGGATCTGTAGGTCAGTCAAACAGACGTACCGGATCCTTCAGTATCATTGACATGAAATTATTTAGATCAAAACCATCAAAAGGAAGGTTGTTAATGTGGTCTGCTTGTAACACAGACGGCACCACTAATCCTGGCTGTGAAAGTAGCTGTAAACTGCATCCATGTGATAAAATACAGTACAAGATGGTTAAAAACAGAATGATGCAAAGACAGGCTTCCTCTGGTTAAACCACACTCTGACTATCTGTGTGTAATAATAATAATAATAATAATAATAATAATACAGATGAACTGAAGAAGGGTTAAAGGTTGAAGGCACAGGTGAGCTTTGAGATGAGATTTAAAGAGAGGGAGGGAGTCAGTGTTACGCAGGTCAAGAATTCCACAGTTTGGGAGCAGAGCAGCTAGAAGCCCTGGTCGCCATGGTAACAAGGCGAGGGGAGGGTACAGTGAGCAAGAGAGAGGAAGGGGATCTGAGGGAACGACAGGGATGGCAGTGTGGATCAGAGCGCACAGGTATGGAGGAGCAAGATGATGGATAATCCCTATAACAAGAAGCATTTTTAAAAGGGTTTGAGGGTTTATGAAGGGATTTTTTTAGGTAGACTGATGGTGATGGGTGAGGGAGGAGGATGGATGCATGCAGACCCAGTTCTGTTATTGATGTGGGCTTAAAAAGATAAGGAGCTGTCCTGGATGACACCCAGACTCTAACCCGAGGGCTGGGGAAGGTGAAGAGTGAGAAGCTGTTAGTTCTGGAAAGAGTTGAAGGTCTACAGATAATAAGGAACTCCGTTTATTTGCTGTTAAGTTTGAGGAAACTGGAGGAGAGACTAGACTTTAGGTTGTATTAACAGTCAGAAAAAGAGAGAGGTGGGTTTATAAAAGCAGATATTTTTATTTATTAGGCCACGTTTTCCAACACGTGGAGTTATCTCCTCTGTCTTGGCACATGCGTGTGTGTGACGAAACGTCAGGGAGGAAAATAGTGACCACGCAGAACAAAACATGCTCATAAACCCTGGGGCTGCGCTAGAATAAAGAAACACCGGCAGCCTGGCGGTGCTGAAGCTACAGAGTGACTAGACCAGGACCAGGACCACTGAAAAACTGCACGACTTGGGATGATTTTACAGACCTTCTAGATTTCTGATTTGTAATATATATTCTAACTTTGAGGCTTGTTTTATTTATTTTCATTGTTGGCATGTAGACCCCATCATCAAACCAGGTCCCGTTTAAGATTATTCGAGCCAATGATAGAGAAATGGAGGAAACACCAGATGGTGCAACACCAGCATCAGCTGTTCAATCTTAACAGGAAGAACCAGAAAACCACCTGCAACATCTTCAAGAAAGCAAAGATGATAATCATTGGGAGAAAAAAACAACAGACAAGCTGGCAAAAAATCATTAATCAGAACAATAGAAGCATCAGCAACACCATGAAAAATATGAACTTAACTGTAGTTGTTCACATGTACAGAATGTTGTGTTTGGAGTAAAACGTCTCTACCTAAATAAATAATAATAATAACTTCTTTCTAGAAGGGATAGCAGTATTTCCAGAGAAAAGCAGCAAATCAGATTTCTGTCAAGGCTCAGACGTGTTCATAGTTCAACGCCTTCCTCTCTTATTCTGCCCTTTTATTTTAATGATTTTTGGTTGAACAATTGTTTGTTTTAACAAAAAGTTTCCATTTGTTAGTTAACCCTTGTGGCTAGCACTAATTTACTATCCTTTCAGGCCATCGGAGGACAAATAAGTCCCCTTCTTAAAAACTGCTATTTTGCTCAGATGCTTTATTCATCTTCAGCCCTCATTTAAATTATTTTAAACCTTTTAAATGCCAATTTTCCAACACAGTCACTTTTTTTAAAAAGACTAAAAGCATAAAAATTTTGTTTTTTTCCATGGAAAAGATTGTTGGTGGTTGGGCACTTAATGTAAAGATCAGTCTTAGATAAACTAAAAGTGGATAACAAATCCATTTTCCTGCATTTATATCTTTTTTGGCAGGGTCAGATTCATGATTTACTTTCCTTTCGGCTCACCGGAGGACAAAAAAGTCCCATCCCAGAAACTGCTATTAAAAAAAATTATCTTTTACTACTTTTTTTTTCTTAGATGTTTTAATTATTTTCAGGCCTAATCACAAATACCAAATATAAAAAAATGTAGACTTTTTCCCATCATAGGCCAATGCTTGAAACACCTGTCATTTCTCACTGGTAAAACCATAAAAAAATTCTTCCTTTCTCTGAAACAAGTTTTAAACCAGCATCAAATTTCTCAAGAACAATTATTTTGCATATTGCAACATTTTTAAACCATAATCAATATTCAAAATCAAAATCAAATGTACAGCCAGTACTTGCCAGAAATTCCTGCAGCTCCTTTAGTGTTGCTGTCGGCCTCTTGGCTAGTTTTCTTCTCGTCCTATCATCAATTTTGGACGGACGTCCTGTTCTTGGTTATGTCTCTGTTGTGCCATATTTTCTCCACTTGATGATGACGGTCTTCCATTGTATATTTAAGTCCTTGGAAATTCTTTTGGAGGCTTCACCTGACTGATATCTTTGAATAAGTAGATCCCTCTGATGCTCTGGAAGCTCTCTGCGGACCTTGGCTTGTGCTAGAAGATGTGGCTACAAAAATGTCAGGAAAAGCTGAGTTTTATTTGGGGTTGATCGGAGGCACTTTAATTGGTGACAGGTGTGTGCTGACTCCAGTTTAACATGAGTTTGAATTGGTTAAATCTGAAAACAGCCACATCTCCAGTTTTAAAAGGCTGTGCACACTTATGCAGCCACATTATCTCACATTCACCACCCTGAAAGATTTCTGTTTGCTTTTAAATTGCTTTGTACAGTTTATAGGTCACATGAAAGATGGAAAAAGTAGTCAAATTATTTAACTTGATGCCATTTTTTACATCACGAAAACCTGGCATTTGGACAGGGGTGTGTAGACTTTTTATCCATTGTATATCTAAGACTGATCTTTACATTAAGTCCCCAACCACCAAAAATCTATTGTATGGAAAAAAAACTGAATTTATATGTTTTTAGTTTTATAAAATAAAAAGAAAACAGTGACTTTGCGTTGGTAAAGTGGCATTTAAAGGGTTAAAGTAAATTGAATGATTTAGTATTTGATATTTTTGATTAGGACTGAAGGTGATTACAACATCTGAGCAAAAATAAAGTGTAAAAAAATATTATTCCGTAATTTTTAATAGCAGTTTTTATGAAGGGGAATTTTTTGTCCTCTGATGACCTGAAAGGACAGTAAATATGTCCCCAGTGACCTGTTGACCTTTGGATAAAATTGAAATTGGAATATCAAAGTTCTTCAAAAGAAACACTTCGGCTGTGTCCGAATGTGCCCCTCCTCCCTACATAGTTCTCTATACAGGGGTCACGCCATTTTGTAGGGGTGTCCGAATGTCCAGAGAGAAAAAAGTAGAGCATTCAAAACGACCCACAATGCATCTTGAAAAGTAGTGAGCATAGATGGTCCCTAGACGGGTCAATTTAGGCCACAATGCATTGCGGGCAGAAGCTCAACATGGCGCAAGGAGGCGGAAAAACATTTTTTATTGAATAGATATGCAACAAAGAATAAAATTCAACATAAGGAATAAAAATAAAAATATTTAAAAACAACTGTGGATTGGATTTAGAATGACATCTTGACGCGCGTTGTGGTTGCTGTGGTGACGGCTGGTAGTCACGTGGTCTGTGGCGAGGGAAAAATAGGCAGCTTCGTGTCCGAATCGGCAAGAGAATGAGTCACTATGTAGTGTGCTATATAGTGCAGAGCTATGTAGTGAACGATGGGTTAGGGAGTACGGTGGACATTCGGACACAGCCTTTCTTACAACAAATCACAACATTTGGGGCAACACAAGAAAAATGGCGGCCAAAAGTTCATCGAAAAATTACCCAAAAGGACCAAAAAGTCCCGATTACCTACAAGGGTTAATAATCCTAATAAATAGCAGCAGATTTATTCATTCACCTCTTAAAAAGTTAATGAACCCATTAAATGGCCAGCAGAGAACCAAAACCCCCGTCCATCAGAAAGTCAGCTTGATTGTTTCTCACAGGGGAAAAAGCAGAACATAACGGGAGAGAAGTGTTCTTGATCCTGTTGTTTTCCATCTGCTCCTCTGTGGCTTTTCTTCTGAACAAGTGTTTGCATGTGCTAATTAATTGCTAATTAAATAAGCACGGAGGTTGTCACCCCAAGAAGAGCAGAACAGAAACAAATCAGCAGAAAACTCATTTCTGTTACGTTTCCTGTCAAGTTGTTTCCATTTCCCTGTTAAATGAAGGTGGAAAATAAAGCTTCCACTGTGGCGAGATGATTACCATCCTGCTGTGTGTTTAGCTAGGAGCAAACGTGCATCGTTATGTTTTTTTTATTGTTTTTACCTGCACCAACCTGTTTTACTGTCTCTATCTGGGAAAATGTGGACAGGGATGATCCAAGAGTCCAAAAGAAGCGACACGTTCAGCTTCGAAAATGAAAATCCGACTCCTCCCAATCTGTGGCTCGGTACAGTATGATCATGTTTTAGACTGAGCTGATGTTGCACAGGTTACTGCAGCTCCCCCCTAAACACACACACACACCTGCCTGCTATTAACAAAACATCAGTAAAATAAGGAACATTTTCTCCTTCAATGGAGTTTTTCTACTGTTTGGAATAAAACTGAAGACATCGTCCACAAATGTGGAGACTATTCATCTTCACAAATCAGGTCTGGTCTCATTCAACCCTTAAAACTCCACTAGATCGCCATAAGAAAGTCTTTATTTACCATATTTTCATCATAAAATCACTACTATGTTGCTAAGAGACCTCTATTTAGACTTGGACATGATGATAAAGCCACTTCCTGTCAGACTTTCCACCAATCAGAGAGCTTAGATTGACGGTAACGTCCAATCAGAAGCAGCCAAAGATCAACCAGTGAGCAGAAAGTTCTCTGTGTGTCTGAAAGAAGAAAAATAATGCTCCTCTATGGCTGGAATGAAGCCAAGAAGACGTTTCTGATGCACGGCTGAGCTGGAGTTGCTATAGTGAGGATAGCAGGTAAATAGTAGCAGGAATACCTGGAAATGAGGAAAAAGTGGAAACATGGAAATAGTTTCTATTGTGTTTTTTCAATGCCAATATTTTTTCTTATTTCTTTCGCAGCCAAAAAATAGCAAAAAAGTGGCTTGGAGTTTTAAGGGTTAACACTGAGCATTTCAAGCAAAAATACTGTTTGACATAACTTGATTCATCTCAAAATGGAAACTGTGTAAACCCTTTAACACGGTCCAGCTCGGACTTCGTGGTTTTCAGTGTTGTTTCAGTAGCGCTGCATATTTACAGCCGTTATTTTAAAGTGTTTTAGATGATAAATAAAACAAATAGATGTTAGTTTTTCAAAGGAGACACATCAAACCAACAATGCTTTCAAATCCAGAACTAAAATAAAATAAGTTTGTGTTTTTCTGGACCTGAGATGCAGATGAGAGCAGAAACCCAGAAACACCAGTGAAATGCAATAAACCTGGACCAGCAGGAAGCTTTTATTTCATTAAGCTGTTTCATTTTACTTTTACTTTACTTTTATTGATGTTTAACTTTTATTTTCTTATGTTCTTATTTATTAAAATTTTCATAAAGATTCATATTAATTTTCTATGTTTATTTAGTTTTTAAAAGTTTATTTTCTTATTTTATTCTCTTTTTATTTGTTTGGTATATTTCTTAATTCTTATTTTATATTTATTTATGCATTGTTTTTCCCACCAGTTTTTTTTATGTTCAGTCACTTCTTGGGTTTTTTATTTTTTAATTTTGTTCTATTATTTTATATAGTTTATATTATATCATGATTGTATTATTTATTTTTAAGTAGTTTTTCCCCATTAAGTCAGTTCTGTAGGTCCATGTTGGGGTTTTTATTTTCTGTCATTATTATTATTATGTAGTTTTTACTTCATTTAGTCTTATTTACTTCTATTTATTTTATTTTAGTTTATTTTAATAATTTTTTCCTGGTTTGTTAAATGACGTTATATCATTTCAGTGGTCCATGTTGAGGTTGGCTAGAAGGTTTCTGTACTGTGTGAACATATGAAAATAAAAAATTCATGACTTTTACATATTTATTATTATTGGAGATTCCTCACATCTGGGTTTTCTGGGTTTCTGGTCGCTCGGTGTGCTACGAGACTTTGGGTCTGAGGGGGAGCTGCAGTTTTTGGATAGTGGTGTGTTAGTGTAGCTGAGTGTTGGCAGTATGTAGAGCGAAATCAAACCTGTGCAGTAAAGAGTGAACAAAATGTTAGAATCAATGTTCTCGTTGCAGGTGAGATGTGCATCTCTAAGCCCCCGGGTTAGCCTAGCTTAGCACAAAGACTGGAAGCAGTGGAGAGAAAAAGTCTTCCCTTATTCAGAGGAACAATCAGCTCAACTAAAACACTAAAATGTTAAACTTTTCTGCAGGTTTAATCCCATTTCTGTGTTTCTGAAGATTCTGAGGTCTGTTCTTACCTCAGTTTAGTTTCATGATTAATGTAACAAAAATCAGTTTTTGGCGTTTCCTCCTCACATGTGGTTTGAAGTGACTTGTTTTCTCTGAGTTGAGGCCTCGCAGGCAGTTGGTGAACGAGCCAGTCCGCACTGATTATACGATAATCTGAGGTGTTGCTTTCTGTGTCAAAGTAAATCAGAACAACTGCAGCAGTCTGGTACTGTGCACTCCGCTTTGTGCAGGGTGTCTGCGGGCGCTGAAAGGCTGAAATCAGATCCACAACAAAAGAAACGCCACAACAGGCAGTGTTTTTTTTCCTGCCAGCCACAAAACTGTAAAATTATAAGTTATAGCAGATTTACTCCAGGAAGCTGTTTGACTTTCTTCATCCAGTCACGTCCATCAGACCTGAAGCAAACGGTGCTGCTACTGTTTACTAAAGCAGTTTCCCTCTAAACAGCCTTATTTTCTAATAGGGAAACTTCATTTATTTGTTTTTATTTATTTATTTATTGTTTCAGGCCTGGCTGTTTCAGCTTTTATATCACAGCACTATGAATTATTGTAAGATAAAGTATTATACTAAAAAATGTGCAGAAATCTCAGTCATTATTTCTCAGGCCTCACAGCTGCCGCAGGGTTTCCACCGTTATGCAGTCGTCACTGCAGTGATGGAAGCTGAATTTTACCGTCTTTGTGTCATAAAGAAGATTAAATGCGTTTCAGATCAGTTCAATAAGAGAAATCATGTTATTTATTTATGAATAAAGATAAAAACAACCGAGCTGAAGAAGCCTCTGACTGAACACATCTCTCTGCAACGCAGATTTCTCTTTCCACCACAAACTGTAAAAAGATATGCTGCAAACACAAGATTTAAGCTTTCTCAACAAGGACTGGAAAGATTTGGTGTTAAAACTCCATGTTTTCGTGGTGTTAAAAATTAATCCAGATTAAAACAATGAAATCTTTTCCCATCTTTAATGTGATCTATAACCTCTTCAGTTCAATTCTGAATCACAGATTTTCTATCAGACTAACGTCATCAAAGGTCACTGACAGAAAAATGGCATTAAAAACCCTTTCTACTGGTATCTAATCCTTTTTATTCTCTTAGAATGAGTCATTTGTATCTGCTGTGGGTCCACATACGGTGTCTCTGAATGAACCAACACCTCTGTGTGAAGCTTTAAAACTGCAGAACCGGTTTTGCTTGAAAGAAGCTAGAGCACCGTTTGAGATAAGTAACACCATAGAAGAAGAAGGTACACATGTGCACAATGTTGAAGTGGTTACCTGCAGTGTAGGCCGCTGGATCCACTCACAGTAGTTGAAGTAATTCTGTCCTACAACACCTCTCCATAGTCCAGACGTGGCGAATACACAACCCGAACTTCCTGTAGCTCCTTCACTTTTCCAGCCTCCCTGGCCAGTTCCTGCCTGACAGGACGTCCAGTTCTTTGCCCATGTCCCATATTTCCCCCACTTCTGTGAACTAAGGCTCTTACTGTAGCAGGAAACCGAGTAAATCAGCTTATTATAGGTTTTATTTTTGATTATATTTGTATTCAGTTGAATTAAACAGGTTACAGATCACATTAAAGGTGGGGAAAGTTTTGAGGCGATTTATCGTGCGTTTTTAACATGTTAACATGTTAAAATGCTGTGTTAATACGCTCTGTAAAGTCTGCTGCTGCTTCTAGCCGTGGAGGACACTCAGGTATCTGTTGTTCTTCACCACCTCCACCTCTTTCCCCAGATTAGAAAAGGTGGTTGGTTCATTTTTGGTTCAACTAAACTCCAACATGATTCCCTTCATCTAGTTTACGATGAAGATGAGGTGATTGTTCCCACATCATGCCACAAAACGACCTCTGGATTTATTTCAGGTTATTTAAAGGGATTTTGTATTTTAATTTAACAAGAGACCCCAAACCGTCCAGCACGTTAATCAACACTAAACCCAGTTTTAAAGCTATTTCAACCTTAAACATGCTTCCATGAAAATAGGACCGGATGTTTCTGGAGTTGTAGGAAACAAGCAAGTAAAAATGTTCTGCTGAGTTTCACAAGTTTCCTGTCTGATGCTTCCAGCTGGTTGAGGTTGGTAATCTCCCTTCTTGTCCTGGTTTGTGACGGCAGGTCCCACAGTGCTGGAGGTGTTCAACACTCTGCTCAAACACCTGAGGATGAGTGTGGACTTCGAGCTGGGCGACACCTCCAGGAGAAACTCCAGCAGCAGCGTTTCATCCGTCCGCGGGAAAGAGAGCGAAGAGCGGATCGTCCAGAACGCTATCATCCAGACCATCGGTATGACGGTCCTCTAGCTCTCTGTTACAGCCGAGGCTCAGCTTCGTAGTCTGTAGACCTAAAGAACTCTGAGTTTCATCTCTTTTCATCCTTTCAGGCTTTTTTGGTGGAAATTTGCCTGACTACCAGCGAGCTGAAGTCATGATGTTCGTAATGGGAAAAGTGCCCGTGTATGGGACCCCCTGCCACACTTTGGACACCGTAAAGATTGGGTGAGTCACACAATGGTTATAAGTGGCATTCCTGCATCTCCAGCCAGGAATCCTGATCCTGTTTCCCCAGTTTAGTCAGAAGAGCTTCACAGACTCGCTAAGAGGAAGAGGATGAGATGGAAGATGGCTCATCCATCTATCCATAGAGAGGGATGGTTGTTTGGTTGCTCCAACTCGTCAGAATTCACCCACATACATCTTAATGTTTTAGAAATCTGCTCTAAAACACTGTAAATGTTGGATTTACCACATTAATCATAAAAGAAACACCAGGATCCCCGTTAGCCGCAGCAAAAAGCTGCAGTTTTTTCTTTACGGGGTCTGTTGCAATATATAAACATAGATAATAATCCTTCAGACAATAAATATTCAAGTTCTGAAAAAAAATTATATGATTTTGTCGGATAATCAGTCACAACAAAGTAAAGACTTTACGATGTGAAAACTATGAATACTGGTGATGACATAGATGCACACAATCAGTTTACACTACTAATACTGCTACTACCAGTAGCAATAATAGTGATGAGGATGATAATAAAAATAATAATAATCATATATAGAAGGCATGGAAATATATCAGCAGCACTCACAGCCATCGCATCAGTTCATTAAATGACAGATAATGTTTACAATGCTAATGTTATGACAATAAAAGAGCAGATAGATGGGCGGGTCGGTGGATGGCTGGACAGACGGGCGGATCTAGAATAGGGAAGAAAAACTTTAAGCTAATGTCTTATTCAACTAATGAAACTCAATATTTCCATTTCTGACTGCATGAGATTCATTTTGCAAAGACAACAGGAAGCTTTGTTTGACGTCCTTTTCCTCGCTGGGGCAACACACAGTTTCTCTCTTGGTGTTGTAAACCAGTGGTTCCCATCCTTTTTTACTCGGGGACCCCCGTCATGCATATACTAAAATGCCATGGACCCCCTGCTCCACCCTGTGCTGAAACCATGCTGGTTTTAGACTTTGAAAAGTGAGATTCTCACCATAAATAATGTATTCTGGTTTAGTCCTGTCATTTGAAATAGCCGAAGTTAAATGACCAGCACACATCCTTTCTATTATTCATTTAAATAGGGACAATTTGTGGACATTAATCACAATTGCTCTAAAGTTCATAGCCTCAGGGAGCCTTGTGCTCTTTGGTCCCGGTTCCCAGGTTGGGAACCACTATTGTACAGGATGGCGTTTCTGGTTATGAAACAAATCTGTGGTCCTGCCACGTTTTAACAGCATATTTAGCAGAAAACTACGTCTTCCGTGTGGAACCTGAACTGCTGCCAGACGATGGAACCAGTGCTGTTTTTTCTTCAGAAACATGTTGCTCTTCTTTTTTTATTTAGCTTTCTTTGTTTGTGACTACTTACGTCCTCTGTGTCCGTGCTTCTTCCCCGTCTCTCCTGACAACAACACATGCATGCAGGAAGGTTTCATGGCTGGGTGGGGGAGTGCTGGCTGCTGTGAACGGGGCTTTAGGAGGGAGCAGGAGAAGTCAGATGAGGAAGAAAATCACATGTAGATGATTTAAAACACTGCTGCGATATTTTCTACTTGTTCATGATATAGCCATTTTATCTGCCACAAGTCAGACAACTCGCGATACCTCGAGTATGGAGGGGGGGTCATTTACAACTCGCTTTGCAGGATTGAGCCCCCAGCATGTTAAATACTATTAAAATTAACTATGTATGTAAGTAATAACTATGTATTAGTCCATATTCTAGATTCCGTGGGCAGGTTTTTGTGTTCAACCAGCCACATCAACAGTGTTATTAGGTGGAAGGCATCAAGAGACATGATGTTAGGTTTAGGTAAACAGGTCTCTCGTAAATAAAACTCAGTGGGACTGCCTGTGTAAATAATGGTTAATTATCAATGGTTGTGCCCTGCTCTCATTTCCACTATCGTCCATCAAAGTGGCTTTTCAAGAAGTTAAAGCTGAAGATAAATTCCAAAACTTTGAAGGAAATACCTTCTAAAATAATTCAATAACATCAAACTACTCTTCAAAATTATACATTTATTGTGTCAACAAAGATCTTACAACTATGCCACGAAATATTATAATATAAGAACTTAAAATGCAGCACAGTCGTTCTGTTTAAATTCTAACTTGTAACTGTAGGTCTGTAAAAAAAAAGATTTTAACCATCTTTTTATTAATTTCTCCACTGCATGTGTCTCTGTGAAAAACTAAAATTGTTTCTCTGTGCACGGCTGACTTGACTTTGCGTAATGAAACCATAATTTTATGAAACCATTTCATTCCTTTCTTATAAGCGTTTTTATCACAATGCCTTGATTTTACTGGGCTCTTTCTACTTAATCGAAGCAGTTAAAAATGACTGGATATCTGCAATCTTTCTATTTTCTGCCATTTTAACTGACCTGGTTGGCTAGTAATCGTTAACACACACAGGGGATATCATCATTAGCACACACCCACTAAAATAAAATTAATGAACATATTTGTCCAGGATTTATTTTTCCCAAAAAAGCAGAACAATGTTTTATAACAATTTTTTTTTTTAATAATTAAAACTTCAGAATTTTTTACTTTAAAAGAAATGAGAGATCTAAGTCATGATGATAACCACTAGCCCAGAAAAAATAATAAAAATTCTGGCATCACACTGTAATAATTATTTCTCTACCAACGCTACGTTCTTTGAAACACCGTAACTCTTCGACCGTGCATGCTATCTTCGTAATTCTAGTGGATTCTTAAAGCTGAGAAGTGCAGCTTTGTGTTGGGATGTGGTGCATTACGATGTGCCGCACGTCCCCGTGTCCCCTTCCCTAACGGGGAAAGTGGAAAACTTAGAACACTGGACTCTAAGATCCTGCTAGCAGTGGTGTGAAAACTCCCTCTGTGTCCCGGGCTTTCAGCTCGAAAAAGAAGCAAAAACAAGCTAATCCCTGAGGCCCTAGCAGTGCAAGAACATATAATCCCAAATCAAATTAACACCATCCTCCTCTTCATCCTCACACACTTACAGGACATCTCACTCTCTTCTTCTTCTTGCCTTATTGCCGTAGGACAGAGATTTGCGAGGAGATGTATCTGAGTGGAGCTCCAACTGTGTCGCACTTGTCAATGTCCAGAAGCTTCCGCTGCTTCTTCCTCAACATTTTCCCTCCTCATCCCTTCAGTTAGGAGCCAGTTTAAGGAAGCTGGAGAACTGTTGATCAACACCACTTTAAAAGATTACAACCATGTCTGGCGGCTTTTAATGGAAATGAAGGGCAGTTAGAGACTTTTTCAAGTAAGACAAGCATCATCTTTTTGCTTTAAGACAGTGGTTCTCAAACTTTTTTCCATGGCCCCTTTGAATGAAGAGAAGAAGAAGAGCATCAGGCAGGAAACAAAAAAGCAGAAGAAGAATAAAGACAAGCACACATGTAGAAATTGTGCGAGCTTTTGAAGACTATATGCGAGTGTTCAGGGCGTGTTGGAGGTTGGGAACAACTTTATAGTGACGCGTTACCTCTGCCAGTGTCTGAAACTGACGTTGGATCATGGGAATGAACTCTGATCTTAGCACTGCCCACTAGTGGAGGAACTGACTTAACCATGACCACACAAAACACACATGGAAGTTTGAGGACGGCAACGTGGGACAATGTTTGAAACGGACGTCGCTATTTATGTACAGAAGGGAGCATAAATGGGCCGTAAGCAAGAGGCTCTAGTTGACCAATAAGAGATGAGACGGATCTCTGTGTTTACTTCTTGTCATGGTTTGTAGGTTCTGCCCAAAACATGAAACAGTATGTCAGATACGGAGGAAATAGTTAGTGATATAACAGATTTAATGCTCTGTTAACTACTGAATAATGGCAGCAGGAAGAAAGCAGTTTAGAGACCAAGAAGCTCCATCTGGATGAAAGATGGAGGGATGGACGTCATCATTCAGATTAGAATAAACTAACTCTGCTATACAGGCATGTTTGTAAAAGCTGTGACTCAGGACAGTTATAACTGTTCGTTTTAAAACTTGTGCTTAAGACCTGAAGGATTTCCACACCAATGATGTTGTGAAAGCAGATTCGTTTCACTTTCAGTGGTCGTTTCCAGACGTGTATGAAGAAGAAAAGTTGTTGTGTCCTGTCTGCTGACAGTTTGTGTTTTTATGTGTGACTCAGGCATCGCGGTACCAAGAGGATCCAGACAATGCTGCTCAGCTCCCTCATCATGGTGAGTGTTTACTCTGACTGGTGGACAAAACCAGCCCGTCCTCTGATCAACAGGCAAGAAGATGATTTTAATCAGTACAAAGGTTTATCGGCTGTTAGTGATGCTGCTTTCTCTCTTTTCTCTGTTGGCCATCTTTAGTCATGTGACCTGAGTAGCTGGTAAATGATCAGAATCGCATTTAATCCCTCACGTGTCTTTTTGTGCTAGATTGCATTCAGAAACTAACTCAAATACCCAGATATGGTAACCAAATCTCACATTTAGGTTCTGTTCCTGCCCAGGGGAGAAAAAAAAGGGTTAAAACATTAAACTGCTTGTTGCTGACCAAACATCACTCTGCCAAGGCAGCACAAGGTGTTTTACACCTATGAGAACTAAATTTAATTAATAAACACACAATAGGATTGGAAAAATGGGGTAATCAAGCTCAGTGATGGTTGGGATAGGCCCAACCCATCTTCTTTCATCCAGGAAAACACAAGTCCCAAATAACAGCATAAAGCTAAAAGGAGCTGTTTTGGTGGAGGTTTCTGCTCAGAGGTCACGTCGTGCTCTCGCCAAGCACGCGACAGGTCCTCCGATACTGTAGACCGTTCTCAGTGACGTCACATTGTTTCTTTACGCTGCCATGATGGGTGGTAGCCGGTAGCAGTCTGCCTGCTTTTTCTGTTTGCTACCCATGAACGTTGTCTCATAATACATGACAGGTCATGTGCCACAGATTTAAGGTCTGACGTCATGTAGCCTGCACATCTGTGTTCACATAAACATGATTTTAATCCTAACGTTGAGGAAATAAAGAATGTATGTGTATGTAATCCCTTCCGTTAGTAGTTTCCATCCACGCCATACAAGTTGGTTTGTTCCACATATTCCACCTTTTTTCTGTCCCACTAGTGTCACGGAGCAGCACCACCGCTCCGCCTGACTGTGATCAGCACATGCACACATGAGCGTCACACATCCTTTCGCACACACACACACACACACACACACACGTCACTTTTTCTCTCTACCATTGTTTGTAAGAAATGGACATCCTTATTCTTTTTATATTTTCATAACCCCTTTTCTGTATGAGTAGCATAGCCAAGGGTGCACACTTGGTGGCTCTCGCCTGGTTTTTGGCATTACATTTCACGCACACAATCACCAGTGGTAGCGGGGTGTGGTAGGCGGGCCGCATCCTGCATGGTTCGGCAAAAACGAGCTAAAGGATTTTGCTGCCCTTAAACAGGAAAACGATTTAAGTATGTGGAAGGTAATTTTAGATCTACACCTTTGCAAAGTGATGTGTTTATTGGTGGATTTTCAGCTGTTTTTGTATATTTTATTTCATTTGAATACTGAGCCTAGTGGGAGGGGCTTATAGTTTAAAAAGAGGGATCCTCTCCGTGATGAGGGCAGTGCTGGGATGAACACAGCCCCAACCGCTTTGCTTTTATTCAACATGAGTTGCCAACACCTCTCAAACTAGACTGAAGAGTCGCGACTAAATAATCCACCAGCTCCCAGAGACACAAAGAGATAACAAACGTTATAAACAAACGTAACTTTTTTTTTCTCGCCAAAGACCAGCGCTCAGTTAACACAGCGAACAACCCGGGATTTGAGAAACTCATCAACTCTTTACCGTCACCCTTTTAGTGGAGTGTCTCTCCCTGTCCTGTATGATGAGTGTCGTGAGGGTGTTGTGAAGGACGTGGCTGCATTTCAATGCTTTGCCACCGTTACAGGCCTGTGGTCAAGCTGCACCATAGAGCCGTATATAATTTTTGCGCTACATTTCATTGACGCAGATTTCAATGTGAAAACAAGATGTCTCCAGACTATTTATTTCCCGATCACACCAGGCAGAACATAGCTGCTGGTCTGAGACAAACTATAGCTACGTGGGACCTGGGTGGAAAGAAACTAGTCTGTATTGCCACAGACAAGGCTTCAAATGTCACACTGGCTCTCTCGCTCACTCTCTCTCTCTTTCTCTCAAAATTCATATTATTAAAGCTAAATCATCTAGATCTCAATTTCAATCAAAATAATTGAGATTTTTTAATTTTTTCCATAATCAAGCAGCCCTATTCAGGAGTCATATCAATGCATGAGGCTGCAGCCTCCTGAACTTACTACTACCTGATGGGCCCTGTTTAAAGGCCGCAAGTAGTGCATCCCCGCATACATCCTTTTATCAGGTCCTACAGCCTGGACGTGACTGCGTACTCTCTGGCCACCTCAGTATGGGGCCTCAGCTCCATACCAGCCTCCAGGGAGGCCTCGTGGGGTCAAGGAATTCCGCTTCAGAGCATGCCTCAAAGCAGAATCAGCACCTCCAAATCCGAGACCATGGTCCTCAGCCGGAAAAGGGTGGAGTGCTTTCTCCGGGTCGTAAATGAGGTTCAGCCTCAAGAGAAGGAGTTCTAGTATCTCAGGGTCTTGTTCATGAGTGAGGGATGGATGGCGCAGGAGATCGACAGGCGGATCGGTGCCGCGTCTGCAGTGATGCGGACTCTGCATTGGTCCGTCGTGATAAAGAGGGAGCTGAGCCAAAAGGCAAAGCTCTCTATTTACCGGTCGATCTACGTTCCTACCCTCACCTATGGTCACGAGCTGAGGGTAGTGACCGAAAGAACAAGATCGCGAATACAAGCGGCCGAAATGAGTTTTCTCAGCAGGGTGGCCGGGCTCTCCCTTAGAGATAGGGTGAGAAGCTCGGTGATCCGGGAGGGGCTCAGAGTAGAGTCGCTGCTGGCTCGGGCATCTGGTCAGGACGCCTCCCTTGTGAGGTTTTCCGGGCATGTATCACCGGAAAGAGGTCCCGGGGAAGACCCAGGACACGCTGGATGGCCTACACCTCTCGGCTGGCCTGGGAACGCCTCGGATTCCCACCAGATAAGCTGGTGAATGTGGCCATGGAGAGGGAAGTCTGGGCTTCCCTGCTTAGGAAGCTGCCCCCGCGACCCGACCACAGATAAGTGGCGGAAAATGGATGGACGGAGCATGCATTGTAACCTTGGTTCACTGAAAACTGAGTGTAAGAAATGTGCTTGGGAAAATCTGGCACGGGGCTGCTGGGTGGGTGCCCCTATTTCAGGAATGTGATTGGTCTGTTTTTGACAGACATGGCATTAATTGTGCTTCCATGATTGGTCAAGCCAGAGGGCTCTTTCCATAGTGAGAAACCTCCCTCCGTTTTCAGAGAACTGGGGTAACAGAAGTAATCTCACTAAATATTCCCAGAATTATTAAAAGAGGATATTTCCAAAGGAATATGTTGTAGTTGGTAGAAAAAAGAGCAAAGCTGTCTAGAAGGAGCCGCAGTTGTTTATTTCATCCAAACTTCTTTGTTATAAACATCACTCTTCGCTTGATACGAGGAGGCTGTTCTTTTATGTTTTCTATTTTACCAACAAAAGATTTCCATGGTGGATAATTGCTCCCCCCCCACACACACAGCGTGAACATAAAACCACGGCTTTCCCACCCACACTAACTGGATTCTTCGTAAGAAACTGAGACATTAAATCTAAAATGAAGCATTTACAAAAACAGCCCATCTAGTCTTTTTTTAACGATAAAATCATTAAAAATATTATTTTTAAAAAAATATATGAAAAAAAGCTGATTTATAATCACTGAAAGTTTTCTTCATCATCAAGAGATCTTTATCTTACTAAGATGAAGAGGCACAGGTGGCATCAACACACCCACGAGTAATCTACACACACACACGCTCCTTTTCCTGCTGCAGATATCCGTGCACACTTTAAGACGGCTTCATGTCGGCTGTCTGTCCTCGTCTCGCCTCGCCTCACTCACTTTAAGGGTGAAAGGTCGGAGTATTTATAACAGCTGCAGATGGCGCTGAGCGGCCATGGGGGGTGGGGGGTCAACCAGAGTGTGTTTTCAGTGTCAGTGTACAAACTGTGGTGACAGGGCAAAGCCCAGATGGTTAAGGATTGCCAGTCAGGGTGAAGGTTAAAGCTGATTCACTGGCTGCTTCTGCAGTGAGGTGTGAATGGAACTGCAGGCTCTGAGCAGGAAATACTGGAGGGGGGGTCAAGCTAACTGTTGGAGGAGAATCAGAGATGTTTGTACATGTTCAAACCTTGGTGCCCTTCAGTTTGTCCCACCTGCAAACTCAACCTGAAATAAATCTTAATCCCGCCCACCCCCAGCTACTCAGACTGATCATAATTTGTCATGTCATCACTACTTAGAGCAGAAAAGGTCAACATCTGGCCTGTTTCAGCTGTTTGTGTACGTAACCTTTAAGCTCTGTTAAAGAGGTGTTTCTCAGCAACGTCTCATGTCTGTTAATCACTTTGTGCAGTGATGCTGGCTGGCGCCTCTTCCTCACTTCTCTCCTCTACCTCAGGTGACCTCCGGCTTCAGGTCCAAGTCCATGGCAGCTGCCTTGCCTCCTTCCTTCCTCGACCCACTCTTCTCCATCTCGCTGATGGAGGACAGCGAGCTGAGGCAGCTGGTACTCGAGATCCTGCACAACATCCTTGATCGCCATGACAACCGCGCCAAGCTACGAGGGATCAGGTACAGCTTCAATTTACAATTACATTTAGCTTTTAATTTATTCAATTTATCTTAAATATCTTATTTTATATTAGAGCTGTAAAATTATTAGCATTTTAAATCAGATTAATCACAGCTTGCAAATTATTTAATCATGATTAATCACCATTTGCACCACTCTCTCTCTCTCTCTCTCTCTCTATATA
>JBAMHW010000008.1:29992922-30019599 GCA_037177495.1 Rhadinocentrus ornatus
CCTCATTTTGACTTGTTTTAAGGACATTACATCAAAGTTGGATCAGCCTGTAGTGTGTTTTTCCACTTTCATTTTGAATGTGATTTCAAATCCCGACCTCCATGGCTTAATAAATTTGATTTCCATTTATAATTTTTCTGTGTTTTTGTTGTCAGCACATTCAACTAAGTAAAGAACAAAGTGTTTAATAAGAATAGTTCATTCATTCACATCTAGGATGTAATTTTAGTGTTCCCCGTTTTTTTGTGCAGTTTATATATATATATATATATATTTAAATTCAGTTTAAAAATACTTCTCAGGTGTTTAGTTATCATTTTTTTGCTCAGTTAAAATAAAAACAAGTTTAAGTTAGTGATTAGCTTTAGCTAAAGCAGCAGCAATTATCTTCAACAGTCTGTCCCTGAACAATTTCCGTTCATAGGTGGTTTTCTCACTTATAAACGGTAATAAATGTGCTAATAATGAAGTTCTTTAGTTACCACTATGCAAAGTATAATAAAAAGTCAAGTTCATGGTAACAAGAATATTTCTACAAATGGCAGTTCTCCGCTAAGCTAGCTATCAAAGCAGGTCAGTCCTCAGATGCTTTCATTTTTATTCTGTGTAGCATCATCATTCTTGCTACATAGAACAAAATGAGTAATTCCTGCAGACTTCAGATTTATACCATGCTCCCCCGAGGAACGTGCACAGAACCCGTCTACAGTTCCTACAAACTAACTATAAGATTTTCCCTGATAATGTCTGATTGCAATGTTAAAGAAACCAAATATTAATATGGTTTAGATAATTTTGTTTCACAAGTCTTTGTGCAGATCCTTTTTTTTTTTTACTTCTTTTATTTTTGTCCACCTGATGGATATAAATTCTCTCACATTTTCACCCTTTGGTCTCCAAAAACTCTTGATGGGAGTTAGTTATTTGGCTCTTTACCTGCTGTTAAAGATTAGTTGCAAGACTTTTGCCTCAGTCTATCAGTTAAATATTAAAGTTAATAGTTTCCATTTGTCTTTGTAAAGAGACTTCTTCTTAAAATCTTATGTTCTTTTCTGTCATGCAAAAAATAAATAAAAACAACTCCAGCCATGACCTGAATGATGCAACCATCAGAAGTTCAACATTTAAAGAAACAAAAAAGTAGTAAACTTACGTAATTTGTGGAGTTTCCGTTGTGGAAGTTGTGGTTTCTTCACTGGGCGAGGATGCAAGTTATACCCTGCTCTAGAGGGCCTTTATACCTGTTTGTGGTTAAACTTCCCAACAGAATGAAGCCTCGGCTCCACAAACTCTGTTTATCAGCTCTACCTGAGGAGGGGGGCGGGGGGGCCAAACCTTTAGTCCCTTCAGATCGGCTTTTATTGGCTATCAGGTAACACCTGAGCAGGAGCTTAACCTGGTTTTGTTTCTCTGGAGGTATTTAAAACAGATGAAGTCCAACAGGGGGACCCACAGAGTGGTCTTTGTCCAGTAGGGGTCTGGATCTGTATCCTGGGGTCAAACTGGACCTTATTTGATCTTCACAGGAGTTTAGATCAATGCCTGCCAGCTGGGAGGGGGGGTCAGTGAAGCAGAAGAGCTGTTGGTTTAATAACAGGGGGGCTGATAGTGGAGCATTGTGTCAGACAGGTGCATCTGTGGGGAAGGAAGCTACAAATGTTTGTCATGTACATGTGATGTTACATGAGGCAGTGGATAGAATTACAGAAATTAGTTAAAAAGAATGAATTCATTCTCCTTTATTAAAGTGTAGCCAGAGTCTCCTGCAGGACAGGACGCACATGCAAGAGTTATGTGGTTTTGTAAAATGAAAACAGCTATAAGCAGGTAATTTGTCACATATTTATATTACAGGAGTCAGATACAAATCATAGCTAATGTACAGTACAATGCAAAAGTATTGAGCCATCTTTCATTTCATTTAAAACATTTAACTATGAACCATGAATCATTCGAACAGTAAAAAGGCTCCCAACCCCAGGGATGAACCAGAGTTGTGTTAAACATAAACAGCTGACAAGATCCAACAGTCTGACAGACAGAAAACAAGGTGATTCCCAAACAGCTGTTAGCTGGAAACTCGGCTTATCTCAGCATGGAGGCAGAAACTGGACACGTGGAGGACAAAATCACTGGACCTTCAGCTGATCCATCTGTTTGTTAAACCATAATCAGAAATGATCTCCATGGAAACGTGGCTGTAAAGAAACCATTCTTAAGGAAGGGAAACGGGGCTGAGGTAGGTCACATGACACAAAAACTGGACAGAAGATCAGTGGCTACAGGTCTGATGGAGGGATGGATCCTCCCCAGAACCCGGACCTCAACAGGTCTGATGGAGGGATGGATCCTCCCCAGAACCCGGACCTCAACAGGTCTGATGGAGGGATGGACCCTCCCCACAACCTGGACCTCAACAGGACTGATGGAGGGATGGATTCTCCCCAGAACCCGGACCTCAACAGGACTGATGGAGGGATGGACCCTCCCAAGAACCCGGACCTCAACAGGACTGATTGAGGAATGGACCCTCCCCACAACCTGGACCTCAACATTATTGAAGCAGTGTTGGATCATCTAGACAGATAATGGAACTAAAGGCAGAAACATCCAAAGAAGAGTTTTGGAAAGTCTCTCAAGACGTCTGGAAAACTAGTCCTGAAGAAGACTGAAGGACAGGAAGCTTTTCTAAGAGGGTTCAGACTGGGATGAAAACTAAAGCTGCTCAGAGCAAATTTTTACTTTCAAACTCAAAAGAATAAAACTCAGTTTTGGCCTCATTTACTGTATTTGTATTCATGTTTGCACATTTTGATAAATCACTGCATCCATTTCCTGGACATTTTTAAAGAAATGAGATTTGGTCCAAGACTTTGAAGACTTTTATATCCTGACTTTAGCCTGTACCTTGTAAACATGTGTCACCCACATTACCGTACAAACACAAAGCCAGTGTGGGGGGCCTTTAACCTATAATTAAGTTTTCTGTCTGAATATGTTTTGTTTCGTGGTTCATTTGCAATCGGAGTTCTTAAGAGTGTAAAGGCAGACGCAGCTTTCTGGTTTATAAAGATGTATATTCATCTTCCACCGTCTAAGAATCCAAAACCACATAATACAAGAAGACACATTTACAATGAGAGACAATCTAGTTAGATCAGTCGCTGATTAAATATTGTGTGATGTTCATTTAAACAAAAAAATCTGTAATTGAGTTTTAAGATTTAAAGTACGCGATTGCTCGTTCTATTTTCACCGCCCAGAAAAGAGGCAAGAAAAAACCTTCATGTGTTCGGGGTTAAAAATCCTTTAATTCTAATTATCGTTAATGGTGCAGACTTTTCTCTTTTTTCAGATAAATGGCCCAGTTGTAGTTCAGGATGTCAGATTCAGCGTTCAGCATGACTCATATATCCACACTTTAGTCAGTTATACCTTGAACTAGATCAGTCTGGTAAAGAGTTGTGAATGAAATCCAGTCATGCTACCGACGTCTTCTCCAGATGTTCCAGAGGTGTTATCTGCTGCTGTTCGTGGTTTCGGCCTCTTCCTGTGATGACGACTGGCTCTCTGCCTCCCTCTGGTCACAGTTTATTGCACATCTTTGCCAGGCATCTCTGTTTCAGATCTGTGGAGCATGCAGGGTGGATGGAGGGTTACAACCAGGTAACTGACACCAGAGGAGGCTGAAGCTTTCATGTGCCAGTAAGAGGTCCGAGGTGAACAGAGTGACACAGATACTTCCTCACTGTGACAATGAAACAGTTAAACTGCTCATTTTCGGGCTCACCTTGATCACCTGGAGAGAACAAAGCTCGTTGTCTGAGGAAGGCTAGTTAAAGTCGGTGAATTCTCTAAACAAAATCATCTTTCCATCATGTAAAAACCAGCTTTGTGATCTCGTGATAACAGCAACTAAATAAATGCAAAGTCCGACTGAGAGCGCCTGTAAGTAATCAGTTTGTTTTTAAACACACAAACATATAGTTGTGTTTTCCTGTCGGATGTGACACAGTTTCCAAGTTCCAAGGCATTGGTGTGGTTATTATATTGTGGCATCCCAATAAACACATTTAATTTAGACATTTAACTGTATTTTATCATTCTAGTGCTTACCATTTCACTCTAACTTAAAGCAGACATGAAATAACTGGGGTATTTTTATCTGTAATGTGATTGCAGTCTTTAATATAAAGCTTACATTTAAGTTTATGTTAACAGCTTCATTAAAGAGTTTATGTCTAAAACAGCAATCTGTTTTTAGAAGTGCTTAGAATCCTTTATCCATCAGTAAACTGAAGGTTAGGACCATTTTCAAGTTGAAGTAAGCTAGACTGATGCTTCCTTTGCTTGTGTTTTGGTTTTTCATCTGTCTGGTTTCCATGTATTTGGTATAACTAATAAAGGTTAAGTTAGCTGAAACGTGCAGAGTTTAAATGAGTAGTCCATCAATCAATCATTGGACAGAATATTTATACACTCAGAGCGCGGACCTCTGCCAAGAGTTTTGCCAGTGATTGTGGGCATTATTTTTAGTTAGAAGAGCTAGCAGCAGAGTAATCCCTATCTCCCCACAGTAAAGAATCCTTTACAAAAATCCTGGATCCAGGCGGTGACTCAGATCACCTCCAAAATCTGGTCACTGGTCCTTATTTCATTTCTGAAATTTCATTTAAATTTCATTAAAATCCATTATTCAAGTTTTTGAGTAATATTTCTCAGAGACGGAAACACAAACCAACAGCACCGCAGAATATATGACCTCTGCCTTGGCACATGTAACTACGTAATTAAATAACAGATTTTTTTACTGCATTGAGTCTTCTTACTTATTCTTTACTAATTAAACTCATTTTTTGCTAATTTTGGACCTGAATTTGGGTCCTGAAACTGAATTCTTTTAAATCCAGTTAACCCATATAAATGAATGTATGAATAGATCTAGCAGCATAAAGGCCGACCAGAAGAAGAAAGCAGAATTTATTCCTACCAGAACTTTGTAGAAATAACACACAGATCAACGGTGACCAAGCCTTTTCTCATCTCACATCGTTCTCTTGGCTTCCAGGAGAAAAAATAGAAACTATTTCCATGTTTCCACTTTTTCCTCATTCCCAGGTATTCCTGCTACTTTTTACCTGCTATCCTCACTAAAGCAACTCCAGCTCAGCCGTGCATCAGAAACGTCTTCTTGGCTTTATTCCAGCCATAGAGGAGCATTATTTTTCTTCTTTCCAGACACACATCGTCTGTCTGAATGTGCACCCTACTCCCTACATTGTGCCCTATATAGGGGTCACGCCAATATGTAGGGGTGTCTGAATGTCCAGAGAGAAAAAAGTAGGGCACTCAAGATTACCCACAATGCATCTTGAAAAGTAGTGGGCATCGATGGTCACTAGACGGGTCAATATAGGCCACAATGCATTGCGGGCAGAAGCTCAACATGGCGCAAAGAGGCGGAAAAACATTTTTTATTAAATAGATATGCAACAGAGAATAAATTACAACATAAGGAATAAAAATAAAAATATTTACAAACAACTTTGGATTGTAATTGGAGTGACATCTTGAGACGCGTTGTGGTTGCCGTGGTGACAGCTGGTAGTCACGTGGTCTGTGGCGAGGGAAAAATAGGCAGCTTCATGTCCGAATCGGCAAGAGAATGAGTCACTATGTAGTGTGCTATATAGTGTAGCCTTATGTAGTGAACAATGGGTTAGGGAGTACGGTGGACATTCGACCTTTCTGCTCACTGGTTGATCTTTGGCTGCTCCTGATTGGACAATACCATCAATCTAAGCTCTCTGATTGATGGAAAACTTAACAAAAAGTAGCTTCATCAACATTTCCAGGTCTAAATAGAGGTCTCTTAGCAACATAGTAGTGATAGTGATCTTTTTAGAATGAAAACGTGATAAATAATAGTGTTATTATGGATTATTGTGGATTTACCTGATAGTCTCTGAATAAACACCATATTTAGTGGCTGGATTGTAAATCTTCTGGATGGGATATACATTCCTGAAAAACTTCTATAGATCACCTAAAGGGTAAACTGTCCATCACATTTTACCCCATAGAGTTACACACTACTGTTCCTCTCTGCTGCTGGTGAATAGGAGATACAACTGTACAGATCTAGCGGAGACTTAAGGGTAAAATGTTACAATTATAAAACCGTCAGTATAATTTCTTAAATGGAAGTAATCGTGATTCTCTGGGTTTATTTACACTATATCAGCAGGATTTGATGCGTTTTCAACAGAAACACCTTCTCAGTTCGGCAGCTGCAGCTCAGGTTTGTGATCTCTGGGACTTTTTCAATCTCTCCTTCAGTCACTGCTTTTTACGTCTGTTTCCAATGAAACCACCCAGGAGCTAAAAATACACACTGAGGTCTTATTAGAGCCGGAGCAGGGTTTGAGTCCTTTCTCCGGCCTGCTCTCGCGCGGCCTCTCCAGCTGGTTTAGTTCCTGCAGAGCTGCTGCTCTAAGAGTTCAGACACAGACTCCCAGCAACATGGCCAACACGTCCTAATCAGTGCAGAGCACCGAACAGTTATTTCTGATTTAAACACCCTTTTCTCTCAAGTGTTTTATGGGTACCAACATGACCCTTACTTAAAAACAGGGCACGTTTACAAAAAGCTTTGCTGATTGGATTTTAAAAGTGGAGAAAAGCATGTTTGTTTTTAATGCCTGGAAAAACCTAACAAAATCTTTGTTTTTAAACTGCACATATTAAGTGTTTATTCTTAAAAAAATTACTTTACACCTTAAAATTGCTTGCATATAAATCTATATTTATCCCCATTTTGCTTGTTGTCCACCAGCACAGCTGCCGGATCGAACTGTTTTTCTCCAGGTGACTAAATCACCTTTTATAATCCAACATAACAGCACTGAGACAGCTGTCCTTGTCCTTGTTTACACTGTAGACTGGTGATCAAAATGAGCATACCAAGCAAGTTTCTGACCCTAAAACTCTGCTTCTGATCATAACGATGGATGGAGCCTCCATGACATCACCCATAGGTTCTAAGGAGCTGAATTAATGCTCATTGGGCGGTTCCCGACGTCGCCATTTTGACAGCGTCGTGCGTGTCATCATTCCGGGAAAATCCAAAAATTGGCAAAGAAGTGGAGCTGAGACGGGGACTGTGAAGGTGGGGGTGGATGATAGACACCCATCAAACTCCGAGATGCCTGTGGCTAAGAGCTAACCAAGCTAACCCGGAGCTAACGGTAGCTAACCAGCTAATGGAGGTAGGCGGGCTAAAGCTAAGGTGCGCTGCTAGCCAGCAAAAAACCATAGTTGTACTACACTCTCCCTTCTTGTCACAGATATTGGATACTTGTCAATCAAAAAGACACACCCCTAATTATGCTGAATTTCAAGATTAAATAACATCCAAACGGATGAGTTAGAAAAAAATTCACCCCCTTCACAGTGATCATGAAGGTAAACTTGACCTATTAATCCTAAAATGGATTTTTGTACCAGGCTTTAAACATGTTTATTTCTGCTGTGAAGTTTGTCTTTTTAACATGAGAGTCTATGGGGATTTGTTCTGTTTTGGAGCCCGCCCCTAGTGGATGAGGAGTGAACTGCAATTTTTTGCAATTCCGCATAGGCTTCCCATTTTACCAGTGGAGGTTGCCGCTTGCTTCTGACACATTTTATCAGGAGCATCATGTGACGCTTGTGTTTTACGTGATGGCACCGCATCACACCATCAACTGGATATTCTGTACATACACCGGCAGCTTTTGGTTGATTCGAAAGAAAACATTCTGACATTTACTGCCTGGAGAGTGTTTAGAGAAGAGACAGGATGAAGCTGAATTAGCCTTCGTTAGGCAGCTACAAAGTGTGAAAAGATAAAAGTTTAGTAGCGTTGCTAGGAAATTATTGTTTTAGTCCGGCCAAACTTTCACTTTTAAAAAGCAACATGTTAGTCCAACAGATAAACAAAATGCCACAAAGTCTGAAAACTGGACGAACACATGCAAATAATTTGACTTATGTAGGCCTGGCTGGCTGCACACAGTGTTTCATATTTCATGCAACTGTTAGTGAAAGCAGAGAAGCTAAAGTGAATATTAAAACAGCCAAAACTGCCGCTCTGATCCACGTTTCTTATGTCAGATGTGTGAATGCGTCAGAGTTTCTTACAATTAACTGGAACAAGCTGGGATGTCCTCATAGCATCCTCATGTATTCTAAAAGAGGTGTGAATTAAAATGCTGCTGTTGTCTTTTTTAAAATGTTTTGACCAAATCATATATTAATTATTAGAACTTCAAGAATTTAGCTTGGATGTTTATTTCTGATTATTTCATTGTGACATGATGAGATTTTCCAAACCTGGGTGGCTTATTTTGACACACATTTAGAGATCTTTAAAAGGATTAAACGAAATGAGTCTTCTTCTTCTCATATTTTGTGGGTAACTTGGATGTACCGCATGATTACATAACATTTTCCATTTAAGTTGCAAGAAGATCTGACAGATCTTAAATAAAATTCAGTGTGAGCAAAGCCAGGCAGGTGACGTGGTTTAGCTCTGACAGAACCTCAGAGTGGGATTTTTTCCCCCCACCTAAGCTGTTATCGATCGATTGCTCCCAGTTTACTTACTTCTGGAGAAGGAGATTCTTCGGACTCGTTGGCACACCTCAGATGTGTGCTTTTCGTACCAGAGGTGACTGTCATCGCAGTATCTGAAAGACAGGACGATACTGTAAACAAATAACCTTCAACATCACTCAGAATCATATTCGAGTCTGGGAAAAAGCACTTTCTCAGCAGTTAAGGTCAGAGGGAAGATCATCAGTGTGAGCGCCCCAATAAAATCACAAGTTTGCTCGGCAGCATTCAGGTGCCAAGTAAGAAAGACATCAGCAATCATCTTGGAGAATAAGCTGTTGCTGTCCATCAACGTGGGAATAAGGTCCGTTCCAAACTATCTGGGGTCCATTATTCTTCAGAGAGTAAATTTATTTACAAGTGAAAAACTTTCAAGACAGCTGCCAATCTTCTCAGGAGCAGACATGCTAGCAGGTTCAAGGTTGGCAAAGCTGCATCTGAATAAACCACAAGACTTCTGGACCAATGTCCTGTGAGAAGATCAGACCAAGGTGGACATGATTGGTCAGAATAGACAAAAAGACCAAACAGCATATCAGCGCAAAAAACTCACAGCAAGTGTCAGCATGGTGGTGGAGGATTTAGTGGTAAAGATGGACATGTAAATTACCAAGCACAGTTGTGAATGGACATTGTTCATCAGTGGCCAAAACTCTTCCAGACGTGAGTGGATCCAGTGGCCTCAGAGGCAACAATGACTGCACTACACGTAACTACTTTAACATTGTGTACAGTCTTCTTCTGTGGTACTTTTTAAGGTGCTACTTATCCCAAACGGTGTCAAACAAAGCAGGTACAGCAGTTTAAAAGCTCAGAAGTTTCTCACTCCAAACACAGTTGTTTGTCCATTCAGACACACCATAGTAAAAACTGCCATGTATGTGGACGACGGCAAGATGTAAATGTTTCATTCTAATAAAATAAAAACATTTATTTAATTTATAAGTGATTAGATACCAATAGAAACAGTTTTTAATAATATATAATTTTTTTTCTGTCATTGACCATCGATTTTGTTACATGCTGCACCTTTAAGAGCGGGAAATGTGCTAAAATAAATAATCCTTTAATGTAATCTGATTATTTATTGTTTTAACGTTTTCTGTAAGCTGAGAAAATAAATTTTTTGTTTCTACATCACATCTTCACAAGCGGAGTCTGCTGCGGTGTCACATCGGTGCAGGAAGGTGTTTTAGGTGTGAAAACCTTTTCATGCTGGTTCTGTGGCTGAAGGGTCTGCAGAAGCACTGGTAGAAGAACTTGCAGAGCTCGAGGACGCAGGGCTGCAGCTTGTGAGCGCTGACCGTCGTCGTGGTGATGGAGACGGACTCACCATGGAGCGCCGTTCTCCTCCAGGGACAACCTCTCAACAGATGGAACGATACATCAGTCACACACGACTCCGTTTCACACCTTCAGGTCACGTGTTACATCTGCAAGCTTTTAGCTTTCAAGCCTGTAACCACATCTTTTAGAATGTTGTTTAAAGCCTTTTCTGAGTTAATGTTCACAGCATGCTTAAATAATTGATGCCTAGATACTAAAAAAGGCAAAAGGTGAGCAAATACATTATAATTAACCTTTGTCAGCTCACAGAGGCGACCTGTAAACGCTACATTATGCTGAGTACTTAAATTCCCATCATAGAAACCTTTAATCATGGTAAATATATTACTCATACCCAGGAATCTAATTAAAAACACACATTCAAACAGATTATAATTCACGTTCTGCACATATTTGCTCATTTTGTAGTTTCTATAGAGATGTTATCACAAAGAAGCACCTGTTAGAATTCAAAGGAAAGGATTTTGGCTCTCAGTTTATAAATTTAAATACTGGACTTCATCTTTGAGGTATTCTCTCTCGTTTTAATGATTGAGTTAGGCACTTTTACAGCCTTAAGAAATATTTGGAAAATCCAGCTGTTCTCAAACGCTGCCTTTTTGTCAGCGCTGGTGTTCTGCTGCTTTGATAGCTCAGCAGTTACCACTCACAATTCAAGTAAACAAGAAGCAGCTAACAAGTGCTCAGCATGTGGGGAAGGCTCCTGGTGATGAAAAGCTCTCGTCAAAAACAAAGAGAGTGACTTTGAAAACATAAAAACCGTAATTATTTTACAGTAATATAACATGTTGGTGTTATAAAGGCGCTTTGGTCCCCAAATCACCTCAAAAACCTGCAGCCATTTCCATTTTTCCTAGAAAGTAGCACAAAAGCAGCTTGTCTGCTATGTTAAGTGAGCTGAAGCCATTTATGGACCAGCAAGCTGCAGCTTTCGGCTGCTGGTATGCATCATGCATCGAGCACCTCCATCTGAAGGCAGGATGTGCAGACACATGCAGCTATCGCTCACTCCACTGCACACTAATGACTCGGACACAAATTGCACAGGATGCTTCTCATGTTTGTTGCCAGGCAGAAGTCAGAGGGAGGGGCCACAGCTGCCGTGGTTTGTGTGACGTTGCTGCCATCTAGTGAGCCTGCTGGGAAACGTGGGGAATGTGTTTCATACCTTGAGATCATTTGAGGGGAAGACAGATGACAGATATCAGACAGCAGGGGCTACGTAGGCAATGCAGCCCCTCGTGTTCTGCTGAGTTAGGGGATATGTTTGTCATGCAGCATACTGATTAGTTAAAAGAGAAAAAGTAATTGTTGTGCAGGATGAGTCACTAAAAAGTTGTTAAAAAGATGGTTCAAAATGAAAATCCACTGCATTACTTTTATACACGGATGGTTCTTGGCATTCAATTTTTCTGTGCTGCATAAGTCTTGAAACACGCCTCATTTCTTTACTAATTTCTAGAAAAAAACAAGAATATTTTCAATAATTTATTGAATTGCAATAGTAAATATAGTCAATATAAATATAAGTACAACTAACTCTGAGGAACTTGAAAGTTAATATTTATTCTGAGCAGCTTTTATTCTTCATCCCAGTCTGAATGGTTCGTCCTTTCGGTTTGGAGCCTTGCTTGATGCTCGGATGACTCACAGATCAGTGTTAACATGAGAAAGAAGAAACTAAAAACAAACATATTCCTCTGAAAAAGGTCAATAGAAAGCTGGGGATCTGTTTATGAAGACAACTCTACAAGTTTAACACAAAGTCTGGAAAGAGAGAAATAAGAGGTGGGCCCTTCTGCTCTAAAGTGGAGGAATAAAACTTTATCGGTTTTAAAACTGCTAATGGTGAAGCTTAATTGGTGGATTTATAAATTATTTTAATAGATGCCCTTCTACACTAAAAACTGATCTCTAAATGTTAGTTAGGGACTACTCCGTAATTACTTGGAAATTTATTTTAATGCATTTCTTATAACGCTAATTTTATTTACTGCATTTTTTTTTAGGAGTTTTCCTATTCATCACTGTTTTCCCTGTTCTTTGCATTGTCATAGTTACCATGTCCTGCATGGCTTCCTCATCTCCTTGCCATGCTCGAACACAGACACAGATTACACACCTTCCTGCGGGCCGAAACTGAATCCGTAACCACTGCTGTGCCCAGAAATGAGTGAATGGATCTGATGTGATTACAGCAGGCCGGAGTCAAGCTGCCTCCCCACAGCGGGCACCACTCTGGCTTCACTTCTTGGACGTTCAGTTCTGCTTTTCCCGTCTCTTAATAGCAATTTTTATTTCCTATCATTGTAATCGGGGTCAATATTTTGCTTTACATTGACTAGTTTTAAACATAATAAATCATGATTCTCTTTCTCTCTATTTCTGTTTATTCCTACAAGAGTGTGGTTGCACAGTATTGTGTGAAACTGCAATTAAAATGAACGTTTATCAGCTTAAAGAGGCAAAAGATGATATGAAAGAATAAATTAAACTCAACAAAAAAGAAAAAAAAAGAAAAAAACCTAAAATATAAAACAAAATCCTATTCAAACAATAAAATAATAAAAAATAAATAAAATGAAAAAGTAAAACAGAAGTAGTACATACAGGAGTACATGCACGACCGCTTTGTACGAGATTTATTTTTTAATATTCTCATCTGAGAAAACTTTTTTCTCGGTCTGTTCGGACCGGTTTGGGCACCTCAGCCACCTGGTTACGTGAAAGAATCCGTTGGGTAGAAAAACTAAAAGCTGAAACATTTTGAAGAAAATAAGTTGAAACTTTGAAAACAAATGGCAGGTCCCTCCCTCTCTGCTGTGCTTCGGCTATGCTTCCAAAGCTCCTCCTACTCATCAGCTGGTAACCATGGCAACTGATAAAGGCAGTGATTGACACTTAAATTTTAAAAAAAGTCTCCCTTCGCTAGTCCGTTTTGTACCCGAGTCACACAACCATGGCAATAAAATGTCGATCTGTGACTAAACTAAAGCAGCAAACCTAGAAATGTTTCATCGTTTCAGCCTCACATCATCCACAGCAAAGCAGTTTAGTCACATTTAACTCGGCGCCAATAAATATTTACCTGGTTTCTCTGTTTCCACAGACTTGCCGAGGGTTGTAGTTCTCCTGCTGAGAGTGGTCCTTCTGGCCACCGTAGTTCCTACTGTTGGTTGGACTGGTGAAAGTCTTGTTGGATGAACTGTGAGGAGTGTGTGTTGACTTGCACTGGTAGCTGTGGTCAGCTGGGCCAGACTAATTGCTGGTGAGTGTGTGGTGGATTTTGGAGACAATGTGGTGAGTTGAGTCATTATTGTGGTTGTCTGAGGCCTAACTGTGATTGGAGCTGAAGCTATAGTGGTTGGTTGTTTCAGGGTTCTGAGTGGTAAACTTGTTTTTTCTGTGGTTTGAGTCTGAGGAACTGTTGCTGTTGTCGGTGTCACTGGTCTTGTTGTTACGCTTCGCGTTGTCCTGCTTAGAGCCAGAAGTCTCTGGGTCGTCCATGATTTTGACGTCTCGGGCCTTCGGACTGTTAATGGACTGAAGGTTGTTGAAGGTGGAAGTGATGCTAACAGCTGAGTGTTGGTGAACTTTGCTGTTGTTGCCTGTGTTTCATCCGGAGTTGCTGCTGAAGCTGATTTTCAAAAACAGACAAGAACACATTTTTTATTCACTGAAGAAGATTTGATGTCAAACTTGCAGAACCAGAACTCAAAGTGAATTCATTAAATGAGATTACTGACAGACTGTAAGTGATCGTCAGCATATGCCTTGTATAGAACCCTTAAAAGTCCAAGCCACCTTTTTGCATGTAGAAGCTGAACTCTTTTAATCCCAGTCAGCATGCAGACACGATGTTTCCAGCCTCAGCTGTCAGATTCTGAGGCTAAAATTATGTAGAATGAATCCATCAATAGATATAGCAGCATTAAGGCCGACCAGAAGGAGAAAAACAGAATTTTTCCTCAACACTTTTTCCTCATTTCTGCTACCATTTACCTGCTTCCTCACTAAACCAACTCAGCTGCTTTGTGGCACCACCATGCGTCAGAAATGTCTTCTTGGCTTTATTCCAGCCACAGAGGAGCATAATTTTTCTTTTCAGACAGAAGTTTCTGCTCACTGGTTGATCTTTGGCTGCTCCTGATTGGACGTTACAGTCAATCTAAGCTCTCTAATTGGTGGAAAGTTTGACAGGAAGTGGCTTCATCATCACTTCCAGGTCTAAATAGCAGCATAGTAGTGACAGTGATACTTTCTTTTGATGAAAATGTGATAAATAATGGTGTTATCATTGATCACTCATGGTGGATTTACCATATAGAGCAGGGTTCACCAACTTCAGTCCTCGAGGGCCGGTGTCCTGCAGGTATTGATTGTTTCCCAACTGCAACACACCTGATTTTTAAAAAAAGGGTCTCCAACAGCTTGTTGTCAAGAAGCCCATTCAGATAGACGGCGTTATCTTCTGTCTGACTTCATTGTCAGATGAGAACTTCGTGAGTCATCAGGGCCGGAGGATAAAAGCAGCGTAGCCACGTTAAACAAGTTCGTCAACGTGACAACTGCAAGAACGGAAGATCTGGCGGCATTTGGCTTCATCATTGTGGATGGGATTGATGTTGAGAAGATACCCATTTTTCTTGAGGACGATGTAATTGTGCAGCAAAGCTCTAATTCCTTTAATAATGGTTCAATGTCACTGCTTCATCGTGTTTAAGTATCCTTTGTAGTTACTGACCAACATGGGCAAGTAAAAATAAGAAAACCTTTACCAGTCCCTCAGTGGGGAACCTGCTTTGTTGCAACAGTTCAGGTGCAGCAAGCAGAAGCAAGCAGGCAATTTCAAACAAAACACACACACACAAATAATAAAATGTACAGTATATGGTCTGACAGGGTGAGTATGTACATAAACAAACATGTAAAGACAGTTTCCATTTGTTCACTGTAAAGTCTGACAGCAGCAGAGAGGAAAGACCTGCGGTATCTCACCTTCACACAGCAACAATGGATGATAATAAATGATTAAAACACAGATTTAGACTAGTCTAAGTGGGCAGGTAAGTGCTCAGACCCTAACCCAATAGTGATGCTATGACCTGAAAAAGGTCCTCCACTAAACACACCCAGGGAATCTGAGCGAGCTTAAACAGCTTTGTCTGGAAGGGTGGGCTGAAAGTTACTGAACACTGTGCAGATCTGATCCAGCGCCTACTGTAACAAGGACTTTTTCCTTGCCCTTATTGCTCCAGGGTGCATCTACGGTACCATTAGAAGTGTCCTGCTAAACAGAATGTTATGCACCTAGTGCAGCATAAAGTCAGCAATCTGGTAAATGTTCAACCTCAAATTTACAAAACTTTAATGTTTTGCCTTGTCAGCTGTCTGCCAATAACAAGCAATGTGTAGGAATTTTAAAACAAATGGAAACATTTATTTGGATGGGGTATAAATGAATGTAGGCTACAACTGTCCCCCTCAAATACTTACACAGGATTGATCAATTAAAATCTGTGCTGTGGCTTCTCACTTAATTTTTTCTGTTTTATTCCGTCTTATTTTTTATTTATATGTGTGTAGGGTCTGAAAGTATTATGTTAATACTATTATTTTTAAGGGTTTGGGTGGCCGTGGATAACATGAGAAGGGAGCACAAGGACAGCATGAGGAAAGTAGGATACAATAAGTCCTTGTAGTGTGGGTGTTACATTGTGGGTGTTTTTTAATTAAACATATTCAAATTATAAAGTGGATTTGTGAAATTTCTGTGGATGTTACGTTGACATAACCTGCAGTTGTGCTTCATATTTATCTAAGTGTAAGAAGGTGTAGGCTGTGATACATTGTGTTGCTTTGTTGAAACAGCCAAAAATCAGCCTGTCCGGGTTTTGTAAAGATTAGTCTAATTGCAATATAAAATACCAAGGCGGTTTGAAATAATTTTGTTTTAAATAATTTTTAAATCAATAAATTTAATGAAACCGCCTGTCTTCTCCATCAACAATGTTTTCTCCTTTCAAACTCGGGAAGTACGGAGCGGAATGGCGTCATAGCACTGCGTAACCCGTCACTGTTTCCTGGTTCCACAGCCAATCATATGTGAGCTCTTTAGGTTGCCAAGAAACACAGGCGGCAATACAGCAGCAGCATGTAGCAATGGAAGCCAGAAAAAGAAATGGACCAGAAATAGTTCCAACAAAACCCAAGACGTCTCGGCACCCGGCAAAAAAGGCTAACGACCAAAAGCGGAATAAAACGAGGGTTAATATTGGAGACTCTTAAAAAATGGAGAAGTCTTAGAGACCAAATGAATTTCAAGACGGATGCCGAGTTGGCCAAGTTTCTCCTTGACGGGTAAGCACTGGAGTTTTGCTTACATTTACCGAACAGTTTCACCTAGTTTACAAAGCATTTAGGTCCATTATTTTCCAAGCTCTACCTGAAAGTGCCGTTTTTCATCAGTTAGACTGGAGGTGGAAAACAAGCTGTGCGGTTTTCGTTCGTCAATGTGGCTTCTGTTTACATTGTATTTTATGCTAATGAAGGCTTTAAACGACCATGCTGGTTTATCTTATTCCAACCATTAGGCAGAAACTAAAATGTGCAAAGTTTGTGGTTAAAGTTTTGAATTGATTTTTTGTTATAAAAGTTCATTTAAAGGTAGGTAGGTGGAGTCGTCGTCTTCTTCCTCCTTCACTGGTTTGTTTATTTCGCTGGTGTTATGTTAGCTACACAGACTTTGAGGTGGGGTTATGTGTCTGGGAAGCTGGATAGCAGCACAGAAGCACCACTGGGAGTCTGTACTGTCACAGGCTTTCTCCACTTCGTACTCTTCAGAGATCCAGAACAACTCAGTCTTGTCATCCTCAGAAACGGATTAACCCAGATAAAGAAGGAGAACACTGTTTTTTGTGATTCTTGTCAGGGAATTAAAACAGTAGAGCATAAAGTAGATACTTAAATGTGGTGGATAATATCTAAATGCCATAGAGCATTACAAATATTTGACACAAAGCTTGAACCTGTCTGAAATTTATAGAGGACTTGTCAGAACAGGACTCACAAGCTCAGGGAAACGGACAAAGATGAGGACAGCAATTATTTTAAAATAAAAAGTATTAGCTCAATCCAGAAGATGGCAATGATGCGAAACCTTGCCTGCAGCACGGCTAAAAATAAACACCAGCAATGAAAAGCCAACCCTACCCTCCTCCTTTGCTCATAACAGTTTCATCCAAGTCACTTTAAGGTAGATAAACACAAACTGAAGACAGACCGAGTTCAGGTGAAATGATGGAGAGTGTGTATGTGGGACTGTAGAATAATGGAAAATTATGACAGACCTGGTAGTCACTGATAGTCATGTAACTTCATTTAGACAGAGAATAACTGGTTTTGTTTCTTTGTGAATATTTTTTTTAGAATACCATCCACGGATATTGTTGTTGACATTAATGATGATGATGACGGCAACTTAAGTACTAATCCAAACTCAGAGTAAGTCATATGCAAGCTCAGTATAAGAGAGTTTGAATTTCTTTAATTTCTTAATCTTGTTTTCCGTTTACACAGAACTGAGCAAGAAAACGACAGGATGAGTTCATCAGAGGACACGGGAGATGTTTCAGATGAAGAGGAAACAACTAAGGACAGTTTCAAGGATGACAGTAATGATGAAGACTTCACACTTGCTTCAAGTGTTCAGTAAGTTCTTCACCAAAGGCTTCTTTTCGTGGAAATCTGTTTCTCATTGCTTTTTCTTTTACTACAGAACGAGTGGTCCTGTAAAAGTCCAAAAGCTTCCTGTCGCCACCAGAACCGAAGCTGCAAAGAGCGAGCCAGGAGAACCACCACCAGTGATGAACGTTCAGGTTTACAGTACGAACAACATCACCTGTCGCTCTGCATCTGTAACTTTCCATCCGCTGCCGCCTTTTTTAAGTCATCCCTGAAACTCATGACATCACGTAACCTCCACGTGGTTCAAGCATGCGCAGAAACATCCACCACAGAAACCAAATGCTTATTTTTCCTGCTGATCCCATCATGAAAAAGTTTTAAACCGCCCCTCTCAATCAGATTGAAAATTCTTTCCTATCAGCTGACATGTTTACACGATGCCTTTTTACTCTGATTGGACATTCAGTCGGATCAAAAGTGCTCCATGTAAACGCAGCTACTGGTGCATGATTTCATTTAAATGTTCAATCAGAGGTTGTTTAACACCGAAATGTCTCTTTTGTGCTAGTCAGAACAAAGATGTGAGGATCAATAAGTGTCCAGTTAGAAACATTGATATTTTTGTTGTTTTTTGCTGGCAATACTCTATATCCTTTTTTTCCCTTGTAAAAAAAAAAAAAAAAAAATGGGAAAACTAAATGATTTTTTGTAACTTGCATAGCTAATTCTTATTAATTTACTTTTGTTAAGGAAAACCAAAGAAGAAACACCTGTGTCCAAACTGTGGAAGAGAGTTTCCTCACAGCTCTGCCTTGAAACGGCATCTTGTGATTCACTCAGGAAAACGGCCGTTTAAATGCTTCATATGTGGAAGAGGGTTCACTCAGGATGGAAACCTCAAAACTCACATGAAAGTACACAAAGGTAACGGGAAGCTGTCTGTTTGTCTGATGAAATTTGTTCGTCTTAAAGAACAGAGACGTCTGGTTGTCATGGCACCTTCACCTCCTCCCCTTGGCTCTTTCTAGCAGACGGTTTTGAAGTTGCCGTTTTTCTAATTAAAACGTTTGTTTTGGTGTTGGACCGAAGTGATAACTTCCCTGAAAGCCTTTCTTTTGAAGACGGTCAAGTTTTCCGTCTGGGCCCTTTGATCACAGCAGAACTGCCAACAAGGGGAAACTCTCGCACACGTGTGATTTTAATTTGCTCCTGGGATTTCGTCATCACAGGAATAAGCCCACCCCTCTTCCACGCCTAAAGTCATGCTTAAGGTGTGTAATGATATGATATAAAATCATGCTAATGCTAACGCTAATGCTGAGGGACGAGCCTAAAAGTTTAACCCTCTGCAATGTACGAATGAGCCCAGTGTTTTCGTCTTATTGGATACGTGTCTCTTCCACCATCTCGGTGTCTTCACTCTCAGGCTCGGAGTCTGGTTCAAACATAAATGGCTGATTACATAAGCTGCTGCTTGGCAGGTTTGCTCGGCATCACTAAGCTGTTGATGTTTTTGAGTCAGATGCACTGAGCGTGCACTGGGCACGCCCCCTTTCGACTCTGGCCTCCTTGCGGCCAATCAGCGCACACCTCATTAACATTAGTTAAAAGCTTCACCAGTTTAATCTCAAGACTGGCGTCCACCCTGTCAAGTTAACAAAAAGCTTCATATGTGTGATATCATGGCATGCTACAAACAGAGAAAACATGTTAAAGTTATTGCAGGTGCTGCAGCACTTTGTCATTTCTTCACACGTTTTTAATTATTAAGGACATACCGGATCTACGATGTACTTACAGTTGTCATACCGTACGGTATCCTTAAACAAAGCATGCTTTGGATAAAGTCTGGAATCTGTTCGGCTGCATCTGGAGCTGAAAATGTTCACTGGTCTGCTGCACTAATACTGTAACGTATCAGCACTGCAACCCTAGTCTGTTAGTTTCAGTTCCAGATACAGCTGAAAACTGCCCGTCTTTCCAGAATGAAGCCCATTTCTGGGATTTCACTGAGGCTTTTATCCTGTAACAAAACTGAATTGTTTTACAAATTAAATAAAATTATAATAAAAAATACTTTGTTAATCCCAGAGGGAACTTGCAGTGTTATAGTAGTTTTTTTATTATCGTTTTAAATGCTGATGAGGGAAAATTAACCTTGTTTATAACAGAGTTTTTTTTCTCCAGAGTGGTATAACTTAGATTTAAACATATCTATTCTACAGTCATTTAGCAGACTCTTTTCTCCAACTTACACACTTACATCTGAGAAAATGGGGTGGTTAGGCAGTAGCGTTAAGGGTCTTGCTCAAAGACTCAACTGGAAGGTGTTAACAGACATAATAAATCCCTTGTGGGATTCGAACTTGGGTCTCCCGCATGGGAAATGGATGCCCTGCCCTGATTTTCTATCGCGGTGTTTCTGAATTAATCTCGTTTTCTTTTTACATATATGACCAAACTAGAGCTGCTATGGATGGACACGCGTACGTAGGACTAAGCTCAGGTTTCTGCACGCAACTCATTCTGCTGCTAACTAGCCGTTTGGTTTTTTATGTGTTTTCTAAGTTATCACACACTTAGCCTGTAATTGCAGTGCATTTATTAACAATATAGATTATTTCTCATTTAGTTAAATCATGACAAAACCTTAATATAAATACCAATAAATATAATAAAAATGTTTTCCATACAGGAGAGCTGCATAAGTGGACACTAGTCCAAGAGAAGAAGCAGCTTACAGAAGCTCCTATACCAGCTAATATTTGTGGAGAGTGTGGAATGGACTTTCCTAAGAAACAGCAACTCGAGAAACATCGTGAGAGCCACAAGAAGCCCTATGCCTGTCCTGACTGTGGCAAGACATTCAAAAGGGAGAATTCTGTGGCACTCCATCAGCGCATCCATTCGGGAAAGTCCCCCTTCTGCTGTTCTCTGTGTGGAAAGACCTGTGGCACAGCGCAGTTACTTAAAACACATGAAGCGGTCCACACGGGACAAAAGAACTTTCACTGCGATCAGTGTGGGAGATCTTTTATACAGCACACAAATCTGAAAGCTCATCTGAAAACCCACACTGGCGAGCGGCCTCACTTGTGCTCCGTTTGTGGTAAATGTTACTCCAGACCAGAGACCCTTAAAAATCACCTGCGAGTTCACACAGGAGAGAGACCTTATACGTGCGAGAAATGTGGGAAATGTTTCCGCTTCACTCAGACTTATCAAGCGCACCTGAAGATTCATGACAAGAAGCCGAAGCCACCTACGAGACCTCTCGGGAGACCGAAACAGCAGCCGCTAATGGGAAATGATCCAAATGTGCAGCAGCCTGAGAACATGTAAAGCAGTTTGTGGGAATATGGTTATTAAAAATGTCTTTACCTAGAACGACTGAGAGGATCAGACAAGCTTATCATGTATATTGTCGGCAGTTATCTCAGGGTTGTGGGAGATTGAACTAAACTGGTTCTGTGTGTGGGTCACCTGAACAGGTAATTATATACCATAGTTCCAACAGAAAAACCACGTGCTCCGCATGTACAAGCATATGTGAAGTGCATGTGCAGATGTGGCCACGTGCAAACGTTTTCATGTGTTCATACTATGTGAATCACATGTTAATGACATGGTTGACCCGTGGTTTACGTGTGATTCACATGAAAACAATCCAGAACCACTTGTTTGCGACCACATGTGAAATTCATGTGTTTTTCCTGGTGAAGAAAAGCCTTCTATGCATTCATGGAATTACTTCCATTGTAAAACACAGTTCGTTGACTGGTTTGCTGTACCGGTGAGTCAGGCACTCATCTCTGCGTAAAAACATACTAAGTTATTCTGGATGACGTGGTTGCAAACGTCACGTCTGCAGCCGGCAGATTTAAAATGGTCCAACAGGTAATTTCAGCCTCCCGGAGAGACTCACCATGTGCAGTGGAATGGATCCTGCCGGTCCCAGACGGAGAGATGGGACTCAGATTCGTGGGCAGTTGGCTCCATTCTGAGGTTCAAAACAGACATTTGAATTTAAGAACTGAACCGTTCAGCGTCTCGATGATGATGGCAGATGCTCGAGTGAGACTCTTAAAGGCGACGATGTACTCACCAGCAGGAAGTCTGAAGGAGGAGATGTTAACTTAAAAAGGAGAAATAAAAGTTTAGTAAAAGCCATCCAAGAAAAAAAGTTTATATCTACACTGAATTTTACAGAATATGATTCTGTCAATAAAGCTAAATAGTTTTAAGTAGATATGTCTGGGAATGTTCAGCTTTTTTATTTTATCTTTGCTGTATAGTTATTAAAATAACTTTGATTCCATTATAAATCATAGCAAGTTGAATAAAAACATTAATACTGATAAATATTTGTGCTAGTTTTATCTTAGATACTTGCAGCAGTTCAGCAAGACTACTGCCTGTTTTGGACAAGTAAAATTAGCATATTTATTAGATAAATAGTGTAGAACTACATCTAACCATTTTACAGGACTGGTGTTATGAAAGAAAATGAATAGTTTCCAAGTATTGAGGCAATGCTGGAAGACAAATATCACAAATATTCAGCCTTTGAAGCCAAAATACTGGACTGGCCCCACACCAGGCCAAAACTACTGAGGAGAAACCCACTTCAGTGCTTTTCCATGCAGCATTTAACATAGTCAAGTTAATGATCTGCCCTCCTGAGTTAATGTTGCTCCCTGCTGGTTATACTGCTCATTTCCAGTTGACGGAAACCAGTTTTAACAAACCTGTGTGTGGCCCTTCAACGATGGTCTGGTTAAAGAGTGGAGTAATTGAGCCGACCTCCCACAAATCGGGCATCACTCTGCCTGGACAGAAAACACATCATGTTTAGGGAAACATCACCAAACACTCTCCAGGACCCCACCCCTGACTAAGCACAAAATTACAACAATAAGCTTTTTACAACCATCTTAAATAAAACGCATGTAATCATAATCGCTCATTTTACATGAAATGTTAGCATGTTAATGTTCAGCACATTTACTGTAAAGAATCAGTAGCTGAATAAAAGTTCATTCCCAACTGGATTCATATTTAAACACCAGCCTGTCTTAAACATTTAAAACAAATCTAAAAGAACTAGTATCGTTTCTGCTGATGGAAATATTTTTATGAATTTACAAACGTGCAAATTTAACAGTTTTTATTGCTGTCACAGCTGAATTGGCCACTTAATTAAGGCAATCTTCTAGTTCCGGGTTGGACCACTTTTCCCTTCAGAACTTCCTTAATTCTTCTTTCATAGCTGCTGCTGTAGCAAATCTGCTTTTAACTTTAGCACGTCGTCATCAACATGGCTACATTACCAAAACTGCAACCATGTGATTAGATGTTTGTGTTAGCAAGCAGCTGGACGGGCGTGCATGATAAAGCGCACGGTGAGTGAATATGCAGTGATTTGTAATAGTTTGGGAACCCCTGTACCCATGCAGCTGGATTAGCCCATTAAGCATCGTTGACTCGTCATCTTTAGGAAATATAATTAAATCAGGCTTTGTTCTGTTTTTTTAAATATGATTTTATAATTTAATAGAATCTGATCCAGTTTAAGGTAACCCTGGGACTAAAATCCGGTTATCAGACCAGATGCAGTGAGCTCTACTTACCCGTCTTACCTGCCATCACACAGATGTAAATACAGTCCGAGTTGTTCCTCTGACTTACTGAGACAAGCAGAAAACAGCCAGTAAGCTACAGCAAACAAGACCGCAGCATTTTCGGTTTTTCTACAACACGCAGCCACCTGATAAAATGGAGGAAGACTTGAAGAGCTCGTGTAGGTAACTTGTAGAGTTTCCCATCACATCCAACAGTATGGCTGTGAAGTCTGGTGAGCAGACAAGCTACATTTTTATAAAAATACCGGTTAACTGTCTGTGTGGAAACTAATTTAGAGTTTACCGGTTATATCGTTGGTTTCGTTTGTGACGCAGTAGCAGAACCTTCTCCTGAACATGCTGCTTTCTATACTTCTGGTGCTGGAAACTGCAAAACACAGAGAGATCTTACAGGATTAACATAGTTCAGGTATCAGTTAACACTGGTTTACAGTCAGACAAACCTTCAACATTTGCCCCTATTTGATCAACAGTCTCTAATTTAAGCTGCACAGGATTGCTTACTGCACATCCAAACCACTAGATGGCACAACTGCCACAGCTTTCTATGCATCACCAGAAACTCCAGAAAATCTGAGGTCTTCCTGTTTGCTGTTTGTGAGGAGACAGAAGTTTTTAGGAGACATTATTTACTGTTGTAGACCAACAGGGTGAGTTTATGGAGAGCCAGCGAGCTGTAGGACGTCACACTGAGCAGAGAGAAGAGCTGCCGGGAACCTAAAAGACACAGCACAGGGATCACATGACTCCGGGCGCATCAACCAGCTTAAAAACACCTACAATGCAGTACATGGAACAGGCAAAGTTGACAGAGTGGCTAGAATCATGAGAATCATCATATAAATAGGGCACAGGAAACAAACATACTGTGTATTAGATCTATACAGTATATTCATACTGTGTGTATATATGTAGAATGAATGAGTGGATAGTACAGGGTGAGTAAATGGGTTTAAGACTAGCTTCTTCTTACTCCTGTTCAAATGTTAGATGGTTCATTTTTTCATTCCAAGGTCAGGACAGTCCGATGCGAGCTGTTATCATTGGGTCATTATGTCTTGTCTTTTCTTTCTTTTTTTTATTTCGCTTCGTTTTAATGTTTAAATTAAAGAATTCAAACTAACTTTGGGAAACTCAAGGACAAAAAGGACGGATATTTGAGCTGAATCGATTATTTCTCTTCCTTAACACCAGTTGGTGTAGTTTAATACATCATATGAATCCTGATTGGTCACCTTTACAACGAGGCGTGCCTTGTGAGGATGGTGCTTCTGTGGGATGAGCAACACATCTAAATGTGTAAGAGCCAAATCCCTGACAATAGCCTGCGGCTGGTATTCACTTAAAAACTTGGCATTTAGAGAAAAAAACAAAACATTAATAAAATAAATGACTTTTACATCCACAACAGGAATGCACGAGAGTAAAATGAATGGGTGAATTGTTCCTTTAATCCTTTTGCTAAATTGTGCAGCCGTACGTCCGTGGTTTCCAATGGTACCTTTGCTACGTTGGGCCATGCATCGGCAAGCTCTCTGAAAACCAACCAAAATAAGCACAATGCGGACGAATAAAGAGACTCCTTGCGTACGCATACTTGCGTAGAGCATAAATGAGTTTTAACGGGGACTTTCCCAAAAAAGTCGCAAAAATATTTAGAATCACTAAAATCAGGAACATTTCATATAAATGCATCAACAGTTATAAATATTATAAATCTAAAGCATAACACTCACAATCCGGTGGTTTTACAGCACAAAGTATTCAGTCATGCAGAAACGCAGTTCATGTGAGAAATCTGTATTTAAAGTTAGTATTTTATGTCTTGTGGCTCGGGGACACCTCAGTGTCCTCTAAGCAGAGCTGGAGGTGGCGACTGGCTTCAATCGTGGCAAACATGAAAGATTTAGAGAACAGCATCGATCTCCCGGTGAGTGATATGATGACAAAGTACCTGATTGGCTGGAATTTATTAAAGTATTGACCAGGGGGGTGAGGTCGATGGCAGCGGGATCGATGTGTTCTGCTGGGATTTCTGGGAAAGAAAAAGCAGAGTGTGAAGTCAGAGAGCTTATTCTAGGGGACGAGGTTGGATAATTACAGAAAGTGGCAATTACCGAGAGGAAGTAGATCCATATGGGACGGAGCAGGGGGCAGTTAGACTAAATGCATGATTATAGACTGCTAGCCAAGTTCCTGCATCTTAACGATCCTCATTTTCAACTGTTTGTATCATTCTGAGACGTTAACATGCTATAATGGTTGGAATTAAGGTAAAAGTACAAGGTTTGGTCGTTTTATGCTCACATTACATAGCTTGAACTCTTTGCCACCCTTAGGCTTTGTCCACACAAACAGGTATTTTATAAATTATGGCATTTTGAGTTTCTCCCTCACAAACCCTAAACCCATCCTACAAGATCAGCCCATCCATACGGCACCGTTAAAAAACAATACTTCCACATGAAAACTCAAACTTGACTGGAAGTCAGTCAGGAGCCAAAGCATGAGGCGGCGATCCTTCGCAGTGAAGCAGTAGCCCCCATTCCTGTGCAAATGTAAAAGTTGTTACGAAGATCAGTTTAGTCTGCTTCCACGTAAATGAAGGAGTTCGTGGTGGAGACTGACAAGTCACACAGATGGTGGTGCACAGTCTGACACTGCCAGCCACTCCAAAAATCCTTAACCCGGAAGGTTTTGTCCTAAAATCCCACTTTCAATGCCCAGAACAGTTTGTGTGTGGATGAAAGGCGCAGAAACTGTGTTTAAACCATGCGACACTAAAGGGCCCAAAGTGTGGCCAGATAACAGCCCTCACACAGAATCTCCCGGTTCTTGTGATTCCTGCTTTTTTTCAGCTGTTCTCTTCTTATAGCTGCTCTCGTCGTTGACCTCTTTGCTTTTGTAAACAACTGTCAATGTCTTCGGTTTCCTTACAGGTGCAGCAGCTTGTCTGGTTTTCCTGTTTAGGTTGAACAGCTTTTTATCTGGTGTCTCCTTGTTTTCGCTTCCGTTTACCCCAACCCTCCAGCATTCATTTGTAAATTCAGCAATAAAAAAAAAAAAAAAAGAATAATTCTACTAGTATTAAGAGAGACCTTAAATCCACAGAGCTCTTCATGGCCAGACCATCGTTCTGCTGTCACGATGTTGGACAAGTAAAAGTAGAATATCCCCGACGCCATTACACCAGCAACCTGAAGCGTGGATCCAAGCAGGGTGGATCCATGTTTTCATGATGTCTCCAGCAGATTCTGAGCCTAGCATCTGAACGTGGAGATGATCTGAGCTTTGTGACATGGTGCATTATCCTGCTGGAAGTAGCATCAGAAGATGCTACACTGTGGTCA
>JBAMHW010000008.1:30019699-30037614 GCA_037177495.1 Rhadinocentrus ornatus
ATCCTGCTGGAAGTAGCATCAGAAGATGCTACACTGTGGTCATGAAGGGATGGACATGGTCAGCAACAATACTCAGGGAGGCTGTGCTGGTTAAGCCAGGCCACGTTGGTACTAAGGGGCCCAAAGTGGGCCGCCACCAGCAACCTGAAGCGTTGATCCAAGGCAGGGTGGATCCATGTTTTCATCATGTCTCCAGCAGATTCTGAGCCTAGCATCTGAACGTGGAGCTGAAATGGAGACTCCTAAGACCAGCGACGTTTCTCCATCTTCTATTGTCCAGTGTTGGTGAGTCTGTGTTTCCTGTTCTTAGCTGACAGGAGTCTGGTCTTCTGTTGCTGGAGCCCATCTGCTTCCAGGTTGGACATGTTGTGTGTTCAGAGATGCTGGTCTGCAGATCTTGGTTGGAACCAGTGCTTATAGACTTCCTGTTGCCTTTCTACCATCTCCAACCAGTCTGCCCATTCTCCTCTGACATCAGCAAGACATTCTGGTCCAGACAACTGCTGCTCGCCGGATGTTTTCTCTTCTTCAGACCATCTCTGTAAACCCTGGAGATGGTTGTGTGTAGAAATCCAAGTAAATACTCAGACCAACAACCATGCCACATTCAGTCTCTTTAATCCTCCGTCTTCCTCCTTTCCATGCTCAGTTTGAACTTCAGAAAGTCGTCTTCACCACGTCTACATGACCAGATGTGTTGAGTTGCTGATTATATAATTGTGTTAAAGTGGCCAGCAAGTCTAACCTCTCACATTTAGTCCTTTTTTTTTTCTTTTTGTGTGATTGCATTTTATTACCGTTTGATCTGTGCATTTGCACGAGTGGTCAAAAATGCACTGTACTGAACTTAATGGCGAAAAAAGACAATAAGCAATAAAAACAATCATCATTTGTCACTTTAACCGTGAAGCTTTGCAGCAACATTGCAAAAGTTATCAAAATGATTCCAGAAAACAAAAAGAAAAGCATACGGGGACGATAACCTGTTGAGTAACCTGGTAAAATCTTTAGCCGAACTATGAAAATCTGGAATAAACACTGCACAATGTAATAGCTGGAAAGATGTGTCTAAAGAAATACCTGTGGAGTCAGAAAAGTCTCTTTTTTGCTTCTCCACCTGCTGCCTGGGTCTAAATGCTGCATACAAATAAGAGGAAAGCACATTTAAACATCTTATAATTTACAGTTAGATGCAACCATCTACCGCAGAGAGAATCCATGCATTGATTGTAAAGATCATGAGTTAGTGGCTGAACTACTCCATCTACCCAAACGGAGACTCGTCGGACATTTAAACACAAAATACTGCTTTTCATTAGAAGCAGCTGCTGCTGACCCACCTTGGCTTAGGAGCAGAAAGAGTAAAACTCCTGAAAGACAGCTTAGAAAACAGAAGCGTGGATGCTGCATGAAGCTCCAGAAGTCTGCCATGGCCCTGCAGTCGCCACAAAAATACACAAGCTGCATCAAAGCATTCAATCACATCAACAAAGTTCTCAACCAGAAGAAGAATTTCTGGGTGTAAGGACTTTCTGCCACAAGAAATTAAAGAAGAAGAAAATATGGGTTCATTAATTCTCATTAGAGTCACATTGTATCTGTGTTTAATGGAAAAAGTAAAAAACTGCATCCATTATGATGAAAATAAAAGCTGCATTTCCACATTCTTTAAAAAAAGATGCTCCTCTGCCAGCACAGCTGTCTGCTTTCAAACACACCAAAACCCAGCCTCGGTATCCTGATGAATACATGAAGTATCTTCTGGTCCCTACACAATGTCATCATGAGCATCATGCATCTACTCCAGCAAAACCAGTAGACCCTGACCTCTCCTGCAGCCTGCAGCACAAACGTCACATAGCAAAAATAATGAAAAAGTACTGTAAACATTCCCATCCTCCACGCTGAGGTGCTTATTAGCTTCAATGTCAGTTTTGTTTTATTTTTTTGTATTTTCTGCATATTTACTACCTCAGTGGAAACTCAGCTTAGTAACATCCGCCTGCCTTTAACCTGTCTAATGAACTTTTGCACAATGATTGGAATATTTTCTGTAAATCAAATAAATAAAAAATAAAATTTAAAGAAACTTAAGTTTTATTATCTCACCATTTTTACTAGGTTTCCAAAAACAGTAGATGAGTGTCAAAAGAAATGAGAAGATATTGATGCTTCAAAACTTAAACACGAGAAACATACTGGAAGATAATCTGTAGATAATGATGGGACTTCCTCTGTCTGGTTAGGAATTAATTGTGTCAAGTTACCAAAACAGCTAAAACCAGAGCAAAACTTCTCACCTGCTGCTTGACGTCTCCCGTGAACTGGAACTCCCGGCTGCATCAAACCTCTTCGGTTTGTAACACAGGGCGGTCAGATAAGGATTAAAAGAAGCCTGTTTCCCCTCCTCTGAACAGCAGTGGTTGGCAGCTTGTTGTCGCAGTGTGGCTGCAGGCTGGACACCGATCCCTCAGCCCTACACTGCAAAAAATATCAAACTTCAAGTCAAAGTTGCGCTTCGTGCTGCATTCAGTGCTGGAAATAGTTCCCATCGTCCGTACCGCTGCATAAAACCCACAAAGTTATGTTGATACTGCATTTTATTTAGAAGTAAAGTGTTGCTGTAGTTTATCATTTCAAATAGGGAGCTTTTAATAAAATATCTACATACAAAAGTCTTAAGCTACAATTTATTTAGCAGAAAAATAATAGTTGCAGCGTTTTATTAAAACATGGCGTGAATATAAATACACTGTAAGAGGCACAAACAGTCTCCCCAGTTGTAAAGATCATGAAAGTGAAGTATTTGGTCTGAGCAGCTTCACTCTATAACAATCGAAACCTCTTGGACAAGCTGTAGGTGGCAGAGACATTTCCTTAAAGTCCTCAGGAACAGTTCTCCAAGCTTCTTTGAGGTCTTTTCAAAGCTCTCCTTGGGATGTTTCTGCCTTTTGTTCCGTTCTCTGTCCAGATGATCCCCCACTGCTGCAGTAATGTAGATGCCCGAGCTCTGGGGGGGTCAGTGTGTCCTTTAAAACTTTAAAACAAACCTTTGGAAACCGGACAACTGGAGGACAAAAGAAGAAGAACCGGGACTAAATAACATCTACAGCAGATAAACAGGATCTGAAAGTGATGTCCTAAAGAAATATAAACAAATCCAGCAAAGACCTGAACCAGGACCTGAGAGGTGTTTTTCCTTTTTCCGCCATTGTGGATCATATAACTCCAGTCCTCAGATCTTGACACTGGCTTCCTGTCTCTCAAAGTATTGAGTTTACAAAGACCTGAATGGTTCAGGACCAAAATACATTCAGGATCTTCTGGTTCGTTATGAAGCAAGCAGATCCCTCAGGTCATCAGGGTCAGGACTACTTTCTGTTCCCAGAGTCAGAACTAAACGTGGAGAGGCAGCGTTCAGCTTTTATGCTCCTCACATGTGGAACAAACTCCCAGAAAACTGCAGGTCTGCTGACTCGGCAGTTTTAAATCAGGGTTAAAAGCTTTTTGATTTTGTTTCTTCTATCAGAACTGGTAAATTCCCCACACTGGAGCTTTTTATCTTATTTTAGCCATTTTTATAAATTTTTTTTCTTGTTTGTTTTGTTGTTTAAGTTGTTTTTCTGTAATACTTTTAATGTTTTCTGTTAAGCATTTTAATTGTCTTGTACATGAAATGTGCCTTACAAATAAATTTACCTTGCCTTTTCCCATTTCCTTGTCCCTGGCATAGATTATAAAATGATGATTCTGTCCAACAGATGCTGTGATTGTCCAAATCTGGGGCTGTAGGCAGCTGTGAGAAGAAATGCAGACATACAGACAGAAAATGCAGCTCGAACTGGCAAAAATAAGTTCAGCTACCTATTTTCACAACAGGAAGCTGCTAATATATTAGCATGATGCTAGAAGGTCTTAGCAACAGCCAGCTGTTACTGTTTTAGCAACAGTCTGTGGCTAAAGGTTCAGTGTGTCATTATGCTATTAGATACTTAGCCTCAAGTTAGCAAACTATGTAGCCTCTAATCTATCTGGGTCTGCATGTTTGGGTCACTTAGCATTAGCAAAGGCAGCCTCACCAGCTAGCTGCAGAATATTGAAGAAAAAAAAAATCTTAAATACATTCTTATGGTACAATAAAATATCAAATGATGAATCTTAATGCTATTCAAGACAAAAGATGGACAAATCCACCATGACACAATCCACTTGTTTACTGACCAATTACCGAGGGTCTTGTTTTTCTTGTCTAGTTTTCTGTTGCTAAGGGGAGTCCCTACCTGTGTGAAATTACCCAGAATTTTCTCAGAGACAATCATGATTAAAAACATTAAAGAGAAGTTCTTCATTGGTTTGGGTCCTTCTGTATAGTTCTTGTTCATATTTTCATCTAGTTCCTTACGTCTTTGAAGCTGCTGTTCAATCAGTTAAATTGGTTCAATCACACCTATAACACCTGTGCAAGCGTGGCTTCTTCTAGTGTTAGGAAACATGATGGCACCATACTGCCACCATCTGGTAAGAAGTGTGAATTAAGAATAAATTAACCAGATTGCTTCAATGCTTTCAGATAAGACTGAATAATGTCTGAGCTGTTCCAGAAGATCTCTCAGGGCAAACTGTAGTTTAATTTCCCCCAAATTTTCATCAACTTTGTTCTTTCCGTTGTATATTTCTAACAACGATTAAAGTTTTTTATTGACAGAAATCCCCTGTAGCAGTGGAGAAAGTACTGAAACATCGAATTCAAGTTAAAGTTTAAATAAAGGGACAAAAATCTACTCTAGCAGAAATACCCAATTATTCTATATACTTGAGTAAAAGTGAGTAAACCTGCTGAATGTGTTGTCTACTGCAGTGGTCTATGATGTCATTAAGTGTGCTGACTATGTATATTTTAACACGTATGAGCGGGTCCATTTTAAACTAAAATGATACAGACGATGCTATTGGTGAGGTCACATAAGACACTTAAACTTCCACTAAACTAAAATAATTAATTAATCAAACCTGAAGGGGAATAACTCATGTTTTTTAGAGCCCGTTACCTCGAATAAGTCTTTTAAATGAGGCCATGTGAGGCACTTATTTAATGTTTTGGGAACGCTCTGATGTGTGAGATGTGCATTAGTTTGGTGATGTTAAAAATGAACCAAAAAACGCAACTGATGTGCAACCCATCCTGTAGGATGTGCACATGCGTGGTGACATCACCGGTGATTGTGGGTGGCACCGTGGGTGTGTTATCCTCACTAATAGGTACGCTCACCTGTGTCGGTTATGGGCCTGGAGCGTGGAGCTTGGGGAGATATTTTCTACTGATCGTCATCTAAATGCACTGTTTGATATATCCTTGCACAACTTGAAGCTCATCACTTAAAGTAATTGCTTGTTTCTTACTATTGTGACATGGATATGGAATAATTAAACATCGTGACAGGTGCACTGGTATAGTGCGACGCGTCTTGGATACAAATCCTCATGTCTTTCCCTGCCGCAATACATCCTCTAGATCAGCATGTCTCAGTCTTTAACCTGTGGATCCACTGCTCTGTATGTTTCACGTGTCCCTACTTCAAAACACCTGAAAATGAACGGGTCATTAAGGCTCATGTGTCTTTTTAAATCTTGTTTTGAGTGATAAATTCATAATGTTTTTTATTTCTTACTCAGTTACTAAATCTTAAAATGATCTTAAATAAAGTTTAATCATTTTACTGAAACACTGGTTTACATCACATTGTATCTTTCACACCCGATTTAAGCTGTAAAAACTTACTCCCCTCACAGATTCACACACCCTGCAGAACGGAGCTGTCTGAACATGAAGAAAAACACGTGGTGAGATTTCCTGAAAATAAGAAAAAACATCTAGACATCAGACAAGGGAGAAATATCTTAACGCAAGGAACCAAACACTGTTGATGTTTCTTCCAGTGTTTCCATCTCAGGCTATATAAGAACGACAAAATCAAAATATGTACCTATATAAAATTTCCTATACAAGATTTTTAAAAATTATTGGAAAATATAGATAAAAAAAAGGATAAACCGGGGCAGTCAGTGCAAATTCTAGTAAATGTTTTGGATAGAACTCACAGTATTTGTTTCCAAACAATACTCTCTGCCCATAGATGCTTCACATGAATGGAGTGTGTTGGACATCAGACTTCTATGATGTCAAAAACGTGATGAAGGCAGTGACTCTGACTCGATTCCCATCATTCATTTAAAAGAGCCGTTCTATAGAATCGATTTGTTGATAAATGTCACATCTCTAGTCTGAAGTCTGTTCAACTCAGTGGCACCAAGATGGCTGCTCCAGGGAAAACATGATGCTGTAACACAGGATGCGTTGCAGATCAGGGTCCCCAGACTTTGCTTCCTCGTCAGAAGACGTGTTAGTGGGATTCAGGAGGTCTTCTAAATATCCCTTCCACCAACCCAAAACGTCCCAAGCCCCCCATCACCACTATACACAGGGTTGATAGAGTACTGCTTACCACTCCTGAGCTGTCGGATAATAGACCAGAATCTCCTCAAAGCTGTCCTGAAGTTGTTCTCAAAGATCTCTCTGAACTCCTCCCATGCCCGAGTTTTTGCCTCAGTGACCACTGAAGTTAGCGTGTTCACAACTATTTGTTTAGCGCGCTCGCTGCTAATTATTTAGCATGTTCACTGTTAGCTGTTAGCCTATTTACAGCTAACTGTTTAGCATGTTTGCCGTTAATTATTTAGCATGTTCACTGCTAACTATTAGCCTATTCACAGCTAACAGTTTAGCAGGTTCGCCGCTAATTATTTAGCATGTTCACTGCTAACTGTTAGCATATTCACAGCTAACTGTTTAGCGTGTTCGCCGCTAATTATTTAGCATGTTCACGCTAACTGTTAGCCTATTCACAGCTAACTGTTTAGCGTGTTCGCCGCTAATTATTTAGCATGTTCACGCTAACTATTAGCCTATTCACAGCTAACTGTTTAGCGTGTTCGCCGTTATTTATTTAGCATGTTCCCCACTAACTGTTAACCTATTTTCAGCTAACTGTTTAGCGTGTTCGCCGCTAATAATTTAGCCAATTCCCTGCTAACTGTTAGCCTATTTACAGCTAACTGTATAGCATGTTCGCCGCTAATTATTTTGCATGTTCCCCGCTAACTGTTAGCCTATTTACAGCTAACTTTTTAGCATGTTTGCCGCTAATAATTTAACATGTTCACCGCTAACTGGCCCGTATGGCTTAGATTTGCTAAGTTTAATGGGTCTCTTTACTCAGAAGAGAACCTCAGTGATGTGAAAGTAGTGCAAGTTACCACAACTCCTATCATCATCATCATCATCATCATCCGTGATAGCTGATGAAGGTCCTGCTGTGGTAAACATGTCAATCATCTTTGGATATTTGGCTCTGTTTCCTCTCCTCTGTTCTGACAGGTAGCTGCATCCACTGGTAGTGAAACCAGAAGGGATTCAAAGTATCTAATTGCTTCAGAAAAACCTAAGATGGACCAACTTTAACTCTGCAGGTAATGATGGGGTAAGAAGTCTTTTGGAGCCAAAAATAACAGGCAGCCTTGAAACGGTAAAGTTGCCCCACTACAGAATTTTCTTGCTAAATTTTCTTCTAGTGGTGTGTAAACGAGTTCCTTTTTCACTACAGGATGATGAAACCTTGCCAGATATGGATGTAAAGTAGCCAGAGGTCAACCACTCAATGTAGATTCATGAAGGATTCTGGAGTCCTGCACAGAGCCAGGCCACTATGCTTCCACGCTGCATTACAGATAAAACTGTGAATTAGCTAAAACAAAAGTGTTGTACTATAAAATGGGCTAATAATTTAATACGGTGGACAAAAAACTACAAGCTAAAAATTAAAGAATTGTATTTTTTGTTCTTCTTTGTATTAATTTACAAAAACTTAAAATGTTTAGTAATTTTTGTGATTCAAGCAGGATTGTAAATAAATGATTTGACACTTTTTACAGTGTGAGTAAATGGCCGTAATAAGCTGTTGGAGGGACACCCGAGCCTCGGGGAAGATCAGCGACTGAGAGGAGTGAATGCGAGTCTTTAATGATGGGGATTGGTGGGCACTCGGGTCGGCCTGGCACACATTCAGACACAGTAGTAATTGGCAAAGGAGGAAACAAGGCTGCTAAGGGCCTGGGAACAGATGCCCCCTGGGACACAAAGACCTTCAGAATACGATCATAACAAGACAACATTATACATAAACCACAATGGCCACCTGAATCAAGTGTCTCTTACTTTTTAGTGTCTCTTATGAAGTGTCCTGTGGTGATAAACAACAGATTGTAGGATGTCATTGTAACGGACCACCTTGTTTTTTACTGTTTTGAGTAAATTTGTCCTACATAGTGTGGGTAGACCTTTTGTGGGATTTCTAGTTTTTGGGGAATAGTATCACTGTGAAGCTGCTGTGCCATCTAAATCTGTTGTCTGTAGCTAAATTATTCATGTAGGTCAGTTTTTCTCAAATGGGAGTCCACATACCCCATGTCCAGAAGGTACATGTGAAAATAAAAGAGTAGGAGTAACTTGTTACCATGGAAATAGATTCATGTAAGACTCACTTCTCTTTCTGGAGCTGAAAACGTCAAGTTTCCCTCAACTCAGAATGAACATGCTCCGAGTTCAACCTGCCTTCTGGAACAGGACCCTGGTCATCTCAGATGGACAGAAAGACAGTGGACATGTGGTCAGACGAGTTCACGTTTCAGCCACTTCATCTGCTTCGATATACCAAAGATGATCCAGCTGTGATGTGGGGGAACATCAGTGTCCATAGAGGACTTGATGTGTGTGAAGATGCAGAGACATGATCCCATCAAGATGCCGTCTTTTCCGTGGAGGTGTGTGTGGTTGTTTCAACAGGACGATGTCAGACCTCGTGCTGCATGGCCTCCAACAGCGTGGCTTCACACACACACAGCGTTAGACTGTCCTGCACCCAACGTCTCCTACTGAAAATCATTAAGAGAATTATATTTTACAAATACAATGATGTTGGTCAGTAAAGGCAGAAAATCATTTCTTTGTATTCCGTTCTGTTAAATAAAGGTTCAAACAAATTAACAAACAATTTAAGTTTTTATTGCATTTTAGAAAACTTGCCAACTTTTCTGAAAATGAGTTTTGTAAATACTCAACAGCAACAGAGACAAAAAAGCAACTATGAAGAGATCCAGGAAAGAGATGCAAGCGGACTCAAAGTAAATGGAAAATAAGTAGAAAATAAAGCCAAAGTCAGGAAAAACAACTAGAAATACAGCACACAGAGAAGAGCTGCGCAGATGAACTGTCCACATTCAGTTCTATGAGCTCTGCTGGTGGAGATCCACACAATGACGAACGCTGAGACAGGATGTCCACACAAACCAGTTTCAGTTCAATGCTTTATTAATAACCGGTGCAATTGAAAAGACAAAAAGATTTAAAAATCAAGTAAGAATACATTTGCATATTATATCATCAAAACAAAATATCTGAAGTGGTGCAATACAGAATAGAAACAGCAGATTTAGTTTTTCCTTTTCTAAAACTGGAATGAGGAAATGATGCACAGCTCTGAAGGCCACTAGTGTAAAGTTGTTCAAACTTTCCTTAAATGAAACCTAAGAACAACAAAACTGTTTCTGACCCAACAAAAACTAAAGAAAATCAAAAGTTGTTAAACGCACGCAAAGCTGTCTGAAATATCTTCATCTTTTTTTCTTTTTTTTTCCCAGCTGCAGGTGATGTCTTCGGTTTTATTTGGCACATTTTAAGACAAAAAGAACCTTTCGGGTTCTGTTATTGGGATTATTCATGACTCACAATGGCTTTAGACTGCAGTGCTGCAATAATGGGACTTTAATGGACGTCACACTGGGTAAGATGGCCCACTTAAAACCTTTGACTGTCAGATTTTGTGACTGGGTTGAATTTTAACCCATTAGCGCCTGAATTTATATAAAACTATAAAAATGTTTTGACTAGAATAAAATAAATTACATTCATTCAGTCATTATCTGTACCGCTTATTCCATGACGGGGTGAGCTGGAGCCTATCCCAGCAGTGTATCAGGTGAGAGGCAGGTTCACCTGGACAGGTCACCAGTCCATCGCCGGGCCAATATAGATAGGGACAAACAACCTTAACACACAAGTCTAATAACAGGTGAGCGCCATCGAGGAGACTTGACAGATTCAGCCAAACATGATTAATGTTGTTGGTTGCCTGAATATAAAATATTATAACGATAAAGAAGCTCCCTTTTAAAAATCTTTACTTGTTGATATCAGTGAATGAGAGTAAGACTTTTGTACACTGTTGTAACATGGCAAAATGTTCCAGTGTGCAGATTAAAACTTGTTTTCCTTAGCTGGCTTTAAGTATTTGGGCATAATTCAGCTCAGCTGAAAGAATAGAAACCAACCACGGCACCAAATGATTAAACAAACCATCCAACATCTACAAATTGTTCAGTTTTTCTCTCGGAATTAGGTCCAAAGATCATGTCCAGTATAAACATTTCTGATGTATTCAGCCATCCTCATGGATATGTCTGACAGCCTTGTGCAACGTTTCACAGTCACGGCGAGGAAAGCATGACATAAATAAAATAACTCTACTGTAAAACGCCAAGGCACAAATAATTTGTAGCAATCAAAATGTCCATAAAATTACAGGTTATGCAGAATGTACCGATCAGTGCATTGCTTCATATGCGGTTACAGTGAAAACAACCGTACTCCACAAGAAGAAAATAAGAGGAGAAAATAAAAATAACAGCAGGTACTATTGCCCTCTTTACTACATGGATGCCATAAAGTGCTCCTTTTCATTCAGAATATTTGCACAAACAGACGAGTTCACACACAGAGAAACTAAAAAGACTCACATTCACGTGCACATTAAAAACAATGTGGGTTCGAGTTCATGCTTAAAATTTTGGCTTTGACAAAAGGAACTGATTTTTTTATTTAATTACTAATAAACATCAGAATTTTCTAGAAAGTACTGACGTGATGATTTATTTAATGATATGTAGAGTTTATCCAGCCTTAATATTCCTTGTTGTGTGAAGAGCTGCTACAACAGACAAATTCACAGATTTATTTTCAGCAAGACGTTGCTAAACTAAAATAAGACCAATATTTAGTAAACATAAGTTAGGAGACAGAATAACTGGACTTCATGAGCTCATTGATCCTTCTAATCTTTCTCAAGTTCAATGTTTAATCTCACCAGCTGCCATTTATAAACCTTGCTCTAAAAAGTACCCGCAATCACCATTTTCAACTAATTATTTAGGCAGAATTTTAAACTGTGTTTGAAAACATTGTCAATGATTTAACCTTTAAAACTCGATTTCCAGCAGCCCCAGGCGCTACTGCTTCTATCATCATCATCAGCGTCTCAGGAACGGAGTAAGTAACTCCTTGAGGTAAATTGTGATGGATAGTTTACCCTTTAGGTGATCTACAGACGTTTTCCAGGCATTTAATCCCATCCAGGAGGTTTACAATCCAGCCACCAAATGTAGTGTTTATTCAGAGACTATGATCCATCATAACAGCATTATTTATCACATTTTTCTCATCAAAAGATCACTATCACTACTTTGTTGCTAAGAAACCTCTATTTAGACTTGGGAATGATGATGAAGCTACTTCCTGTTAAACTTTCCACCAATCAGAGCTTAAATTGACAGCAGTGTCCAATCAGGAGCAGCCAAAGATCGACAAGTGGGTAGAAAGTTCTAAAGAAGAAAAATAATGCTCCTCTATGGCTGGAATAAAGCCAAGAAGACGTTTCTGATGCACGACTGAGCTGGAGTTGCTTTAGTGAGGATAGCAGGTAAATAGTAGCAGGAATACCTGGAAATGAGGAAAAAGTGGAAACATGGAAATAGTTTCTATTTTTTCTCCTGAAAGCCAAGACTTGAGAGAATGATGTGAGATGAGAAAAGGTTTGGTCACCGTTGATCTGTGTGTTATTTCTACAAAGTTCTGTTAGTAATAAATTCTGCATCTTCTTCTGGTCCAACTTTATGCTGCTATATCTATTCTTACATTCATTTTACATCATTTTAGCCTCATGATCTAATCACCTAGGCTGTCCTGGAAAAATCGTGTCTGCATGCTGACTGGGTTTAAAAGCTTCAGCTTCTACATTTAGTTTTATATTTTAGAAAAGCAGGCAGACCAGGAATAGTAAAAAAAAAAGGCTTGTAGCTTTAAGAGTTAATATCACCAGCTCTCGTTTACAGATTCAGTGGTTACAAAGAGAGTGAAAAGCAAACAAGAATGGACTGCTGACGCTAAAACATTGGTTGTCAGGTAAATAAGGCAATGCCTCCCTGTGGAGTGGTCCTCTAAAATTCAGAAGGAAGTCAAATCAACACATTAAAAAAAGTGTTTAATGTGATGTAATAAAGTATTTCTGATGGCTTTCTATAATTCAATCAGCTTAGAACAAGTTCTAGCACCGGGTCAACACCAAACAGGGGTAACGGCGTAATAAAGTTGATTCCTTTAGGTTTCAACAATCACTCTTCAGCTTCATCTTCTGATCTAAATATGGTGACTTCTGGCTCAAGCAAAACTAAGACAGTGACAGCTAATTGCTGAAATTTACCTCCACAAAACAATTTGTTACACTACAGTGGCTCAGTCCATTTCTTATACATGGTCTACAACCAAAGACTTGGACAGATCATGGGAGAAAATGACAATAATAAGGTTAATAATAAACATGGCTAACCAAAAACCAGAAAACAAAACCATCACCACAAAATTGCTTGTTGAAATGTCTCTATTAAAACACTCTTTGCCAAACCAACCCATAAAAAGGACAGAGTATTGTTTTTTTAATAAAAACAAATATGGTGGAAGTAAAACAACAAAATGCAGATTGACAAACAAAAAGGTTATATCAGTGAACTCTGAGCAGGTGAGCTTTAAAAGACTAAATGAAAAACATCTTGGCACCGTCTAAGGGTCCAGTACTCTCCTCCTGTAACATAATGAGCACACAGATTACCTAAAATTGCCTGTAAATGGCTTAAAACCACTGGTTTGGTTGAGTGCCATTAATAATATGTAATAATGAGTTAGGATCACTATTTATTATGCACTGATACATCTTGTGAGTTAGGAAATCTGTTTCTCACAGATAACTCGTGCAGAGAAATTAATTGAGAAATGAAGACAAGCTAGCAGCACAGACAGAAAGAGCTGGACAGTAGATATTTAAATCTTCCAGGGACATCATGAGCTCAATAAAACCTCTTCAACAGACTGGAAAATCAAAGAATTGATTCACAAGTCAAAGAAATTGATTGTATCTACATAATCAGTCTGACTTGTACATTCACCGGCACTCGGATCGGCATAATAATGATTAGTATTTTGGCTTTTTGATAATTTGATTAATTGGTCAGCTCATTAAATATTTAGGTTTTAAGTTTAAATTATACTAGTCCACAAAAAAGTCTAACTTTAAGTAGAAATTTTAATAGGATCTGTTTTGAAAACAGTTATCCTTAACCATTAACTGGTCCCAACAATGACAAACAACTGTAGCCTGGCTTCCTTGAAATTTTTCATTTTGATTAGTCATTGTGCACTGGATGTATGCTAGCAGTACATATGCATACTTTTTAGCTAGCTTAGTTACATCTGGTGCTACAGTATGTTGTTTACTAAATAACATCTAGAGTCACTCAAATTTATTAAGAATCATGTCATATGTAGGAGACAAAAAAGATGTGTATGTTTCAAGCTACATCCTCAATTTTGAATCCAGTGCAAGTTAGCCATTAGCTTGTTAGCTGATACTGGTGTAACAATACCAGCCAGATGGAGAAAGTGGCCAAGATGGCCAACATTTTACTGGAAGGGCATCATGGCTGCCATACAGTGAAGAAGCATTGTTAGCCAAATAAACATGTCTCATCCAATCACCTACTAATATAATTTTTGAAGTGCTTGCTCTTTTCAGAATAACTTTCTTTGTAGCAGCCTACAGGGTTAGCAAAAGGCCTTTATTAATGCTGACCATATGATACCAAAATTCTTGTAAAGTTGTGTTATTTGAACTTCTGATGAAGCCAGTTTACAACTACGGCTGGGGAAATCCATGAACAAGTGAAAATTTGTCCAGATAATAATAGTTAAGTAATTCAAATAAATTTGACCCATTTCTTAAATATAGTCAAATTTGGGGTATTTAATCTCAAACACCTTGTATTGTAGTTGTATTAGATGAGTTGACCATTAAATACAAAATCCAAAAAGTCACAACAGAACCAATATTAAATTAAGCAATTGTGAACAAGCTGAAAGAAATCCTTAGCACAGCAGAAGTTTTATAAAACGATATCCCTGGAAAAAGTCTTCACAAATAAAGCCAACCCTTCACTCTGAAACAATGCAGCATCGTGTTGAGCCATTTTAACAGACCACATGAGACACTTGATTCACAAAATTCACATGAACAGGAAATTAATGTGGGATTAATTTCTATAATAAAAAAGTAATGCTAGCACTTTTTTGTGTACAGTTTTCATTCACATTAACAAATTTTTGAGTCTCGAGTCCTGTAAACATTTATAAATCTTAAGATTTTAGTGTAGCTTTTTCCAGAAAATCCCATAAATAAGATGTCTTCCAGGTTGATTTGGACTAAAAAAGCAGAAAGGTAATAAATAAACATTTGTGGCTAAAATAATGACAAAACTTTGCTTCAATTTTATATACGAGATAAACATTTCTGTTTTATTTTTGACTGATTTGCTAGCATCATATTTTTTACAGTGTATTTAGTGTCTTGGAAGACCTTATTTTGCTTTAATAATTTACACAATAATGAAAGTAAAATTTAACAGTAATTTGTCATTTAACAGTAAATACCAATGCTGTTAAATTGTTATTAGATTGTTATTAATGCCAGTAAATTTTAAAAAGGAAGAAATTTTAAAATGGAAGAAAAGTAAATGACTGACAGAAAAATCAACATGGGAGTTTCTGTAAGTTAAAGTTGACATGCAAAGTACGTGGATATAGTGTTTACACTTTAAGTTAGCACATAAGAACAAATAAAGAAAAAAAGGAGTGAAAGGTTCAACTTTGCAGATCTGTGCAGCTGAAATGATGTTTCTGAATGGTATAATGAGCCAAAAGCACCGCGATGCTTCAAAACTACAGGCTATTATACAAAAGCACGGCTGAACTGTGGGACATTTTCTGGTTCAATAAAAAAATTGTTGAATCTCTACAGGAGGAAACAGTTCACATTCATAAATCCAGTGTTGTGTGTTAAGTGGTGAAATGAGGTGAAACACTAAACAGAGAATGACCCCTTGGAGTCATCCTGGATGATGCTTTTTTGCTTCAGAGGCACAATGAATGAAAGTAAACAAGGATATATCACTCCTATGATTTTTCTATCTGTGTGTTGTGACATCTAATTCTGCACCACAAAATCTTTTCTTGTGTTATTCGCTATTTGTCTTTTTACAGAATATAATTGATTTCTGCAACAGATGCTAAGTTATAGTTAGAATAATAATACAATTAGTTAAATAGATGATAATAAAGGTTTAGTTTGCCTTGCTAGCTTGACAGACAGGAGTTGCCTCCACACCAGGCTTCTACATGAGACATGAGTTTTGCATAACCAACCCAAAAAATGTTTAGCTTCATGTAGACGCCACAACCAGGGCAACATTATTCAGGTTTCTGCTCACTTCTTTGACCACAGTCACAGGATTTCAATAAGAAATGGTAAAGATAAACAGTAAGACTTAATGTGCTTTAGGGGGCATGGAAACAACTTTTGGAAAAACCAGTACTTTAGAAAGATTACAATAATGTGACTCATACGACTAGTCAACGCATTGTTGTAATAGCTCAGATGTTCCCTGATATTGAAGTAATTCCCGATGAGGCGCTCCTTCCGTTTTCCTTGGAAGTTCACGTCAGTTAATATTTTTACGCCCTTAAGGTTAGTTTTTGGCTAGAACAACCCATTTTTAAAATTATTATTATTATAACTACTAGGACCCTTTAAAATTGGTTTAATTATTTTTCCCAAGTTCCGCGTTTTCTGTTTTGTCTGCTGAATTCTGTGTTTTACTCCATAACCTTTTGTTTCCCATGTGAGATGTGTCGAATCATGTGGTGGCTGCATAATATCGTCACCTTCCTAAAATAATGGCCTAAGTCATTTCTTTTACAAAACCTGTTTCTTTGCCTAAACCATCTTTTTGTGATGCTGGCCACCTCTGATAATGTCTCACATGAACAGATCCCTCTATCTAGGTCTAAATTAAGACTTTAGATACAAAAATTTGAAATTTTAGCCCAATCTTTTCTTTTAACATAGCTAAATTGGTTTTTCACTTAATTTTACGTGGTTCTTTAAAGAAAATAACGATCAGAATCAGGTTATAGTAAATAGTTAACATTATAAAAGGACAAGTGAAGCATGGTGTGGACGTTCCTCTGTAATATTAGACCCGAAGGCAGCTGGACATGCTTTAACTGTGTGATAATAGTAAATTGTGTGTGTAGGATACATTTGTTTGTCAGATGTTACATTCAGTATCAGTGTAATTCTAAATCTAAAGTAGTAAAAGCAGTCTAGGCCTATATGTGATCATCTGGAAACTTCTTATTTGCGGAGTTTCCTTTAAATAAAACGAGATAAACACTAACTGGTCTTTCAAGTTTAATTTGGGATGTTTTGTGTTCATAACTGGACATTCAGGTTGTTTCAGGGGAATGAAAAAGAAATGAATTAATTTCTTGTAAACTCTCAGCTGTTTTCCTGCTGCAGACTTGCTTAAAAATAAATTATTATAAATTCTAAACCACTTTTACTGATACTTGGTAAGATGTTTGAACTGTGGGTGAACTATTAAGCAATTGGAAAGTTACTCATAACAAGACATGTATTATTAGATTATTATCCTTTTATTTTTTACTAAAAAGAATAAAATGTATTAGCAAAGTTTGCTAAATGTATTATAGATTAGATATAATAATAATTATTTTAGATGTCTGAAAGTTAAAATAATAAGAATTTAAAGAACATTTTTATTCTTTAAATTTATGATAATTTGATCTAGTTCAAGCTTTAAATATATGCCTAAATAGAGAATATTTTTTTTATAGTTTTGATTACAATTAAAAATTTAACCACTGGGAAAAATGTAAAACATTAAAAAAAAATCTCAGTACCCACACTTGCAATGTTTATGATGTATCTGCATGCTGGACATATTTTTTTGCAACCGCCTCAAATTTGGTTCAGATTAGTTTAGAAACCGAGTAAGAGTTGTGTTCAGTGATAATTGGCTGTTAGAGATGTTTGAAATGTTTTATTTTTTCCTGTATGAAATTAGAGAGGATGGTTGTAACATTGCTGCAGCTGCGAGTAGGGTGTCAGAAAACAAAAAATCTAAGTATATATATATATATATATATATATATATATACTTTGTTGTATATCCCTTAAAGGTCCCATATTATGCAAAAATTCACTTTCTAAAGGTTTCCTAACAGTCATGTGTCCCCATAGCCTGTTTATGAGGCCCAAAAATGGGAAAATTCTGTCGCCTCTCTCGATTGCTCGCTTCACTTTTTAGCGAATGTTTGCTCAAACAGGTGAATCTGAGATCTTTGTGACGTCACAAAGGGAAAAAACATTCCCCCCCCAGCAGTGGATACTGTCATTGACCCGTTCCCCGGCTAGCAGAGCTTATCCTCTAAAATCACAGAATAGGCACCAGCGAAAGCCTGATCCTCTCCCTTGAGGGGTGTGAAGTGGGCGTGGACAGGCACCACTCATGAACATTTAAAGGTTCAGACACAGAAACAGCCCGTTCTCAGTAGAGCTCAC
>JBAMHW010000008.1:30045088-30057822 GCA_037177495.1 Rhadinocentrus ornatus
TTTTCAAATCCCAGAACAGTTTAGGCCCAGAATACATCTGTGATATGTTCAGAGAATATAAACCTAGCAGAGCTCTTAGATCTAAAGACTCTGATCAACTAGTCCAGACCAGAGTCCAGACTAAACATGGAGAAGCAGCATTTAGCCGTTATGCTGCAAACAAGTTGAACAAACTGCCAGTGGAGATTGCCTTTTACTACATCTACTTATTTGTAATGCTTTTAATGTTTAATGTTTCAACTACCAAAAAAGAAAAGAGAAGAAAATATTAAGAGGCATATCGTGCATCCCTAGGCATGACCAGGCTAGATTTATGGTCAATTGTGGGTAATGAAGACAGACCACAGTGTGTTGTATGTCTCAAAATATTTGCACCCAACAGTATGAAGGAGCGAAATAATCGGACCATTTCATTTATATGATCGCGGAAAACCCAGATCGGAATTGTGATTAAAATTTGATTAATCGCACAACCCTAACGCTTCTTGGGGACTCGTCATCCTAAACACAAAGAAAAGACTGTTGATTAATTTAGAAATAAACTACTCACCTATCATATATAGCAGAGTTGTTTTACTAAAGCAGCATCGGTCTTTTTGAAAGCTCAACTCACCAGAAATAGTTTGCAGAGATTCCTGGTTTAAAAAATCTCCCACCATAACAGATGAGTTGATCATTCCTTCTGCCACTGACATGGTTTTGACTGTAGTTATAGGAGAAGCAGCCAATAAACTAAAGACTATTTCGTGGCACATTTCTTTATATGTTTTTTTTTAAACTTTGGGGTGCATGTGGTACTGAGATCGGGGGGGGGGTTGACATTATTATAGTCAATAACAAGGGGGTCCTGCAAAACATAGTTTGGGAACCACTGCTGTATGGGCTAAGGAAATGTGATGGCGTGAGAAACACTAGCAGGAAGCATATTTAGCCTAGCTGTTTGGTATAGATGTAAGTAAGAAGTTATTCTATCATAATTCTAATATAAACGGCAGCCTGCTACCTATCTCTTCTATCCCTGACGACAGTTATGACTCTGATCATTTGTTGGAGGCTGCAGTTCTACCGACTCAGTAGAGCGGACGTAGATAGAATGTAAGTGTTGGAAATTTTTAATGCTATAGGTTCTGTATGTTTATTAATGATTGTTGAAGCTCCAGATTAAGCACTGCGGTGTCTGTGGCGTAAACTAAACGGTCCTTGATCTGAAAACTGATTAGGAAACACCGCTGGCTAAAGAACCGGTCCGATTCCATGGTACCGCTGACTGAGCCGTAGCTGATTGTACATCAGCAAAGTACCCATGAAGTACATAAATACTGTTTGCTTTCAAGCCAGCAGTGGCACTAAGGCATTTACCGCCTGGGCTCGGACGCTGCTGTGAAGAGGAGGAGGAGGAGGGAAGAGAGAAATGTTTTAATAAAAAGTTTCGATAAAAAGTTGGCTGCATCCCTGTTTTAGCCTCTTCATTACTGCATTTCATATTCTAAATGATTTATAGTATAACCAGCTTCCTGTTGCCAGATGTGAACTGTACCAGTGTAAACACCATGAGAACAGATGTACATGATGTAAAGTACTTTAATTCAGTGAAGATATCTTTGCACATTTAAAAGCTGTTTTATTAGTGTTTTAAATTGTACTTTATACTAAGAGGTATGGGGGAGACCTGCAGCGAAATGAACGTTTGCTGATGGTTTCTATTGTTATCTACTCAGGTCGACTAATACAGTGTAGACCACAGTACTTTGTTACACCAATGAGGCTTTTTAAAGGCATTTAATATCATAAAGTATGATGACATGCAAGCACGTCTGTGAACATGATTTTGGATTTGGATTTTGGAAGAATTTGGACGGATTGTCCTGAAAAAAAAAGTATATAAACGGAGTGGTGCTGCCATTGGGCAGCATGTAGGAGGGTGAAATACCTTAAAATAAATAAATAAGCATATGTTCTAACTCATGTTCACCCATTCGGAGGAGGATCCTGCATTAGCGTTGGATGCAGCGTGGTTTACAGGTGGGGTTAAGTAAGGAGTAAACAAAAGAAAGTGAAATCTAGAGTTGGAAATTCATTCTGTAAATTAAAGCGGCCGAAGAATTGCCGTCAAAGGCTGGTAGGTCACTACCGATAAGTGCAAAACCCACTACAGAGGGTAGTGCTTAGTGCGCACTACGCACTACCTTCCAGTGCACTCACGTAAGTGCACGGTTTAAGACACACTCAAGGTTTACTACATATCTGTGGAAACACAGAATGCTAATTGTTCTAGCATTTGGGCTGCTTTGGAGCCAGACGTTTAGTTAACGTGAAGCTCTGATACAGCAGGGCAAGAATCACACTGAAGCAAGTTAACACAATGATGACCTGGCACAGAAAAGGAGAATTAAACACTGAACAAGGAGCAGGAGCAATCAGCAAATACCAGGTATGACTCTACAAAATAAGACAAAAAAAACAAAAACACACAAACTCAAATACAACAGAAAGCAAGGAACAGAAATAAAAACTAAGTAAAATCCTATAAGCCATGACATACTCCACAATATCAACATAGTATTCATGCTTTAGAGTGGGCAGCTAATCATCTGAGATATTACTACAGTAACCGTTTTAGCACAGAAAGCCGAAGTTAATGTTCATTCCACTGCTAAGCTAGCTAGTATTAGCTTAGCTTGCTAACAGGCTGGTCCTAATGGAAAGAATGCGCATGTGCTGTCACGTCACTGTGGATTATCTCCACCATTTTGCGGGCATCTGGCTACTGTTTCCATCCACATTTTCAGGTTTCTCACCAGTAAACTGTTAAAAACATGTCTAAAACACGCTAAAAACAAATGTCCTTATTGCTATAAACCCACAAGAGAAAGAAGAGTCATTTTAAAGCAGAAACACTAATTATTAATAAATTAGATCCTTACAATCTGCTGAACAATGGATGAAGTTCAGGTTTCGATGTGTTTGCACCTGTTTCAGCCTCAGATGTTGGTGTTATGTTTGGTGGAAGTTCCTACTCCAGTGTCAGCCACTTTGACTTAGTAGATCCTTCTTTGTCTCCACTGCCATGTCCAATGTGCACATTCACTATGCTTAAGGAGAATCATGAGAATCTCTTTCACTGACTGATTTGGCTGATTTAACATGGTTCTTTTATGTGGAAAACCACAAACAATAAAACAATAGAACCGCCCCCCAGAGGTGGCAGAGATTCATGGATACTCCTATAATTAACTTCCTACTTTCAGCATGATGTCAAGATCCTCAGAAATACTTTTGAGGTAATACTAAGGTTAACGTTATTTTTATCTCATCCACAGCAAAAGAAAAAGAAAAAAAAAGAAAAATAAATAATTTTCTAAGAACACCACTTTTTTTGTTGTTGTTTTTTTTACCCATCACATTTCATAAAAAATGTTTAATACAATTTTTGTTACCAATGATCAACAGTCCCTAACCTGACTGCCCTGATGACCAGTTTCAGTGTTGGGATCATCTCCTCCATGAGGATGTCTGGGGGGAAGCCCCGCTCCTCTAAGGCTGGGTCTGCTAGGGCTCCAGCATCTGATGGGAAAACACAAGAGAACACCAGTGCAGCAGCTGCAAATCAGCTAACAGAGGTTCTCAGCCTTTGGGCTTGGATTCCTACCTTCAGAGTTCTGGCGGAGTGTGTAGGCCTTCATGCGGAAGGCAGTGCGGAACCGTTCTCGGTTACTGAAGCCGGCAGGTTTGGACTCCTTGGAGGGACTCTCCTCAATGGAGTCGGCGTTACCTGTGAGCTTCTTGGCCATCCCAACAGATGGTCTTGCATTGGGAAGGCGAACACGTTCCAGTAAACTTAGTTTCTGGCTGAAATCGGAAAGAAGAGAAAACCATTAGTTTGGAAGATAAATCTATCTTTTAATGGCTTTACGTTACGTTGAATCCCAGAGGAACCAGAAGCATACATATTTAGTTGAAACTAACCAAACCCGGTCCATTTATGAACCTACAAGTTTTCACTGAGTTATTCCAGAGCCTAAACAGCACATTCTATGAAGCATTTTTGTGTTTCCTTTCAGCTGTTCATGGGTTTACTGTATTACATAAGTTCATGGTCTGCTGTCTTAACATATCAGTGTTGCTAACCAGGCAAAAAGGAAGCCTTAGTGAGCTGAAGGAGATTGGTCTCCTTTATTGTCCAACGGCTGACAATATTTGGCAACACAAAGACAAGAGCTTCCTGGGTAAAATAAGACTCCTGTGTGCTTTAGAAGAGGCAGAGAGGCGGGGTAATCGGAGCCGACATCAGCCTAAACAAGGCCTGTGAAACGTGGAGCATTCTCAGCGACTTAGCTCCCACAGCAGATACACAATATGAGTCTCTATGTGGCCTCGGGGCAGAATGGGGATGGCAGATTACTGCGCTGAGAGGCTGCAGAATAGGAAGTTTTAAAGGAAGAGAGAATCTCTTTTTGACTGCTCCTCAGCCGAATAAAGAGCAGAAAATGAGATGTGATTATCCCTCAGATCTCTGTAAATGAGGCAACACAACAGGAAAAAGCTGCTTAACTCCCACAGCTTCCCAAGACAAGCATTTTGGTTTACAGTGCTCGCATTAATCTGCAGCGAATTAGCCGTAAAACAAATGTAGAGGCTTAAAAATACAACAATTTCATCTGAAGTTGGAAAAGATGTTCTTAAAATGGAATTGAGTTAATTCCCACTACGTACAACAAGATTTAATCTGACTATATTTTAACCTTCATAGAGATAAAACAAACTACAAAGATGTCTATTTACTTAAAGGAAAACAGATAAAAGCTCTATTATCACACAGCGCACTAAAGTCCACACACTTATACACAAGGTTACTTATCAGCTTGTTATTGGACATCACTCCGCTGTCGTAGCTCTGGCCGTCGTCCTGCTCTTCACTCAGAGCAAAGATAACATCAGGGTGGTAACTGTCCAAGCCGCTGATCCTACAACACAATTAAAACTCTCTCTTCTCCTCTCAGCCTTTATTTCACTCCATCCCTCAGTGTCCTTCCAAATCTTTCTGCCGTTTTTTGTTTCCTCAACTCATTATTTTCTCTATTGTCCTCATATTGAATAGAACAAGCATCTAGATAAGAATTTTACTAATGATGTCTGCTGCTTATTTTCATACTGTGGTGGAAATTCAACCCTTCAGTTCACCCTCTATCTCCAGAAGTCTGAGTGATCTGAACTTCCCTCCTCTTGACACTATCGGTTTGTGTATCAGAGCTCCTGTTGCTGCTGCTCAGCAGCTTTTAGCAGCAGAAACTCAATCCTGAGTGTTAAACGTGGCAGCTGGTAGAAGGTGTTGAAGCAGAACACCCTACTGTAATAACCATGCTTTGCCAGCCTAAAGCAAGGGCTTAGCAAAGTGCTGCACATAGTTTAGACTACAACCACTTTTTTACTTATACTTTATAATGTGTGCAAACAGCTGCTCTATGTGCCTTTAATTGTCACCGTGGAGGCAATAAATTGTCAATAAAAACTGATCAAAGCATTAAATTTTAGGCAAAAATTGCTCCCAAACATTAATTTGCACCAGTTCATGACGCTAAGCCCCATCCACACAGAGACAAAATGGTATTCTTTAAAAAAAAAAGGTTTTGGTACATATGACACTTTCTCAGGAAGGTGTGTCGACACAATTCCAGTGGAAATGCTGTAGTATCGACACTGCAGCGCTGCCAGAAATACTGGGAACTGGGAAGAAGACATAGAGCATGCTCAGATGCAAGCTACCAGCTATTAAGAAGCAGAAGAAGGTGGTCTGGTTCCCATGATTATACCCATATACTCACTGCCCACACACTTAACAAGTGATACAGATAGATAGATTAAATAGATAGATAGATTAAACCTTAGAAGTGAAAGAAGATGTACTTAGTGACAAAAAATTAGGTAATTTGTGCTCTGTTGTCCTTTAAGGACCTTTTCACATTTTCTGGGAAAATAAAAAACCCAAATCAATGTCCAAAGTGTGACAAAAATACCAGCAGATTTGCTGTCATGTATGGCCTATGAGAGAAGGCAACTTGTTTTATTACATCAAACATCCTCTCTGAAATCTTCATCATTTTTGATGAAGGGACCCGTTAATGTCCCTCAGTATAATGGAGGCAAGAGAAAAATCATCAAACCATCAGACCTGATCTGGGGCCATAATTACTAGATCTAACCGTCATTCATAATTGAAACATAACTAATGGACTTAGTAATTGGTTTCTAAAAAAAATCTCAGCTTAAATGTCATTAACGTTGATGTGAGGGGCAGTGGGATGAGTGGGTGTTCAAAATTAAGAGTCAAAAATTCACAGAGAGATGAATCTGACTCGTGAATTAATACAGGAAGCTATTTAAAAACAGATGGGCTTGGATATTCTGGGAAATGTTCATTAGTCTCATCAGAGAGCCTTTCCTGCGAATTACAGCATCTCTGCAGGAGATCAAACAGCAGTGACCTACCTCACCATGGCCTCCAAGGTGTCCTTCCTTCGATGCACAGAGAGACGAAAGACAGAAGTCATGTAAAGAACTTTAACCTTTAACTTACCTGGTTTGTGCGATAATAATGTGCAAACTAGATCAGCATATTTTTTATGGATGGATGGATTGATCATTATCAAATTTATTTATAGAGCACTTTTAATGCACAAAGTGCATTACATAATAATTTAAAAAGATGTATATAATATTTTTTCTAACCGATTTAAAGAAAACAACGTTTTCCTTAACCTAACAAAACTGTTTAATTCCTAAAACCTGACCGAACAGTGAGCAAAGAATACAAATACCCCAACCCTGGTCCTCAAGGCCCACTGTCCTGCAGGTTTTACATGTTTTCCTCATGTAACACACCTGATTCAAATTAAATGATCTCTGACAAGCTCTGCACAAGTCTGCTATTGACCCACTCATTTGTGTAAGGTGTGTTGCAGCAGGGAAACATCTAAAAGCTACAGGACACTGGCTCAAGAGGCCTGGAGTTGGGGATCCCTGTTGTAAAAGATGGTAAAGTTCAGAGAGGCGTGGCCTGGATGGGTGACAAACTTAAGTCAACTGTGAACTTCAATTTTAACCCTTCAGCCTCCAAATAGAGAATTTGTTGCCTGTTAACAAGAAAAAACCAGTACAGTATGTGCATTTTTTCCATCTCTGTTAATGTACATAAAAGAAGACAAGAATTTAGGTATTTTTTGAGGAAGATCTATGAACTATGATCTATGACTGGTGGATGTGCAGAGATAAATTTGCATCCTGGGGTGGGAACTCTGTTTTAGAAAGAAAAAAACTCATTTTAGTCTAACTCTTTGTTTCCCTGAATCTTTACAACAAAGCAGAATGTACAAAACTGACACCATAAAAATGATTAAAAAGAGTCTTAAATATCATAAAATTATAATTTGATCATGAAATGGAATTTATTCCGTTTCATTGCACCAGGATCAATGAATTTATTCTGACATGTCTCAGACAGAAATCTATAAAAACTTTGAACAACATAAATATACAACAGTGTATGAAGATGGTTTAATACGACTTGCCTGAAACAGGGAAGAGAGATGACAGTCTCATAAAATCTCCAAGTGGCAATAAGGTCTTCTCTGATCGGATTGGTGGAATAATATCGCCAGGCAGACTTGAGAAGACAGAGCAGACAATATCACATTTTTGTTCTGGTTTTAGTCTCTAAATATGAATTCTTTGTGCAAGTACATCAGTTACCAGGGATCCGGGTCCAGAAATTATTAAAACATGCGGATGATTGGATGGCTTCTCACCTGGATGAGGCCAGCCGCTGGATGTCTGCGCTTCTCAAAGTGCTTCTGTCTGTGCTGCTCCTGAACCTTCAGAGCCAAGCCCGAACCCAGAATACCCTGCAGCCAAAAACACAGACAACAATCCAACCGGCTGCTTCTGGAGGATTAAAACTTCTGCAGAACTTGGTGTTGCTTTATACCCAAAGAGATGGTGCAGCTTCATCGTCAGCTTACAGTTTAACCATATGAAATTACGTAAACTTTGACATAGATATTAAAGGTCGCATATTGTGCAAAATTTATTTTCTAGAGGTTTTCTTACTCATATGAGTCATCATAGCCTGTCTCTGAGGCAGAAGAATGAGAATATTCTGTCACCACCTCTCACTTGCCCACTCCACTTTTTAGCGAATTTGTGTTAAAACAGGTGAATCTGAGATCTTTCCCTTCATGACATCACAAAGGGAAAAAATCACTCCTTCTGGCAGTGGATACCGTCATTGACCCGACCCCCTGGCTAGCTGAGCTTACCCTCTTAAATCAACAAGCAAGCACCAGAGAAAGTCGGATCCTCTCCTATTGAGGGGTGTGGAGTGGGCGTGGACAGGCACCACTCATGAACATTTAAAGGTTCAGACACAGAAACAGCCCGTTCTCAGTAGAGCTCACTAGAGCCACATTAAGAATGGCTGACATTTAGGACCAAGGCTGAATTTGGGCTAATACACTTTGAAAACACTGTTGTTGGACCTCTGACACCCACATGTGCTTGTTGAAAAAATGTTTATTATGGGGCCTTTAAGTACTTACTAATACCTGGTTGGATTTTTAAGTACAAAATGCAACAGCAAAACAAAACAATGTTGCAGCTCTCAGGAAAATTTGGGAAAATATTTCTACTTATAATCAACACAAACCCAGGATCAGATCAAAGTAATATGCTGAGTTTGAGTCTTTGTATGGACTACAGTTAGTGTCACAATGGTCGCAAATATGTATTACTTGAATTACAAATGTATAAAAACAAATATGTCAGTTATTTTGGTTACTTGGAAATGTGTGTTCGAATCCATCAATTTGAAAAAGTAATATGACTTCACACATAGACACACCTCACAGATTTGACCATTTGCGTGTTAAAAAATACCTTCCTGCGCATACAGTGTGTTAAATGATCATGCATGCAGGGTCTGACGCACACACATCAGACTACGTTTGTGCATGGATAAACATGCTTATGCATGTGAGACTCTTCATAGTTCCACAAATAGATGCTGTGTTTAATTTCTGGTAGACATAGATAATATTATTTCTCTCTATGGTTACTTTAAAGTAGGCAGTGACCTGTCAACAAATTATTTTACCCTCATTTTCATTGATTCAACTTTTTTTTTCTTCTTTACACCAAAACTATGTTGCTTATATGTCTGTTTGCCTCCTTAGAAACTGCAAAAAAAGGAGACTTGCCAACCCTCAGCTGTGGTAGGTTTACCCTTTGAGAGATACAACACGTTAAAGAGAAATCTTCGATATAGAGTAACTACTCCTGCTCCTAGTGGACAAACCTGGAACTGCACCAATGGCATAACATTAAGACCTGCAGGCAAGTTTCACCAAATTTTCTGATCATCGCAAATGTGAAAACAATTATGCTACTAGATTATTTTTACTCAGCTGGACTGACATGAAGCCAAACACTTTCTTCCAGATGAATAAACTGAGCCTACAATTTATTGTTGTCAGTTTCACAGCTGTATGCTGAGACATTATGGCAGGCTAATGTATGAGCTGGTCAATGTTAAATAAAAATATGAACAGAGCCTTCTGTCTGTACTCTGCATAAATTTTGTGTGTACTTCAGTACATTTTCAGAGAGCTTGTGGATGTGTGGCGGCAGTTTAACAGTACAGCCAAAGGAACAAAGAAGAAGAGAATAGAACTGGTAGCAATGGTATGGAACTACAGACATATCTATGATATATCTAGGCTTAGGGATGGAGAACCATCATCATGTCTGCTATTCTCTGAAAATCACCTTGGAACTCTGATCTCTTTACTGTCCTCTAGTGGATAAATTGCCAAATAACCACGCCAACTTTTAAAAACACATGGGGATCATGTAGGCAATCACGTTTAACACAGCTTTGAGCAGAACTTCCCATTATCAAATGTAAAATGAGCATAAATGAGCCCTTACAGCACCTGCCCGCTATTTTCCAGTAAACGCTGATCAGAGCTAGAACAGATATATTTCCAACTCCAGGTTCATTTTATGCAGGGCTGAAAACCTCTTAAAAACTTTTCATATTGCACTCAGCTGTAAGTGGGATTTTTTTTACTCTAGATTTACTTTATGCTGATAAATGTACCAATAATGTGAATAGAAATGTGACTCAGTGACATAAGTGTTTCTACTCTACCCAGTTTGTAAATAAGGCTCAGTGACTTTCATTCTTTATGAAGTATGTTCAGGAGGATAAACATACCGCAGGTAAAGCGAAGAAGGACACACCGATCAGAGCGAAGGTGCCGGCTAACAGTCTCCCAGCCCAGGTCTTTGGGGTTTTGTCTCCGTAACCGATGGTGGTCAGTGTGATCTGTAAACATAGACAACACCTTGTGGTTTAAGTGATGTTGATCCCAACAATCTGCCAGTCTCCCTCAGCAGAAGGAGGTTTCTTTGAAGAAACTTGGCTGTAAGATCTGAGACTTCACTATTGATCCACTGAAGGGCACACGATCTCCCCGATGGGCAGCTGAGCCTTGTGGTTTGGTCGAAGATTTGCTCGCCATCACAGAACTTGACCATTTACCCTTTTAGCTGAAGGACGGTGGCTCGATTGAGGCCATGCTGGACAAAAATGCGTCAGTGATTCTTTGACCGGAGGAGGTTGTTAAGCATGAAGCTCCGCAAACTGCAGGCTTCCCTTCCTGCTCGTCCTTCAGTCTGCAGCAGCCAACCCTGAAGCTGTGAATGTCCAACATTCCTATTATTACATGCAAGAAGCAAAATGTTGGCAAGTAATAGCTGATCATTATTTCTTGGCTGAAGACCAGACAGATTTCCTCTCACTGGCTGTCGGGGTCAGATGGTGAGAAATTGCTTGACTTCTAGGAGTTAAGGGACCAAAGTGTCGTCCACAGAAACAGTGACAGAAAATTCACATGAAGCCTGATTTTTCTCATTATTTCCATTTCATTTATTACCTACATCCATTTATTAGCTTTTACCACCAAAACCAATCCAGACTTTTCCCTTTCCGTTCATCCAGGATTGGAAAAGTCTCTAAATGACCTAAACTAATAGAAGGAAACTATTATTTTTTAACCACATTATGAGCAATAAATTGCGCCCATCTCAGCTTGTTTTTGGAATAGGTTACTGGCTTAAAATACAAAAGACAGTAGATTCACCTCAACTTGGTCGATCTGGGGTTACAGGAGTCTCCAACAGGAAGGAACCTGGATCATTTGAACTACGTGGCTCATACGAACCTTGCTGCATATAATAATAAGATCCTGGTCATCTAACGGTCAGTTTCCTGCTCAATAATTGTCATTTTAACATCAAATGTGATCACTTACTACTGTAAATTGCACAGGGCTTTTCCTGGTCTGTGTAATGGTACGTACCAGCCCCCACCACAGCGCGTCGGCATAGGTGTCGAAGTCCTGCGGTTTGGACTGGGCAGTAGGGTTTTCATGGTCAGACATGTTCACAGAGACATCGTCCTTCTCCACCAGGTAGACCAGGAAAGACGCCAGGATCAGAGACAGGAAGCCGATGTACCAGGCTGTGATGAGCTCCTGCAGACACACAAAAACCACATGAACCAGTAAAGCTGAAAAGCTGATTTTTCAGCAGATGTGGCTTTAATATTTAGAGTTTTTAGCTATGATGTGTCGACTCGGCACATAAGAAGTGTGTTTTTAGAGAGCTAATAAAAGAATCTTTGAATCAATAGATGGACAAAGTGACACATGAAAGTACATCCTCTTATTTTTTATAAATCAGGTACCAAAGAGTTTAATCCAACCTCGGATGAACAATAACTTTTGTTTGTAGAAGCTTTTTTATCTACAAAAAGTTGAAGTAAAGGTTTTCTGGATGGTGTCATCAGTCTCTCTCATGGTTGTGGAGGAGTTTTACTCCACTCTTATTTTCAACGTTGATTCACACGAGGTTTGCAGCCTTGGTTCCTGCACCTCTCTGAAGGTCCCATCCCAGCATCTCAGTTTCAGGTCAGGACTTTAACATGTCAACAGCTTGATTCTTTTCTTTTCCAGTCATTCTGGTGTAGATCTGTTGCTGTTTGGGATCATCGTCCTGCTGCGTGAGAAGGTTTCAGCAAAGCTTTAGCTGTCGGACAGATGGACTCGCATCCGACTCCAGAGGAGTTTATGATCCACTCAATAACTACAGAACAAGCCCAGATCATTATCCCTCTGCCACCGTGCTGATAGCTGCTGTGAGGTGTTGGTGATGATATACTGCTTGTTTTTTTCTGCATTCTGACCCAACATGTCCAATTGTCTAACATTGTTCCAGAAGTCTTGTAATTTGTTCAGACGCAGCTTTGCTAACAAGTCATGCTGCCATGTTCTTTTTAGAGTCAAGAGACTTTCTACTACAACTCTTCCAAACAAGCCATCTATAGTTCAGGGTTTTTCTAACTGGACTGTGATGAACTTTAACATTTAACATGCTAACTGAGGCCTGAAAAATCTGAGATGTAGAGCTTGTTTATTTTTTATATTTTTTGTTTCTCTGATTATTTATTGGACTCAATTTGCCTGGACGTCCATTCCTGGGAAGACTAGAAGCTCTTCTGAATGTGTCGTTAATAATATTTATGTCCGTGTACGACGGATATCTTAATCTCCATCGACGGGAAGCTATCCAGCCTCGATGCCCGGCTCGCTCTGCTGGAAGTTCTTCACCGTGAGTTTCAA
>JBAMHW010000008.1:30084802-30101187 GCA_037177495.1 Rhadinocentrus ornatus
CTCACTGGTTGATCTTTGGCTGCTCCTGATTGGACGTTACAGTCAATCTAAGCTCTCTGATTGGTGGAAAGTCTGACTGGAAGTGGCTTCATCATCATTTCACAGAGTCTCTGAATACACACTGCATTTTGTGGCTGGATTGTAAACCTCCTGGACGGGATACAAATACCTGGAAAAAGTTCATAGATCACCTCATCAGAATTTACTCCACAGAGCTACACACCACCGTTCCTGAGAAACTGTTGATGATATTAAAGATAATGCTTGGGAGAGAGCACTAGTAGAGTTTGAAGGGTTAATAAAGTTACTCATTTCTTGTCTTAAAAACACACCGGGAGCACCAGGAGGAAAACGTCCGATGGCATTTACACTGGATAATCTTCATTATATCTCTTAGTTTCATTCCAACACGAAGCAGATCTTCATCCTCAGCAGAGCAAAGCTAAAGCACCAACAACAGATCCAAGATCAGCCCTCAGCTCAGACTGCGCCCCAGATTTCTGCCCCCACGTGCCTACAAGCTACAACATGAAGACCTGAGAGGCAGAAGAAATAATAACTGTTAAACAATTCAGGAAAGTATCAGGAAACAAGGAGGAAAAAGTAAAAGCAGTTGGATTTTGTCTGTTCGACCTTTCACTGCCAAGGTTCACCACTAACTCATCAATCAGCCGCTCTCCTCTCACTCTGAACTCATTCATCAATCAGCTGTCTGTCACTCTCACGCCCTGTTTGGAGGTTATCAGAAAAATGAAGTGAAGATGAAGCACACTATTAAACGTCTGGGGACACAAGAAGGAGGGGCTCTCGCTCACTCTGGCTTTTTAATGAGCCGACATTTGTGTTTGTTTACAGAACTTATGAAACCAGACATTTTGACCCACTTCCGAAGCCACAAGCTATTGTCGTCTCCCGCAGGCAGAGCGTCACTACGACCAGCTGTCTGAAAGTGAGAGCGGAGGAAATGAAAATGAATGTGGAGCTGCATCCCAGGACATAAATGATATTAGGAGGGAGGTTATTATTGGCAATAGAGACTCTATTACAGCAGCCCTCACCTTCAGGATCCATTTTTTCCCATTACAAGGAGAAATTAAACCATCCCACATTTATCTTTTCAGATCAATAATAAGTCTCCATGATGCTTAATCTCAGTCTTATTCCAAGACAAGAAAACATGTAAGTAAAGTAAGTAAAACTTTATTTATACAGCACCTTTCAAGATATAAAATAAAGAGCTTCACAAGAGCCAACAAAGAAAAAAAAATTTTTTTTTTTAAATCATTAAAAGCAGTTTTTAAAAAAAAAGGTTTTTAACTGGCTTTTATAAGCGACCGCAGCTCACTGATCAAGTCCAAAGCAAGAGCGTTCCAGAGTCTGGGGGCCACTGAACAGAAAGCTCCGTCTCCTTGAGCTTCCAGCTTAGCATGGGGAACCACCAGCAGGCCCTGGTCACAGGACCTCGGGGACCTGCCAGGGAGACATGGGTGCAGAAGCCCGCTCATATAACCTGGCTCCTGTCTGTGAAGCACTCGCCAGCCACTAAAAGAATCTTAAATGGCCGTCTAAGCCGGAAAAGCTCTCGCTCCTAACCTAGCCCCACTTACTAGGGTTACTAGAGTTGTAGCATCCCTACACTCTTGTCCATTGTTTCATGTTCCACCAGCCCATGTAGGCGGAATGGTGGCATATCAGGAAGAAAGGACCACCAAGGACTCAAGGAAGAGCTGGAGAAAACCTAGAAGATGAAGGCAACGCTGGTACCGGCAGTCAGTGGAGCACTGGGGGTCGTGACCCCCACACTGGAGAAGTGGCTCCAACAGATACCTGGAGAAACATCAGACATGAAGATACTGAACAGGACCCTCAAGCTCCCAGGACTCGGGAGATGTTTGGGTGAGGGACATATATATATTAGAGGCGGGCGACATATCGAGTATACTGGATGTATCCCGAGACGTTTTCTGTGTTATGTAAACATCAATTAAAAACTATCGCAGCAGCGTTTTAAGCGTCTACGTGGGTTTTTCTTCGTAGCGATCTTTCTGCTGGGTGGAGTAAAGCCCCGCCCCCCCATCCAGAAAACTCTCCTGCCCACATGTGCGTTGTTGTTTCAGGAGACAGGAAGAAGCACAGCTAGCTGTCTGGCTAGCTTACGATTGTTAAGCGCTAGAAGCTAAATTCGAGACATACATTTTGAGCAGTAATTTCCTTCAGAGATGCCGACAATGACGAGGACACTGCTCAGCTCTGCGTGTTTCCCTCTTCGTACACCGGAGCAGAAAACAGCGTTACCAGATGTTTTTATTAAAGCAGATGTTACTGTTTGTTTTACAGGCGATTGATGCGACAGTTTCTAACGTGCGCTCCACGTGCACACAGCATGTCGAGACATGACGTGATGTAATTACACGTCAACACCAGAATAATTATAAATAAAATAAAAATGTTTAGGTTTTATAATGAAGGGAAATAATATAAACCTGTTCTAGAGGAAGGGGGACCCTAGATTACTTGTGATCTGGTGGAAAATAAAAAATAAATAAATAAGATAATATCTGAATATAAAATAATTGAAATAATAAATATAATATTTGAGTATTATAAAAATTTACTTGCTCTTCTTATGCTGGGGGTTGAGGTGCCCATCTGATATAAACAGGGTTTTATTAAGTTTATGAGAGCAGGTCTCAGGTACAGTGAAGTTAAATTAAGTTAAATTTAGCAGAGTTGACATAAATCCTACTGTTGTGGTTTTTATGCTGATATATGCACACTCAAATAAACTCAGTCCTACCTATCAAGTCATCGTTTATAATTATGATCTAACAAAGATAACTTTTCTGTATTTGTATAAATTTGAAAACTTAAGCATGGACAGAGACTTGAACCTGTCAGACCCATCAGATTTAATTCAGATTGATAGAATCCTGCAGGCTTTGTTTCCGTCCATAGCTGTGCTATTTAGCAGGACCTTTTCATTGACTGCATGTTATCAGCACAGAGCCTGACAGGATCTCCGAGGACCTTTCCTGCCAAAGGCTGTAATTTGTCACCTTAGTGCCCTTGAGGCTGGGGAAGCCATTTCTGGCTTGGCAGAAGGCAGTGTAAGCACTCAGCGTCTGCCGGCCTGCAGTTCTGTTCATTAGCACAAAAACGCCTCGGCTAGCTGACGCTAATGTCTAGCTGTCACTCCGTTGGACCATGCGGACAGATGGAAACTTCTTTTAACAGCTCGTCCAGCGATGGAAAAGCTGTGCTGATCTGCCTTGATCGAGCAACTCATAATACACAGCATGAGTAAATCCAGGGTGACCAAACATCCTCTTTTACCTGGACATGTTCTCTTTTTGAGAAGGTAAAATAATGCGTCCAGCTGGATTTTGCTCTCTCAGCCTTAAATACGTTTACATCGGACTGCTTTGCATTATCCACTCTCTAACAGCAAGAAACAGGAGAGGAAGGGGGAGAGGAGCGAGCCGCAGCACAGAGGACTGTTACCTGGGGATGATGTCACGCCACCTACCGCCCGGAATTACCACACAACTCAAACACATCATAACTTTACTGCGGAGAAAGTGCGCATGAATCCCCCTTCTCATATATTCTGGGATGGGTTTTGCTCCCATGGAGGGTGAAAGGTTTCAGCTCCCTCCTTTTCTCTGCGTTTAACACATTAGTAAGACGAACTGAAGACCAGGTTCATGTTTTAGACTGATGGCCTTGATGCCTGGGGAAGAAGCTGTTCAGGAGTTTCAGATCTGAGTGTCCAGAATCCAGTGAAGTTAGAAAACGCTGAAACGTAAATGTAAATTCACCAGCTACTCCAGGGTTTCCAGAGATGGTCTGGAGAAGAGAAAATATCCAGTGAGCAGCAGTTGTCTGGACCAGGATGTCTAGTTGATGTCAGAGGTCAGAGAAGAATGGACAGACTGGTTGGAGATGATAGAAAGGAAACAGGAAGTCCAATAATCACTGGTTTCAACCAAGGTCTGCAGAACAGCATCTCAGAACACACAACACGTCCAACCTTGAAGCAGATGGGCTACAGCAGCAGAAGACCACACCGGGTGCCTCCTGTCAGCTAAGAACAGGAAACTGAAGCTACAATTCACACACACTCACCAACACTGGACAATAGAAGACGGAGAAACGTTGCTGGACTGATGAGTCTCCATTTCAGCTCCACATTCAGACGCTAGGCTCAGAATCTGCTGGTTTCCACAGTCACCAGATCTCAGTCCAGTAGAGCAGCTTTGGGATTCGGTGGAACGGGAGATTCTCATCATGGATGCAGCAGCTGTGTGATGCTGTCACGTCAATATGGAGCAAAACCTCTGAGGAAGATTTCCAACACCTTGTTTAATCTATCACACCAAGAATTATAACAGTTCTGAGGGGAAGAGGGGGCAGCGTTGCCAACTTAGCGACTTTGTCGCTACATTTAGTGAGTTTTCAGACCCCTCTAGTGACTTTTTCATGACCAGGCTGAAAATGAAGCGTAGAAAGCTGCTGTTGGCTGATCCCGTGCTGGCTTTCCGTCAGGTATTAATGCCTATTAATAAAGAGTGTGGAGGAAAACATTTAGAAAGTTAAGTGTTGTGAAATGTTGCGGACTCCTAATTAGAATCTGCACTTAATAAATTAAACTACAAAAAAAAAAGAAAATATTAACCAAAGTATTTTTATTATTTTTGCTTTTTCCAACATGTTTAAGTTGTCTTTTCTTCAACTTTTGCTTTTCCCACGACATTCCTCTCCACGGCAACCTCCATTACAACTATACGTACCAGGCTATCATGCTATTAGCGACTTTTAGGACAGCAAATAGCTACTTTTCTCACTGAAGAGTTGGCAACAGTGAAAGGGGTCCAACCTGGTTTCTACCAAGGTGGACCTGATAAAGAGGGTGTATTTCTCAGGATATAATTGTTTTTCTGGTCTTTCTCCATGTTTTCCTCAGTTAACGACCACCTCTGTTTATTTTAGTCAGCAAGATACTCTACGTATGCACCTTAATATTCACGCGGTAAAACAGCTATTTTTAGCTGGACGTCACCTTCCGATCTATCAGAAATCTGAAAACAAATGCCCTTGAACGTCTGCTCCCCATCTTGTTTGTCTGACTTCAGTTGCTAACAGGAGTGGGCTCAGTGGACCTTAGTGGGCTGGTGCAGGTAATAAAAAGGGCTTGAACTCATTTCAGACGGGAGGTAAACTATGTGGCTGCATCAAGTTTAAACTTAATAAAGATTTCTCTGAACTGTGATTGATGCAGCGCAGCTCTGCAGGAGTTGAGCAACAAAACGTTGGAGTTAGTAATGAGCATCGAAGCTCTGCTCTAAGTGAGTTGCTTTAGTTCAGAGCGAGCAAAGATGGAGGTCTGGGACAAATGTTCCCATCCTGCAAGACAAACGGGGAAGAAGTCAGGCTTTTTTTCCACTTCCAGGAACCCTGATTAGCAGATGATTATCTGTTTTCTACTAAATATTGATCCTTCGGCCCTCAAATAAATCAGCCTTGTCTTGTTGGTGAATTTAACATTCGAGTAAACAAACTGTTTGTTTCCTGGTTAAAACAAAAAACAACCAGTGGGCACACCGTGTTCGCTTCTAATGGATGTTTGTGGTCAGCAATGGCAGATCTGCGAGGTTTTTTCTTTTCTTTTACAGGGAAACTAATGCACCATAAAGGGTAATTACAACTCCCAGTAGGTACCAGATTTACTTAAAGGTTAGGACATTACTTTTACGGAAATGCTCCGATACTGTCAGTCTAAATCTGTGGCGCTGCATCAGTGGAGGGTCCCCCTCTCCAGATCACCTGGGTCGGCCAAATTAGATTTCCTGATCAAATTTACAGGAAATCAGAAAGGGAAGATGAAAAAGAAAGGAGGGAATAGACTAAGATGGAGATCTTTATGTCTCTTTGGTTTCTGCTCAGCTCCATGTTAATGTTTTTCTCTGCAGTTACAAACCCTGTGTAAACCCACTTTTTTAGAGTTAGTTGATAGAGTACTTAAGGATGGAGCATAGGCAGAGTAAATTCCTAATTTTTTCATGAGTAAAATTTTTTAAATTTATAGTAAATGACCCCTTTAAATATATGTGAACATCATCTGTGCAAAAAGTAATGGAGGTGAAGTGAAACAGAGGTTTTAGTAAAGAGATAGCTAGGTGGTTTTCCAGTGAGGTCCTCGTCATCCGATGAGGAATTTGGGAGATAAAACTCTGTCCCACCATCTTTAAAATCATCTCAAGCTCTTCTTCTGAAGTGGAAGGTTTCTTTTGGGATGTCATTTATCCAGAAGCAGCTAAAAAGTGGAGGAAAACACTGCAAACAGGTGGAGGTGTGCAAAACGATACACGCTACTCTGGTTTCGATCGGCTGTGATCCTATAAAATTAATCTGATGTCACCACGTTTACATCCATCTCACCAATCATTGACGGTAAGGAGTTAAATATCTGGGACACAGAATGATCAACACCTGTCTTTGTCTAATCAAAGCCATGTAACCATGTAGAAAATAATGATTTTGGAAGGTAAACTGCTTTCAAGGACTCAGTGCATGTGTTTTTATCCCAGTGGAAAGACATGTGGAGGCCAGTAGTGATGTGCTATGTGCGAAAGAGCCGATGCTTGGTAGTGAATCTGAAGAGCCGGTTCCCATCGAGTGAGAGCCGGCTCCCAGTTTCTTTTCCTTTTACTGCGTGCTTAGCTCTCAGTGCTCAGCCCCAGCTCAGCCCACGGCACTGCTTTGTTTGGATTGCTCCGCATCGACAGGCCAATCACAGGTGAGGATAAAGGATCATACCATTATGTGAAAACAGTAAAGTGGTGGGGGTGGTGGGTGGGAGGTGTAGATGGCACTACATTGTGTGAGACAGCAGACAGCCTATGGAGAGTATGTGAGTGAGTGCGTCATGTCATCAAACCCTTGTCACACAGAGGAGAAACCGGATCAGCCCATCCAAGATGAAGCATCTTATCTTTCTGGATTCCAACCTGCACTGAAGACATTAATGCTGCTTTTATGAATTTGGTTTTCGTTCTGTTTTGTGAATTTGTGTGCTGTTTTTTGTGCAATATAAGATTTTTGTTGAGATAGTAAACACAAGTAAGTGGTTTTGTATCAGAATAAATGCTTAAAAGGAGGCAAATATCAGGCTTCTTGTAAAAATGCTGAACACAAACAGGTTTTCAAAACACAAATCATACATATTTGTAAAGTTAAGGTAAATTATGGGGCTAAAAAGGATGCTAAATTAAGAGACGTTCGGGAGCCAAAAGAGTTGGCTCTTCTTTGGGAGTGAAGCAAAAGAGCCAGCTCTCTGAAAAGAGCTGAACATCCCATCACTAGAGGCCAGACAGCAAAGTTCAGACAGAATTCATGATGTTTTTCAGACGAGAAGCAGAGCTTCCTTTGCTTCTGGTTCAGTGAGTCTTGTTGGAGCCCGATGAGACGTACGGTTTTGTGCTTTCAGTAGAGACTTTGTTTGTCCATGTACATAGGTACACGGTGAACAGGTGAGTCCATAATTTGTATTTATATGTTTTTCCCAGCACCTTTGGAGCATAAGAGGTAGAACATTTTGTCTGTTTTAGTCACAGAAAAATGCTGCGGGACATCCTGTTGTCCTCCGATGGATGAGTTTTTAGTGAATCCAGTGCTGAAGGAGTTAAGACTTGATTGACATTTACTTTCTTATTACTATTATTTAGCTTAATTTCCACATCATTTTCCACTGAATTGATACAGTATTGAGATTAAACTTGTGATTTACACTGCTGGTGGCTGGTCGGTCAAGTTGCTCAATGCTCTGCAAATCAAACACGTTCATCAGGTTGCTGACAGACGACTTCAGCACAGATTAAAGCAGCAGGGTTTCTCTTTACGTGCGTTTTCTCTTCGGCTGAGTTGAACTGTTAACCCTTCAAACTCCAAGCAATGCTTGGAAAAATCCAGAAGCATTATTTTACTTTTTTTCAGACACACAAACTTTCTGCTCACTTGTTGATCTTTGGCTGCTCCTGATTGGACATTAACACCGATAAAAGCACTCAGATTGGTTTAAAATTAGACAGGTCTAAATAGAGGTCTCTTAGCAACAGGTGATAGTGACCTTTTTATGATAAAAATGTGATAAATAATGGATCATTGTGGAGTTAAGATCTAGAGTCTTTGAGCCTACCATCTCAACACAGCTGCTGTGCTACATGTTTAGCTGTGCAGCAGTGGAAAAAGGTCCCCCTCAAACAGTTTCCCACTTCATAATGTTCCCAACACTGTTCAGGCTGATTAAAGAACTGTTTGCAGTAAAAGACAAATTCATACAGTAAAAAAATAAGAAATGTCCTCTTGTATGACCCGGTTCACCACCCAGTGCTAACTGCTCTGCCTTTGTGCATCTTCCCTGCATGATGGAGTTGCAGAACTTGGGATGCACACTTATTGTAAAGCTCCACTGCAGACCTGGCAACACACCAGCTCAGAGAATCAGATTCATTCTGGTGGTGAAGGGCAGAGTCAGCAGTCTTTTAGTGTTCACAGGAAGACAGGCGGTAAGATGTCTTCCTTCCAGTAAACAACGAGCACAGCTTCTCTTAGGGTGTGAAAGTCATTCAGCAGTCACACATCAGCTTCATTAGTGGACACCTTCTCCTCAATCTGATCCTCTACCAGCTGTAAGTGGCCTCACTCAGAGAGAGAAAGAAGCCTGAAGTCTGCCTGACTGAGCTGGAAATCACTGCAATCTGACCTTGGCTAGTCAGGGTGGTGATACCTGCAGCCACAATCATTAATCCTGGCACACAGTGGACATGCAGGACGTCAGGAAGCAGCAGGAGGCAAAGGACAGTAAAGAAATGAACATCTTAGAAATGCGTTCGAAGGTAAGGATGAAGGTTTCAACTGAAAGATGATAAAAAGAAAGTTTTTTATATTTGAACTCTGCAGGAAAAGCTGTGGAAGCGCATCCAGCTGGACACACTCAGTAGTTCCCCATGACAGACGCTGACATCTTTACAACTGCTCTGCGTTCTGCACGTTAGAGGCTACGCTGCACGTCAACGCTGGGAGCTCCACGCTGGTGTCCCACTACAACCTGCACTGCACGCGCTCAGACCGCTCAAACCCGACACCAGGCATCAAAACGATAACTACACCCTCCGAATCACGACCAGCTAGCATTTTTACAGTAACCACCCCTCACCCCCTTTTTTATTATTATGAGTAATAAAAGTTTTGCTGCTGCTGAAGCATAAACAAACCGTGTGCTGGACGTCCTTCCCCAGAGTTTACAGTTACCCCCTGCTAAAAAATTCAGTTTCCAACCATCTTCACATCCATAAATTGATGTTTAAGCAGGTTTTTTGTTTATTTACTCATAATTCATGCTTTTTTTTATTTTAATCATTTCCTTATCATTTGTTCATTCATCAATAATTTATTTGTTAATCGAACTTTTCTCATTTTTCATTGTTCTGCAGCCTGGTTAGCTTCACGTCCTAGTTTATTAAGCAATCATTCAGTCAAATCACAGTTTATTTATACAACACTTTTTTTTTTTTTAGCAAATCTTTACAGAAATGCCAGAAAAAAGCCAGAAAGTGTCTTTGTCAGTTTCTCTGATGCACACAAAAATCATGCACACAAGAAATAACGTTAAAGCGAACAAATAAAGATAAAAATAAATTATAACAACATAAAAATAAAACATAATAATGTTTAAAATACTTTAAAAAGCTAAATTGAGTCACCTAAAAAGCCAGGTTAAAGGGAGGGGTTAGTGTGGTTTGTTTCTACTGTCCACAGGTCTGCAGGAACGTGGTCCATTAGAGAAGGTTTTCTCCTGGATTATGGTTCTAAGTTTTGTCCTGAAGTCCAGAAGGTTCTCAGAGGCTCATAATATAAAAGCAGTTCAGATAAATACTCAAGACAATTAAACTCGAAAACCAGTAAAAAAAATCTGAAAATCTGAAACCGACAGGCCGATGCAGAGACTTTAAAGCAGGTCTTATATGTGCTCTCTTTCTGTACCGGGTCAGAACCCGTTAGCTGGTTCTGGAGGAGCTGCAGGGCTTCAGTGGTTTTCTTTAGGAGACCAGAAAGTCGAGCTTAAAACCGTCAATCCTGGAAGTAATGAAAGTGTGTAAAAGTGTCTCTGCATCGGCTCGAGGGAGAAAACTGCTCTTAGTTCCATTTAGATTTATGTGCATTATGTTTTCCATTAGCCTCCTGTTCTGAAACTAAAAACCATTACCCTGAACGGAAAGACAACATGAGTCATCAAAGACCTCCCTGGACCAGGTCTAAACCCAGTTGTGAGACAGCTTTAACTTTCTGTGTTCAGATGATAAAGTGTCACTGCTGGCATGATCATTAACTCTCTGGTAAGATTCCCATGCGGCACGTTAGGGTCACATCCAGAACCCTGGAGCCAGGATTCTACAGAGGGGAACAGAGAATTTTTATGTTTTATGCAAAGATCACGGAGAGAAACTGAAGATATGAAAACAGCAACAGGATGTCTGAGCTGAATCCAACAGACTCCAGACGTTAATGAGGGGACTAAACAAACAATTGGGAGCGGTGGCGTCTGCGGACACAACCCATTAATAAGCTGCTGCATCATCGACACCTCTTTTAATCCACTGAACGCTGGATGACATGCATTGTGCGTCTCCATGGCAACAGCTGCTCATTGCACTCTCACTGGAGTATCCCTCCATCTCTGCATCACCATGGCGACACCTGCTTGCTTCCCCCCCTGCTTCCCTTCAATCCTGTCAGGGATCACCACTCATACCTCCCTCCTCCGAGTGGGTTTCCATGGCGACGTGGCATGGAAGCTGAGGAGCGGCATGTGCGGCGTGCAGTGCGATTTGATTGGATGGTTTTAGAACAGAATACTCAGCACAAAAGTGAGCTCACGCTCGCCTCCTGTTGCCTTATTTGTTGACATGATTCCCAGTTTATCCGGTTGGATAAATATAATCACTGTGAAAGTTGGAATGCTGTCTGGAATTATGGGATGTAATTTTCTTTTTTCTTTTATGCTCTGATGTTTCAAAGATCCTAAAGGAAAGAAAGAAGCCTCTTTTATTAAATGTAGAGAATTCAAGCAGCTCTCGTCACAGCTGCTGCTCAGATACTTCCAGGTCACTTCACTCAGGAAGGTTAAAAAAAAAGAAAAGAAGAAAGTATCAGACGAGTTTCCATTATTGATTGTTACCACAGGATCCTTGTTACCCTGACAGCCTTTTTACTGAGTGTTTACAGCCCCGTCCTAAAATCAGCCACCAGTACTGACTGGTTTCTAGATCAGAATTTAAATTTCTCCTTCTCAGGGGCGTTTCCAGTCTTTCAGGACATCCTGGGCTGAGTCCAGATTGGATGCAAATTAAAAGACGAGCAAAAGATTTATTTTTTCAATAATAAAAAAGGTGTTATAGTAAACAGACAGTAGAACACCTGAATGATTATTTAATTTCTAGATCCCTGCATGAGAAACCAGTGTGATGTTACATCTAATGCTCAATCTAATATGTCATGTTTTTTGTTTTGGAGCGTTACACTAAATAAAAAACTAAAATAAAACTTTGTTTTTTATTCACCTCTTTTCTCCCTCTCCTTCCACCACAGAGCAAAAAGAAAATTAAATAAATAAATAATAAATAAGTAAAAAGTTTTAAATTAAATTTCTTAAAAAATTAAAAAATATCTGTTTAGTAATAAAAGCATCCAGCCTTCCTGCTTATCTGGAAGGCTGGAGGAAAAGATGGCAGCTAAGTTTAACAGTAAATGTAGGACACCGGTTACAGTTGTAGACTAAACCCAAATCAGCCGATGAGGCCTCTGCTCCTTCTCACATATACAGTAAAGCCGCCCCACCATGCACGAGGCTTCTGTTAAACTATGAAGCAACCAGGCCACGGACTTTCTTCTTCCTCTTGCCACCTTTAGAAAAGAAACAAAGGGACCCGGGGTAGTCCCGTGATGTGCTGAACACCTTCCAATTTTCCCTCGACTCTCCACGTCGAAATATCTGACATCGTTGTCAATCGCGTTTCTCCGTCTTTCTCAGCAGGTCTCTCTGGTTAGAGTTAGGCCCTCTTTCCTCTCCACCCCAAATGGTTAAAGGAGATGGCCGTCCTTCCTGGTTCTGGTTCTAATAGGAATGGAAATTAATGAAGTAGAATGGGGCCGAATGGAAATTGATAGAATTTTAGAAAATGGAATGGAAATTCATTAATGGAATAACTGAAATAAACGAAACTGAACTGAATTAAATTTTAAAAAATTGGACAGAATCAATAGGTGAGGGGGCGGGTGGCCACCATATTGGCCATCCCAAGCACATCATCACTATTTTTTATATCCTTCATGTGGAACCATTTCTGTTCTGCGATGGCCTTTTCAGACACTTTAGCTGTGGACACATCTTCAGATGACTGGCGTGGTCGGGGATTCCCCACCGCTCGTTAACAGGCATCCCAGGCAAAGGCTCGGGCCCTCGAGTGCCGGCCAACTTTGACTCGCCACAGAGCCGTGACAATGAGTTTGCACCAGAGTAGAACCCACCTCCACCCCTCGGTCTTGCTGCAAGTAGGGATGTGTCTTATGTAAACAGAGTGGAGAGGGCGAGTTTATTAAAACGCAAAAAGAAAAGAGATCAAGATAGAGGTCAGTAGTGGAGATAAAATGCTAATTTAGCTCATAATGCCGCTGATCACCATAAACTAAGCTGAGAATCTCTCAGCTGCTGCTGTATAATGTCAACTTCTTTTACTTTATCTGCACAAAAAAGGAAAAAAAATCTAGATACACCAAATATTTAATCTGCTTTCCACATATTGCAGAGGTGCAGGGTTGATCTTGGTGGAAAGGAGTGGTAGCCTTGTAGTTACAGAGGTGGTCTTGGTTCTGGAGAACTCTGGTTCAGGTCATCGTTGTGCCAACAGAGGTGAACCACTGCAAGGCCCTTAAATCCTCCCAACCGCTGGCCAGGTGCTGAAACATGGCCACCCACTGCTCTGTCCATTTAGAGATGAATTAAAAGCAGAGCTGAGTTTCTCAGTTGGGCTGAATAAATAAAAATAATTATTATTGTCATGTTGTTGTTAAAGTCGCACTATGTAACCTTCCAAGGTATAACTCAGCATTCCCTTTGAGGGTGCATTGACGTTCATCATGCACATTTCTGGAGCCGTCCAGCCCAGCAGCATCACCATGATCGGTTCTTCTTCTGGGACGCCGTGTGACGACGCAACCGAGATGTGTACGCCAACCCACAAATCCATCCTGCCCTCCCCTGTGAAAATGTTCCGGCTCCATCACTGGACAGAGTGGAACTTAATGGAATTAATCGTAAGTCAAATACATGAAATTGAAATTTAATTTGTAGAGTTATTAGTCAGAACTTTGACCAATCTATATTTATTGAATGGATAAGGATTCAATGTCTGCTGATCTGATCACAGATCGGATCCTTAACAAAAACTGACCATGCCACGTTTTTATGTTGAGATTTAAAATGTTCACATGTAAAATAAAACTGGAAGAATAAATTCACATTTGTAGATGTTAAAGCAGATTCTAGCGTAAAACTCAGTGGTCTTTGCTCCCGTCAGGTTGATCCACCTTCTTCATTCGAGCCGCCCTCCTCAGACAAACCCTCTTCTCTGATTGGCCGGCAGAGTAACGAGTAGCTTAAATGACATCCATGTCAACTGGTGCATCTCATCCATCATGTTCTATCAATATTCCTGAAATCATTTTAATATTGACACTTTTAGTGCTCTAACAGCTTCAGATGGACAGCCTAAGTCTCCGTAACAAACAGGGTTCATTTGTTCTGCTGCGACAGAAGCAGTCTGGGCTTTCCTCCGTCTCAGTCTGCTGAGTTATTGAATCTAAGTCTGGGAAAACAAGGCGAGAGTATTGAGTGAGCTCCCCGCCTCCCGATGCTGCCTTCAGCTGTCAGTGAGGATGATGAGGTCAGGATCAGCAGTAGCCAGAAGGCAGAGGCGCTTTGCTTTCCAGTTCACTTCGGACTCACATAATCCCCCTTAGTCACAATACACACAATCCTCCTTATAGATGAGTCTGAAGGAAAGCAGCTTCACATGGAGACAGGGCATTTTCTTCCTTCATTCTTCTCCACAGTTGGCACCCGGGAGGCGGGACGATGCGAGGGATGTGGACGAAGAGTTTTCTGCCTCTCGCGATCATCCTGGGACACAGCTGAGGTACCCCCAAGGCTGTTTCTGTTCACGCATGAAAACAAATGACAAAACAAAAATGCAAAGACGTCACTTTATTCCAGCACAAAAAGCTTTTTGTCTCCAGCCTGTGAGCGAGGACATTAAAGCCAGACTTTGCATCCTGAAGGTGAGATGATGCAACCAGCAGGAAGCAGAATGTGAAATCAGTTTGCGGAAGTTTAGGCCTCAGGCTCCACCGGGACACTGCAAGCACGTAGCTCTCATACAAGATGCTGAATTATTAGGATTGTTTTAGTTTAACTAAATGAACAGCTAAGCAGGAAGTACAGCCATGCTAACAGGAAGTACAGCCATGCTAAGCAGGAAGTACAGCTATATTACATTTACAGTGCATTACAGTAATTTAGCTGACGCTTTTATCCAAAGCGACTTGCAATGGTGTTAAGGGTCTTGCCTAACGGACCCAACTGGAAGGTGTTAATGTTGGTCCCCCGGGGAATTTGAACTCTGGTCTCCCACATGGGAGACTGATGCTCTACCAATTGAGCTACACAGCTGCCATACGATGCCGTAAGTACACACACTTTCAATTCTTACATTTTCAGTCTGGTCTTTATAAGGTCTTAATATGAGGTAAAACCTCAGATGTACAACACAGGACCAACTAAAATATGGTCTTATTTCTTGAAGTCCAACATTAGTTTTCGCACAGTAGGGAGTCCACACCTGAATGCTGTGTCAACACGATGCCAAGGAGGAAAGACATCAGCAATGATCTTAGAAAAGCAACTGTTGCTGCGCATCAATCTGGGAAGGTTATCAGGTCATTTCCAAACTATCTGGAGTTCATTCTGATACAGAAAGAAAGATTATTCACAAGTTATAATATTTTAGAAAGCTGCAGATCTTCCAGGAGTGGACGTCCCAGCAAGTTCAGTCCAACAAGCTACGTCTCAGATTCTCCAGGCCTCAGTTGGCATGTTTAATGTAAAGCCTTTATGTAAAGGAACCGATGGGGGGAGGTTTCATTCAGTAACCACTTGTAACCTTCCCTGGTAGGTGGGGTTAAAGCTGGACAGCGATAGATGCGTCGGCTACGCAGACATCGTAGAGGGGTAATTGTAATGAACGTAACACAGCCATAAAGGAAGAGAATGGAGGACATCCAGCAGTTTGTGATGTGCCGAGTCGCACAGGAAGTGATTATTCTTTTGACCAATCAATGGGCTGCAGTGTGTCAAGCTCCACCCTTTACGGTTGGTTCAGTCAGACTTGATCCCAAAAAGCTAATTTGATACTGGCACTATTCAGCTTTTGCATGTGGAAACAGAAAAACACGTACTGTCCTGAACCTATCGGTGGAAACAGGCTATGACAGTCCAGCTAGAAGAAGACTGAACCAGTACAGCTTGTTTGGACAGGTTGCAGGAGGAAGTCTCTTCTCTTTAAAAGGAACATGGCAGCACAGTTTAGGTTGGCAAAGCTGCACCTGAACAAACCACAAGACTTCTGGACCAATGGGCCTCGTTAACCAACCGTTCTTACAAACAAATGTGTTCCTAAATCTTACTTACGAATAGGGCTGCTCGATTATGGGGGCATTTTAAGCGTTGTCCGTGGTAATCCAGACTAGTTTCTTTCCACCTGGTTCCAGTAGCTATTGTTTGTCTCAGACCAGCAGCAGCTATGTTCTGCCAGGTGTGATCTGGAATAGATCAGCAGTGGTGAAACATTGGACTGTAGCCACGTCCTTCAGAACACCCTCACAACACTCATCATACAGGGCAGAGAGAGACACGATTAAAATAGTGAGGAGATGGCAGTGATGCCGTTTGTCTAAAGTGTTGATGAGTTTCTTAATTCCGGGTTGTTCACCCTGTTAACGGAGCGCTGGTCTGAGCGAGAAAAAAAGTTTTGTTTGTTCATAACGTTTGTTATGTGTGTGTCTCTGGGAGCGGGTGGATTATTTAGTCACGACTCACAAAAATTGTACATTTTTCTATTTCCTTGTGTCGCGTCGTAACGAACGTCTATATGAACGAGCGCAACATTTCACATGCACGAATGTCGCCTGTCGCTTGGCTGGAGGAGGGCAGCGATTTCCGTCTCATCGCGCAAGTTCCATAGAAAATTAATGGAGAAGGAGCGACGTCGCCT
>JBAMHW010000008.1:30126389-30143104 GCA_037177495.1 Rhadinocentrus ornatus
GACCTGTCCAGGGTGTACCCTGCCTTTCACCTGAAACACTGCTGGGATAGGCTCCAGCTCACCCCGCGACCTCTAATGGGAACAAGCGGTACAGATAATGACTGACTGACTGACCTTCAGTGCCTATTTGAATTTTCACTGCAGTTGATTTATGTCTAATCCTATAAGTTCATGTTAAACACTACTGGTGGTGAAAAATGTTTTTTGTGCTAATTTAGGAGCAGTTAAAACAGACCGGTGACCGGGAACACTGAAGTAAGGGGCGGGAGGTGAACACGACAGGAGGGTTAAATAACTAATCGGATTAGGTCCACAAACTAATCTCTTTGAATTAATGCTTCAGTTTTGAAAGTCATTGATTAAAATAATGGGAAAAATAGAGGTTCTTTATTAGGTACTATTTTGGCTTCTTAAAATACAACATCAGATGAACAATTGATCACTTAATAATTGATTACTAACATAATGTTAAGGAGAAAAGATACTAGGAACGATCTTGAGAAGCAACCAAACAATCTGGAAAGGTTTATAAAGCCATTTCCAAACTATCTGGAGTCCATAATTAGTGGAAAATATTATATAAAGACAGGTGCCAATATTTATTCCAAAACAAACAAATTAATTAAAAACAAAACTGTGCATGAATAAAATCTGCAACCTTGACCCTGCTTATTTGGTCCAGAAACATTTTTAATTTTAATTTTGAGTTTACATGGAGTAAATCGTGACTCAGGAAGCAAGAAAAGGTGTGTTAGATTCATTACATTACAATCATTTAGCTGACGCTTTTATCCAAAGCGACTTACAATGGTTAGGCAGTCCCCTGGGGGATTCGAACCCTGGTCTTCCACTTGGGAGACTGATGCTCTACCAATTGAGCTAACCAGCCGCTTAATTGAGCTAACCAGCCGCAAAGTTTCAAGTTCTTATTATCCTAAAATCTTGCTTGGAAAACTCCCTGCAGTGAGATGATGAGAAGATGCTGGGTCTCTAATCCTGGGACGCTCTGGAGAATAAACTAAAACACATGCAGTAAAAAGAGGCAGAGACATACTGCATATAAAAGACAAGCTGATTATAAAGCTGTTTTGCTTTAAGATTTAGACTGAATCGGAAACCAGAAGGCAGCGTTTCCCCCTGGGAGGCTGTGTCTCGGCCCCCGTGTGCTCTGGGTTTTAATGATGCAGAGTTATGGAGTCTGTGGTGGGTGGGAGCTGAATTCAGCAGATAGGCGCCGGGCAGAATCAAGCCGGGAGACGAAGGATGGCCAATGCAAAACTCCCTCACAGTCGTTCCGAATGGCTGCTGTGTTCTCGCATGGTTTTATTGGGAAAATGGGTTCACAGAGGGACACAAACAAAACATATGTAGAGAAAGAGGAAGAATGCATCATACCGGAACATGAAATTACAAATGAAACACCAGAGACAGCAGCAAAGATAACAGAGCGGTAACTGGCAGGTCACCCGAGTTAAAATAAAGACAAGTTCATGTCGAGACATCAGCTGACAGAGGAGGCAACTTTCATCAGTTCATCACTTGAATCAGTTTTTTACGCCGAATTTAAAGCACATTTATTCCTGCAGGATTGTTTCCAATCAGTTCTTTCACTCACATTTTCCCTCCTTTAATCCATAATATCCAACAATCATGTAAGATGCGCCCTCTAGTGGCTGTAAGAGAAACGGCATGTTATGTGGAAGAATGCTGTCCTTTAAGGTGACGGTGGTGCGGTACAAATGTATTTTAACGAAAAACCAATATTTATCATTTTTTTAATACTCCTATAAGTAGTTATCTAGATTTTATTTTTATTTAACCAGGGGAAAAATCCCATTGGGATTAGGAGCCTCTGTTATAAAGGGAGTCCTGGTCCAAGAGAGAAGATGCAAATACTAAAACACAGTTACATAAGTAACCCAGTATAAATGTACAAAAGTTAAGTAAAAAGAGAAAAAAAATACATGTACAAGCAAATTATGAAAAAACAAGTGCATGTTGTCAATCAGTCTCAATTTCTTAGTTTGGATTTAAAACGCTCTGTGCAGTTAACTCAGTTTCCATTTCTCCTCATATTCCAGGCAAAAAGTGCAGAGACAAAAGCTGTTTCACCCAATTCAGACTGAGCATATGGAACAGAAAGCAACAGCTAATCATGTGTTCGGAGAGAGTAAGAATCATCACTTCTCCGAGCATCTAGGCTACATCATATGTACATAAGCAGGCAGTAATCAGAGCAGTACCATATAAATGAAAGCGTACAAGGCACAGATCCTACTACAAAAGCCGACAGTGATATTTTATCGCTTTATATTATATTAGAAAAACAAACTTACAAAAGCCTATTGTCCACCAACAGGTCCGGTTCGGTTTGGTACTGGTTGATACTCATTTTTGGTATTTCCACAGGCAAAAACTGGGAAGGGCACCAGCATATCTAACCATCCCCATTTTTAGGTACCCTTGGGGTCCCAGTCTTACAGATCAGACACATCGCAATTCATTGAAATGCTAAAAGAATCGTCACTTCCTGTTTGACTCAACACTAAAAACAAAACAGTACCGGTTCCATGTTCAAATATCTGGTGAATCTTTTGTTGTTTAAAGCTACAAGAATACAAACCGCTGGATGTCCACACTTGTCATTTTTGGGTCATGCTTTTCTTTATTATAATTCAAGGAAAGAGTTGCGCCACTCTGACATCACACTATTACATAGCTAACGCATCTATCACTATCACTAAAGTTAGTTGGCCCTGGAAACGCAACAGAGATCAGGATTTACCAAACCAAACCGTCCCGTACCATGCCACCTGCTGCCACTATTCTGCCTTTCTGACACAAGTAATGACCACGCCGTGCCCACCAGTTAAACATTTTTCAGTGTGGTCCATCAAGATCTCACACATCGAAAAATTTCACTTCCTTCCTCCTTTTCTCTCCCGAGCAACCATGGAAATTATGTGATGAATATTTATTACCTGACCATTTATAGCCACCATGTGGGCGTGGGAAGGCGCTCCCTCACATGCGCCCGCTTTAGAGCTGATTCTGATTTATAAACGGAAACAGGTGTAAGATGTGCATGCGCATGCTTTTGTAAATCTGAAAGTAGAAGTGCGCAGCATTTCCTTGTTGCGCCGTAGATGCCACCTGTAGTTTACTTCGCTACCAGTTTGATAAGTGAGGCCTCAGATGTTAAAATGTTAACGCTTGTAGAATTATCAGGACGTCTCCACTAAAAGCTGTCCAGCTTGGACCGTTTTTAGAAGAGGGCTCTCTGAATCAGCCGTGTGCTGCACAGTAGGTGGTAATAGAGACATACCTTACTACGGTGGAAACTCAGTTCACATCCACAGTTAATAGACCTCAGTCTTGTCCAGAGAACCATCTGGCTGAGCTTTAAAGCTTAACTGTCTGTAAAAAAAGACCCATTCTGTGTCTAATTCTGCCTCAGAACTAAACCTTATTTCTGGATCTCTTCGTGAAACTACACGCGCTCATGTTAATCGTGCATCAAGGAAAAATTGCAGCGTTGAAAGGAATTTTCTTGACAGCTCTGATGTTACAGCAAAGCACGTAGTTTGAAATCCTAACGTCAAGTGAGGCGTGACTTCTAAATGATGTGAAGGCCTAAAACCAACCAGGAAGTGACATTTACATGCTTGATGTGTCACCAAGGCAACCAGCAGAAGAGTGTCCGTTAAGGGGATGGTGGCATTTTAGCCATAAGTAACATTAGTGATCATGTAGCCATCCAGGTCAATCTGTACTGTGCACGTTCACACTAACACAACCACACCAGAAATCACCATTTTATTCTTTTATTTTCCCAACTGGTGGGCAAAACATCTGGGTGGGACGTTACTCTGTGCTGTGTGTGTTGGCGGAGGTGAGGATCCAAACGCAGGCAGATGAGGCAGTCGGTGCAGGTAAGAGGGATTTATTTAACACTTAAGAGTAGGGAAACACAAAACAGGGGATGTTCCACAAGGATCTGACAAGGGCAAACTGAAAACCATGGGGTATATATACTGTATATATACAGAGGGAGTAATAAGGAACAGGTGAAGTGAATGAATAATTGGACCAGAGGAACTAACGAGCCAGAAACAGAAACCACAGGAGCACAAGAGGGAAAACCGAACTAAACATGACAAACCAAAACCTTAACCCAGGATCAACAGAAATAAAACCTGAAAACCACAAACTATAAACAGAGATCAAAATCTAGCACAAACCAAACGACCAAACACAGGAACCATGACACTCTTTGCATTGCCTTTGGCTCTCTTCTTCAACTATTTGGGGTTCTGGACTGATTCAGAGAGAGTTTTCAAGACTTCCTTATCTTTAAAAAGTACAACTCAAATCTGGTCATTCTAGTGCAGGGGTGTCCAGCTCCGGTCCTCTAGGGCCACAAAACTGTAGGTTTTCAATGCATCCCTGCTCCAACATACTTGAGTCAAATTATTGAGTCTTTGTGTTGAACTTCACGGGCTGGTGGATCCATTTAAATTGAGTCAGGTGTGTTGGAGCAGGGACACACTGAAAACATGCAGGACAGTGGCCCTCGAGGACTGACTTTAGACACCCCTGCTCTATTGTTAGTATAGAGGTCACCATTATGGATCATATTTAATGGTTAAAAACGCACCTCTTGTTTGGCCTGTGATTTAAGGTCAGTGTGATGTGGTAGCACTGGTGTTTCCAAAGAAAGGTTCAGCAACCATAAACATATTTTATCACCAAACTGGCTAAAAAGGACAGTAATGATTCACAGGAAGTAAAAATAATATGAGAATGAGTGTCGCTGAGAAATCAACTGGTTTGTCTAGAAACTCAGTTAAATAGAGGTAGCTCATGTGTCTGTACTCAAAGGGCCCTTTTTCTGAGATTTCCATCCTCAAAGAGGACAAACCTGTGAAGGCGAGTCCTGTTGGAGCGCTCTTCTCTTTAATTAGAGCGTCTGCAGAGGATTAATCATGAACAGTTGCCCTCAGTGTCACTGGGACTACATCTAATGGTGCATTCAAGGACTGATTTTTCCTAATGAACGCCACCTATAGCAGATGGTTCTCAAACTGGGGAGGAGCGATGTGGGGACAGGACGGTGCAAACTGCTATTTAAACGACAAGAAGTTGGTTGCTGTCGATGGCTGCTGACTCAGCTGTTTAGCAGCAGGGAGCGGAGGAAGCTGCAGCAGCATCTGCAACGCCGAGATCGCTGTGGTATAACTGAACGGACGTGATGAAACACATTTCAGGAGAAATCTTTATCTCTGCTGTCTGCCAACACGCACTTCATAAGAAGCGTTGGTTTGTTTGCAAGTCATGTTTATGTCAGCAGAAACAGCCTTGACCAGGCTTCCAATACGTTAAAAACCACTAATGAAGGGCAGGGGAGGTGGAATTAAGGTAAATCTAGTTTATTACATTATATGGCATTTTTATCTTCTGTTTTCCACCGGATCCCACATGACCTTTGGTTGACGCTGCTCACAACTACAAATAACAGAAAAACTCCCAAAAGACTAATTACAGTCTGAAACAAACCCAACAGATCACAAAAGCTCCAGGACAACTCTTCAGTAGACGCACCCATACGTGGACTTCTTTAATATAAGATATGCATGTTTAGGAGAAAGATAAAAACTTCCTAAACTGCAGCTTCCAGGATTTGAAATTTTCCAGGAAATTCCAAACAGCTCCAGACTAAAATCACCCGAACTCGCTGACTGCACCTCCAAACAACCACGGCAGGTAAACACAGCTGCTGCTTGTCAAATGCAGGAGGGGAGCCCCGATGTCGGTGGGCCAACAATCAGCATTCAGAATTATTATGATAATCCTAAAAGATGCAGCTGTTCTCACAGCTTTACCTCAAGTCTGTGAAAAATAAAACACCATCTCTGTATTTTCTTCCCCTTCCTTTTATTTTTGCGTTTTTACTTCAACAATATTGATCACTGGTGTCCAAACTGAAGCATAAAAGTGTTTAATACATGGAATTTCTTAGAGCTTTTACTGAACTGTACAACAACACAGTTGGTTTTATCGCTTCTTTAGACACAAGATAATTGCTCATTATCTTGGACACTTTTTGGCAATGTGAAGCCGTAGAGGGAGAGCGGGGTCTGATGCCACCGCAGCTTTTTCCCTCCTCTCTCTCATTAAGTTAAAACACTTCCACGACTGTCAATACGGCGGACCGATCCGCTGTGCCACAGACTCCAAAGACGCCCCTTTTCCAACCGGCTGTGTGGAAAAAAAGAGACGATGGGGAACTGAGAAGGAGAAAGAGCCACTGCAAGTGTCTGGAGGTGGAAATAAGTAAACTCATTCCTCTAATAAACTGGCTGCAGACACTCTATGTGCATGGTGGCAGAATAAAACGTATCATGCTAAATTTCCATCTTATTTTTTTTAGATTCACATCTTTATTTATATTGCAGTGCATATTTTTGGACAAGTTCTACAAAGTGATTAAATTTTTCATTTTAAGTTACAGCACATTAATATGCTAGTATAGACCAGGGGCATCTGAATGAGCCTCTGCTGCTCAGAAATGAGGCACAGCAACAACACCATAGGGAGGAGGGATGACTTTCTGTCATAAATACAGTGTTTTCCACCTCGTCAAAGTTCTGGACAGATGATTTTCAACTGAGATTCATTATATTTTGTCCATTGTTTTTCTGTAACATAAATGTTAGTCTTTCTCCCGTTTCTGCCTTCGTCCGTACAGGCCTGGGCAAATTCTGTGCAACACTGATAAACTAACTTTATGTTGCAGCCTGGAGCATCACATAACAGCTAAGTATCGTTTGATGGCACCGGTTCACACGTTAGCAACTGGATATCAACAGACTGGGCGCTATAAATGTGAGCCATGATTTAGAGATCTCAGAGAAGAGACAGGATGAATTTGATGATGATTTAGCCGTTGTTAGCGCTGGCCTCTCTGAGAACATCTGCTAAGTTTAGAAGTACTTGTTTAGCTGTAACCAAGGTGCGTGCAACAGAACCAAATGTCTTTAACTGAAAACCTAATTAGGACGTCCTATTTATGATCTGGATGCATGAGACAAATGCATTGATTTATGACGTCAAAAGATTTCTGAACTTTATCAGTTTGATTTCTGCATTCAGTTTAAATATATAAATACTGTCTCAGAGTCTGCAGGACAGAATGGTAATATTCACGAGTTAAACCAGAGCCTCAGCTTTAAGATGTGGAAAGCCACTGGTTTCAGAGTGTCCTCACAGTGACAAAGCAGACCCAATACAGTGCCAACCTGCGTGACTCCCCGAGACGAGGATCCAGTCCAGCCGGAAAGAGAAGCTGCAGTGTGTGAATGTGGTAAATGGACATCATACATCACATTCACGCACTGATGGCGGAAGCTGCCATGCAAGGCGCTCAACCACAACCCATCAGGAGCAATTCGGGGTTCGGTGTCTTGCCCAAGGACACCTAGACATGAACTCGACTTGGCCGAGGATTGAACCGGCAACCGTCAGGCTACAAGTCGACTGGTCTACCTTGCTGAGCCATGCCGCCTCTAATGTGGGACTGTAAGGCACTCAGGAGCCGCCTCAGGTAACTTTACAGCAGTGTCACGGAGCTTTTTAAAGTCATAACTCAACTATAAACCCACGCACTGGAAATGCACCTCAGCTCCGTGTCCCACATCCCAGCAAGGGGTGAAATAAGCTCAGCAACAGACAAACTGGGTTGCCATAACAACCAAAGCCTAGTCCTGTTGTTGCTTACCTTCCTACTAACGTTTAAAACTCTAAGGGAATTTAAACCCGTGTAACACCGCTGCATACCGCCGTGTATTTATAGATCCGCTCAGCCACAGAGTTTCCAGCATGGTTGCGTGCCAACTCTCCGGCAGGATGTGTGTGCAGCACTTTGAGCTTTGAGCCTTTGGCATTTTCCTTTTCCCATCAGGTCCAGCGAGCTTCACTTCTATACCAGAAGCAAATCCGATTTCCTTCCTTAACTTAAATATCGTGTGTGGGACATTTACACTGTGCTGCATTTTTTCCTTGAATTTGAGCAAAGTCTTTTTCACATTTACGTCCTCAGATTCTTAAAGGACAAAGATGTATACAAGGAAAATGCTTTCACTGATTGCTTGAGTTAACGAATCCAGGCAAGCTCTGGCGCCGCTTTACACCTCTGCTTTCAGGCTGTGCTACAACCAACCGAAGGATTTGGAGGCTCTGAAGGATGGTCTTGAGGTGGTCTTTCTGCCTCTTGCCAGCGAGCACACCATACCGGAAACCCTTAGTGATGGCAAGAGAAGTCAGAATAAGCAGGTGGACTTTTTTATTTTAACTGTCTTGCTGCAGGAATGTCTGAGAAAAGTCAAATAATTTTCTTTGAAAATGAAATTCTGGTGCATCTCAGACTAAAACGGACTCAGGTCATGAATGAAAAGACACAAACACATGCTGCATATTCTAGTGCAGCAAGGAGCGCATAGACCTTTCTTTATGGAAACTAAACCTCTCCTCGTTTGCACGGCTCAAGAGAACATGTCCTGAGGTCACGACTCAACAATCCATCTGCATCTAAAGGTTAAAATATACGGTTTGCAAACAGATGTATGAGGGGAGTGAAACAAAGCCTCAATCATGAAGCAGAAGAGGTGGTTTTCACCATCATTTGCACCATGATTAATGTGACCCCATCATCTCATGTCATGGCACAAGGACACGCGTGATCCCAGAAGAACTTAAAATGCCTGCAACGCCACACAACTTGGAAACATTTTTCAGCCAAATCTCAGAAGAAAACATGAAACTGAACATTTATTTTCGTAGGAAGCATCACAACTCAAGGTTAAACAAACGAGCTGGCAGCTGTTTAGTTTGGGTCAGCGTTCGCTTCATCTGATGGGTAGTTTGATCCCTGAGTAGTAAAATCTGTAAGCTGTAAAAATACACACCTTAAAACCAGAACCATGTGGTTTATGATTCCTGACTATGAGAGTAAAGCACAAAAGTAATTAAAGTGAGAAGGGAGGTAAATGCATGAAAGGACAGACTAAGACCAGCACTGTCATATGAAGGTTCATTGATATTAAATGTTAAGTACGGTGGAGAAAGACAGTTTCAGGACAGTAAAATGTTTTGTTTTTTGTACATGTACAGTTCTCATGACAATGGAAGAGGCTGTTATCAGCAGATCTACTGCAGTACTTCTTCTCTGAATCAGTGGAAAACGTAGTTAACACCCAGTCATGCATGAAAAAAAAAAAGAAGAAGCGTGAGAGAACCAGAGATTAAGGTTAGTTATCAAGGCTGAAAAATAAGAGTATAAAAAAAGCAGATGTGGAGGTCAGGAGGGTGAAACTAAATCTGCCTCAGATGTATGGAAAGAACGTAGTTTAAAACCAGCAGAGTTGAAAGAGTTGAAGCTTCAAACCGCTTCAACAATAATATTGTTAGTTTTGTTCCGGAGTTTTAACAGAAACTATGATTTTACTTTATGTTCTGTTAATGGTGAAGTAAATGTGTGGAACATTCATGTGTGTATTACTTGGACAAACACTGCTGACAATGCAAATTTAGACACATTCCTGACAAAGTTGTGTCGTATTACATTATCATATCATATTTGCTTTAAGTTGCAGTCTTGTATCATATTGCATGACAACAAATTGTTTTGTATCTTAACGCATCATTTTGCATTATCCCGTATGGTATTGTATCATATCACACTGTACGCTGACATTTATTGTATCATATATAAAATCAGTCTATTTTATCTTATATGCATCACAATGTGTTGTTTCCTATCATATAGTTTAGCTTTGTATCATATATTATATCATACTGCTATGTATTGCATAACATTGTATTGTATCATATGCTGTTGTAGTATTACTATATGATTAACAACAACACTGATACATAATTACATTTTCTATGTATTTCAATTTGTCTCTTGGACAATTAAAGTACATTTAATTTAAAAATTATTTGCTAAACAAAAAGGACAAAATGGTCCATAATAGTGAAAAAATAAAGCAAAAGAGTTATTTTATATAAATATTGCAAAAGAATTTCAGTGTGCGCCCCTAAATATTTAAGTTAGCCGAGCTCTTCTTCTTGTGTCCTTCATGCTATACTGTTTGTGGGTATTGTTTACGTATTGTGTGTTGTTGTGCTGCTCAAACTAATTGCCTCTGGTGGGACTAATAAAGTTGTCTAAGTCTGTTTACACTTTTAGATCAGCTCTGTTAATAGTGGAAAATGAGCCAGAATGGTTTCCCCATCCATGAACACCTGAAGGTCAGTTCATAGAAGCTCAAGAGAAAAATACAAACTTTCAAAGGACTTCACATCACACAAGCTTCCAGGTACACTGATGAACATCACAGGGTCCCAATCTGCTTCAGCAGCAGGTCAACAGTGCACCTGAAGGCCATTTTCTTTCTATTACCTACTTTTTTTATATCCTCATGTCATTCCCTTTCATGTTCCCAGGTCGACACCCTTCCTGCGGCATTTCCCGTCCCTGGCTTGCTTTCTACAACTCCTGCATTTTCAGGTGCAGCACTCAGCCTCTTGGCTCCAGGTCGACACCTCTTCGCCAACAGTCCTGCCCTCCTGGATGTCTTTGGCTTCCTTCCCTCCCAAACCTGCTTACCTGGTCTCTTAGTGTCACAGGGCTGCATATAGCTACTTCACAACTTTTTGTTTTCAAATTGATTAAAATCTGACTGACATTTGGCCCTCCAATACCAAATCATTAATGAATTTACTTCCACTGTTTCAAAATGCAAAACAAGTGAAGAACAAAGGCCTGACTTGTCAGTATTCGGATCATATCTGACCTTTGCTGCCATCAAAGTGCAGCTAAGACCCATTTTCTGAGGCCACATCAGCATTACGAAGTTGTGAACAGACACTTTGAGCCATTTTTGCTCTCAGTGATGTAATTAACCAAGGTCACCTGCCACCAACTAATTACTCAACTTGGCTCCAGCAGCAGTGCAGAGGAGAACCGGAAGGATTTCTAGGCCGAACATCAACTTGAACTCCTTCCACCGACCTCTGCGGCTCTTGAGGGACAGATTCAACTCTGCAGGTTCAAAGTGACAGCAGGTCAGTTTCTACCAAGGTTGTGTGAAGCCAGTCTGGTAAAACAGCCATTTCTACTATAGATAACTGCAGAAAGACAAAGAATCCATAAAGGGATGTTTAAAAACTGGAAAAACCTTCATCACTGAGAACAGATAGATTTAAATTGAAATGTGGCACAGAGAGGTGCAGATTAAGGCACGTCTACCACTATTACATCATGTGGAGTTGGTGGCAATAATTCTCTCATCTGGGTCATTAAACCACTGAGAAAGATGACTAACCACATAATAAAATAACTAAATGATTAAAAGGGATAAAGAAATTTCAGAAAAGGCTATAATTAAACTTTCCACCAACTTCATGTTAATCATTGTCATTTTTAATATTCAGTAGCTATTAGTACACGGTAGTAGCGCAGAAAATAGTAATCATTGTGTTTTAAAAGAGCTGTTCATATTTCCGACTACCTAGGATCCTCGGTTTCCTGCAGCTACTCTAGGGTCAACTTACAAGGCCCACTACTGAACTTTTTTCTTTGTGGCGCCTCGCTCTGGGTGGCTGATCTAGCATCCATCTTGCATCCTGTCCAGTGTCCAAAATTTACTCCAAAATGCACCTGCCAAACATCTTTTTACCGTGTGTATGTGCCACAGCATTACAGCCTTAGTGGGATCATACTCCCTCATTTCTGCTTTTTATTTTATTGTTTAAAAAAGAAACTTAACAAAAACTGATAATAAATTTAAAGCTTATTGATCTGATTCATAATAAATCAGTAATATTGAAAATAAATAGCCTATCAATTATCATAAAAGCTGATTTATTATTATTATGAACTTAACTGATTAATATAATAATAATAATAAGCATCATTATTATCACATGTATCAGTTGATCGGTTGACAGCTGTTCGACGTCTCATCACGCCCGTTATGCAGCTGTCGTCACCCTTCAGGTTGAAAACTGCTAAGCTAAGCTAACAGGCTAACATCATGGCCAACAGAGTGCTGTTGTCCTGACAGCGCGGCACGTGCCGGTGTGTTACCGCCTACAGTCGGCGTGTGAGAAGCGAGCGGAACCGGGCTGTGAAGCAGACAGAAGGAGCCGCTATGTCCAAACCATCACTTTTTACTAAACTTCCTGGTTGGGGCTGTAAGCCCTGCTGATTTATCCTCCAGTTCACCGAGCTTTCTTCTGGAAAGCTGGCCGTGACACGTTCTCGTGTCACACGTTCTCGTGTCACGTGCGAGTGTTTGCGTCAGTGTATGTTTGTGTACGTGCACGTCGATCATACATGCAGACAGCAGAGGAACATGAAGAAGAAATCCACCAAAGGGAAGACTGAAAAACATGACTAGTTTGGTACAAACATTTACTCGCCATTTAGTGGATAGCCCTCGGAGATTTACTCACATTTGGCGCCTGGTAAATGTGTTAATTTCGGACCCTGATCCTGTCTCTTCTCTAAACTCTCTCCAGACAATAAAAGTCAGTTTGATGTCGACTCTTAGCTCTTGCTCTTTTTCTTTGCCTAGTTTCCTCCCTTAATGTCTTCTTGCATTTCTTTACTAGCTCAGTCAAAGTGGACGTTCAAAACGCCCAGTGCGTTGATATCCAGTTGCTAGTGTGTTCCAAAAAGCAGATTGCTACTCTAACGTGGGGATGAAGAAATTCACTAATCTGAATCAGTGATAGTCCCCAGTCCCTAATAAAAGTGGGTAAACTGTACAAAACAAAAACTCTGCTTCTGACTTGTGATATCTGTGCTATCACAAGTCAGAAGCAGAGTTTTAAGGTCAGAAACTCGTGTACTGCTACTTAAAGGAGAAGGATCATTTGGAGAAACGTGACTTGATTGCAATCTGTATTTTCACCATCTAATTCCTGCATCTTTAAACTGTAAAGCAAATGCAACATATTCCTGCAGCAAGCATGAAGGTTTAAAGAATAAACCAGAACTTTTGATGCTGTAGGGGAAACGTGTATTTTCTGTAAAGGACTGTAAGGTCGGCGGTTTCAGTGAAGATGTTGTAACATGTCAGTTTTCTTACAGGAGATTCTGCCTTTCATCTTGGTATAGTTACCATTCCTCCTTTTAAAATATCATGTTTGTTAAGACCTGGAAAGGCGAGGCAATGCTCAAAGAGGTTACTCTTTATGCACAAGGCTTCTCAGCTAAAGCTGATGTTAAGATAATAACTTGTACAATGGTTTTCCTTACACTGATCAACATTCCCAACAACAACCTGACCTTATGCTTCAGTGATTTATGTCACCACAACTTTTACTAAAGTCCACAGCTCTTTTAGGCATTTTTATTCCAATTTTATTCGAAGTTTTTGTTTTCATTTGTTTTCATTCTTTATTATTCTTATTCTTATATATGAATTTGTGAATAAATTAATTTCTATTTATATAAATTGCTCTTTTTCTGCTGCCTTCTGGCCATGTTTTTTTTATTATCTGAATGACCTGGTTAAACAAAGGAATAAATAAAAACAAATTCAGAGGAAATTCGATGCAACACAACCAGGACATCAGATAAAAATCAAGTCGCTGCCATCAGACTGATAATTGTTTTATCTGCAGACTGTCTGATTACAGTGAACAAGCTGAATATCTGCTGATACTGATGTTACGCTGATGCATCTACATACATGTTTACTATAAGCTTGTCATCCTGCTTTGTAAATGTACAGTTTTATAAACATCAGATTTGCAGGCTGCTGATGGACGTGAGGTTTCCTCGGAGGCTGGTCTTTAACGTATGAACTTTGAAGTCCCTCACAGGTAATCTGTCATGTCAGGCTTCATCATTATTAAAATCATTTTTTGCTTACAGCTAACTCAGTAGTTATTTTCAGACGTGATATCAGCAGCAGCTGCACTCGGGAATCAAAGCAATCCTCTGTAACAGTCCAACCTGCTGCTGCATCAATACTATATTTTGGTTTTTAGATGTTGTTGCCTAGCAACTGAGACTCTTTGCTGAACATGGCTGTGTCATCGTGCTGTAGCGAAAGCACACACACTCTAATCTGAGCAAGCACACCCACCAGCTTACTAAATATAGGCAGCATGGGCTGATGGAGTCAGCATGCTGGGGTAGTGTTGGGGGAAGCGGAGGGTTTCATGTGCAAGCGCCTCGACATTCCTCCGCTTCTACGGTTTGTGGCTACAAAGCGCTTCGATCGCTCTGCTGCGTGTCTGCAGTTGGCAGCCAACAAAAGCAGATCAGGAGCCAAAAAACTTTGAGAGCAAGAGTGGAACAAAGCAAACCCCTACCTGGCAACGGAGTGGGGCTACCATGGCAACAAGTCACATGATTACCCCTAGTAACCACTGTAAATAGTCCAGATGGCAGCGGGGAGTTCAAAGTAGGGGTACAAGTGGTCACAAAGCAGCAGACGGAGATTAGAGAAGTGGACTGAGGATGAAGACAACCTTATCTGGGGTTCACAGGTAGATGCCTCAGCTCAGGAAGGAAGATAAGATAAGACGACTCCCCGGTGACCAAAGAAATGAAAAGAAATCAACTGGGATGAAAGGATTAGCTACTGCAAGCAGACCAAAACCAAAAATCATGACTTTATCCCACCGACAGTCTAACGGTGCAGGAGTTGGTGAGGTCATTTCCAGGTAGTTGGCATTCCAGTTGCACTCGGAAAAAATGTATGCCTCCAAAACAGCTAATTTGTACATCTACATACGCCGTATCAAAACTAGAAAACCACAACCACACATATTGGCGTGATTTATGACGAGCAAACCCGCCATAACAACGTGATTATCAATAACTCACTGCTGTTTACACTACAAACAAACTAAATTTATCATAAAGAAATGTTATAAAACACAACAATGGACCACAAGTGGTGCTGGGCGCAGCCATCTTTAAATCTGGAATCTTGGGGTCCTCTGAAACACAGACGTTTGCCGCGAGCTCTTGTCATCACTTCTGGCAAAAATTCCTCAGAATTCCGAGGACAACTGGAACACACCATAAAACCAACGAGAATTCATTGTAGTAGGAAACAGAAGCCCCTTCATGATGCTTCGGCTGCAGGAAACCGTTTACAACAGACACAACGGGACCACAGGCCTGTAGGGTGGGAAGACTGGTCGAGGCAGATGGCCGCCCTGTCTGAGCCGGGTTCTGCCAGAGGTTTTTCCTTCCTGTTAAAAGGAACACTGTCACCCTTTGCTGTAAAGTAGCGATACCTGCTTTGTTAGGTTTGTACAACTTCTGTCATAATTTCCATCTGAGAGACTCCGCCTCTCTGAAATGCTCCTTTCATACCCAGTAATGTCACTGATCTGCTGCACATTAACATACGTTCTCAAATGTTCCTCCATTTGTTGTTTTTTATTTTTATTTTTTCATTTGTACCAGTTACTTTTCCAGACTTTTGTTGTTCCTGTTCTAATTTTTTACGGATGTGTTGCTACCATCAAATTCACAATCAGCTCATATTTTTCCATTTCTAAAATGTGCATTTTTTCCACTAACAACAAAAAAATAGTTTATATTACGCACCAACAAAATCACAAAGACTTCACTCAAGATCGTTCAGGCTAAGAGTGCAATATGGATCAGGCTTTGAGAACGAAAGGAATAACTGGTCACAAAGTTTTAATGGGAAAAAAAGCAAGACTGCACCACATAAAAACTAAAACACATGCATAATGCTGCTAAATGCAAACTAGCCAATTAGCCTAACTAAGCTGCCTTCAAATCTTTTGTCTACCTTCACCGTTAACCCCTGTAACACATAAGGCCTCACCGCGAGTTAATCTATAACAAGCAGGCTAAGCCTATAGTTATCTTCCATTTAAACTTTGCACATTAGCATTAGCATGAAAAAAAATAATAGAACTTTATCAAAAGAGCTAATTAAAATGAACACGTTCTAGATTAGGGATGGTAGTAAGGCCCTTTATGTAAAAGTTAATTTTATAATACAGCCAGAATGAGTTTTTCTAGCACTGAATAAAGACTAAAGCAGCATGCAACGGGAAAAAAATTGTTTGTTACATTCTTTGTGTTGTTTCAAAAATAAGTTGATGTCCAGTGAACCTCTCCAACCTCTGTGGATCCCTGATCTGTTGCAAGAAAATACTAATAAAAGGACCTCCTTTGGCAGTATAGCTAGCAAAGAAACAGGAAAATAAAGAGCAGAGAGAGACGACGACAGTGGAGGAGAGTGAGGTGGGGGCTATGAGAGATGAGGGAAAAGCCGCCTGAGAAGCGAGAAAAACAAACAGAGGGGGGTGAGAGGCAGAAATGAAAGGCTGGATTGAGACAAGAAAGACAGAGAAGCAGAGATAACGGACAGCTGGTGGCAGGAAGTGAGAGCGTGGTGACAGAGGCTGATAAAAGAGCAGCGAGCAGACCTCAACCCTGACAACACTGAGAAAATACTCCAAGTCTGGCCCAAAAAATCCTACTGAAAAAGTAGTAAGTTTATATCTGAAGTAAGCTTCATATACTTCAAATAAATATGGTTGAATTAGCATTTATTTTATGCAGTAATGCGGACGCTGCATCGGTCTGTCGTGGTGAAGAAGGAGCTGAGCCAAAAGGCAAAGCTCTCGGTTTACCGGTCGAT
>JBAMHW010000008.1:30147896-30173271 GCA_037177495.1 Rhadinocentrus ornatus
TTCTGCTCACTGGTTGATCTTTGGCTGCTCCTGATTGGACGTTACCGTCAATCTAAGCTCTCTGATTGGTGGAAAGTTTGACAGGAAGTGGCTTCATCATCATGTCCAGGTCTAAATAGAGTTCTCTGCAATGTATTAGTGGTAGTCATCTTTTAATGATGAAAATGTAATAAAGAATGGTGTTATCATTGTTACCTCTGAAAGCCCCCTATACATTTACAACTTCCTAGACAGGATTTAAATACCTGGAAAACTTCTGTAGCTCACCTAAAGGGTAAGTTGCGCTGTCCTTTGCAGCTGAAAAATCCACCTCATGGAGTCAGCAGTCCCTGCGATCCCTCTGGCATCGTCTCCCGCTGTGCCCTCGCCCGCCCTTCAACCACCAGCATGTGTTAAATATTACCGGATGCACCTGGTCTCTGGCCTCCACGGTATCACACCACCCCCTGTGTCTCAGCCCATCCAATCCCACAGCTCACGATTAAAAAACTGAAATGCCTTTCAAGTTCAAAGGTCTTAATGAAATTAAGAAACTGTTTTTACAGGCATGACACCAGGAACTAATATGCATTAATAGACTTATTTTCTTAAATTAAGTAGCACAGAAATAAACATGCATCTCTTTACTGCCCACTGATGACCAACTACAAATACCAGTATTTGTCAGCTACTGAGCAAAGCTTTGGTCAGGTTTTTCAGCCACCTGAAAGTCAAAGTGAAAAAAATAGTACAACAAGGTATAAAGAGACAGTATATGTGTGAACAAAACAGCACTTCAAGGAAGCAGGTGAAGGACAATATTGTCTAATTAGCACTTGGCCAGTTTAATGCAGCTTAATGAGGAAGAGTCTCTCAGAAGTAAAGATGAGCAGAGGTTCAGCAATCTACAACAACCTGTCTACAAATTGTAGAAATGCTCAGAATAATGTTGTTTAACTTTAAAATGCAACGACTTTGAATATTCCAAGTCCAGAATATCACCTAAATATTCAGATAATCGAAGATATCTCTGTGCGCAGGGGACTAAAAATCTCATGCAGCACTGCATTAAAACCAGACATGACTCAGGAAGCCTTCCAGAAATCACTGTATAAACTGTGCAAACCACAAAATCCGCAGGTTAAAGTTCTCGTCAAGAAGAAGCCATATGTGAATATGATGCTGTCTTCTCTGGACTAAAGCTCATTAAAAATGGTCTGAGGCAAAATGGAAAACTGTTCTGTGTTCAGACAAACTGAATTCTTACAGAATTTATTGCCAACAGAACTTTGTAGAAATAACACACAGATCAACGGTGACCAAGCCTTTTCTCATCTGCACATCCTTCTCTCAAGTCTGGAGAAAAATATTGGCATTGAAACAAACACAACAGAATCTATTTAAATATTTACACTTTTTACTCATTTCCAGTTATTTCTGCTTCCATTTACCTACCATCCTCATTTCAGCCATAGAGGAGAATTATTTTTTATCTTATAGAATATAGAACAAAGAGAACTTTCTGCTCACTTGTTGATCTTTGTGTCCAAGGGCTGGGATGTACTTGCTGTGAATACAAGCAGTCTACGTTCCACTACATTTAATACTCAATACTTGAGGTCACTGCAAGGGGGAATACACAGCACTTGGACTCTGAAATAGTGAAATACCAGTCAACGTATTTCCGGGGCATCAAACCCCAAAACGCTTCAAATTTATAACCAACTGTTAAGGCGTGAGTGTTTATCACTGTGCAACGGGTAGGAAAAAAATCATACAGATGGTGGTAGTTGATCATTAGCGCCTCTAGCGTTCAAGTCAATATTGCAACTCGCACATGCGACACGTTACATTGCGTCAACGCGAGCGGCCTACCTGCCAAACCAATGCTGGCAGCCATGATACATATTGAAACGTGTCGCTATCCCAGTCCTAAGAGTGTGAACAAACATACTGTATGGTTTTACTGTTGTGAAGACTGGTTCTTGCATATCATATAATCATTATGAATAAATTAAAAGCACATATATGAGATGTACCAGTATGTATCTGCATCAGCCCTCAAAAGTACACACTCCCTTCAATTCTTTCCAAAGCCTTGGTGAAAAATCTAGAAAATCCATTTCTATCATCACTGCCAAAACAGAAAACTCCCTACAAAAAAAAAAGAAAAAAGAAACAAGCCCTCTGGCACAGCCAATTACCTGAGGCTCAATGGTGGCATTCAGGAAACAAGTAGCTTTATAGTAGGAGAGCTGTCTCAAGACGAGCCTCAGAGGAATTGGAAGTAATGCTCCATTATTTCACTCCGAGAGAAGAGAGGCCATAGTGAGGTGGATGGGGTAAGAAAAGGTAGAACAAATGGTTCCTGGTGCAAAATAAAGCATGAATAAAAGATGAGAGCGCAGTTCACACTGGAGCTAAGTGCTCTGTCAGCTGCAGAGTGGGTTAGCTGGAGAGGAGCTCTGCAATCTGATGCTTCTGTCACTTCTGCTGTAAAATCACACTAAACTAGGAATCTTCTACAACCAAGCTGCATTTCCACCAACTAGCACACCAGACCGTCCCCACTGAATCAGATCAGCGTCGTTAGACAGGACAAGACTGCCTCTATAGGTTTCGTCAGGTCTGGACTTCCTCCAAACATTAAATATTTAAAGACTTAAAATAGGGCGGCGTGGCTCGGCTAGGTAGAGCGGTCGTCTTGTAACCCCAGGGTTGCCGGTTCAATCCTCGGCCAAGTCGAGTTCATGTCGAGGCGTCCTGATGGGTCGTGGTGAGCGTCTTGCATGGCAGCTTCCGCCATCAATGAATGTGTGAATGTGTGTGAATTGGATAAAAGCACTATATAAGTACGGAGCGTTTCATTTCTATGAAAGGCTATTGTAACGTGTGTTTACACAGGGATCAGAAGACCTGATCAAGCGGACCAAGATCACATAGTCGGTCAAGAAAACCAGAGACCTGGTTCTAGTAGACTGGATTACTGTAATGGTCTTAACAGGGCTTCCTAAAAAGAGCATTAAACATCTGCAGCTCATCCAAAACGCTGCTGCTGGAGTTTTAACCAGGACTAAGAGATCTGAACACACCAGACCAGTTTTGAAATCTTTACACTGGTTTCCAGTTACATCGTTTACAAATCCCCTAACGGTTTAGACCCAGAATACATCTGTGATATGCTCAAAGAATATAAACCTAACAGAGCTCTTAGATCCAAAGACTCAGGTTAGCTAGTCCAGACTAAACATGAAGCAGCATTTAGCTGGAACAAACTGCCAGTGGAAATTAAACTTTTACCAAAAGTAGACATTTTTAAATCCAGTTTAAAAATATTACTTTTACTTGTGCGCCTATGCATGAAATCTGCACGGTAACTTTTTAACTCGTCTTGCATTTAATCATTATAAAGTAATTTATGATTTTGTGATTTTGCCATTTACTACTTTTAATGCATTCTTTGCACCATTTGTAATGCTTTCAATGTTTTATGTAAAGCATTGTGCTACAAATAAACTGCCTTGCCTATCATGGATCAGTCGTTGTAGATTTCTACTAGTCTCTAAATAAACACAATGTTTAACAGCTGGATTGCAAATATCCTGGACAGGATTAAATGCCTGGAAAATGTAGATACGTACGTAAAGGGTAAGCTTAACCCACAGAGTTACCCACACAACCGTTCCTGAGAATCTAATCCAAGGGATGGCGCTCAGGATTCTGGATATCTAGTGGAGTCCTAAGAGTTTAGTAAGTTATGGCAAATACCATGGTGGAAAATATATTTGAAGATCTAAACCTTTACATTATGTTAACAGTCTCAATATGCAAGTATGCTTGCATAGAATAGCATAGCATGTTCACCATTGTCGGTAGAATGAAAAACACCATTAGACACCAAACTGTTAACCTTTTTCAAGCAATCCAGAGAAAAGGTATCATGCTAGCTTCTCTTTAAAAGTTTAACTTTAATGTTTTGAGTCATTTAGCACCGTTTAAGGACTTTGGCCTAAGAAACACAAAAAGATTGGATAAGACGAAGATGCAAAGAGGCTGCAGGTGGATTTTCATTTAAAAATGTTTCTGTGTAATTAGCCTCTTTCACCACAGACTGGGGAGATTTTACAGCAAGTCTGAGAGCTGAAGCGTGTTTCAATAGCATCTGGTTCAAACCGCAGGCTGTCGCTTTCCAAAATGGATCCCAGCGAGAGGACGGCAGCAAACTGCACAGCAACACAAACACACTCTGACAGGAAGCCGTGTGTTCAGCTGAGAGAAAGTCACTATTGGTTATCATGTTGTGGGGACATGAATATATCAATAACATGTTTCAGGAACAAAGCTTCTTGGGGCAGTGAACAAGATTATAAAATTTAAAAAGATTATAAACCTTAACGATAAACATGATTAACATGACTTTTGTGTGGCAGATGGCATGTTGTGAGCAAAATCAGCCATAAATATTATGACATATGAATTTAGAGTACAATCTAATTCCTTACAGAAAGATAAATTTTCTATGCAAATTTTTTCAGGAACTAACCATGACATCTTGCAGGATGAGGCTATGTAGCATATTTGCAAGCACTGTAGCACGAGTTAGCACAAGCTAGGTGGTAAAAACAGAAGAAAATAGATCGACCTCTGTGAGCTGAGCCAACCATTAGAGCCCGGATCTGGTCTACGTTTGGAGGTCATTACTTTGAACTAGCCTGGAAGCTAGTAAAACTAGGGGTGTGTCCCAATCTGCGCACTTCTATACTTCAAACACTACATTTAATTGCTTAGTGCGCTGACACAGAAATTTCAGTAAACACTCAGTGAACCAGTGAACTGAAAGTACCCGGATGCTGCCCTAAACTTGGCCAAAAATCTAGTGCGAAACGATGGACACCACGCGTAGGCCTGTCGCGATAAGCAATAAGTCAATTAATTGCAAGGTAAGAAGAAATGAGGGCGATAAGTTTGCCGGCCGCGATAATTTTTTTGTGTGTTTTTTTTCTTACTTTACCACAGACTGTGTATGACAGCAGGTTTCACTATGGAGGATCTCGACTGAACGCTCTCGTTTCTTGCTAAGTGATCTCTAGTCTAGTGTCATACTTCACAGCAGCATGTTGCAGCACAAGACCGTGGTGAAGCACCTGTGCGAGCCGCCATGATGCATTTGTTTTACTGGGCTGCCAACTCTCACGCATCGGCCATGAGACTCACGCATTTGAGTGGCTTCTCACGCTCTCGCGCTAAACCTCCGATTCTCACGCTGAATCATGTAAATAAGTCGAATGGAGAAAAATAGCTGCGAACACTTTCTCATTTATTGTATCACTGATCTCCACATGTAGGCATAACACACACATGTAGCCTACAACGCCAGTTTAAAGCCCCCACTTCCTGGTCTACCGTAATAACCCCCGTAATGTGCAGGCACATTACACAAATAGAGTCAGCCTTTATACTACGTGTATGACAAAATACACATCAAGAGCAATGTCGACTAATCGAACAGTTTGGGAGGATTCCCAGTGGGCCGCTTACTTTTGGGCCAGTGTCCCAGCAAATGTGGAAAAGCCTGAAAAAGTTGCGACGCAGTACCGCGGTTCACTCACTGCTCATAGATCAGTCTGCCACGCAGTGATGAGAGGAAATATTTCAGCTTTACAAATGATGCACAGTATATTTTTGTATATTTTTTTTCTAGTTTTTTTATTAATACAATGGTGAGCCCCATGTTTAATATTTTTTTTAATATTTTTTTGAAGGCTAATTTTGTTTACAGAACAGACTATTATCTATCATAGTTATTGTTTTCGCTTTTTTGGTTTCCATTTATTGTTAATGAGACTGAGTCTATTTATTGTTTTTGTTTTGTTATTTAAAATTTCTTCCATTTCCATTGTAAAATGTTCTTTAGAAAGTTTATTGATCTTTGAAAAGGTGTACTTGCATTTTATGGCATTATAATTATATTAGTTGAAAAGGGTCTCAAAATGACAACATTATCGCTTTGTGCAATATTATCGCTTATCAAGATAATTTGAGAAAATTTATCGCACAGCATAATTTGTTATCGTGACAGGCCTAACTACACGCACTAAACTACGCCATCTCGTTGATGTAGCGGAAGGGGAGGGGCATTCAACCAGTTTTCCAGAGCTGAATAATGGCGGCCAGCGACTGAGCGGTACCGATGCAGGCGGAGGCTGTTTAGTACAGTAAGTATGAAGGGTTTTTTTTCTAATATAAACGGCAGCATGCTACCAATCTCTTCTATCCCTGACGACAGTTAAGGATCTGATCATTTGTTGGAGGCTCCGGTTCTACCGTCTCAGAGTTAGCGCACGTACATGTTAGCAGTTTTTTTAGGCAGTTTTGCGGACGTAGATAGGCTATAAGTGTTAGAAATAATTAATTTTATAGGTTCCCTATGTTTATTCATCGCTGTTGAACCTCCAGATGAACACTGCGGTGTCTGTGGCGTAAGCGAAACGGTCCTTTATCTGAAAACCGATTAGGAAACACCGCTGGTTAGAGAACCAGCCCGTTTCCATGGAACTGCTGACTAAGCCGTAGCTGATTGTACATCACTTTAGACTAGAGTCTACCCATAAAGTACATAAATACTGTTTGCCTTCATATAAACTGCTATTGTATTTTTACCGTAGGTCACTGTGCTATCAAACTACCGAGCTAGAAGTGGCACTGAGCATTTACCACCTGGGCTCGGACTTTGCTGTGGAGGCAGCAAGAGAGAACCGTTTTAATAAAAAGTTTCAATAACAAGTTTGCTGCATCCGTGTTTGAGCCTCTTCATTACTGCATTTCACATTTTAAATGATGATTTCTAGTATAATCGGTTTCCTCTTGCCAGATGTTAACTGTATCAGTGTAAACACCATCGAAAACAGATATGTAAAGTACTTTAATTTAGTGTAGATATCTTTGCACCTTTAAAAGCTGTTTCACCAGTGTTTTAAATTGCACTTTATACTAACAGGTATGGGGGAGACCTGCAGAGAAATGAACGTGTGCTGATGGTTTCTATTATCTACTGAGGTTGACTAATACAGTGTAGACCACGTTATTTGTTACACTAATGAGGCTTTTAAAGGCATTTATAGCATAAAGTATGATGACATGCAAACACGTATGTGATCGTGATTTTGGATTTTGGAAAAACTTACTATATTTAGAAAAAATAAGTATATAAACGGAGCGGCGCTGCCATCAGGCAGCGTGTAGGAGGGTGAAATACCTTAAAATAAATAAGTAAGCATATGTTCTAACTCGTGTTCAGCCGGAGGAGGATCCTGCGTTGGCGTTGGGAGGAGACGTAATTTACAGGTGGGGTTAAGTAAGGAGTAAACAAAAGAAAGTAAAATCTAGAGTTGGAAATTTATTCTGTAAATTTGTAAAGTGGCTCTCACGTGAAGCCAGGATATCCAGCCATGTCCTAGCTGAGCTAACACTTTCAAGAACTCAGCTGGAAACTTGGGTGTACAAGCCTGACCTCTGGAGCCACAAGCTAGCTCAACAAGCTAAGCTAGCTCCTGGTCAAATGAAAACAAGCGTTTCATCTTAAGTATTAGATTACAGCTCATGCTTGACCGGCAACTTGTGAGCTGACCAAGCTAGCAGCCGAACATGTCAGGACATCTGAGCAAAGGGCTTGCCATGAATTTCAAAGATATCAGAGCTATTAGCTAAACAAGACAGGATCCAAGAAGCAGAATAAACTTTAAAAAGTAAAGGGATATTTTTTTAACAGGGCACCAGAATTTTTCATCCTGGCTTTAAAATATTTAATTAAAAAGGGTTTTAGTTTTCCAAACATTTTAAAAAGTTTTTTAAAACATTGTAGAAAATGTTAACGTTATTGTGAACATATATAGGTGTCATTCTGATGCATTTTGCCAAGTACAATCCAACTAAGCAATCATAGCAAGAACTTATCTGCACTTTGAGGTCCTCATCCTATTTCTAATTCCATTTTTAAGTGTGTGGTATCGTCATGAAACAGTCATGAGTGATACAGAAATGAGGAGCTGTGGTGTTAATCAGAATAACAACATCAGACTGGTTAGTTTTACTACAAGGACAAAAAGTAGAAACCTGTTCTAGAGGAAACTTCAGTCACAGGTTGCATCAGGTTGGTAAGTGAAGCCGTTCATGTCTCAAATTTACGTACTTTAAAATATAGAGCACTTCGTATTTACATGTCATTTCATGTGGTAATTCTCAACCTGGTATAGAAAATTCTGCATGAACACTGAACAGAAGCCCATTCCCCCCCATATCGCTCAGGCCTAATCTCACAGCACAAACACCTTAAACACAAATTTACACTTCTAAAATCAGACATCTTACAGAAATTATGTTGGTTGAATGTTTATTCTTAACAGAAGTTTTGTGTTTGCCGTTCTAATTTTTCATAAGGAACACACATGCACACACACACACACACATTTAAATCATGTGGAAATTACCCCTCTAGCGTACACCAACGCGCACAAATTGGACAGCAAGAAAAAGCAGCTGCACTGACTAATTAACTGCAAATTCATTGTGAATACAAAGAGTATGAAACACACACACGTAAAGAAAAAACTGCAGTAAGTCGTCCTCTAACCTGGTTAGCAGCTCACCATGATCTGTTTAACCTCAGCCGGCCGGTGGTCTGAGTGATGATACAGAGCCATGAGTCAGAAACGGAACCATTAAGGAGCCTGAAATCTGCAGTGATGTAATGGTGAGCTGCGGTGAACAAAGTTTAATGGAGGTTGTAAGTTAGATTTTTACTGCCAAGCAGCAAAAAAAAATTTACAAAATCAACTGACTCCTTTATTTGTGTTAAAGCAGCATGAGAAAATGAGTTAATTTAACTTATCCATCCATTCATTGTCAATATCTGCTAACAGGCAGGAGACGGGGTGCACCCTGGAAAGGTGCATCAAGTTTGCTTAAATGCATCAACTGAGCTTTGGATTGAGAGCGTTTGATCATGATGGTGGAAAACAATGTTTGCTGAAATCCCACATGAAATTTCTACTTGTAGACATTGAGGCAGGACATGGTGTAAACCTTACTCCAAATGTTTGTAGAACTTGGTGAGTTCAGTCGGACTTTATCATAGTTACAATTCACATCTAGAGAGATTTTGCTCAGATTAAAATGACACTTTGGTTGTTAAGACAAAGAATATGGAAACAATTCCACACTTTCTCCCTTAATGCCTCTTACAGATGATTACTGGATCCATGTTTGGTCAATATTTTCCATTTGGCTCATCCATCATTAAATTGATTTTTTGACAATTAGGTTTTTACAGGTCTCTGTAAGACAACTGCAGATAATCCAGAATGCTGTCCCTTGTGTCCTCCCCAAAACGTCCATTTATGCTCAACGCAGAAGACGGACATGCAGACAGATGGACACTTTCCACTCTTTCGGACCACTTATGTGCATAAATGGTTCGTTTTCAAGGGCATTTTGGATCCGATGGGTGATGTAGCAAAAGGAGTACCACCAGAAACTGCTGAGTCGGTGTTGAGTACTATAGCAGACATGTGACCAGCAAAAGTAACAAACCAGAGAAGAAGAAGAGAAACAGGAGGAAGAAGACTACCGGTCTGATCTCCAGTCTTCAGAAGATTGTTGTTCCCATGGTAACGTCAGGCCGCTCCCATTAATCAGACTACCTGCTTACCTGCAGACGCCCTGCCGCCCACTCACCCGTGTCATTAAGATTACCACAGCTAAACAAACATCCTGACCTTGCATCTCTTAGATAAACTTTAAACTTCTTTTGTTTGGTGGTTCAGTAACACTGCATCCTCTGTGCTGCAGTGTTACTAAACCACCTGTAGGGTGGAAGAGTCATTTCATTTTAGGTTTAGGAAATGGAGTGATGGAAATTCAAACCCAAACTATCCATCCATCCAATATCTGCCGCTTTTCCGGAGTCGGGTCGTGGGGTTAGCAGCTGCCTAAGCAGGGAAACCCAGACTTCCCTCTCCACGGCCACATTCACCAGCTCATCCGGAGGGATCCCGAGGCGTTCCCAGGCCACCTCGGTCCTCACACTGCAGCATCGGTCCCAGCTGCAGCCGGAGTTTTTACCGATTTATCCAAATTTCAGGTGTCGTGGGAATGCATTCTGTTACCAATCTTCTATTCCTGGGTTTGTGACACTTTCAGCACAGAAAGAAAAGAAAGAAAAAACCTTAGTTATTTCTTTCACATTGATGTTGGTGGGTTGCTGCTTTTGTTTTCAGGTCTTTCTCTGTTTCAACATATTTTGTGAAACTCAGCAGGGACGAACGCGGGCCGAAAGCCTTCGAGCGTTCGCATTGTGCATCCCGAGGCCAGCAGCCTGGCGAGGCCATCCTGACCCACTTTCTGCACAAACACCCCATCACACACCAGGAGGAGGCTGGTGGCAGCACTTCCATCCTCCTCCTCACATACAGTCATCTATTACAGACCAGCCAAAAATAATAACTCATTTAGCTAAACCTTCATTTACTCAAGGAATTCAGGAAAGTTGTTTTACACACTAAGATGAGTCATATCCAGAAACCGTTTGGACCTGTGGATCCAGGATGTCTCTGTATGTTGTATATTGCTCAAAGAGAAGCTAAACAATACTTTTATATGTGCAGCATCACATCTGAGTGATGAGACAACATCACAGGGAAGAGATAAAATCATGAACTTCGTTCAAACATAAACTTTTCTGTGTCATTTATTGCATTTTCTCTTGATAATTCCAATAAACATGATGAGGCTGACATGGATTAAATATTGTAATTATGCAGATAAACAAGTTTGTTCAGGTTTGTGGTGCTACAAGGCCCCACATACACTAGCACCCAAGAAAAAGGGGTTTTTTTTGTTGTTTTTGCTTGTTTTGATGGTACATTGAGATTTATTACGTACATTTCTAGAGTTGCTGTTGCCTTGCGGCGTTCCACCTTAAAAAAATCAATCGAAAACACGCTTTACAACTTAGTTGAAACATGATGCTCCTGGCTTGAACTATGTTTTGCTTTACAGAACAAGTCATACGCTGGCAAATGGGTATCAACACATTGGCCATAGTGAACGTGCACCATGGCTGATTCAAAGAAACACGACATGACGTTAGCGGAGGAAGAGACGAAAAAGGAACAGAGCAAGAGATAAGATGAGCCAACATCAGTCTGACTTACTGGCAGGAAAGAGCTCAGAGAAGAGACAGGATGCAGATGGATGCTGGATTAGCCGTTCCCAAAGTGAGGAAAGTTCAGAAGTAACACCCAATGCAACATTTTGTAAAATGCAAGCCTGAGATGGGTGGGGTGTGCTGGTGGTGTTGGGAAAACAATATTGGGAAACTTTCCTGTGGAAAGTGCAAACGTAGCCCTAATAGCATCCTTCCATCTGTAACCAGTCGAGGCAAATGAGGATCAGCAGGGAACGAAATGCAGCCTGGTCCTTCTAAATCCTCAAAAACACAAATATGGATCGGAGCAAAATGTTGAGTTAAATGTAGAAACTCTGTAAAAGTCTGAAACTTTATCAGCCCACCCTCTGTGTGTCTGAGGGGGTTCTTTTTCTTGTGACGTAGCCGAGTCCCAAATACTTCCACACCAGGTTTCAGCATGAAAAAATTATCTGGTTTAAACCAGGATTGATATTTTTAAATGTTCAAAGAACACATGCTGAGCATCATAGCATAATTGCTTAAGTCCTATTTTTGGTTAAATTGTGACGTCTACTTAATTCTACTCTCCCAACACTGCTGATTCATCATTTATCATAATTTCTGAAGACCTTAAAATATGACTTACGTAATAATCTGCAGACTTATGTTTTATGCTATGGGGTTAACAATGTTCTAGGATGCACTACCCCTTTAAAATGATGCAACATATGTACTTGTATTTCATCCAGTTGCTCATGCTGGATTTAATAAACAACGACTCCTGGGACATGCAGGCTCAGATCACTGATAACAGATGGCCACATCAAATTACATTATATAGAATTTTAGACTTTGAGGCTATAAATGTATATGAGCTGTATTCAGTTATGAATGCATACTGTATAAGAGACCTCTGTACACTCAGCCTCCACCTTATCAGGTGCACCTGTTCGACTGCTTGTTAACAAACACCTAACAAGCCAATCGCACGCCGGCAACGCAACACAGTTCAAACTGAGCATCAGAATTAAGAGACTTTAGGTGAATTTAAACGTGGCACGGTTGTTGGTCTGAGTATGTACTGGGATTTTAACACACAACCATTTCTAGTTTTTAGAGAATGGTTTGGAGAAGAGAAAATATCCAGCGAGCAGCAGTTGTCTGGACCAGAATGTCTTGATGATGTCAGAGGTCAGAGGAGAATGTGCAGACTGGTTGGAGATGATAGTAAGGAAACAGGAAGTCATAACTATATATGGACTGTGGAAGATTGGATGAAAGTGATGTTCAGTGATGGATCCGTAATCTGGACAAGGGGACGATGCTGGAACTTTGCTTTGATGAAGATCCTATGAAACATAAGACGAGTAAAAGCAGGACCTTTCCAACATCACTGATGAAGCTGATGAACCAGAGGACATGACAGTCACTACTCATCAGGAAATAATCAGGTTACTCTGACATGATGCAGACTGATGTAGGAGATTTTTAGGATGATGATGATGATGATACATTTCTTCAGTATAAAAAGAGTATTGAAAGAAGAAAAAATGGTTAAAAGAAAAAGGTTCATAACAGGCTTCATCCTCCAAATCTGAACCATCAGCTGCTGTGCAAGTAGGTGGCGCCTGATCCAGGAACAGCATGCATTAGATAAAACAGTCGAGCATCATATCTGTGTTGTTTGGTTTGTTGGGGCTGTGCTGTCTGATTGTGTGGTGATTCCATCGTTTTTGCTCGGAGTTGCATTGTCACTAAGAAGCATGAAGTTTTGCTCCTGAAGAACAGCGCCCTCTATCTGCTCTGGGCTGAAACGCCACCCACAAACTGGCCCGTGGATCGGATCTGATCTCACGTTTGAGCTGAGTTATGCTAACATGCAGCAGCTCCGTTAGAACGTAAACACTCCCGTCTCTCAGCAGAGTCGGGGTGGGGTTGTGGAGGAGGAGGTGGGTCGTTAACCCAGCATGTGCAAATTATTGTTTGCTGCATTTTCCCACATAACCAGCAACAGTAAATATAAATACCACTGACATTTATCTGTATCAGGGTTAGAGGGGATTCATCTTCATGGTGCCTGAGATGGAGGGCTAACTGAACCATCAGTTACAGGCGAGGAAATGTTTCTGGTTAAACACTTGAAGCCGCGGCCGAATGAAAACATCCTGATGGCGTGCAGAGTCTTCTATTTGCAGTATCAAGACACTACAGGGTGCATTAATGTGCTGTAGCCCCGTTTTACTGGGCTCTCATTAGTCATGGGGAGATCAGTTGGTGGTCTGGAGCAGAGAGCAGATAAAAGTCATTTCCACCCCCACGTCCACAACAATTATAGCTTAAATTACCAGCTGTATCAAGTGGGATCCAAACTGAATGTTGGTTTCAATTCTTGCAGAGACGGCCTGCTTCTGATCAGCTCCGTTTCAAATTCAACTTTGTTTTAATGTCTGAAGCTGCAGACTTGTTTATATATTTCTCCTGCTGATACATGAGCTTAAATTAATGCAACTACAGGACCATTTTGTTGCGTCTGCTAAGCTAACACGTGAAAACACGTTTCGGCCTGAATTACCTGATGCATTATATCAGATATGGGAGATTCTGAAACCTCTGCATCAACCACATAATCAGACCAGTGTTTTCCCTACAGTTATATTTGCCTTGGTACCAGACATCCCGTGGGCGGAAGATGATTACTCAGCCTTCCTTCAACGCACCTTCACGTGTTAAGCACCACCAGAAAGCTAAGATTCTTAAGATGTGGATAATAGAAACCATTCCAGACCACAATCAAACCTGGAGCCATACTGTGCTCCAGTAGCAGATGATACGGGAATTTTAAGGGCTTAAGGGGAAGTTTCTGGAAATGCTTGTCCAGAAATCCAGAAAGATGCACTGTAGATACAATAGATGCACATTTTGTAAAAAGAAGTGTTGAGGTCAATGTACAGTTCAAATAATTATTCATATGGTATACTGAGCCTGCAGCTCCTCGGTGCAACGGGTCCAGGTGCAAGTCCCAACCTGGGGCACTTTGCTGCGTGTCATTCTCGTTCTCACTGATGCCCTTTCCTGCCCAGCTACTGTCAAATAAAGGCCACCAGAGCCTGAAAATCGCCAGTTAAAAGAAAAAAAAATATATATCATGTTAACAAATCGCCATTTAAAGGATTAAAACAAAGATAATAACTGCATGTTTGACAGTTTTCATAAGGGCGGAACTTGAATTATTTTAGCAAAAATCTATGTTACTGTAGCTGTTTTGGGGGGAAAACTTTTTTTGTCTACTAAGTATTAAAAATGGTATAAAGCTTCAAACCTTAAAAAGAAAGCAAGAAAGCAAGAAAGCTCAACATTATATGAAAAATAACTCAATTTTGTTTTGTTTTTCCATAAAAACGGATGTTATTAAATGATCATTTAAGGGATTAAAATAATCTAAATTACTGCATTTATGATTGTTTCGATAAAAACTGATTTTGATTCCATATTTGAGCAAAAAAAAAAAAACTTGAAAATTGTTAATCTACAATGATTTTGTGGCAGTTCTTGGAAGAGGACTTTTTTGTCTATTTATGGTCTAAAAGGGAGAGAAATTAAAGTGCCGCGTAAGGGTTAAATAAAGTCCTAGATCTCTGTAGTCCTTGATAGTCTTAAAGCTGCATTCAGGTGTCCTTAAAAACGAGTTTTGCCTACTTGGACATTTTAATGGCGAGTGTGAACATTTCAGCCGTGGTGATGCGGGAGGTCGGCGATGCTGTGTGAGGCGGTGTGTGAAAAATCCCTGACACGGCAGATTCAGCTGGGGCTGAAATTACAGACAGTAATGAGTCCTCCCCCACCTCCCCCCCTCTGCTCCCATTCCTCCTCCTGCAGTGTGTTACCTCCCCTGCCTCCCCCCAGCAGACCCGCAAACATGTAAACCACACACACACGATTAGAGACTTGGGCTTCAGCTGCAGTGAAGAAAGGGATTGTGGGACTGAAGAGGGGGTTTCCCTTTACAAAAGCCAGATCTCTTTACTCCTCCCAGTAAGAGCATCCTCCTCAGGGTCTGACCACACCACCTGCACCCATCGATTCCAGTCTGCGTGCACGGGTGTGTCTGTAGCTCAGATTTCAGATTAATGAGCTGCAGTGACGACCAGAAAATGTGTTTGTCAAAGAAATCACATCAAAACAAAACAATGTGGAACATGGTTGTGTTTTTAACTTTGCAAACAGATTATGGAGGAGGATCTACTGGTACCAGTAGAGGTACAGAAAAGACAAAAACAGCCACAGAAAATAGTAAATTTCTGAAAAAATCTGCAAAAAGGGCAAAAAAAAGTCTAAAAACATGTAATATGACAGGAAACAGACAAAGATTGGCCCCAAAAAGAAAGAAAAAATGCTAAGTATGAGCAGCACAGAGATCTCAAAATATAAAAATGCATGAAAAGACTCAAAACGGCAACATAGAAACTCTTGATGACTAAAGAAAGGCACATCCATGGTTTTGCAAAGACAATAAGGACCCACAAAAACCAGGATAACAATCCTGAAGGAGGTTAAAAGTTTATCTACGCTAATAAAAATTTAAATAGTGCAAAATTAAATATTAAATCACCAGAAGAATGATTTGTTTCTAAAATCAACCAGGATGGAGTGTTAAATTCCTCCTGATGTCTCAGTTTAGCATCAAACTGAAGCATCTTGGAGGTAAAGATGGAGGATGTTTCCCGTAAACACCAGTTTGATCTGTCTGCATTCCAGACGTTTCAGCACAAATACGAGCTTTAAAACCAGAATCTGATTTCATAAAACCCTGCAGAGAAATGCTCACCGATAAAGTTACAATGATTTGTTGAGCTGTGTGTGTGTGTGTGTGTGTGTGTTGCAGGGTCAGAGCCCACATTAACGTCGTCCCTCTGGGATCATGTGTTAATCACACAACACCTTAAAATCCTGGGCCGAAATCCAGCTCTGTAAAACTGAGTAATGCTTCATCTGCGATTACACTCGGTGAAATCACTGATTACAGTTTCCCATCATCCATCACTGCAGTCGTAAACTATGTCCGTCTCCCTGGAGACAAGCAAGCAGAGAAATGATGGTAAGCCACCTGCTAACGTGTAGCAAATCACAGTCAGAGCCTGTAAACCTGAAATATCAGGATTCAGCTTGCTGCTGCGGACGGGACGCAAACTGGTGTCTTCTTGTTCGTTGTCCAAAATTATTGTTGGTAAAGACAAAACAAGACGAACACTTCCACTGGAAAAAGTAAAAGGAGTTGCGTTAAAGTAGCTGCATGTCTGAATTCCCCCTGTGAATCTTGAATGGTAAATGTTCTGTATTTACACATCGCCTTATGTACCTGGAATGATAGCCAAAGCGCTTTACATCACATTCACGCACTGATGGCGGAAGCTGCCATGCAAGGCGCTCAACCACGACCCATCAGGAGCAATTTTGGGGTTCGGTGTCTTGCTCAGGGACACCTCGACATGAACTCGCCAGGCCGAGGATTGAACCGGCAACCCTCAGGCTACAAGACGACCACTACACCCACTGAGCCACGTTGCAGTAGGTAATGCAGGTAAACAGAGTCCAGTGAAATTAATCGGTTTAATGCCTCAATCTGTGATTTAAACACACACACACACCTAAAGCATGCACACAGCGAATCAATAAATTGTATTTTTATGTGAATGTACCATAAAAAAAGAAACAAATGTAGATAGTATTTTCCATGCACATTTAGCATAAACAGTTCTTCTGATGTAAAAAATGCATTATTCAAAGCCTTTAACCAGTCTTAAATAAATACAAATAAAATTTTTATAAAGTTATTTCTCTTTTTTTACCGATCATAAGTAAATAGATTTATGATTAGCATTTACTGAACAAATTTCTCTGTGTTATGCATCTCAATCCATCAAAACTTTATTTCTATAGCACTTCTCATTGAAATAAATGCAGCACAAAGTGCTTCACAGAATTAAAAAAAAGGGTGAAAATAAAAGACGCACACACATTTAAGATTAATGGGTTCATGGTAGCAAGGAAGCTACCAGTAGTTGGGATGGTGCATACACGGTGCATTTACCCAAAGTAAATAAACATTTCAGTGCTATTGACATGGTGCTTTTACTGAACAGGAAACAAAGGATTTATCAGTGCTATGTGAATGGTGCGTTCACTGACTGATGTTTCAGAGCTTTGTGAAAGATAGAAAATAAATTGTTACCAGCCGGTTAATGTTTTCTTTTGGGACCATGAGGATATTCAAGACGACAAAGACAAATTTAAAGTTTTATTTTTATTTATGGAAACGTTTTACCTCCTTCAGTAAAATTAGAAAAGTTTATTTTAGTATCTGATGACTGAAAAGCTTCATCCAAGCCTTCCAGCTTCCCCCCCAATCTGATGTAAACCCACCTGAAACGCATCATTTTTAAATCACCAGCAGCCCGAGGAAAACCGTCTAAGGGGACGTTGGATCCTCGGGACCCTCAAACGTTCCTGCTGTGTGGGTCCAGAAGACAGAGGAAAACCAGGAGAAGTGTTCAAACACAGTTCGCTCCTGTGTTTGGTGCAATCACCCTCCAGTTAAAGACTCACGGAAGCTCACGTGAACGCTGAATCATCGGTGAAATGATTGTGGAGCTTGTTGCAAACATGGAGCCGAGATGAGAGACATGACAGGTTGGAGCGATGGTATCAGACCGTGATCTGATCCTTCAGTTTCCTGGCCGCCACTCCTGCAGCACTGTGATGAACCTCCTGCAGATGCTTCATCACTTCCAGATGTTTACAATCCTCATCAGTACCACGCAGCTCAGGAAGGGTTTTCCTCAGCCCAGCTCTCGTTACTCTGATAAACCACGACAGCATGACATGATTAAGGTGCCGTCAGACCTGCAGTCAGATTATTTAGTGACTGAATTCGGCCTGGAGGCCCTGCGCAGTGCAAACAGGGAACAGCCAGCGTGGGCAAAACAAAAAGTCAACCCCCCACATACTCTCCAGGGTGTTCCTGCTGTGTTAATATCCTGAATAACACCGGAGGGCTTCATTATGCCTCCAAAACGTCTCTATGGAAGCCATTTCTCTGCAGCAGTAAGTACTTGTTGACTGCCGGCAGTATTCGGGAAAGGAAAGAGGACTCCCAGCAGAGAAGAAACATCTGGATGATCACCTTCATAAGATGCTCCAGTAAACCTAGCGGCAACAAATCAGCTCAAAGACCTCCTGTCTGACTGGGCCGTTGATCAGCTGATCAATACATAAAGTTTCAGTTTAAAGCATCTCAAATGATCAAACTTCTGATTTAACGTCAGCGCTCAGCCACCCTGCTGCTGTTTACGATCACCATCTTGTTCTTTCAGGCTTCTGCTGATCGTCCGAACACAAACACAGATCAAGGCTCTGAACCAAATTTTCGTTTTTAAAACTACTCCAAAGAAACAAATCTTCAACCTAAAGTCTTCCTCAGGACATTATTCATATGACTAATTCTCCAACAAACGTTAAAACAAGCAAACTGAGATTCAGTTCCTAATTAAACCACTTTCCAAACCACAAAAGCCTAAAACTTAATCAAAACAACTAAATGAAGGCTTAAATTTTTTCATTTTACAAATTAAATTCAATGTGTGACTACATTTCTGGCTAATGGAGTCTGGATGTTTCATAGCTGAGCGACTCTCCCAACGGAGCAGCATTTGTGGAAGATAAATGTCATTAAGCTAAATGACCACAACCACAGAGGCTATTACGGACCCTGAACTGAATCCGCAACTGGTAAACATAAACAGTCTTCTCCACAGTGGGACTCCAATCAACAAAGCCTGAGCTCGCTGATGGAATTCATGGATCCAATTCTTTTAAAAAAAACAATTTTATTAGCAGTCAGTGAACACCTCTGTCTGCTCCTGGCACCTCCACACAGCAGAACTTTAATGTGAAAATTTATCACCAACAGCACCGTAAACAGACAAACTGCCATTTTTATCCCAAAATTTAAAATTCCAACCAGATTACTTCCTGATTTCAGTCCAAATAGATCCGGGTTTATTTAGAAGTTACCCCTGAGAAGAAGTCTTTCACAGTTTCCTGCTCTATGCAACAAACTATAAATTATTTAAGCATTAATAATATGAGCAGAGCCTTTTAGGCTTTCTCCTACAACCAGATCAATATTCAGTTTTTCTAAATTGGATAACCGATAAAAGTACTTTAATTTATGGTACAAAGGATACTGATGCAGTGCTGAAGAACTTCAGACGTGTGTTGGGAAGCTTTTTACTGGTAAACGGAAATGAATCAGAGCCCTTTGCTGCCACAGAAATATCTGAACAAAGACGATACAATCAAAGAATCCTCTAGCAAAAATCACTTTTCACTCAAAGTAGAAGAAGAGGCAACGCAAACCAACATGAGGTTAGCAGCCCAGTCAGCGGCCTTTGAATCTTCTGCCGCAGCAGTATGCTAACACCGCCCGTTCTCTGAGGATCTGCTGCATCTCTGCTGAGCGAAAACAGAGCAGAGGTGGCTTAAAATGCAGCAACGGCTCCTAGACGCTGAACAATGGCAAACTCTGACCCAGGAGACGTTAACCACTCCCTATGTATACACATTTTCACTGAGTCAGAGCGTTGTCTAGAAAACCAGTAAACGCTGCACGCCTCATGTTGCATGGACTGCATCGTTACAGTCAATGACCTCACAAAGAAAACAGTTTTCTTAATGCACAGACAAACTCTGGAGTCAAACTGAAAATAGAATAAATAAAAAACCAAGGTAAATACTGAATCCGTTCTTTAAATACCCCCACCCCCAGATAGGAAGCATATCGTTAGCTATCATCAACATGAGGGCCACTATTTAGCCTTCTGGTAAAAAAAAAAAAAAAAAAAAAAAGCTGTCACTGCCGCTTGGTGAATGGGCCTTCATAGGGCTGCACCATATATCAAAAATTTACCTATATCACAACATTCATCTGCACATGTTGCCTAAATTGTTATTAAAAGTAGTCCTTGTATTTGCATATTTTAAGGGAAGTGACATGACGTTCCAACGTTTCCCCCAGAACGTCAACCAGAAACTGGGAAGGGTACCAGAATACACGACCCAAACCCTCCCACTATTTGTGAGCCGTCTGTTGGAGTCCCGATCTTACCAATACAACCCAAAAGGATGTAGCTTGACACTGCAATTCTGATTGGTCGAAAGAGTCGTCATCTCGGCTACAAGAAAAAAGAAGGAATAGCTCCATGTTTAAACATATGGTGGACTTTTTGTTTTTTAAAGCCACAAAACAAGAAGACGACAAACTGCTGGATGTTCACCATTCTCATCTTTTGTTTGTGTTGCTTTCTTCATTGTTAGATTTCAAGAAAGCTGCCGCTATGACATCATACTACTACATAGCATATCGTTAGCCGGCTGATACGTAGGGTACGGTTAGCTGTGGAAACACGACAGCGATCGGGATTTACCGACCCAAACCTGCTGGTGGAAACAGGGCTTTACTGGCCTGGATGCTGCATTTAGTTGCCAACGGCAACAACTGAGTTGAGTCATGCAACAACTATGAAGTTCAACAGATGTTCCTACATGAGTTTTGCGAGTGGAAACCTGTATGAGAAAACACCAAAGTCGCATCCAATTTTATTTATCACAAATCATATCGTCATGGCAACTTTCAACACTGTTATCATATGTTTTTCTAATATCGCGTAGCCCTAACGCTTTGTTCTCAAAATGATTGTTCATAGTCGTGGTGGACTTACAAAATGCCAGTTTTACCAGCAAAGGTTGAACTGGAGCTCATTTAATTTTACTCAAGAAGTTCCACACAGACCTTTTTGTCAGTTTTTGTCTTTGGTTCTGCAGGTTTCTTATATTTGTCCTCCATTAGCTTAATATCTCACAGCACCAGACACTTTGCACCAGACCGAACAACGGTGAAGAATTCTTTTTTTCCTGGTGGTTGGTGAACAGCGTTGGAAAGTCTCGCCACCTAGTGGTGGTAGTGACGCATTACTACTAGATGCTGGTTAAAACGAGACTAAAAAGCGTTTACCCTAGGCACTAAACATGTACTGGCTCATTTCACAGCCCGTTTCCAACATGGTGCCTCACTTATGTTTGACTTTTTTGCGTTTCAGTTAGATTATTTCTGAAAGACAAACATCCCCACTGTGACATCACACGCTGGTTTTAGATTCCAGCATTCAGTGGTGAATCTCTCTATATTTTTATCGAGAAAAAAGCCAGAAGTGAAAACCAGCACAGTGATAACAGGGAGAGGATTCCAGTAACAAGACTACGATGGCTCATATGAAAATGTCTTGACTTAGCATTTAATGGATGGAGTCAGCACCTAGTGGTCATCAGTGGTATTACACTTTAAGGTGCCTATTTATTGGCATCAGATTTCAGACTTTGGCTAGATCAGTCCTTTATCCAGTTTTCTCTTCATCACAACCAGTCGCTGGTTTACACTTTTAAAATAAAATAAGGAAGATTTTTGGCAAACAATAAAAATTGTTTACTATATATAAAATAAATTTAAAAAAAGCTAAAAGCAGTCATCCAAGTCGAATACGAATACGTAACATACTGAAACAAATGAGTGAAACTGTCAGATATTACACTAAATAATAAATGTTTTCTATCACTACAGTGTGTGTTTGCATGAGAATATCTATTAAAGTTTCACCCAGTCTTCCCAGGGCAAAAACATCAATCCTGCACATGTTCCATCCATCAGCCAGAGATAATTTCAAGCTTCACAGATTTAGGTTACCTGAGTTTAAACACTGAAACCATCAGCTGAGCAGAGAGCAAAAGCCACCTCTTCATTATAAAAACTCTACCTGAAACTGCTTTGTTTCTGACAATAAAAAGACGTTAAAAAAAAACAAAACACTAAAATTATGTTCTAACATTAAATCAAGTTGGCAAAGATATTCTCCGAGATCATCTGTGAATTTCCCGAAGCTTGGAGTTGTAGTGCTGCTTCCTGTGGGGTTGTCTAACCGAAGCTTGATAAGCTCCCTGCTCTTAGCCGCCGTGCACTGCAACAAATCGCCGTGTGGAATCTGCAGCCACTAATGAGAGCTCATCACCCTAATGAGCTGCACACTGAGCCTTCAGCCTGACACTCACAACCGTTTCATCCTGATGCCGCCTGATCGGCCTGACTCAGAACAGCGAGAAAACCAGATCTAATCCAAAATAAAACAGCTGGCACTAGTTTGGCTCATTCAAAGAAGAAGAAAGTCGTTGAAAGGCTGTTTTTACATGAGAAATAATCAATAGATTAGCTCAAATGGCATCTTTAGGCCTTTGCAGGGAATGTGCTGAACAAGAATTATGATTCAATTCCCACAATTATAGCTGTAGAAAACGAAGAGGCCTGGAGTCCCAAACAAGTTTTTAGGGCCAACGAACCTGAGATGTTGGTTCAAAGGGAACAGGTTTTCAGACTAGAGGTCATCAGGTCAGTCAAAAGAAAAGTTCAACCTTTTTGTTAAATCTTCTAGTTGAAGCTGGTCTAGCCATCCCTTCGTTTTGATGCTATAGGTTTAGAATGCTTAGGGACATCCCATGATGCACTGGGCTCCTTTTTCCGTTTTCTTCTCTCTGATCTTTATTTCCCATGTTTCAATTTATAACATTATCATCATGATCAACTTGTATTTCTCCTCTTCTCTCTCAGCAGGTCTCCCTGTCCTCTCCACCAAACCGGCTGAGGCAGACAGCCCCCCTCCCTGAGCCGGGTTCTGCTGGAGGTTTTCCCGTTTCCACTGTTGCCCGTCGCCCCGTGCAGCTCAGGACAGGGGATTGAGTCAGAGTAAAGATTTGACACAATCCGTTGGGTTTCCGTAGATAGATTATTATTTTTATGAATTGGCTTGAATTTATTTGTCTGTAAGGTGCACCGAGAGGACGTCGTGGTAAACTGGTGTAGACAAATAAAGCTGAATTTAACTGAATCCAAAACTAAAGAAAATTTTACTATGTAAAGTAGCACAATGTAACTTTCTGACATTAAAACTATTTCTGCTTGTTCTGATGGTACATTCAGTACTGTTCTGGAGTCATCGCTGCCCTGCTGCATCCCCAGGCTGAGGAACTAACAACTTTTGTTTCCAGGAGGCTGTTTCACTTTACAGCAGCTTTTTGCTTTATGCCACTGTGTCATTGTGAAACGCCATATTCAAATAATCCTGGTCTACATTTTGCAGTCCATTATCGGATTTCTTTTGGAGTACATATGTACGTGGTGATGCAACCTACGGTCCTAGCGTTAAGTTGGGAGCTAATAAGCCAGCAAAACAGAAAACAGGTGAATGATTTACTTCCATCTCTTTTAGAAAAGACATTACAAAGATGCAAGCAACAGTTTTTTACAGATACCCACATATAGATGTAGCATACACTTCTCTGCATGTACGTCTTTGAAGACGAGTGAAGTCTTGAAAACTTGCATTTAAGTCTGAGTTCATTTTATTGCAGGTACATATTCTGATGGCCATCAGCAACTGTGACCTAAACCAGCCCAAAGTCACTGATAACAGGCAGATTTAGCAACCCTGCTGCCTTTCTCCAGCGCAGCCGTCTTTATCCCTGCTTAATTTCATCTAGCAGGCAGTTTACCGCTGCACTGGGAGCCTCACACACTGATTGGCTGAGTGAGCCGCGTGGGGTGGCTTACTGCAATTGATCCGCGTGTTTCCTGACCTCTACTGTAAAAGTTGCAGCAGTTAAAATGAAAGCACCCGAGGGTCCATGTGGGACAGGTTCTGGGTCTGGATCCGGACCGTGGTCCGCTTGTTAGTGACCTTTGCTCTATATTAAAGACAGATAGAAGGCCTTCCATATGTCTCCAGCATCCTTTGTGAGAGACTTGGTCCGTTTCCAGGGCTGGTGCAGAGGCCTCCACCAACGCAGCAGACGGAGCAGTACTATGGGAAACCATGGGGGGCAGTGCTGCGCTGTTTATCTGATGTATGATCAGGGGAAAGAACAAACAAGAAGAAGCTGCTATTTTTAACGGCTGCACAGACCACCGGCCTCTTTATGTCTCTTTCTGAGATTGAACATCGAGTTCTCCTCCGTCATCACTAGGATTGTGATTGCAACTGATGTCAACTCGGAAGTGAACACTGAACTCTGCATTGCTCCCTGGTGGACGTGTTACCTAACAACCATGCCAATGTAGCAGGATTCCTGGTATTATGAGGGCAGGAAACTAGCTATTTACATACATAAAGGAAGCGTAAATGAGTCTATAAACATGAAGCCGCTGCATGAAAGTGAAAAAAACCTGTTGAACCTGAAGGCAACTCGGAATGACTGAGATTAGTCACTGACATGATGTTAGATGAAGCATGCTGCTAAATCCAGCAGGCGATTTGTTTTCATTTCTTTGTTTATATTTATTGGGGGTGGGGACCCAGCAGGATCAATATTGTCTGTGTCAGTCGGTTTATTTACTTTAGATTTCTCCAACTAGGTCAGATACTGTTTCAAACCCCTTTTAGGACACAGTGGAGCATCCTCATTCCTCTCCTCCAGGTGCCAAGACAGGTTTTTACCACAGGTCTTCTATAGATAAAACCTTGATGTGATGAGGGAGGCAGGAAGCAGTTTTTCTCTGAATAAGATCCCAGAGAGAAGCCCGACTGAACCTGAAAATGCCAACCTGACCAATTTGCCTGTAACAAGTATTTGTCCTGCGACAGCAGTGGACATGGCAGCTGCAGGAGAGACAGAAGTGATGTTGTTGTGCTCTTCTTCAGCCTGGATTCAGACAGGAAGCTGCTTAAAAGGCAAAACAAGTAAAACATCTTCCTGCAGATTCAGCAGTTTCAGGGAGGATCAAATGAAACGGAAGCTCGCCAGAGATCAGATTTTTGTTTCAGGTCCACATCAAAGAAGTTCTGCTGAGACTAAAGAAAACGAGCCGAGCTGGTACCTTATAAGAGTAACGACGCAGCATCAGGGAGGACTGATGGAGCGTTACTGTATGAGGGCATCATAGAGGAAGAGCTGCATTGTGGGAAAAGGCCCGGTTGTCAGACTTGTCTGGATGGCAGGATGAGGCCAGGGATCACCAGAGCTCTGCCATCAAAACTGCTGATGTCGAACATGTCGAACATGTCGAACATCTCTCTCTCTCTCTCTCTCTCTCTCTCTCTCTCTCTCTCTCTCTCT
>JBAMHW010000008.1:30184976-30196082 GCA_037177495.1 Rhadinocentrus ornatus
TACATGTTTCTCTGGACAGCAGGTCACAGATTTGCCTGCTGTCCAGCTCCAGTCCTCGAGGACTGCGGTCCTGCAGGCTATACATGTTTCTCTGGACAGCAGGTCACAGATTTGCCTGCTGTCCAGCTCCAGTCCTCGAGGACTGCGGTCCTGCAGGCTATACATGTTTCTCTGGACAGCAGGTCACAGATTTGCCTGCTGTCCAGCTCCAGTCCTCGAGGACTGCGGTCCTGCAGGTTTTACATGTTTCTCTGGACAGCAGGCCACAGATCTGTCTGCTGTCCAGCTCCAGTCCTCGAGGACTGCGGTCCTGCAGGCTATACATGTTTCTCTGGACAGCAGGCCACAGATCTGCCTGCTGTCCAGCTCCAGTCCTCGAGGGCTGCGGTCCTGCAGGTTTTGCTGTCCAACACACCTGATGGGAGGCAAGTGGATGTAGGAAAAACTATTTAAATTAAAGCATACAAATACAAAAGTTTAATACAAAACATCTGGAGCATCATGAAAGCAAAAGTGAACAATCAAGGTCAAATGCATGTAAAGCAGCTAGGATCCTGCACCAGACCACAATGGGACAACATTCCCTCCTAAAACTCCAGCGACTGGTCTCCTCACTTCCCAGATGTTTACAGACAGATGTTAGAAGAAGAGGGGGTACTACACAATGCTGAACATCACGCTGGAACTACTTTTTACAGACGTAATGCCACCATCAGATTCATAATCGGCTCATATTTTCCATAAAATGGTAAAATGTCTCAGTTTAATCATCTGATACGTCGTTTCTCTTTTACTTGGAATAAAATACGGGTCGATGACATTTAAAAAGCATTGCATTCTGTTTTTATTTACCTTTCACATGGCGCCATTACTTTTTAAAATTTGGGGTTGTACTCCAGACTGCAAGAATCAGGCCATAATCTTATTTAAACGCAGCTTTTGAATTATCCATGTCCTTGTTGTTCACATCGGTTTTATAGATTGCTTCGTAGAAGCTCACTAGTAAACGTATGTGGCGTTTGATGGATTTATAATAGACATATATTTTTATTATTAATATATATATATATATATATATATATATATAAATGTCAATAAGTTACTGTGAAAACAGAAATATCTAGCAGTGTAGGTCATGTTTATTAATATACTTAGACTAATATTGATTATAATGAACTGGATTTAACTGGATTCTAACTGGTGTGGATCTTTAATGTTGTGAATTGGGCCTGAACAAATGAACCCAGATGGTTTACTATGATTGTGAGTCATACTTTACTCACAAACTTCTCTGGTTTTTGTTCAGGTTTAGACATTAAAAACCAGTTACATCTAAAAATACTAAAGCATTTATTTTATCTTCTTATAAAGACAAACTTTATCAAATATACTGTAACAGTTCTACATAAGAGGTTGTTCCTTATAAAGATATTTAAAGGTGTAGTTTAAACATTCAAGTCAAATCTAAACCAATTTAGATTATTAATGAGCAGAAAACAACCTTGAATTATTAGTTCCGACAATTTAAACAAGCATTTCTACAAATTCAAAGGTGTTTGTGTTTAGATAACTAAAGTGAATTATCTTCTGTCCCTGGAGCCTGTGGATGAGCTGGATTCTGACTTTCAGTCGAGGGATTTTTGTCGTTTAGTTCAATTTACACCAGCAGCCTTCCAGCCAAAGAGGCAGTAAATCACAGCAGATGACATGAGGGAGCAGGTCAGATTCATTATTTGAAGACGCACCGGGACATTTGGACGGAGACGGTGTTTGAACGAGCTTTGAATTAGTCTTCATAGAGCGGCCTTTTACTGTGCCAACCAGCTCCAACCTGAGAGCTCAAGGTTAAATGATGCAAAAAGAGCAATTTACCACGTTTCTTTCCTTGAGTTTTATGAAGAATGTACGCTCACCGGCAGGTTAGTTGGACGAGTTCGGAGCAGTGATGAGGACACAGCAGGAAAACCAGTATGTGTTTCCCAGAGACATGAATTCATGATGATTTACAGACTCAACGGTAGCTTTCAGACCACAGACGGAGCGGTAGAGTGAGGCACAGCTGAGAACAACCTGGACATGTTTCTGAAGACCAGCGGTTCTGAACTGGTAGCCGTAAGGTTTTAGATCCACGCTACCTATACCTTTACCCACCAACGCTGCACGAGACTCAGCCCAGCTGTTACCAAACATTCATGGTGATACCAGCCAGTCCTCCCAGCTACGCTTCAACTGGTTTTCTTTTATTATCATCACTTACTTTCTCCAATAATCAACACATAATAACAATAATTAAAACTGTTTCAAATTAATTAAATAACTTTCCTTTGAAAATATAATAAAGTATTTCGTAAGTTCACTTATTTAATGATCCAACAATCAAATAATCTCACACACAAATAAATAAATAAATAAACATTTAAATTTTCATAACAGAAGTAAAGTTTATACCTTTATTTTTGTTTAATTTTGCCCAAAAAAAAATTTTTAATGAAAGACATTAGCACCTATAATTTTAATAAATATATAGCAAATATAATTATTTAACTAAAATGTAAAAAACTAACTTCTACAGTTGAATCCAAGTATAATAATGTTAATTCTTTTATCAGGTTTAATTCCCCAGACTGGCAACAAACAAAAGAATTGTTATTAATTTTTATTGATTTATTATTTAAAATAGATTTCTTTTTTAATAAATCTAAATAATTTATTTATGCTAAATGTATATATTTGGATATATTTTCTTTTAGAAAGTGGAAATTTGATGTATTTTTGCAGTTACAGGTTGTTAATGTAGTTTTACATTAGATGTGTCTAATTCTCAAACCTACATTTTTAAAATGCCAGAAAAAACTGTAAATTTATACAAAACAAACAGTGAAATTAAAGGTTTTTACAGTACATACTTTTAGATAAATAAATATCTACTTTGTAGAAATGAAGATTTTCTGCATACTTTGATGGTTTTTGGTGTTGAAGTTCAGGATCTTTGCCAGATGAACAGATGTTCTGGTTTAACTGGGGTACCTGAGTGGTTCCGGTTGACTCAGTCAGTGATCTTAGCAGAGTTATGAGCAGTGTGTGCATGGCGGGAGCGGCGGCTAGGAAGCTAATGACTAAACATGCTGCGTGTAGCGGAGGAGGCAGGTTGGTGCGGGTAAAAGGATTTATTTTCTAGATACTCAGGGGCAGGGGCGCACGCAGTGCAGGGGATGAAACCAAACAAGGATCTGACCAAGACAACTGAAAACCAGGGGACATATATACGCAAAGGGAGAAATTAAAACCAGGAGAAGTGGATGAGAAATCAGACCAGGTGAGTAAACGAACTACACAGACTACAGAGCACATGAGGGAAACAGGACAACTAAACTAAAAACCTGAACATAACAGAACCCAAACAAGCCAAAAACCAGAACTAATAAACCAGGATCAGAACAACAAAAAGCCAACACAAACCATAACAAAACAAGGAGCAGGTTCTGCTAATCAGCCACTAAGGACCAGCTGAACAGGAGGTAAATCTAGCAAAACGTGTCACATACCAGTAAACTGTACGTGTGAATGACTAATCATCACTTTATAAACATGGATTAGGTTACATTTCTTTTTTAATTACATCAAGAATAAAAAATTTATTTAACCATAAACATCTGTCAAACTTCTCTAACCTGGTAAAACTTAAAATCTTATCTGCCGGTTTATCTGATGCCATCTCATTTTAGAGCCGTGGCTCTCAAACTTTCTTCACCACTGGACTCCCTGAGGCGAAAGCCTGCGGAACAAATTTTATAGCAAGTTCCCCCTAAATCAAGGAGGTCAGTTTATAATTTAGTTCAGGTTCAATATTCAGAACAATCTGATCTCCGGTGGGTCAGACTAGTAAAATAACAGCAAAATAACTTATTAATAATACAAACGCCCACTTTTAGCCTTTGTTATAGTGCAAAGAAGAACAAATAAATCTTCAAGTTGTTTACATTTAATGAAACCCAACACATTTACATCATTTATTTAATTTAATCTTGTTATGAGCCATTTAGTTTATTTAGATTTTTATAAAATATAATTTATAAGAATGTGTCTTATCTTATATTTTTTATTTAATATCAATATTAAAAATAAATTTCATTAACTTTATATTTATATAAAAATATTTTATTATATACGTTATATTTCTATTTTAAATTACGTCTGTTATTTTACTTATTTGTTATTTACATGTTTTTATTTTACACATTTACACATTCTTAGAGCTACAGGCTCAGCAAACATTTAAATCTCAAGTTTCTAAGGGCAAAAAATCTAGTATTTCACATCATGATCAGATCTAGAAATTATTTTAAATGTACATACGTGTACATTTCTACATGTGTGTAGTAATCCTGACCTCCTGATCTGATTCAGCTCATGATGCAAACGGAAGTCAGATCTATTAAGTTAGATGGAGACGAAAGATAGAAAAGATAGAAGTTATGTCTTCAAGCTGTATGTGACCCCTCCGTTTCAGAAACATTGGTTCAGAATGAGATAAAAGATTAGAAGTGAAACACTAAACAGACTGAACATGTGAAGGGCAATAGTGATCCAGAGCTCCTCCACCCCAGGTGAAGGTATGATGGTGTGTGTGTTGAACACTGCTGTGTGACTCAACACTCGGTCATGAATCAAGCCGCTCGGGGCGGCATGAAAAATGACTCCAGCTGTCGTCTCCCAGAGGATGGAGCTGCTGCAGGACCGACGCTCCCTGTTCAACAGATATGAGGACTCAGCATTAATGCTAAGACAAACATATCAATCTCACAGAGTGGCGTAAATCACCATGTGACCTCTGAGAGGAGGCAGGTTCCCCAACATACGGCACCATCCGGTGGAGCGTTGCATCCACAGAGGCCTGTACGCCCGCCAGAGGCAAATCCTGAGCTCAAGGTGATGAAACCAGGCAACATTTCTGCAGCTGAATAAAAACCCAGAAATGTCTCTGATGCTGCTTCAGGTAATTTTTCACTTCAAAACGCAGGCTCCTCTGGGGAAGCTGCAGCACTGAATATTGATTTTCTGAGCAGCTTCACCCCTCACGGGCAGAGAGGCGACAGGGATTCAGCCAGGAAGGGTCAACAAGGAAGAAAGGTCACCCAGCAAGCTGCTCTTGTATTTGCAGTTGAATTCAGTGTGTTTTAGAGATCAATTGTTTTTATTTGGAGAGCAGAGAAGGTTAGATGTGCGATGTGAGCCAATAGTGGAAGAGTGGAGGAATTCAGCGAGCAAACACTGAAGGCAGGACTAAACTTTTTCATCCTACCCGGTGTTAGAAGGAACACAACCCAAGCACACAGAAAGGAATAAAACATAAATATGGCTGAAAACAAGGTAGAAACATAGCTGAACATAAAATAATCTGCAATAAAGTTAAGAAAGAAAAAGTATTTATTAGGGCTGTCAAAGTAACGCATTAACTCATTTATGTAATTATGAGTTTCTTCATCAAAGATGGCTGTTTAATTTTAGTCGTCACATCTGGAGGCTTTATGACAGATATTATTACCATGGATACGGTTGGTGAGATGATGATATATAAATTCTGCATTTTGATCTAGAACATGATAGAGATGATGCTGCATTTACTGACCATTGGACGTCTGACGTTTACCCAATAGAAGGTCAGTTAACAGCAAATATTTGTAAAGGGTCAAATAAAGACTTCATAATTAAAAAAGTTTCATTTCCAGCCATTTTTTCTTAGTTCGGGCTTTAAAGTGTTAACTATGAAGGAACATATCTGACTAAAGGAGTTTAATGAGGTGAATTTTACAGTTTTAAAGCAGCTTCTTGCTCCCTTCCTTTTACATGTTTAGTAATAAACAGCCTCCAGCTGGTTTCCTGTAGTGGCGTTGCTGCAAAGTGTTTGCAGCTCTGCAATGGGTGCTGCAGCACACGACTCCCAGACCAGCAGAGATGTCCAGAGAGATGGAAGGAGGGAGGGTTACCATGAGGAGAAGGATTTAATAATTCATCCTAGAGAGAGTAGAAGGGTTGAGGACAGAGAGTCCAGTAGAACAATAAAAAAGAAGCAAAGTCCACTCATGAAACAAAATATCACCAGATTTCCTTCTTATGATTCCTTTAAGTGGCCATTTGCTGAGTGGCAGTCAAACATTGAGTGTGAAATGTCCTCCCCAGCAGGGTTCCAGTCTCCACCATTTCTAGACTCTGCATGCAGCTTTGCGGCATCCTCTTTGCAGGGTTAGTGCTGTGTTAATTAAACGGAGCCATAACGACGTTTGCTTTAAAGCACCTGCACAGAATGATGCTGACACCAGGTTAGAGAGACGTGAGAAGCTCCCATCACCCCACCGGGACAGACCGCAGATAAAAGGCCTCGCGGCATTTTATCTGATTCATCACCACACTTCAGGCGTCACGTTAAAAAGGTCAAACTTTGTCTGCTCCACCAGACCTTTTACGCTGAATAAATACGTTTGAGAGGCAGACGGGATGGAAAACAGGCCAGGTCAGCAGCTTGTCCGATAACATGCTGTGCTGAGAAACATCTGGTCACTGATGGGAATGATGAGCCAGAAAACCCATCCAGCTCATAAAAAACAAGATTCTTCCTTTAAAGGAGTGCCGGGAAACTTAAGCCACTTTATGGATCACGGTCAGCGCTCGAAGTTTAAAAGCTACAAATGCTGTAAAGTGATGAGGATGATTGTACGGAGCCAGACAGCTGCTCATGTCTGCTGTGTGATGGTTTCACTCAGACGGATGTGAGAGGATAGAAGGAACGTTGGTTCGATTTCTCAGGGGGAAACCTTACTGTTGCCTCCTAAATATAACAGATTCAAGTAAAAATTGGACATGGGAATAATTGCTCCATCAGGATTAGATCCGCGTCCGTATAATCCAGGTGAGACGGCTATGTTGCCAGGCTGCTGCTTGGCAGAAAATAGCTTTTGACACCTCTTAGCTGGGTTAAGGAAATAATTTGCTTGCAATTACATATTAAAACTAGATGGTTAAGAGTGGAAAATCATGCTTTCAACTGTGTTAATGGTCACCATGTTAACACTTCACATGGAGGTTGCCTCTTCTTTGAACTTAATTATGGATCATTATTTCCTCGCATGAACAAATAACCCATTAGGGCTACAGATACAGATCACATTGCAGTTAAAATACACTACTGATACAGTGTGCAGCTTTTGGTTGCTTCAGTTAAAGAAAAAGAAAAAAAAAAAAAAAAGGTGGCGCAGGTGAGATATTTTCACTTGAATGTCCCGTTTACTAGTATTTATAAGGAAACTGAAATGCTGTAAAAATGAGCTCATAATTCAGTAAATTCTGATCATTTAGCTGTAAATCGACCTGACAGACATGCATGATGAAGGCATCTGTGTTATAGCATCTCTGTGTGGACTGTAAAAGCTGTTAAGAGGATTTTCTGTTCACAGTAAATGCTTTTAGAAACTAAAATATCCAAATTTTCCATATCCTGACGGTTAGGGATGAACTGGAAGTAAAACCAAGACTCCTAATTTAGCTGAAGAAACCAACATTTCCTTTTCTTGTTCAGAGGCTGCAGATACAACAGGTGTGATGAGCAGCTCTGAGTAACAGTGGAGATCAGGTCGATCTGACCTGAATCGGCACAATGAGTCAGTGGGACCATCTGCTGTCATGGCGACAGACAAAAATCAATGAAGCAGTGATGGAGGGGGACAGACAAGAAAGAAACATGATCAACCAGAAGCCAGCGGGTATATTCAGTCATACAGGAAACAAATCTGAGGTTGTTCTGGCTCCGGTTTAATTTGTGAAGAAGGTTCTACGTTTTTCACACAGACAGAAGAAGGATCTCCATGAAGGCGTCCTCAATGTAAAAACAAGGTCATATCTCATCTTTAGTAGGTGTGCTTCAGCTAACCATGCTATAAAACAAAGTTTAACCATGACTTAGATCTAACAGACGTCAGACTGACTTCCAAATGAATCTGTAGCTAAAAGCTCTTTACTTACTGAGAACAACCCCATTGGTGTCTGGTTTGGTTGAATCACCTCCTCTTCAAGCCACTCAGCCCCGGCTACACCCGCAGAAAACCTCTGGCATTCAACCATTCAGCAGATAATCCAACACAAACATCTGAGTTAGGAATGAAAATGCAGCTCCTGTAAAATACTATTAATCCCACTGTAAAATAAACCAAACAAAACAAATAAGATGTCCAAACATCATTTAGCTGTTACTTTGTCCTTGTTTTTGAGTTATTGCCTGTTCGAGGTAGTGGGTCCGCACCATCTGGGTGGGGCATGAGGCGGATGAACCGTTCAGGTCAGACGGCTTGTGTGGCCTCAAACAACTTCTGCTGATTTTATTAAACTTTTCAGCTGCTCATCCAACTAAATGTCCTTTCATGTTAAGAGACCTCCATTGGGCACTTTTGCACCATGCAGACTGCACCTGTAAGAAATGTGTACAAAATTAAGGCTTTATTATTATTAACTTTTTATTATTTTTATGATGAATTTTATTCTGAAAGATCCATGCCTCTTTTATTTTGGTAAAGCCTCTTCCCGTCGGCAAACGCTTCCCTGAATGATACTTACTCCAGACTTCATGAGTATTGGCATAAGGCTACATATGCTTTCAATCACGGTGCACCTTGGGTATGTTGCACCTTTGGCCACCAATCCGGGACTTCTCCAATCATTTTAATACTATAAATGTCTCCCGGCATTCATCCAATTAAATTAAACTTAAAAATGATAACTGAAGCAGTAATTGAGGAGGAAAATGTCACAAACCCTTTGAGAAGCAGAGCCATTTTTATACACCTCAACCACTTGCTGGTCATGTGATAAAATGCAGGTTGACGTTATTCCCTCATTGGCTTCATGTTTGACACCGAGAGCTACGTCTACTTCCATCTGTATGAATCACCCCACGGATCCCTCATCATCAGGCTCCCAGTATAATGAACAGTTTGCTCATTACAGAGCGGTGAAATGAGTTTTCATCATCATCATCATCATCACTGAGAGCACAGTCAACAGATATTAGATTTGAGACTTCAGGAGGAGGCGGAGATTAGCGATTGGTTCAGGATAATGAAAAACCAGCCTGTTAAACTCCGTCTGCGTCACACACTGCGGCTCTGTCAGGACTTCCTGATTAAAAGCTGCATTTTGACCAAATAACCATCTTTCCTAACCATAACTAAGTAGTTGGAGCTCCTAAACCTAAGTGAAAAGAAAAGTGCTTAAAAATTGGGTTTCATGTTGAAAGGCCCTGCGACTTTCCACCTCCTCCTTATGGTTAAAGGTATGTCATATACCATCAACACCCCAGAGGGATGAATTCTGTTCCTCTAACACAACCCTCAGCTTGTTGAAGTCACTGTTTCCATCAAACATCATGTCATCCATGTTGCACATATCCATGAATATGTCGTGTTTCACGGTCTTATTTCTTGTGTTTTGTCTAATTTGGTTTGTTATACCTTGATCGTGGTTTATAGTCTGGTGTGTGTCACCTTTAGTTTCTGTTTAGATCATGTTTCAGGTTTTTGGGTTTGTCACGTTTAGTTCAGTTGTCTTGTTTTCCCTCTTGTTCCTGTGGTTTCTGTTTCTGGATCATTAGTTCACCTGGTCTGATAACTTATTCACTCTGTGCATATATACCTCGTGGTTTTCAGTTTGCTTTTTGTTAGATCCTTGTTTGGTTTACCTCTTGTCTTTTATGTTAACGCCTGTGTATGGTTTATCCCTGTCGTGTGTGGTCCCCTGTCCTGAGTTTTGTTAAAATAAACCTTGTCACCTGCAAGACTTTACCTCCTGTTCTCGACTGCCAGTGTTTGGGTCTCCACCTCCATTCCTGACAGAAGGATCTGACATTATATAATATTTTATATACTGTATATATAGTTATATCTGTTTGCTAACATCTACTATAATTTATATGAATTGTGTTAATTATTATTTCATTATCCATTTTATTCTGTTGTTTGTTGTCATTTATGTTCTTTACTGGATGCTAATTGGCCTGGTTTGGGAGTCTTTAAATGCTTTATCTGAATGTTCTTATAAAACTGATTATCAAATAAGTTAATTGATCATCAGCATATAAATTTGCTGAGAAATGGAGAAGGGGTCAGATTAAATATGCTCCTGCTTCTTTGTCCTCCTTGTCAGACAGGATAAGATTTATTTTTCTATTTTGAATTGCAATGTGATTTCAGTTAAAAAGAAATAAAGAAATCCAACATAAAACACTTCATGAATTATCTGAAAAAGGTGATTCTTGACAAACATTTCTGTCCCAGAGAGGACACATTGTTCCTCTTCAACGTCCACGGCAGTCGGCTTCACACAGAGGAAGAAGAAGACTGCTGAACCCGTCCACTGAAACCACTCTGAGCCATTAAACCACACTGGTGCAATGGTCCCAGAGTGATAATAAATAGGAGTTTAATGACTTGTTAAATATCACTAATGAAGCTTTTCCCGCTGATTGCAGCCAACTCTAATCACAAATTGGGCCTTGTGGGTATGCAGTATTTCAACCAGCAGCAGTGGAGCTGCTTCATGTCGACACATTAGACAGTCTTGCCACAGCAGGACTTTCTTCATCAATAATGGATGAAGCAGACCACTGATCACTTTCTGCTGTCAATTTACTGCTCACATCCAAGTCAAAGCCCTAAAAATGTTCTCAAATAAATCTGGAAAAATGTTCTGATCCATCAAATTTCAGTGGCTTGAAATAAGTTTTAATCACAAAGCCGACGGATACTGAAAATAACATGACTCCATTGCTGATCTTTTTACAATACAAGGATGTTTTTTGGGGAAAAGATGGAACATTTCTAAACTTCCTGAACTTCTGAAACTCGTAAAAAATTAAAAAACATGATGATTACTTTAAAATGGTCATGGTTGCTGGTTGGCTGAGCTTCCAGCTCCTCATCCAGCTCATCTACTCCACCTGCCCCGAGTACTTACTCTCCTCACCTGCTCCACCTGCCCCGAGTAATTACTCTCCTCACCTGCTCCACCTGCCCCGAGTAATTACTCTCCTCACCTGCTCCACCTGCCCCGAGTAATTACTCT
>JBAMHW010000008.1:30196216-30210185 GCA_037177495.1 Rhadinocentrus ornatus
TTACTCTCCTCACCTGCTCCACCTGCCCCGAGTACTTACTCTCCTCACCTGCTCCACCTGCCCCGAGTACTTACTCTCCTCACCTGCTACACCTGCCCCGAGTACTTACTCTCCTCACCTGCTACACCTGCCCCGAGTACTTACTCTCCTCACCTGCTCCACCTGCCCCGAGTACTTACTCTCCTCACCTGCTCCCCGCTCTACTTAAACACTCTCCAGTCTCAGCTTCCCTGCCCAATGGATGTTTGTTGGATTTCCGTGTGCCTGATTCCTTGTGGGATTTTCCTGCTCTCTGCCTATCTGGATTACGACCCCTGTTTTGGACTGACCACCAATCTCTGCCTGGCCCCATTAAGTATCCGCTTCTTGCCTAGCCGTTCTGACCCGTGCCTGCCTGACCCAAACGCCTTGTTGGATGGGATAACCTCATTGTTTATTTCTGGAGCCTTTCTGGATTCTGTGTTCCACAGCCTTTTCCGGACCCTGCCACCACCTCTATAGAGCTGCTACCGGCCTGCTCCTGTCCTCCCCAGTGCTCAAACATTTCCCTGCTAAAACCTCAATCACTGTGTGTGGCTGAATTCCTGGGTCCTCTAGAGCAGAGGTCCCCAACCCTGGTCCTCAAGGCCCACTATCCTGTGGGTCTTAGATGTCGCCCTGCTGCAACACACCTGATTCAAATTAAACGGCTCTCTGACAGGTTCTGCACAAGTCTACCAATAAGCCATCCACTTGAATCAGGTGTGTTGCAGCAGGGAGACATCTAAAGGCCATTACACACCGGGGCCGTTGCAAATAAACAACACGATATTGCGAATAATTCGGAGGAGAAATTTGAAAGGTTTTGTCTCTGCACACCAAGTGCGATACGAAATTGCGAATAAATTGTGAAGATTCTAAAACATATTCGGAAAGTAGGAAAAACAAATGTGGACTCCACATCAGGCAACGACGATATTGCTGATGCTGCCAAAAAAAAAATTTTTTTTAAATGAGCGCACCTATCTACATCCTATCCTTGAGAAGGCAAGAGGAGCTTGGGGAGTTTAATTGTTTAGTTCAGGAGATGAAGCTGTACCGACCGCTTCAGAACCAACTTTCGGATCTTCATAATTCATCTCGCTGACAATTGTTTGCCACACATTGTCTTTGTGATCGTTGTCGCGGTAATTCTTGTCTCGCTTGTCGAACAAACACGAGTGTTGTGAGACAAATGTAATAAGACGCTCGGCCACAGTGATACAAAGTTTGAAAGAAGCAGCAGCGAGAAGTGACACTTGCATAGCTCACAACACCGGCTCTGGTGACGCTGTCAATACGCCGTCTGATTGGTCAATTGTGTCTCTGTCAGATGCGAATATTAAGAAAAATCTACCTCAGTCTGAAAAAATAAATCTCACAAAATCGCTAAATGGAAATTCATCACTGATGTGAATGTTTCCATTGACTTCTCATTGATTCGATAAAAAATGCGAATTAGTCGGACGAAATGTTCGGAGTAGGTGTGTAATGGCCTTAAGACCTGCAGGATAGTGGGCCTTGAGGACCAGGGTTGGGGACCTCTGCTCTAGAGTCAACGATTACAAAAATGGATCTACTGCAGATTTTATCTATCAGTAAGCTGATGGGAAGTAACTTGGCCTCAACTGCCAACCCACCCACTGGAGGAGGTCACAGTTAAGTGTTGAAACACCTGGTGATGGTTGGGTACCGTCTTAAGGCTTCAGCTCTAGTCCAAAGTCGGATCAAGAGCAACTGTATTCCTCGGATGTATTTAATAAATTCGTATGCCCTCCTTGGGTGTTTTTGCCCAGTTTTCTCAACTTTCTTTTATTTGACAATCTTTTCAGTCATTTACGGGTGTGGTAGCCTAGTAATTACAGAGGTGCGCCTGGGTCTGGAGAACCAGGGTTAGCCAACTGAGGTTAACCATTGTCGGCCCTTGAGCAAGGCCCTTAATGGTTAATAAGCTGTCCAACAGTGATTACCATTAAGTTAGACGTACAAACAACTCAGACCTGCCGCAGGTGTAAGATTTCAGATTTTGTAAACTTAATGCGTTTTTTCCTCTTTTTTTCTTGATAAAAACATTCTGGTTAAACAACTATGCTCCAGAACACTAGTTTATATTCGCGGGACATCACGTACACCTTAGTAGTCCAGTGTTACACGACTTGGTGGTCAAGCTAGCTCACTGTAGACCAGAGTTTATGTGCTAAATGTCTTTGTGTTGTGTTGAAGTCGAACACCCTAAAAAAGGGAGCGCAAGCCAAGGATTTTACAAAAAGATGTTGACAAAGGTGTTGTGTAAACCTTTTATTGGGATCAAAAGAAGCCGAGTCAGAATCTGCAGTGGTCTCTTGGTCTCTTCCAATTCAAAACTTATATATGTAGGATATAACTTTTTGTACTAGTAAGATGAGCTACTTTACATCTGAAATCATGTTCAGATTCTGAGGTATACAGAAACAAATCTGACTTTTCAAATTTGCTAAATGTTCACATTTATTAAATATTCATGTAAAACCAGATTTTATGTCAGAACTGGGAAAAGTTTTGTAATTTTGCAGAGATGTATTTTTATGTCAAACAGGTTAATAGACAGAAGATGAGCTGAATCATGTCATCAAAACTTGGACTAAAATTAAATCTGTTCTACTGTTACACAAAGTTTTCCAGATTTTCAGAAGTTTTGCATTTTCACTCCAGACATATATATGTTAAAACCTCCTGGAAACTAAATACTGAAATATGTCCGTAAATCATGTGAAGTTGTATAAAGTTCCATGTAATTTTAAAAGCCTTCTTTTAACATTATTAATGTGAAAACTTTAGTTATGAGTTCCTGTGCTCCTTGGTTTATGTGCGGTAGAAAGTCCAATCAGAAACATTTCGTACAGGAACTTATCTGCTGTTTGTTGTATTTAAAAACAGTCAGATGGATCATATGAGTGGGGGGACCTCGGGGTTGTCCACAAACCCTTCAGAGGGGGCAATTGTGGCAGCAGGTTTACCCACTCTGGACGTCTCTAGTGGACCTGACCTGGTGCTGTCCCTCGACACGATGTTGGCTAAGTCGATGGATGTGTGTTTGCTGGGATCGACTTCCAACCACTTAGGACCTCGATTCTTCCTGTTAAGTGAAGACAGAGAATGAAAGAAATCACAACTGAGCTTAGTAGCATCTCAGCCACGCTTAAAGTTTAAAGTTGCTCTGGAAAATCTGAAGAATTGTGGTTAAACATTTTGCTTCTCATAGCTATTTCCCTGCAGGAGGTTATGGGGGTGCCACAATGAGCTAATCTGTCAAAGTTTAGTTGCGCTGCTTTAACCTTTTCTGGACAAGGTCTATTTTTTTTCTCCTGCATGAAATGACGTAAAAAGTAAAGTAATCCTAGTAATTAGTAAAGGAGTCCTAAGAATGAGCAAAGTAGTCATAGGAATGAGTGAAGTAGTCCTAGAAATAAGTAAGGTTGTCCTAGGAAAAAGTGAAGTAGCCTTAGAAATGAGTAAAGTAGTTCTAGAAACGAATAAAATCATCCTAGTAAAGAGTCAAGTAATCCTAGGAATGATTCAAGTAATCCTATGAATGAGTCAAGTAGATCTAGGAATGAGTCAAATAATCCTGGAATGAGTCAAGTAGTCCTAGGAATGAGTAAAGTAATCCTAGGAATGAGTAATATAATCCTAGAAATTAGTAAAATAATCCTAGGAATGAGTAAAGTAGTCCTAGGAATGAGTAAAATAATTCTAGGAATGAGTAAAGTAATCCTAGTAATGAGTAAAATAATTCTAGGAATGAGGAAAGTATTCCAAGGAATGAGTAAAATAATTCTATAAATGAGTACAAATAATCCTAGGATTGAGTAAAATAATCCTAGGAATGAGTAAAGTAGTTCTAGAAATGAGTAAAATAATCCTAGGAATGAGTAAAGTAATCATATAAATGAGTAAAATCATCCTAGTAAAGAGTAAAGTAATCCTAGGAATAAGTCAAGTTGTCCTAGGAATGAGTAAAGTAATCCTTGGAATGAGTAATATAATCCTAGGAATGAGTAAAGTAGTCCTATGAATGAGTAAAGTAATCCTTGGAATGAGTAATATAATCCTAGGAATGAGTAAAGTAGTCCAATGAATGAGTAAAATAATTCTAGGAATGAGTTAAGTGGTCCTAGGAATGAGTAAAATAATCCTAGGAATGAGTAAAACAATCCTAGGAATGAGTCAAGTAGTCCTAGGAATGAGTAAAATCATCCTATGAATGAGTCAAGTAGTCCTAGGAATGAGTCAAGTAATCCTGGAATGAGTCAATTAGTCCTAGGAATGAGTAAAATACTCCTAGGAATGAGTAAAATAATTCTAGGAATGAGTAAAGTAGTCCTAGGAATGAGTAAAATAATTCTAGGAATGAGTAAAGTAGTCCTAGGAATGAGTAAATTAATTCTAGGAATGATTAAAATAATCCTAGGAATGAGTAAAATAATCCTAGGAATGAGTAAAGTAATCCTAGGAATAAGTCAAGTTGTCCTAGGAATGAGTAAAGTAATCCTAGGAATGAGTAATATAATTCTAGGAATGAGTAAAGTAGTCCTATGAATGAGTAAAATAATTCTAGGAATGAGTAAAGTAGTCCTAGGAATGAGTAAAATAATTCTAGGAATGAGTTAAGTAGTCCTAGGAATGAGTAAAATAATCCTAGGAATGAGCAAAGTAATCCAATAAAAGAGTAAAATCATCCTAGTAAAGAGTCAAGTAATCCTAGGAATAAGTCAAGTAATCCTAGGAATGAGTAAAGTAATCCTAGGAATGAGTAATATAATCCTAGGAATGAGTAAAGTAATACTAGGAATGAGTGAAATAATCCTAGGAATGAGTCAAGTAGTCCTAGGAATGAGTAAAGTAATCCTAGGAATGAGTAAAGTAATCCTATGAATGAGTCAAGTAGATCTAGGAATGAGTCAAATAATCCTGGAATGAGTCAAGTAGTCCTAGGAATGAGTAAAGTAATCCTAGGAATGAGTAATATAATCCTAGGAATGAGTAAAGCAATCCTAGGAATGAGTAAAATAATCCTAGGACTGAGTCAAGTAGTCCTAGGAATGAGAAAAGTAATTCTAGGAATGAGTAAAGTAATCCTTGAAATGAGTAAAGTAATCCTATGAATGAGTAAACGAATATCTGATGAGGAACTCTGCTACAGTAGAAGGTAAACAGGGAACCTGAGCAGGTTTCCAGGTGCTTCAATAAAGATGTTACACAGGTAAATATCTCAGGAAGCCATTGGTTGATGATGATGATGATGATGATGGACACCTCTATCAATGGTCAGAGTCAGAAGAATCCAGGGATAGCCCCCACATTCACCTTAGAAACGCCATGAGGATCCAGAAAGACGTGAAGCGCAAGATAGTCTATCATAGGAAGAGTGAGTCCTTCAGTCCTATAAAACCTCCTTCCTCTCCATGGAAACCAGCAGGACATTTATGATTCATGTCAAAGGCAGAGTCATTGGAGAACACATTAGCAGAGTTTTTTTAGCTGGATTCAAACTTTTCACCACAAAACAGCAAAAGTAAGCCATGATTTTTTCACTGGCTGCTAGCTTCCAGAGTTTCTGTCCCACAGTGACGAGACAGACATCTTTGTAATCAGCAGTCTCTGCTTTCATAGGAAACTGTGTTTCTGTGGTTTGCTTGAAGTGGGGAAATTTGTAGAAGCGCTAAAGTGGACAGTGCTGTTGTGTTTTTCTTGCATTTCCATATAATTGCTTGGTGTTTGAACCGTTTTTGGTTTGGATACCAATGCTTCGTAGAGTCTTTTAGCAGAGTGTCTCCCCGTCATGTTGCTATGCTACATGTTAGCATTGCTGCTGGCTAGTGTGTTCTGTACTGAATGGATGTCATGCATCCCCTGTACAGGAAACTCTTGTCAAGAAGAGGTTAATAGTTGCACCCAGTTTTATTTCTTTTGATATAATGGTCAGTGAAGTAAAAGGCTGAACAGAGAATCTGCTGAAGTAGGTGTAATTTGCTACGCTGAAGTTGATGCACGGAGATCAAAGTTCAGTCTGACACATGTGATATATGATGTGCAAGAGTCTCAGTAAATATGCTGCAGTTAAGGTGTTTTATTACATAAAGCTTTATTTATAAATACACGCTGCTTCACTGCAGAAAAAAGCTAATTACCTCTTGTCAGACAGGAGGTTTAATATTTCTGGATGACAAATAGAGAGCCTCTGTGACCATCTGATGAAAATCTTTAGTGGAAAAACACTAAATGCTATCTGTGTTAAACACTTTGATACAGACTGAATCAATAACCACTGATTCCTGATCGCCTTCAGGAGGGTTTGGGGATTTTAGTTTTCTTTGCACTTTTCAGATGGTTAAATCATGTTTGCCAGTTCAAACACTGCAGAGCAGAGTTACTAAATAAATATGCTGTTTATTTCATCTCTTGCCCTCTGCTGCTGACATCTTGGAGCAAAGTGAGATGCTCTAAAGTTCCACGAATTTACAGGTAGTCTTACCAGGCTGCTTTTCTAGTTCTGAAAAAAGAATAAATAAATAAAACAGTAAGTGAATGAAAGCAGCTTTACTGGCTGCTGTATTAATATACAGGTTAAACTCACAAATTAGAACATTATTTCAGTAATTCAACTTTAAAAGGTAAACTAATCATGTTTAGACTCATTATATGCAAAGTGAAATATTTCAAGCATCTTGTTAAAATTTTGATGATTATGGGTTACAGCTTATGGGCGAGGGGTTGGGGGTTGTAGGAGGATGAGTGGTCGATGGTGCCCTGGGTGTGCAGCTGGAACATTGGGGAGGGTGCTGGCTAGGGATGTTACGTCTGACACAAAAGCCCCAAAGCCCGCATTGAGTAAAGGGGGCGTGTCCAAATTAAGCCTGTAGCGAAGTCCGTATTATTTTCCTCAACATCACGTGATCAAAGACAAACGCGGCCTCGTTTCCCCTGATTCAAGCGAGTGTCTCGTGTAAAGGCGGACTTATGCTTGCGTGGCGTCTGCGTGCAGCCGGCTACGCGCTGCTGAAAAAGCCTTAGAAAATGCAAGAAATGCTCTGATTCCAGGTGACAGCGAGGTGAAACAACACATGCAGCACTGACGAAAGCAAAATACATCAGTAGTTTAGTTTTTTTTATATGATACATTCCAAAAAGATAAGATATAACTTTAATCTGCTGAAATAAAGGACAGACAGAGATATAAATATATTACTTTATTCATTTATTTTAATATATTAACAATACAGTTGCATCATTGTGTTTACACTTCCCTCAATATGTAGTTGACACATTGACAGGTGGACTGCTGGACATCACGTGACCAGCAGATGTCAGAACTACCAAATAAGCTGTTAAATGGGGCCTCGAGAAATGACACTTTTGGCGAATCAATTGGCCAGAAAGACTCAACCATGAGGCTTCATTAAACCATCACTAGTGCTGGCCCACGCTGGGTGGTTGTTTTTGGGGGGCCTGGTCCTAAGCGTGGTGCGGGCCCTCTGCCCTTTCGGGGGGATAGCTTGTAGCTACAAGCTACGTGAAAAAGTTAGGTCTTGAGCCTCTTTTTAAAAACATGAACAGTTTTTGCAGCCCTGAGGTTCTCCAGCAAGTAAAAAGAGTGCATCCTTCAAGAAGGTGGGGACTATTTGTTTAGTCAGCATTTATTTATTATTCAATTGGCAAAAGGCGATGGACATGGTCAGCAACAATACTCAGGTAGGCTGTGCTGGTTAAACCAGGCCATGTCGGTACTAAGGTAAGTACTTATGATGGCTCAGGAGGGAAAAGGGAACAGAAGCAGATTTTTTCGGCATGTGAGATGGAGATCATGATGGACCAGGTTGAAAAATGTACAAAAGGTTTTATTTGGTTCGGACGGAATGGGCATTACGGTGTCAGAAAGGCAGAATAGTGGCAGCAGGTGGCAGATCCTCTCAATGCCGTTTCAGAGGGCAAGACACGCCGGAGGCACTGCATGCTGGTAATTTAGTTCTTTAATTTATAAAATAAATATGTAATGATACAACTGAGATTAGTACCAGTTTATTTATTGTTAAATAATATTTCTTTCCAGCTCCTGGGTGTTCCAGCTGGGTGGGCGGTTATTGTGGACCCAGGCTGATGAGCCACAATATTGGTAAGCAACATGTTGAATCACATAGGATTTGGACGTTTAGAGAATGAAAATAGTTTGGCAATTTCCCTCTAGGAGAACATTATGTATTTATTTATTTCCATTTCATTCTCACTTGGTGCCCTCATTTACACTTTAGTGCAGTCAGTAGCACAGATTAGGGAAACCGGGCATTGCTGCAAACTGCATTGTTTTGCTTGCCTCCTCTCCCTCAGTGTAAGAAAGCTGATGTAACATTGGGAGAAACAATGATGCCATCTAACACATCTGGCATAAGACGGCTAAAGGTGGGCTGTGATATCCCCGACCTGTCAGCTGGGTCTCCCTGGAAGGTGCTGGTTGTCAGAAAACTCAACGTTGTTAGCGCTTGAAGAGGGGCTGGCAGGGTGTGGTTCCTCCTGGTGCGTCTCAGTAATGCCGGGCACAAGCAGAGGCCCAAGAGCCCAGCACACGGCAGTCGGAACTGGTTCGTGAGCCATGCAGTAACTCTTGCTGGTCTGAGAAAATCTGCTCACTCCAGAGTCTCGTGCCCTTTCGTTCAGCAGTGCCAGACACACCATTTCTTTACATCCAACCATCAGCTTTCTGCATAGCTACAGGTGGGAAATACCCCGATTGTAGTCTGACTGACAAGCATGTGAATTTAATAGTAAATTGTCTGGCATTTGTTTTTGATTTTATTTTGTGCCGTTGTCGTAGTTTCCCGTTTTCCAGATTTTGTGCGTCCGCCAGGGTCAGAGTCTCCATGAAGGTAGGAACATTCTCCCAAAAATCCCAAAAGTTTGCTTTAATTGGCATACACCAGTTTTTGTACGTAAGCCAGCTTTATAAATGAGGGCCCTGGTCTGGAGATAATAAAAGAGTAGCCAGAATTATCAGGATGGATGTGGCCTCCAGCACTGAACTGAACTTACTTGGATACTCCAAGTGTTACTTTTCCCCCCTTCACCCATTCATTGTTTTAAATTCCACCATAAAATGTGCAAATCAGTCATCAGACAGGTTATAAGTCTAATATAAAAACAGCATCTCAGCACAACCCTGCAGAAAGGTGCCACACTGCTGATTCATACAATCTTGTCAGTCAGAGGACTGAAGAAAAGAGATTTGAAGCATTTCAGTTTATAGAGAAAAAGTGTCTGGTGCCAAAAGCAAATGTGTACTCTCAGTATTCTTAGTTTAAAAAGAGACTTCAAATTAGCATTTCAAACCGTTTAAATCTGCAAACTAGCACCAAAGTCTGAGCACAGCTTTGGTTAATCAACCTTTAATTCTTGTAGAGTTTCATGTGTTTAAGTGTTATATATCGCAAAACTGCTCAAACACGGGAGGTTGCAACAGTTCCCTGTTGCTAAAATTCATAAAGTAAACATATAGTCATCAGTTTAATCTGTAACTGTGTGTAAGTAACCAGATAGAGTAAAATGCATTCCCTTAATTGCCTGAACCCAAATGAAAAATGTCGGAAATAAATGGGCTGCCTTGTAATTCATTACTGCAATAGCACTAGTATATCATGATCTGCACTGCCAACTAAGCCTCTTCAGGTTCCTGTTGTACGCTATCAGTCTATAAAGAAGCAACCATGGGGAAGAAAATGAATGAAATGTGCTGATTTTCCAGGAAGAGTGTGGCTATTATAATTAAATTTCTGCACAGCAGCTAACAATAAACAGCTGGCGGACGCAGGAGAAGAAGCTCTTCATTGCTCTGTGGACTCCGCAGCTAGTTTATTGAGAGGGGAATAAAGCTGCCAGAGGACGCGTGTTGAGTAAGACGCTGCCGCTTTCAGTCGCGGAAAATTACCTGCTCCAGCTGAGACATGGGGAAGTAAATTGGATCATTTTCCTGCTGATGGACAAAGCCGGCACCTGCTTTTGGAATGAATGTTTAATAAATTAACACAATGTTCAAATAAGTTATACTACAGCTTGTACTATATCAGGTGAAAATCCTCCTCCAGCACAGGAATGTGGTTAGAAATCAAACTCTAAGGTCACAGATATCAGCTCATCTCCAGAAAAGCTACGGATATATAAATATATTATAGAAATAATTTTTCTTCCATAGACTGAAGCAGCAAATCTTTACAATGGAGAAGCTAGTCCTGCTATTAGGACCAAAGTAAAGTTTAAGTTTTCCCTCAGTCATCCCATTGCGCTGGTTTTTCACTCACAAATACCCCCCAGCTTCTTTAGTTTCCTGAGTTGGTAACTTAGTTGGAGGATGCATCGCTATGGCAACATGGAAATGTCACTAAAGTTTTATGCATTGCGTAACCATGTTTTTCTAACCTTAGCCAAATGACCTTTACATACAGCTTTTTAAATAGTTTAACACAGCCACAGTAGTAGAGCAAAGGACGTTCAGTACAACAAAGACCTGAAATAAAAAGAATTAAATAATATATAAAGTGAAAAATAGTATTAAGCTTAATCAATAATAATCAAAGTCTAGTCACATGCTTGGGAGTCCGGTGTTCATCCTTCTGACAGTCTGTTAGATGTTGACAACTAAACTACAGGACAGTTCTGTCCTGTCAGAGCATCTTTGTTAATGTTATTACACTCATGGGCCACCTTATCAGATCCACCTGTTCAACTGGTTTTTAACAAATATCTAATCAGCTAATCACATGGCAGCAACTCAACACATTCAGTCATGTAGACATTTTCTGAAGTTCAAACTGAGCAACAGAATGAGAAAGAAAGGAGATTTAAGAGATTTTGAACGTAGCATGGTTGTTGGTCTGAGTATTTACTGGGATTTTAACACACAACCATCTCTAGAGTTTACAGAGAATGGTTTGGAGAAGAGAAAATATCCAGCGAGCAGCAGTTGTCTGGCCCAGGATGTCCTGATGATGTCTGAGGTCAGAGGAGAATGGGCATAGGAGATGATGGAAAGGAAACAGAAAGTCCAATGAGCACTGGTTCCAATTAAGGTCTGCAGAACAGCATCTCTGAACACACAACACATCCAACCTTGAAGCAGATGGGCTACAGCAGCAGAAGACCACACCGGGTGCCTCCTGTCAGCTAAGAACAGGAAACACTGACACACCAACACTGGACAATAGAAGATGAAGAAACGTTGCTGGTCTGATGAGTCTCCGTTTCAGCTCCACATTCAGATGCTAGGCTCAGAATCTGCTGGAAACATCATGAAAACATGGACCCATCCTGGCTTGGATCAACGCTTCAGGTTGCTGGTGTAATGGTGCTGCTTTCTAGAACATGACGATGAGTTCACTGGACTCCAACGGCCTCCACAGTCACCAGAAACGGGAGATTCTCATCATGGATGCAGCAACTGTGTGACGCTGTCATGTCAATATGGAGCAAAACCTCTGAGGAAGGTTTCCTCCACCTTGTTGATTCTATCACACCAAGATTTAAAAAGTGGGTCCTACTCAATACTAAGTTCAGTAGAAGCTAAAATCATGTCTGTTGATAGTTTTATGGTTTTCTTGACCGAGTTGTGAGCCACTGCTTTCCCCAGCATCCCAGCACACTAGAAGCTTCTTTGACTTCCATTCCTCACACTAAGTTCCAACTTCTTCCTCTGGACGGAGGTTCTTCATCCCGAAATGAAACACTAAAGCTTATACAGACAGCTTTGTTTCCACTTACACGGATTCATTCAGGCATTTATTTATGTAGGTTTTTAAATTTGATTTTACATTGTTAATGTAGAAATTTTATTTAGTCTTTTAATTAATGTAGCTTTGAATACTTTTTCATGTCTTTTTGGGTTCATTGTGTTCTATGATGAACGTGTTTTAGAGTTTGCATTAACATGTCTGTCATCTCACTACAAAACAAAATTACTTATATACTTATATATATTACGTATAAATGAATTAAGCTGAACCTGAACAGCAGACGGGATATTTGACTTTAGTCCATCTGTCTGGTAAAATGTAACTCCAGCAATTTAATCAGCTTTATTCAAATTAAGAAAAATAGTTTTTTTTCCACAAGGTATTTAATACTCCATTAACTTTCCTTTTTATATGCAACATTACAGCATTCCAACATTCCTTTTTCCTTTGCCACAGCAACATTTGCACCCTTTCATTTAATTCCTTATAATTCACCAGAACCTTTAACCCACAGCTTTCTTCAGCTGAAGCTGTTGTTGCCAGATCTGACAGAATCAAGCAAACAAATCTAAGAAAACAAGTCCAAAACAATCAAGTTAAAAAAGAAGCCCAAAGTTGCTTACAACAAACGGACCTGGCAAATGGAGATGAGAGCATGCGGTAAAAAGCAGATGTGTGGGCGGCCAAATGATGCAAACGATAACAGTCATGTTGTGCACATTACATGCAGTAAAATGCTGCCTGATTGTTGGTGCATGGCACCTGAGATCAATGTAGTCATCTCCAATTTTACCACTAGATGTTAGTAATTGTCCTCCTGATCATTCATCTTCTCTTATTATTCAGCCAGTGCAGATCCACAAGCACCAGACCTTCAGCTGTATACTACCTGAAATCCACCAAACGTAGGGATGTCTACTTCTCTCTGTCTTTCCCTCTCTCAAAGTCTCTAAAATCACAGCTTAAAAGCAAAAGATTCCATTAGCTCTCACAAAAAAAAAAAGTAGATAACTAATGAAAGCATTGTGAATAGCTGCAGAAATCCAACTATGACTGAGCTCCGGCAGGGTTATCAGTCTCACTTTGGTAATGGGGATGTAATCGAGTTGCCACCGGCTGTTTTGACAACATCAGCTGGTCCTGTTCAGTGTCTGCGGGCTCTGATCAACAGAGCCTTGTGTTTGGAAGTGGACGTGAGGTGATGTCACAGGTCTGATCCTAATCCCATCAACTGGATTTCAGATAAGAACCAGACAAAAAGAGTCATGTTGAGATGGCTGATGTCATGTTCTGCCTGCCTGGATGGAGGGTTTGATGCGGAGATACTGAGCTACTTCCTGATGAGGGCTTTTACATTTAGTCTAAGAGTGAAAAGCAAAGATAAAAATATGATTTAAGTAAATTGTGAAATGGTAATAAAAATAAATCTATTAATGGTTAAAATATCCAGAAAAGCTACATTATTTAACCATAACATCTCGGTATGAACAGTGAACCAAGTAAACAAGGGCAAACAAGGACTTTTTTCCAGTTAAGGAAGCAAGCCGGAGCTGGACACCCGTGATCTCTGATCCCATAAAGAATCATCACTCATCAGCAGCTGACAGAACCACATGAACAAGGATTACTGTGGAAACTTTGTCAGGCTCTACAATACAGTTAGATTCACTAAACAGAAGCTGCAGGTTAACCTGGTCCAGATTTCAGAGGCAGCATTGACTTCTCTGGACTCTGGGATGGACCATCACACAATGGAAACCTGGATGTGGTGAGATCAATCAGTGATCCAGATCTTTGATGACAGAACAACTCAGTAAGTCCAAAAGCCCGGATCAGGGTTCTACAGTGGCATAGGGTTAAAACAGGGTTCTGTGATGGTATGGGGTGGAATCAGAGTTCTGATGGTATAAACTGGGGTTCTGATGGTATGGGGTGGGATCAGGGTTCTGATGGTATAAGCTGGGGTTCTGATGGTATGGGGTGGGTTCAGGGTTCTGATGGTATAAGCTAGGGTTCTGATGGCATGGGGTGGGTTCAGGGTTCTGATGGTGTAAGCTGGGGTTCTGATGGCATGGGGTGGGTTCAGGGTTCTGATGGTATAAGCTGGGGTTCTGATGGCAGGGGGTGGGTTCAGGGTTCTGATGGTGTAAGCTGGGGTTCTGATGGCATGGGGTGGGTTCAGGGTTCTGATGGTATAA
>JBAMHW010000008.1:30216734-30229302 GCA_037177495.1 Rhadinocentrus ornatus
GGAGAACATGCAAACTCCACACAGAAAGGCCACCAGCCCCCACATTCGAACCTCCCCCAGCTGAGGCTCGAACCAGCGACCTTGCCTTTATGTGCTTCATAAATAAAATTGACTTGACAACTTCTTTCTAAATACATTTTAAATCACAAACTACTAACCTGCAAAATGCTGTTTAATGCTTTGAGGTGCTACATAAATTAAGCTTTCCATCCTCAGGATGTAATTTTGTTATTTTCTGTAATGTACTTCTGTAAACCTGCTTTATAAAAATTCTTGGGAATATGAAGAGCAACAATAAAACAAACAGAAGAACATGATTACTTTGTTTGATCTGTTAACGCTAACATCAATTTCTCCTCCTGTTTGCACATCGTAAATCAGCAGATCTGTGCATGGAAACGCGCGTCTCTACCTTTTATCGTCGTCCAATGAGCTCCGACGTAGTCTGCGTGGACGTGGGGTGGTCTTTGTTGCTTTGATTTCACCTTCGGCCTGCAACGACACAGAGGAGAAACCTGCTCACTGCTGCTGTCTGACCGCTTCCACTCTGATTCCTGAGCTGTTTACTGGCGCTCAGATGATTCAGGTTGCAACTAAAGCCATCTGGGTGATGGACAGCAGCTCTGACTCTGCAGGATCATCACCCGTCGCTCTTTATAGACGCTATAAAGAGGTTCTTCTGTAAATCTAAGCAAAATGCTGAACATAAACCAGCAAACAGGAGGAAAAAACATGAAAAGGACGTGTGAAATTTTCTCTGGAAAACCGAATCTTCAGGTTTCGGCTTCAGCACTTTGTTTCTACATCTTCATCATGAAGAACATTTGTTCATGTTTGCAGGTGCTTCCACTGAATGGTGGTTGGTGTTATTAGCCGTTATTCTTATTAAACTTCATGAGACTCCACTTTGAGGAGGGTGGATTTTTGTAGTTCTTTGTGAAACTTTGCATTTCGCTGTCGTTTGCTATAAAAGATGGTAGTTATATTTTTTCTTCATTATTTGTAAAAGATTTCCGTCTCCTCCTGCGTCTACTCATATTGAAATGAACTGGTCATGTGACCCCTACGTCACATCCAGGGACGTGTAAATGCGAGAAAAGTGTTTCCATTACACCTTTGTGATATACTTCTAAATCGACACGTCTAAAACCACCTCATGAGAGCGTAAAACATTGTTAGTGATATTTGAGAGGTTTTTCTAAATCTAGGCGTTTCCATTACCACTTGTTTTTTTGTTGTTGTTGTTTTAGGTTTATATTTAGATTTTGTGCAATTTTCGGGGTAATAGAAATGCGCCTGTTATAGTAATGATTTATACCTGGATACAAATTAGCTAAACCAGAGCAGGTTTTCCTGAAAAAACATCCATCTGCATCCATGATACCTGCACACGTATGAAGTCATCCATCCCACATCCCAGCTTTCTCTGTTAACAGCCTGGATCCATCATCTTTGGTAAATATGAGTTCAAATATTCCTCCTCCTGATGTAATCCAGTTTCAGGTTACATTTCTGGAGGCAGGGTTGACTGTGCTGAATGAAGATGGCTTTCTACTGTCCTCCTGAGCCCATGTGAATCTTTGTTCGTGGTGGGATGTTGCTAATGTAGTGCTGTCTGAGGAACGGAAGGTCTTTCATCAATCCTTGACACACAGATTTAGTTTTTCCAATCTGTTATTAAGAAATGTTTTATGAAACTTTTTTATGGTAGAGTTTGGCACAGAGAGGTAGACCACGTCCCCTCTTTGCTTGGAAAGACTGAACTTTTGGTGGATATTCCTTTTATACCAAATCCTGACGCCCTCACCTGCTCCAGAGTTATGTTACGTATATTCTGGACAGTTTTCTGTCTTCTCTTCTAACTTTTGAGAGTGCTGCATCAGATTTTCTCTTGGTTTATAAAAGCTTACATTTGTTATCATAATAAAGTTTGTCAGTGTTGACAGATCATTTCTGTGTCTGTTAAAAGGTTCAAAACAGGAAAAAGATTTAAGTTTTTAATGTGTTTTTTTACAAACTTCCCATCTTTTCTAGAAATAAGGTCTGTACATGCAGCCAAACCAGGATTTATCTTAATTTCTTTTCCCTTTGGCCTCGGTAACAGAGTTATTGGCTGTAAAATGAAGCAAAATACTCCTGTCTACTTTCACTGGACCAGTTCAACACATTTAAATAAAATAATTATGGCTAAGGCTATCCTGACCAGTTCTTTTCGCTGGTTTCCAAATAAGCTTTTTTGTTTGTGTTAAGAGACTCAAAAGTTTCCAACTGTTAAAGTTGTGGGTCAGTGTTTTATATAAAGTGAGCATGCACCTCTGAAGGCGCTTTCAGGATTAGCATCAGCAGAAGAGATTAAGATCCTCTGTGGAACATGAATGCATGCAACACTTTCCATGGAAATAAAACTAGAGATATTTAACATCAATTAACCCCGGCTCCACAAAGTTTGCTTTCCTGAATTAAAGTTTTCCTGCTGCAGCGTCTCGTACCTGGCTCAGGTGTGCATGTGTAAGCGTGACTGTACATACCCGGGGCATGGTCAGAACCAGGTGTCCGGTGGTTTGGGACCTCCGGGCCGTCGAACTGTCGGGCTTCACTTCAGCCGGCAGGACGATCTGAAATATCTGCAGAGTGAATTATTCAGAACTTTAATTAGTAAGATTAATGTGTTGATCTGGGGCTGACGTTGTCCCAGTGTGTCAAATGACTTTAATCATTAGCAGGTCTTTTTATAGCTACACTTTCCAGAAAGGACCTCAGAGAGAAACTGGAATAGCTTTGAATGAGAGCAGCGGCAATCAATCACGTGAGCAAAATCCTGTGAAAACTAAAAATGATCCATGTGGGAGGGCAAATTAAGCATAAAATTAGACTTTTTTTCATTTTTTAACTTACTTTTATTTCAAACTGGGGTGTAGATTTATTGGTAACTATGCTGATAGACAGCAAACTGTCCATCAGAGGCAGCAGATGTGATCTACACTCCTCACAGATGACTCGCCCAGTTGATTCCGCTGCTTCCTTCAATGAGCTCATATTTAAAAGGGACTTTTAAAGGCCTGAGCTGATGTATTGCTGCATAAATCACCACACCGCTGCAATCAGGCTGACCTCTGGCATAAAACATCCATCCATAAGTACTGTAAGAGGAGCCGGAGCATTCAGACCTGCAGAAAGTCCAAAACTGCAGGGCTGGGTGTTCGTAATGTTTGCTGGAGGGTGAAAACAAAACATTTTACAGCTGTTTAATCAGGCCTAAAGGTCGCTGTGGTGTGTTTGCGCGAGATTAAAATGCTCCTCAGTGCAGCTGAGAGAAATATGGGACTAGACACCTCCAGGTAAAAGCTTCCCTTCACAACAATCCACATTAACACATATCATGCATGACTGGAAATAAACACCTGACATGAGAAAACCTCTCGTTATCAGCAGGAAACCCAGCTGATTCCAGCTTTTGTCCCCACTAGAGATGACATTACAGCAGGTTTGATGATTCTGCAGATCCTGACGCCTTTTTATCTTCTAAATCTGACTCTTCATCAGCTCAGCAACGAGTAGCCACTTATAATTTACAAAAACATTCGGGAGGCGGCAGAGAGCTGAAACAAGAAGGTGCAGCGTGAACACCGAGGCGGCACCATTCAGCTTTGGTAAGGTTTGATAAAAATGGTTTTACCTTAACACAAACTGGAGCTTATAGGAGAGAAAAGTTGCTTCGTCGGTTGTGTGAGCTGAGCGATAAATGAAGGGGCTGTTGTATTAAAACCCTCTCCCCAAGACTGCAAGCAAGTTTATTTAGAACAAACAGTTGCAAAGATCAATAATGCTGATAAAGTGTTTACACGTCAGAAACTTTTAAATCTTTTCTTCTCTCGAACTGTTCTGTGCAAAAGTCCTGGTCCAGTCCTCATTTCCTTAGATTTATTTACTTTGCTTTTTTAAAATGGTCATGAATAATAAATCTCAAATTTTCTGAACAATGTGTTTCCCTTTTTTATTTAACATCTTCTGCCTTTTCCCTTATTTTCAGTCTAGTTCTTCTACATGATAATTATCAGAGGAACAGGGTTTATTTTGGTTTAGGCCTCCTAACATAACAGAAAGTCTCGGAGTTGTGTTGACATATAACTGAAAACTTAGCAAAGAGCCCATTTTGAATGGGATCTCTAGCCTCATTGTTCTCATTTCCTTAGTTTCATCTGTGAAAACATGCAAAGATCCGACAGTCTGACAGACAGAAAACAAGGTGATTCCCAAACAGCTGTTAGCTGGAAACTTGGATTATCTCAGCATGGAGGCAGAAACTGGACACGTGGAGGACAAAAGAACAGTGGGGACTAAAAACATTCTACAGAACAGGAACAGCATCTGAAAGGGATGTCCTGAAGAAATAGGAACAAATCCTGCAAAGACCTAAAACAGGACCTGGGAGATGCATCTTGACCTTCAGTTGATTCATCTACGGTTGGCCGAAGCCTCTTTAGAAATGGTCTCCGTGGAAACGTGGCTGTCAAGAAGCCATTCTTAAGGAAGGGAAACAGGGAGAAAAGGCTGAGGTATGCGAGAACTGGACTGGACTGAAGATCATTGGCTACAGGTCTGAAGGAGGGATGGATCCTCCCCAGAGCCCAGACACCAACATTATTGAAGCAGTGTGGGATCATCTGGACAGAAAACGGAACAAAAGACAGAAACATCTAAAGAAGAGCTTTGAAAAGACCTTCAAGGATCCTTGAGAACTGTTCCTGAGGACTGCAGAAAGAAATGAGGAAAGCTTCTCTATGAGGGTTCGGACTGGGATGAAGAATAAAGCAGCTCAGAAGTTTAAAACTCCTTAAAACTGGAGTGACTTGGTCAATGAAATGCAGGTTGAAAAACAAATATCTCTAAAGCTAACAAACAATAAAAAAAAAATCTTTCAAGACTTACAGAATTTATCCCACAGAAGTGTTTCTGATTCTCTACGTGCTGAAAAGCGGAATAAAGAAGTCACTTCCAAACATTTTTTTTCTAAGTGCAGGCATTACAGTAATGAATCAGCACAGTGTGACTGTACATTTCTTATATTGGGAAAAGTTACAGAGCAACAGTTGCTGCTGACTTTTAAAATGTTAAATATTCCAAATAAATGCAGCCAAAACTGTGCTGACAAACTCAACATGATGCCTTACTTAATTCAAAAGGTCCCCTACTAGGAAGCTCTGAGGCGTACCTTTCCTTTCACGTTGACTCTGGCGTACGTTGGCTCAACGTCTACATCTATCAAGGAGGTGTCCATGTGTCTGTGACGGAGGGAAGCGGAGATCCAGGTCAGTTTCCACAAAGACTCGCATACACAAGAGTTGAATCATGCTGGTGTTTCCAACTCCAAGTCCCACGTTGCTCTTGTCAGCATTGCATCAGTCAGATGTGACATTTCTGTTGTGGCTGCGACATTAATCTTCTACATAAAACCTCTACTGAGCAGAAGTACTTCAACTTCACACAGCCTACACAGATAAACAGCAAATAGTCTAGAAAAATAAACAGCTGGCTCAAAAAATGCTTTTAAATCCCCAACATATGCTAAATAAATGAAGCTATAGTACCTGTAAACTGCCAGATCCAACTCAATCGTGTTGCTTTCTTCATCTGCAGTTAGAGAGAAGTCCAACCTGGTGACACCCAGACAGAATGTTTCCAGACTTTAATAAAAAACTATTTGTTAACTTCCAGATGCTTCCTTGTCCGCAGCTGACCCAGAAAATAAGTTTTTACATTAAAATGACCAAGTAGGTTGTTTGTTGGTGGCATCAAATACGACCCAAAGTGCTGTCGTCTAGACTGCTGCTCCCGCAGGCAGGAAGGGGGAACTACAACTCATCAGCTTTTACATTTGTATTTAAAAAAGCAAGAAAACACCTCTTTTTAAACTGTTTTTAAACTTTTTTTTAAGGTTCATACTTGGGCTCGTTGACGTTCAGTACTTGTCCATCAGCCGTGATCAGCCTCCTAGGTGGCTTCAGCTTCTTCTCTTCCTTCCTGCAGAGAAAAGGGGCGGCATGAGAGGAAAACAAGTCCAAGTGCGCTTGCAAAGTAAACCCAGACAGAAGACACAACGGAAACAGCTCATACCATAGAGAGTCTGCGTACATCTTATACCTGAAACAACCTATAACATGCCGCGTGTTTTGGAGGAGATATAAAAAAAGACAATTAAAGCAAACGGAAATGAATCATTAAATTATTTCACCAACATTCTGCAATGTAAAGAGCGGTGAAAACAACCAAACCTTCAAGAGACCTTTTTAAAACAGTTGAAACTACCAGTCAGTAAATAAAAGTAGGTGCAGCCCTAGTACAGGGCGGCTGCTCCTCAGCCCTGCTTCAGAATCACTGGCAACTCAATCAAACGTGCCCAGATCAAGGACCGGTTGGCTTCACGTGTTTCCAACACTATCTGGTCAACATGTCGTTGGTAAAGTGATCACAAACCCCTTCCCAATCGTGGGAAAACTACTGGCAGCAGAACCTCCCAGACCACAGATCCAAAGATCCAGAATCACAAAGACCTGGAAGATGAATACCCAATGCAGACACTTTGTTAGGAAATCCCATCCTGACCCTACTCTACCCAGCCCACCCGTCAGCGACACTAAACTCACGGAGGATGAAATTTAACCAGGACACTCCGCTATGTTTGCTTGTACGGCTAAACAGGAGGGATGGTCCAAAGAAAGGAACGGGTGTCCTCAGAATCCGTGTGAAAAACTGCATCCATCTCATGAGCTTGCAGAAGCTCATTTATCAGCAATAAGTTATAAGTGATGGTTTCCTGGGTGGTTGTGGAAGAATTTTTCACTTTTCCAACGTTGCTGCAGGACAGTGGTTTCTGCACAGCTCTCTAAAGGTCCCACCAAAGCGCTTCAGTCAGATTCAGGTCTGACAGCCTTGATTTTCTTCTTCAACCATACTGTTGTAGATTTGCTGCCCGGTTTGGTTTTCTCCAGACTTGCTGCTGCTCCTGTTTGTTCATTTGCAGCTTTGCCAACCTAAGCCTAACAGTTTTTATACAACAGTGAGAAGAAATCCTATTTAGGTAAAGACTAAATTATTCCCAATTTAAGATAATACACCTTACAGATTTTGTAATGTGGACGCTGTGATGTTTCTTTAGTCCTTCTTCATCACTATCAATTTATTTTGGAGGAAAAGGTTATATTTAACACTTGGCTCGGACTAAGCTGATGATATAATTCAGTCTTCATCACTAAATATGAGACACCTCTTTGCTGTTTTTTTATTTTATTTGATTCCTGAAACTATGTCCTGATGTTAATATGTTCAACTTTAAGATGTTTCTCCCAAATCTATCATAAAGCCTTTTATAAAATCAAATCAAATCATCAAATCAAGTTTATTTGTATAGCCCTATATCACAACAAAGTTGTCTCAGAGGACTTTCCAGAAAGAGGTGTAAATAAACAAACAGAATCAGTAATAAACAACATACGCAAACTTGTTTTAATTATGTAAATTACTTTGTGTTGCTTTGTGCATGAAAAGTGCTCTTTAAATAGATTTGAACTGATTTGATTTGAGAAAGGGATTAAAGAAGCTCTTTATATATTTTAATACAATGTTCTAATAAAAATTCAAAAGAAAATAAAAAAACAAACTGATTATATAAAAGAAAAAGTATAACTTAAAGTGCACAATTACAGGACAAACTGGCAGAAATGAGCTGGGAGCCTGCTACAAGTTAATGAGATGAATCATTTTTAAAGAAAAATTGATTTTTCAAAGGGAAGAAATGAACCTCTAGGTTCTTGGTCTCCAGCTGCTGCTTCAGGTCCTGCATGTTTTCCTCAGCGTCCGTCCTCTTCTGCTGCTCATCTTTTAGCTGCTGGACTTCAGCTAGTTCGGCTTCATACTGAGGACAGAGAGAAAAAAGAAAGTGATTAAAGAAGTTGCTGTGATGACTTATTTAGACATTTGTAGCACAGCATCTTTACTTTAAAGTTAGCTAAACATCAGTGTCGCAATGAATGGATCTATTTTCATAAATCTACACAGATCTGGTCAGAATTTAATCTGATATTCTGTAAATCAGCTTTACAGCCTATTTTTTACCAAAAAAAGAAATAAACACAAAAATGTGATGTGGCATTTCTAAATTTATACAAGTAAAAAAATAAAAGAACAGAAACATCTACTTCTACTTGTCATGGTAGAGGCTGTTCACATGTGGTAGCATCAGTTCGCCTCACTAAATAAATAAGCTCCTGATATTCACGTTGGAGGCATGGAAAAGAGAAAAAATACTTTTGTATATCATTAATTATATCTATATTTTTTTGTCATCCCAATATTAGTTGCCCTCCTCGTGACATTCCTTTCCACTTTCTCAATTTCTTTTTCTTTAGAGATCATCAGTCATCACAATATTAACATCATCCAGTATCGCTGCCATAAATTATGACAAGTTAATAATATTAGTACATTTAAATCAGTCTTTTCCCACTTCTCTAATGAATTCATTTATTAAACCATTAGTAGCAACCATATTAAAGGAACCCTAACTCTAAACACATAATAAGATCAGTGTATTTAGCCACTAGATTGTAAGAGCTGCCTGCACTTAATTCCATTTCAATAATAAACACAATAAAAGATAATCTGTAAGGCTTAATGAGAAAACCCCGGTACCCACTATGGACAGAATTACTACAAAAAATATATATAAATGCAACACACTTTTAGACCGTTTCAGCATACTTCTTCTGTTTCCAGATTTTATTCATTATTGTGCTCACAAACTGGTTAAATGTAAGGATAACGCCACGTAGGTGAGCAGAGTTGTATGTATAATAACATGAAGCAAGGAGTGTTTGGACCTTTAGTTACAAGAGCTCCACAATTCTTGGCCTCCAACTCAGAGCATGTCACATGTAAAGGACTGCCCTTTGAAGGATGTCATAGACTTTTTCTGAGCAGTAAACAACGGTGACTGGAAAAATGGGTTAAATCAGGTATACATCTAGTAAACATCTAGTTAGAAAGAAAATAAAGTACTTTTGTGGCAAACAAATAGAGAAATAGGTTAACATCATGAGATAAACCTTATTGTTGGTGTCTGGATCCTTTGTCTCCACACCATTGGCCTTCATATTATTTTCATTATGAAGTTGCTGGACATCAGAGTTTTGGTCTTCAGTGTGACAGAGAGAGTTTATTGATGTTTTCTTTAGTTAAAAACTTGCACAGAAGACCAAAAATACAAAAAGAACACTCGTGCTCTTTAGCTCTTCTGTTATAAATATAGAAAAATTACAACATTTAACGAGATTCACTGGTTATCTTTGACGGGCTGAGGGTTGCAGACACAAAGAAACTGAACAAGCTGATCCACAAAGCCAGTAACGTGGTGGGAATGGAGCTGGACTCTGACGGTGGTGTCTGAGAGCAGAATGTTGTCCATAATAAAGACAATACTGAACAATACCTCCCACCCGCTTCACAACCTGCTGATCAGCCACAGGAGTACGTTCAGTGAGAGACTGAGGCCACCTAAAAGCTCCACCGAACGACACAGGAAATCAAACTGTACAACCCCTGCATATAGCAACAACATCCACTGTTATACATTTACACTTTGCAATACATTTACATTCATACTGTTTATTATATTGATAATAATGTAGAAATTACTCACTGGCAGGATTTATCCTGTATCTGTTTATATAGATTACTGTTTTGCGTTGTGGTTTCCTGTTTAATTTTGTAATCATTCCTTTGAGTTCTGTTCACTTTACTTCCTGCTCCCTGATTACCACACCTGCTTTCCTTTGCTGATTGCCTCACCTGCTGCTCATTTTGTCAGTCGTTCCACGTGTATTAAAGCCTGGTACACACATAAGGAATATTTTAATCTTATGAGATTTTTTTATCATTTCGAGACCTCACACGTGAAGACACAAAACCAAACGACCAAACGGCGTCTGACAAAAATGTAGAAGAAGAACTATTGCAACAACCGTCAAAAAACAAAGAAGAAGAAACATAGTAACAACCGGAAAACACAAAACCCAGCATGGAATAGGATATATAGGACGAAGGAATGATGGAGGTCTTGGGACTATGATTAACAGAAAAAAAGAGACTGGAGACACGGACTTAATATCCTTACCTGTTCCCCAGCCAGCTCGCTCTCTGATTGGTTACATTCCAACCCACGTCACCATCCACAGTCACAATTCAGGGGTCGTCGGCTTACCACACACATATGAAGAGATCGGGTGGTAAATATTGAACATGTTCAATATTTCCGATTGTCGGCTACGACCCGTTTCGGAGCGGACTATCGGGGCAAATCTGCTCATAACACACCTCGGACCAAATGATAATTGTACAGGAAAATCTTATAAGTCTCACGATAATCGGGCGCCTGCCATCCTTGTTCGGGAAGAGGCAAAATGGGGACAAAAATAGCACAATAATCTTTGTGTGTGCCAGGCTTTAGACTCTTGCTTTTTAGTTTACCCTGTCAGATCATTGTTCATGTCACTCACTGTTTCAGTTTCTGTGGCATCCATAGTTCATAGTATTTTGTCATTAAAACTCTTTAGCTTTAGCTCCTTATTTGTTCTGCATTTTGGTCATTTTAAAAACAACTCTTCCTTGGACCGAGACATTTAGCGACAATGTAACTACTAAGATGAAGAAGACTGTATTTTAACCTTAAATTTTGGTGTAAAATTTAGGGGGTTACAAAATAAAACTACAACAAACATCACATGATGGTTAGCTACAATGTGATTAAATATGGCAGACTGTGCTCCCAAGAGAAAGCACAGACAATGAGCAACATGACTCAGCAAGACCTAAGCTTCTTTACTTTCAGGCATGCATCCTGAACTTTGTCTCCATTCTTAAATCCATTTCTGCAAGCCTCATAAAAACTTGGAAAGAAGTTGCTTGGAGCTATGTTAGTTTTCATTCAGGGTCGAGGAGAAACTGGAGCCTGTCCCAGCAATAAGCAGGAGAGAGGACGGATACACCCTGGATGGCTTGCCAGTCCATTGCAGGGCCAGAGTAACGTTACCTCAGTGTGTAACAACCCAAAAGTGTGTAACAGCAAAGACTCAAACCACTGTGTGTTTTAAAAAAACCTTAAGTTTCATGTTCTCTAGTTCTAGTGACATTACTTCCCTGAGCAGCTGCTTCTGCTCTTATTCAAAGCTAAAGCTCAATGACTGCAGGATTGTATCGCACTACAGCGATGAGCAGTCAAACAACTGTCAGTGAATAATTTACATCCAAATACCAGAGAAAAAAGACATTTTTATCATTTATTTGTTCATTCATTCATTCCATTTAGGGACAAAGTCAATGTTATTAATCAAATCATGTTTTTTCTCTTGTTAGAAACAGTTTTTGTTCTTTGCAGGACTTACTGCATCTCTCTCATTTCCTTTGTCTTCTTTCTCGCACTTTTCTCCATCTATCAGAAACATTGAATTCACACATTAACAGTGGATTGGTTTTCAGCTTCATGTTGTCATAAGCGGTGCTTTTTATGTCCAGTCGTTTAGCTAAAAAGATCATTTCAGTGCAGATAAAATAAAATTAAAAATATTTATATTTGCAGCATTACTATGAATCTGAGACTTACAGTTTTTGTTTTATTTCCATTTATATGTGATGAGTAAAATAATTAAAGCGATGGGCACAGTTAAAGAAAAATCACCAAAAGCCTGAGCAATATTCTCTGAAATGAAAACACAGAACAAGTTACAAATTTGGAAATGTTTGTTTCCTTTTCTAAAACCAAAGGAGTTAAAATAGTTTGAATGTGTGTTGCAGGTTTAGCGTAGTTGGTTTTGATTCTGCAGAATTAATATATGAAATCATTGTGAGCATAGTTCACAGCGCATTTAGTTGCATTTGTTTATTGTTTCAGGCAGACCAGTGGCCCTGAGGTGTGTCAGCACACCCGCACTCAATCATCATCATCACCTTCAGTATTTAAGGACCAGTGTCCACGATCAATCAGTCCCAGATGATTGCCAACTTAAAATCAGTTAAAATCTGAGTTTTTATTTATTTATTTATTTTTTAAGCAGGGCAAAGGATCATCAGGAATGTATCAGGTTTGAGTTAAAAAGTCTGCATCTCTAATGGAGCATTTGAGCCTATGGAACTGGCACTTACACATCTGGAAAGGACACAATTAAATAAAAAAAAATTAGATGCTGGTTAACGAGGAATTCAGACATCCTCTTCAATGAAAAGCATTGCCTATTTCAGCAAGATGAAGCTTATCCTCATATTGCATCTATTGCAACAGCATTGCTCCTCGGGAGGAAAGTTGGTTCTACAGTTGCCAGACGAAACTATCTGAATAATAATAATAATTTAAAAAAATTATTAATTAAAAAGGTCCTGCAGATTTTAAGCTATTTCTCTGCCTCAACACGCCTGACACAAATTGATGGGTCATTGGATCAATGTAATTTCATTTAGGGATGTTGGAGCAGGAAAACATCTAAACCCTGCAGGACAGTAGCCTTTGAGTACCGAAGGTTGA
>JBAMHW010000008.1:30261050-30278168 GCA_037177495.1 Rhadinocentrus ornatus
GCTTCAGTGCCCTGGTTTATTCTAAATATTGGCTCAATTATTTCTTTAAACTTAGAAACTGATGCATCAGTTAGTGTGACTTGTGAGCGGACATAATGAACCATATAGTTATAGCTCAGTAGGATCAATAGTCCAGCTGTTTTTAAGCTGTAAAAAATCTTTTGCCTTAGTTTGACAAAACGGATCCGCCACAGTCCCGTTCTGTCTTGTTGCCGCCATTTTTCAAGTCTTATCTGAAACTCATTGTATCACGTCACCCCCACGATGTTCAAGCATGCGCAGAAACAACATCCACCACAGAAACGACTGGACATGGAGCACTTTTGATCCAATCGAACGTCCAATCAGAATGTATCATGTAAACATGCCAGCTGATCCGATCGGCCTCGATTGTACGAATTTTCAATCCGATCGAGAGTAGTTGTGATGTAAAACTTTTCACATTCAGATCGGCAGGAAAAGAAAAGCACGTCTTGACTCATTCTGGTGGTTTATGTGGTGAAGGTCGTCCCTGTGCATGCTTGAACCATGTGGGCGTTATGTGACGTAATGATTTTCAGGGAGGACTTGGGAAATGGCGACTGTAGTTGACGCAACGATTTGTTAGTAAATGAAAGAGGTAAGGATTATTGACATTTTCAATAAAAAGAAAACCCTTCTTCTGAACTAGTAGACGATACACATGTCCAAGGGTTATGATTGTATTAAATCTTTCTATCATGCAGTGCCATGCAAACATGTCAGCGGGAATCTCTGATCTGACTGATTTCAGTCGAACAGATGAAATATTTGTCCGTGTTAAACGTTGCTATGGTTTTTATCGGATGGAGAATTCTATCCGATCGAGGCCGATCGATCAGCAGACATGTTTACATGACACATTTTTATTCTGATTGGATGCTCGATCGGGTGTAAAAGGGGCACAAACGTGCTCATTAACGGTTGTCTGTGTACTACACCTGGATTCCACTAGGGGGCACTCTGGTAAACTACAGGGTGTAAACAGACAAGTTGGAGACAATAAAAGACTTTTGTGTTTTGTTAGAATAAAGAAAAATGGAGTTAGCACTGCCTCCATTTAGCGTTTTGCATTAATTTCTGAGGAAACGTGTACAAACATACGCAGGATTTATGAGCTGCATATGCACAAACAATGAGATTCCCAGCAAGGATGAAGATTGACTGTAGCCTGGGCTTTTATTTGTTTTTATCTGAAATGATAAATAAAGTGTAAGTCATTCTGTTAACATCAGGAGGAGTGGGTTTAAGGAAATTCTTGGAGACTTCCTATCATGTAAAAGTTTGCTGTGACACCTTGTTAAAAATTTTTCCACTTGGCTCTTTTGTTTTGTTTCTGCAGCTTTACAGAAGATCATGTCAGGTTTGCTTCACATGTGAATGGAAACTAGACTTTAGACTTTAATGTTTTCAGTGCATTATGTTTATTACTATTTCGATACGTTTTAATTAGTTTCCAACTGAGAGAGAAAAGATAAAGGCCAGCTTTGACCTGCTGTAATTAGCTGTGGCTGTGCTGCATGCTTTTTCCTGAAAAGAGGGATTATTAGTGATATTTCAGCAGCTCGCGGTTATGTTGACCCCGTTTACAAAAAAGGAAAAAAAGTAATTTAAATAGCCTGGAAGAGTTGATAACGTGGAAAGAAAAGGTTAAAGCCTGCAGCAGGTTTTTTGTTATCTGCAGCACTTCTTCTGTGGTCTTGTAGCTTTCACAGCAGGCACAAGGGAAACACGAGTCACAGAGTATTTTAAAGAAAACGCTCCTATTGTTCTGGCTTCAGAGTTCAAATAAATGCAGAGAAAAGAATCTTGGATATTGTGCAGCTTCTTCGGCCCCAGGTCTGCTTTTACAGAATATAAATCTATCTGTGAACAAACAGACTTGACAAGTCTATCTCAGAGAGGAAAAAGATCTCTGCAGGTTATTTGAGTGTTTCCAGCTCAAAAGGAGTCTTCACACTCTGAAAACATCTTAATGGGGCTTTTTCCCCCTTCCCTCTACTTCACCCAGCGCTCTTCTACAGATTGCTTGACGAGCTCAGTTGTGCTCAGATAATAACAAACACACAGGGCATCTGTGTCCCCATCTCTCTGATGCACCAAAATGAATCAAAGTCATGGTTTTTAGTGTCCGTGCAGCAACACGCCAGTAGAAACAGCTACGATTTGGCTTGCATGTCCGTCCAGAGCTGCCTGGGTGGAGGTTAATATGTGTCATTTTGCTCAATTTATTTTAAGCTTTGGTGGTTGCCATGACTACCCATTAACAGGTGAAGCAGATCTTTGCAAGGAGATGACGGTGGTGTCATCCTTCCAAGTTTGTTGAGGTTGAAATTAGACAGAGCTGCTGACAGAGGAGTAAGAGTCATAATTTCATTCAACACAGTGCAACACAGTTCAGCCATTTTAACCGAAGTCACAGCTGCAACAGCTGGTTTTTAGCTTAAATTATCCTCGGTTTAGGTATAAATGAAAGTTGGCTGCATGACATGTACATTCACGTAAGTAAACCTTTAAAATTCTCAAGTTTTACATATATGGAGATAATTGAAAAGGGAATAGCACATGACATGTTACAGACAAAATACAAAAACAGTGTGTGAAAAACTTCATCCATCCATAACTGCTTCTACAGGGAATAAGAAGGTCATCAGTGTGAGCTCTTCTATATCATCATCCGTTTTACTAAGTTTGCTGCTCTGCAACATTCAGGTGTTTTCACGATGCCAAAAAAGGAAAGACATCAGCAATGATCTTGGAAAAGCAGCTGTTGCTTAAGCTTGATCAATGCTTGATCAATCAGGGAGGGGTAATAAGTCCTTTCCAAACTATCTGGAGTCCATCATCCTACAGAGAGAAAAATAATTCACAAAACATTCAGGACAGCTCCCAATCTTCCAGGAGTAGATGTCCAAGTAAGTTCAACCCGAGATCAGACTGTGTAATCCTCTGGTAAAAACCCACCATCTACATCTCAGACTCTCCAGGCCTCAGCTAGCATGTTAAATGTAAAAGTTCATGACATGAGGGTTTGTTTCTCTATAAAAAAAAAACATGGCAGCACGGCTTAGATTGTCAAAGCTGCATCTGAACAAATCACAAGACTTCTGGAACAATGTCCTTTAGACAGACCAGACAAAAGTGCAGATGTAGGGTCAGAATGAACAAAAAAACAAAGACAGCATATCAGCACGGTGGCGGAGGGATGATGATCTGGACTCCTTGCAGTCATTAAGTGGAGCAGCAGCAGATTTACAACAGAATGACTGGAAAAGAAAAGAATCAAGGTGTTGACATGATCCACTTAAAGTCCAGACCAGAATCTGCAACCACTGTGGTGGGACCTTCAGAAAGCTGCAGAAATGCTGCAAACCTCAGTGAAGAACAGAAGAAAAAAACATGACTTGAGGTGGATGTAGTTTTTCACACTGATTCTGTGTTTAGAACGAGTTTTTGGTAAATAACTAACAATATGTCATGAGATGTTCATCTTAAATGACATATATCTAAATGTCTATCTAAACTAGAAAGGACCAGATTGGTTTGTTTTGTCCCAATACGTAAAGTTAAAGACCTGAAGAAGGCGAACATACAAACCAAAGCTGTAAGATGCTTTTATATGTGTTATCTTTTACATGTATTACCTCACATACGTTCACAGACGTTCCTCTTGTAGTCCCAGACTTCCGTTACAATGGTAAGTTACTTCATAACTGTGTTTCCTTCATGAACTGGTTCCATCAGACGACATTACGGTCAGGCTCATCTTGTTACCGAATAAATCTACTCAACAGGATATTTCATCTGGCAAGGCCTCGCTTTGAACATAAACCTCTGCCAGGCATCCACTCCTCTGCAGAAAATTGGATCATTGCAGACCCTCGTCTATCATCCTTCATCCTGGCCGGGTTTATGTTGCAGCTCGTTCCGTGATTGGACTCTTTTAGGAAATAAGACCCCCAGTGTTTAAAATAAATGAAATAAATGACAAATTGCCGTGGTCCCCGGCCACACAGAAACCGACCGGACGGTAAACGCCCCCCCCCGAGGAAAGTGAAACTGAATGATTGGCGTTTCATTTAGAGGCCGACACCAGCCATGGGGTGAATCCGCAGAACCCTGCCGACTCATGTTTAACTCAAGCTGAGATCCAGCCAGTGATTTAATTTCAGCCACAGACAGATGAGATCAGAGCTTCTGTCACTGCTGTTAAACAGATGTTACAGATGATGACACATCTGGAACCATTTAACAGTCCAACCTGCTGAAAGCTAATAACGTAGGAACGAATTTATGAGTTACTGCCTGCAGGGGTTTGACTGGACACACTGACTTTAACCTGGGCTAATTAGTCATATTAAGCTAATTTTAAGTCAAAACATGTACTTCTACATGACGTTTATTCAGCTTATCTAAGAAAATATTTCAATCTTATTACAGTCTGATCTGACACTTTAAAAGCCAGAATAATTTGATGAAGTAGGTATGTTTTATACATTTTATCACTCATTGATTGGAGCATGTGGTGGAGTGGTTTCACTCTTTTATATCCCAGCAAGATGGTTTCTGGTTCAGACCTTGGTTCGACTGAGAATTCAAGTATTCTTGATAGTTCTGACCGGCTGTTTTAATGAGTGTGAGTTGTTATGGACTGGTGACTGTGAACAGCCTCGTATCTTTCCCATTAAGGACCGTGTAGTGTACTACTAGAGACATAGGGTAAAATAAGACTCAGAGGTGATTCGTTTTCTAACAGAGAGATTGAGTTTGGTTAGAATTGATGCACTTTTTTACACATTTCTTCAATTCAACTTTATATCTATCACCACAGTTATTTCAATTATTTAAAAGGGCTCCCAGTTTTTTCCTTTCGCTGCTTTGCTCTGCTCAGTAGTGATGTGTTGTTAGCGAATGAGCTGGCTGGAAGAGCCGATTCTTTGTAAAAGAGAAGAGCCGATTCCTGTCTAAGAAAGGTGACTCATTAGAAGGGGCGGGACTTTATTTTGATGGGCACACCATACAGCCTAATTCCTTTATTAGTCCCGGGGTCTGTACATTGTCATGTAATGACATCCATTGCTTCGGAGGAGGAAAGGACTTTAACTATTTTGATTGAGATTATGCAGCCTGTATTGATGATGGAGAGTCTGACATCCACAAAGCCTTCTCCAGCACATCCCAAAAATTCTCAATGGGGTTCAGGTCTGGACTCTGTGGTGGACAATCCATGTGTGAAAATGATGTCTCCTGTTCCCTGAACCACTCTTTCACAATCTGACCCCTTTGAATCCTGGTACTGTCATCTTGGAATATGGCCGTACCTTCAGGGAAGATGGAATAACCTGCTCATTTAGTATATTCAGGTACTCAGCTGACCTCATTCTTTGGACACATAGTGTTGCTGAATCTAGACCTGAACCTAGACCTGACCAACTGCAGCAACCCCAGACCGTAGACTGCCCCCACAGGCTTGTACAGTAGCACTAGACATGGGGGCTGCATCACTTCATCCGCCTCTCTTCTTACCCTGATGCTTCCATCACTCTGGAACAGGGTAAATCTGGACTCATTGGACCACACAAACTTCTTTCATTGCTCCAAAGTCCAGTCTTTATGCTCTCTAGCAACCTGAAGCCTTTTTCTCCAGTTAGTTTACCGATAAGTGGTTTTCTTTTGGCTACACAGACGTTCAGTCCTAATCCCTTGAGCTCCTTTACATTGTTCATGTGGAAATGTTTTTACTTTCACTATTGAACGAAGCCCTGCTGTTTTTCTTTCATCTGATTTCACCAAATGTTTAAGTGATCAGAATTATCATCATTAAGGGTGTTTTTCTCACCACATTTCTTCCTAGAAGACGATGGTTCCCTACTATCCTTCCAGTTTTTAATAATGCGTTGGACAGTTCTTGACCCAGTTTTAATAGTCTCTGCATTATCTCAGACGTTTTCTCTGCTTGATGCCAATGATCTGACCCTTCTGAAACATCTTTTCCTCGAACACAGGATGTGTCTTTCCACGTGGTTGTTTAAGAAATGAGAAACTACTCATTGCATCAATTGGAATTAAATAACTTGTAGTAGCTGAAAGGTAATCGTCTATGCAGTAATTATCCAATAGGAGGCTCCGACCTATTTGCTCAGTTAAATCCAGGTGACCTCCGTTTTGAAAGAAATTAACAGTAAAAGCAGTGATCATGTTATTGATCTTGTTCATGATCAGACAGAAGTGACATTTTGTGTCACGTGAACTTTATTTATACAAAATCAAAACAAAGTGAGTAAAGCAAAAAAACAAAAAAACAAAACCCAACTCAGCCACAATCAGCTGTTTTGTTCTTTCTTGTAATAAAGTGTTTCTGATTGGGGATGTAAAAACAGCTAAACAAAACATCGAAGCTGAACTGTGTTAAAAAATTGAGAAACCAAACGACCTTCAGCTAAAGTTAAGTCAGTTAATTAATCCACCAGAAAAGATCAGAAATATATAAAAGAAATAGAAGACAAACAGGAAATGTAATTTCATAAGACACTGTACTGAAGTATAATGAGAGTTCTCTAAAACCAAAGTGCCTACTGGATGCATCACAAAGCATCTGATGACTGACATGCAGGAAACCTTCTAACCGCAGTCGTCACTTCGTGCTCAGAAAATGTGAAACAATTAAATATTCATACAGTAAAATAAGCCAAAAGCTCTGAAACTCTAAAACACTAAAACTCAGGATAAAACCAAACTTAATCCATTTAAACTTCTACAAGAGGAAATTAATACAATATTTTAACAGATATAAGTAAGATATTTTGTACATGTATTTTTATAGGGTCTACTATATATAATGAGAATTATAGGCCTTTATGCGTGAGTTTTTTTAATGAGAATAATAAACGTAAGCACATTTGTTGCTGCTAGCATAACACAGTCATATCGTGTAGCAATTTATTTTTTTACACAGCCTAAAACTATCAGATGTTTTGAATCTTCTAGACTTAAAAAAACACAAAAGTGATCCTTGCTAAACGAGATCCAAGGTGAAACAGGCCATCGTTTCCACTGAGGGGTTCAGCTCGGGATGGGATGGTTTTTTGTATTTTGGTTCAGTGAACCCTGATCTCCATCAGCTAGACAGCGCTAGAAGCATTAGCTTAGCGCAACAACACCTTCCTTGAATTATAACGAAGAACACGATACAGAAACTAAAGTGGATAATGAGGAATATCCAGCTGTTTGAGTTCTTTCTTTTTGGCATGTGGCTTTAACCAATGCTTGCTTTTAAAATGGATCTGTGTTTTTGCTGTGTTTCTTTCCTCTTATGTATCTATGTGTCTGTGTATTTTCTTTTTCTCCCTACTCGGGCCTCTTGACCAGGTCGTGTGCAAACATGCAAACATTTTACCTGAAAAAATAATGTTCAAACACAAGATGGTGCTTTTCCCACTTTGTTGCACAGGAAATATCCACCAATCAATGGTTTGCAGCGATGTTAAGATCCAGCCTGTTGGGTGGGATCGTTAAGATTGAGATCTCAATGGAAGTGTCTGATAAAAGTGGGGCAGCTCGGATACTCTGACACCTATCATAGTTTTTCCTATGGAAACACAGAAAAATAGTAAACCATCCTGTCTCATGAGAAAGATTTGAACCAGTTAAGTCCAGACCTATGATAACCTTGTCGCCACACAAAGCCTCATTGATGAAATAAACATCAACAACAACTGTTTCCAGGTATAAAACTTACATTTTCACTTACGTAAGCAACATGAAATGAAATAATTCATAAACATTATGAGTTGGGAAGATCTCATTTTGCAGACTAAAATTTGGGATTAACTGGGTTAAATTTACCACATCATTGTCACTAAGAAGCTGCACTGGGCAAAGATTCCCCCTCCAGTCTCTGACATTGGAGGGGGGGAAACATGCCCCCTGATTCCTGACTGATGGACTGGTGCAGCAGAAACTAAAAAATGAGTATTTGCCTTGAATATTGAACTCTTTGTAAACATACTGAGCTGGAGTAACGTGCATCATTCAAACGCAGCATCACAGTTTGTTGACGTCTCTTCGCCTGATGCAGCGTTGACATCTATTTAAGCGCTCGCTGGTGTTTTACTCTGCAACAGAAACCAGTCTGAGGCAGATCTGTGTTTTCTTTCTTAACACCAGACTAGCTGAAGCCAATTTCACCTCCCAAGTTTTGCCAGTTTGATTACATACGTATGTACATCGGAAATGAGATTACAAAAATGTCAACATTCAGCATCCTTCTCTGCATGGCATGTTTCTCTTCCCTCCAACCATCTTGTGCAAATAAACCTGAATTTCATCCACACTTATCTGTTAACAATCTAGACTCTCAAATTAGACTCTTTAGGTACCCTTTCTCTTAAATTCTGAACGTGTCTCAGAGTTTGTTGATTAAATTGTTTAAAAGACAACAGACAATATTTGAGGGCTTAAATGAGCAGCTATTGATTGAGAATCAATTAAGAACCAACTTCTTCCTTTTTAAATATATTGAGACAAAACAAAAGTCCATCAGTATTAGTGTCAAATTACAGCCCTTGTTTTTCCCAGTGTTTCACCCTCTCTTCATGTTGGCTTCCTGTTAAGTTCATTTACTTCCTGAGATCTTCCTCTGTTATTCTGGTAGCCCCAGCCTCTTCCACGGGTCCCTCCCTCTTGGTTTCCAAGGCGACCTCAGTGTAGGTCACCCCCTCAGATGGCACCTCCCCCTTGGCCTGGGTGCCAGGCTCAGCCTCAGCCTCGCCCTCGGCACCCTCCTGGCCCTCTGCGACGGCCCTCTCCTTCTTCAGCTTGATGCGGAAGGTCTCTTTGGTGGGAGCGTTCTTGGCGATGTTCTCCTTCAGCCGCTCGCCGGACTGCTTCAACCGCTCGCCGGCCTGGTGCATCTTCTCCCTTCGCTGTGGTGGCATGACCTTCTCACCCAGATTGTGGAACTTGGTGCCCAGGGTGCCTTTGGTTTTGCTCATGTTCTCCTTGGAGAAGGCGGCCTTCAGGGTCTCGGTGCTTTTCACCATTGTTTTCTTGAATCGAGCAGCTCTCGAGGGGTCAGCCTCCTCTACACTGAGGTACTCCTCATCGGAGGAGAGGTCGGTGGGGACATCATAGGTGTCAGGCTCAATATCCAAACCTTCCAGGCCAGGTCCTTTGGGAGACTTGGTGACCGCCACTGAGGGGATCTCTGTATCACCCTAAAAAAAAACAAAGAGAAAGATAGATTTTATCCAGCTATTTCAGCTGTGAGATGCTGCAGGCTTCATGTGATCATGCCAACTAAACAAGAGAACAGAAAGCAGCTTTGGGTTTTTGGTTTTACCACACAGTCGTAAAAAAAGATAACAACCCTGTTCCAAGTCTTTGGTTTTACAAATCGTGATACATAAAAAACACATCTGGCATACACCAAGACCTAACATGATCTAAATAAAACTTTAGATGAAGATTTTAAGACAGTTTCAGCCAAGCTTTGGCTGTTGGACAGATGGACTCTGACTCTGGAATACTTTGGTATCCAGAGGAGTTCATGGTCCGTTCAATGACTACAAGATGTCCAGGTCCCACATCACCAGCCCTCCTTCTGTGAGGGGCAGCAGATATAAAGAAAAATGCATGGGGCCCAACACAGAACCTTGGGGGACAACACTTGTGAGTAGAGCTGTTTCAGATGTTTACCCACCCACAGCCCAGAAGTCTTGTGGTTTGTTCAGATGCAGTTTTGCCAACATAAGCTGTGCTGCCATGTTCTTTTTAGAGAGGAAACCTTCTCCTGCAACCCTTCCAAACAAGCCATCCTGGTTCAGTCTTTTTCTAAGTGGACTGTCATGAACATTTCCATTTAACATGCTAGCTGAGACCTGGAGAGTCTGTGATGTACTGTAGTTTTTTTTTATTTATGTAATTTATTTTTAACAGTTTCTCTGAGCATTTAACTGCCTAATGCTGGGCTGAACTTGCTGGGATGTCCACTCCTGGGAAGATTGGCAGCTCTCTACAATGTTTTCCACTTGTAAATAATTATTTTATGTAGAATGGTGGACACCTGATAGTTTGCAAATGACCTTATAATATTAATGGATGAATGGCAGCAACAGTTGCTTCTCTAAGATCATTGCTGATGTCTTTCCACCTTGGCATTGTGTTAACACACCTGAATGCTGCAAAGCAGCAAACTGACAAAACTCTGGCTATAATAGAGGCGCTCACACTAATGATGATAATTACTAAATTGGTGTATTTATTATCAGCATCTGGCTGTTGTTGACATCTTTATTCCTGGAAGTTGGATTTACCTCATTTTAGGCTGAGATGAACTTGATAACTTTTATTTTTATGATGTCTGGATACAAAAACCTAACTTTTGAACAGCCTGCCCTACTGTTTGGTAGAGATTATTTTCAGTGACTATAGTGAATTTTTATTTAAAATTAGTAGAAAAAAACCTGTCTGAGCCATCTCTACTACATGTTTTGGGCATGTAATGCCAAAATTAAGCATTTGTTATCTAATTAATGTTTAAATTTTGACTATTTCATTATTGTAACTATATTATTAACCACCATTTAAATAACTCAATAACTTAAATAATAAAATAATTGATTCTTGATATTGTCCAAAGGAAAATAAAGCAAAAAATGCTTTTGCTTTTCACAGTGCAAACTTTAAAGAGTTAAATCTTTCTTCTAAACATGATTTTACATGTTTGATGTAGACAAGAAAGCAAGGGTCAAAATACACCTAACATACCAGTCATCTCCGTGGGGTTTTCACATCAATGAGCTCAGCTGCTCTGTGGAAATTAATGATTGTGAGAGTTCAACATTGATCTCCTGAAGTGTATTTATTACTCAACTCAGCTTTATTTTTCGAGCACTTTAACACAACATCATTTGAACGAAGTGCTGAAGACAGCATAGAAGTAAAAAAAGTAAAAGTAAAAGAAACAATAGAAGTAAAACTTCTCTCAGCTGTAACAGCAGAGTTACACAGTTTAGGAGCAGCGACCTTAACGGCTCTATCCCCTCTGAGCTTCTGCCTATGGTACCTCCAAAAGATCAGCTAATCTGAGGAGCCGGACTGGCGAATATGGGAGAAGCGGCTCAGAGACGTACAGCATAAAATGCATATGCAGCCAGTGAAGCGGTGCTAAAATAGGCGTAATGTGGTCTCTCTAACTAGAAGAAGAGCAGCAGCATTTTTATGAGGCACGAGAGAGAGAGATCAATGCCTGACTCCAAGATAAAGTGCGTTACAGTAATCCAGCTGGGAAATGATGAAGGCATTAATTACTGTCTCAAAGTGCGGAGCAGTTAAAAATAATAAATGAGGTGAGGAAGGTCAAAAAAGCTAGACTTTACCACCGATTTAATGTGGTGATCTGGTTTTAAATCAATGTATAATTTAAAACCCAAATTAGTGACAGTTGGTTTTTAAAAACTCGACAAGAGGCCCAGATCAACTGAGGAAGGTCCGCTGGAGCCATTTGGCCCAAACATTATAGCTTCCGATTATTTCTTTTAAAATTCAGGAGGCATGACATGAGAGAAAAGGCATCTTTCTCTTTTAGGGGTGGATATATCTGGTTATCATGAACATACGAATGGAAAGATACCACATATATAGCATATATAGCGAAAACATGAGGGGCCCCAAAACTGGTCTCTGTGGAACCCCATAAGACACGGGAGCCGTAACAGGCTCCAGCCAGCTACACTGACACACATAGTTCTCTAGACCTGAACCAGTCTAATGGAGTACCTTGGTTCCCTACCAAGTTCTGGAGCCGTAATAACCGGATCCAGTGGTCAGTTGCTGGTGTTAAGTCAAGCAGGACCAGTACCACATAATCTCAAACATCAGGAGCCAGGAGAATATCTTTAACAACCCTCAATAACGCTGATTCTGTGCTATGCAGAGATCTGAAGCCAGCCTGGAAGACCCCAACGATGTTGTGGTGGTCCAAGAATGACCTTAACTGTAAGTATAGCACTTTCTTCAACACTTTTGATATGAGAGGCATCTTAGAGATGGACCTGAAGTTAGCCAGTACGGTGTAGTCAAGGCCAGGTTTTTGGAGCAGGGGGTATACAACTGGTTGTTTAAAAGAAGAGGGGACAACACCCGTCACCAGACTGCTGTTAATAATGGCAAAGACCACCTGAGCTACAGTGGGAAGATCTCCTTAAATAGATGAGGAAGAATGATACGAAGAGGAGAGCCAGTTGCCTTAACTTGCCGGACGACCTCATCTAAGGATGGCAGAGCCACAGGCTCAAACCATTCTTTCAATTTTGATCATTTTCTTCCATTTCACAAATTATGAGTTGTTTTTGCTTGTTTTCTGATTTATTATTATTATTTTTTATTTTTTATCTTGTGTCCTTTATGTTTGGATTGCTCCTGCTGTGCTTCAATGCTGCACTGAAATCCAGGCTCATGACAAACATGGAAGGAAAATCATGAAGGTACTGGATTTCAGTGGGAGGCTGATTTCCTGTCTGCACCACCTTCAGAAAAAGGAGATTGCAGAGGGTTAGTAATCTTCACTATCACACACTGGAGAGACAAAGGCTCTCCACCAGAGAAAAATGGCCCAAATCTGAGTCCCTCCTGATATATGACCTATATCCAATTTTTTGTGGCAGTCTTAGCAGACATGCTAATGCTAATGCCTGTGAATCAGCTTAATCTTTAAACACCCAGCCACATGACATCTGCAGAATGATACAAGCTATTTCAGGATGGCTGACAGAAGCTTCAAAACTTCAGTATCATCTGCACATCTCTAACAGTCTGAATCTTGATTTTAAAGCACCAGTTCATAACTTTATAACCTTAAAGTGCTGTGTTTCTTATCCGTTTTGATGCCACACTGACATTCATCATGCATACTCCTGGACGTATAGTTGTTCTGCAGTGTCCCAAGGCTAAGAAGCAACACTTTACAACTTTTATTTCCAGCCTGGAGTATCATGTTACAGCTGAGTTTTACTTTTAGGAACTGTGTCATGCTCCAGCAACTGGATATCAACACAATGGTTGATTCATAAAAAAAGCAAGAAGATTTTTTCGGAGAAAGAGAGGAAAAGAAAAAGGGACAGAGCAAGAAATACAACAGGAGTCAACACTGGACTTTTACTGCTGGAAAGAGCTCAGAGGACAGGTAGGATGCAAGATGGATGCCGAATTAGCCATCGCTAGGGGCACCAAAGTGTGATAATCGGATCTTTAATTCTGTCCTCAAATAGAAAGCAAAGCACAAACCCAGGATGGTCCATGTCTGGATGTGTGGCTAATATTGTGATATCACACTAAGAAAGCCTGTTATAACGTTAATGATGTGACAAATAGTGAATTATTGTTCTACAGCTGAATGATGTCCAACAACTTCTTAGATTTTTTTTCTTCTACTGTTGCACATTTTTTACATTTCTAACATGGGTATTAAACATGCTAAACACGGCTATACCATTTTTTACTTCCACTTCTTTGAACAGGAACTAGCTAAAAATGTTGCAACAAGCTACGAAATGAATGACTCAGACGTTTGCATTCACGCTAGCTATGAACTGTCTGTACTATGTAGTAGGTGGTTTAGAAAACAACCTGAAGCTTATTTTTATTATTTTACTGTAAGTTACAATTATCCCAAAGCTAAGTCACCATCATTTGCCAACATAAAGTAATGTTGGACTCAAATCTGTACTGAATTTACAGATTATTTCCCCAAATGTTGACTCTGCTGGAATTTTAATCTCAGGCCTCACATCATATATCAGGTTTGACCTTTTTATATCAGCTTTAACTGTTAGACTGCAAAATAGGTCATTTTCTCCCAGGACGGCTCGTCTGTCTCTCACACAGATGAAACAGATATCCAAATATCTCCTCCATCCATTAGGGATAAATTACCGTGCTGTTCATTAAACTGAAGCTAGCTCAGAATGAAAACATGATATTCCTCTGAGATGCTCCGTCACACCTGACCTGCAAGTCTCGTCTCTCTGAAGATGCAGGCATCGTCATGAGCTCAAGCGTTTCTATTTTTACAGATGAGGAGTAACTGAAGTTTGTTGAGATAGGAAGCTGGTGGCAGGAACGACACCTGGAAGTCAGGACCAGCAGAAATAATAACCATACCATCTGGAGTCGGCTGCTGGATCTGTGCTGTTATTTATAGCCTGCAGAATGAATCCTAGTACTGGTCAGCATTAAGCACATTTCATCCTGTAATTATCTCTTCTTTTAAAAAATTAAACACCATCTAGCTGCTGAAGGAATGTCCTCGCCAACCTGCCCCACCTGCTGCGCCCTACAGGTGACTTTGGACATGAAAGGCAATAAATCGTACTTAAATTGTAGCCACCTGTGATGATCACGCTCATTAATCAGAAAGGAGTCGTCGGAGCACATCCAGACACGACGAATGACACTAATTACAGCGATGGGGAATGTGGGTCAGAGCCTGTATTAATAACCTGAGCTGATGAGGGGAAGAGAGATGCTAGCAGGAAGTTCAGACCATCAGAGTCTCCGATTATAAAAACAAACAGACAAAACAGAAACCACACACACAGATCATTGATCAAACTCTGTCATGTGACCACAGAGAGATAAATCACTGCACGGGGTCTAAACAACCTTTTTACCTCACAATTACAGCCAAAGATGTACAGCTTTATAAACCACAGAAACTTAATAAAAATCTGCTAAATTCTTATAAACACTCAAAACACACCACATTTCTACAAAGACACAATAAATGAATCCAAATAATAGCAGAGGCTTAACAGTACTTGCAGTCAGACTTTGTTGTAATTTTCTAACATGGTCTTCATCAACCGAAGGTTTTTAAATGTCTTTCTTTGGATTTTTGGCTTTTTCACTCATTTTCAGTCCAGTTTGTTTATTCATTAAGCTGCTTCACTGACCTTCAAATCATTCCAGCATAAAAACCTCCTAACTTAAGGGCTAAACCAGTGTTTAACATTATTTTATAAATTATTTAGCAAAGAAGCAGTTAAAACTGGGTCTTTAGGCTCTTTGTTACTAGCAGCCACAAAGCCATTTGTTTCCATTTCTGTAGTTTCATCTGTGAAAACCAGCAAAGATCAGACAGTCTGACAGACAGAAAACAAGGTGATTCCCAAACAGCTGTTAGCTGGAAACTTAGCTTATCTCAGCATGGAGGCAGAAACTGGACACGTGAAGGACTAAAGAAGAGTCACGACTAAAAACTATCTACAGCAGAGGAACCCGGACCTCAACAGGTCTGACGGAGGGACGGATTCGCCCCAGAACCCGGACCTCAACAGGTCAGACGGAGGGACGGATTCGCTCCAGAACCCGGACCTCAACAGGTCTGATGGAGGGACGGATCCTCCCCAGAACCCGAACGTCAACATTATTAAAGCAGTGTGGATCATCTGGACAGAAAATGGAACTAAAGGCAGAAACATCCAAAGAGGAGCTTTGGAAAGTCCTTCAAGAAGTCTAGAGAACTAGTCCTGAAGACGACTGCAAGAAATAAAAGAAAGCTTCTCTAACCGGGTTCAGACTGGGATGAAGAAAAAAGCTGCTGAAAACCTCATATGCAGTAGCAATATTTATGTTACAGTAAATTACTGCAACTTTTTCTCTTTTCTTGGAAACATATGAAAAATGAGGGGTCACTATAGACCGTTACACAGAAATGTAAAAGATAAAAACGGTTTCCAAGAGGTAACAATTAAAAAATAACCAGATAACACAAAACACAAAGACACACTTTAAATTGATTACAGATATAAAAAGAGTACAGAACAGTTCAAACACAGATTGTATTTAATTTTTTTATTTATAAATTTTGTCATTTTTCCTCAAAATTTTATTATATTCATTTTATTAATCCATGATTATAAATATTTTAGGCTTTAAGGGGTTAAAGAGGTGCAGCAAGTAACATTGTAGTTAATATTTATTGATGAGATGCTTCATTGGCTGCACATTATTTTAAATAGATTAAGGGTTTAAGCACAAACTAATTTACCTGCAAACATGATATTTCAGCCTTTCTAGGTAGCATGAATATTACAGGAAAATACTTGGTTGATAATGCAAATCAAGGCTTTGAGAACATGCAGGGTTGTTGTGTTACAGCTCCCCGTCAGCTGGCTGACCTCCTTTACTCGTGTTTGCCTGCAGGCGTTGGTCAGCGCTCATCTCCTCTTGTTGGCACACAGCAGAAATATCACAAACTAAAAGCCATTAACTTCTCTAAAATTACACATCGTCCTCCAACGTCCAGCCCTGTGAACAGCAGCCCAGGCAGAGCGGCCCCAGGCTGGAGGTGGCGGCTATTTATCTTTTTCTTATTACTGCCCAACGCCACGGTTCAGCCGCCGGCGACGAGCGTCGCTAACAAAGCGTCTCTGCTTCCTGGTTGAGGGAGTGCAGCAGAAGCTCTATATTAGGAGACAAACGCAGGCCTCAGAATAAGCGCATCAGTCATGAGGAAACTCGACACTGAGAGTCTCTCCTCTGCAGGCGGGGGCCCACCAGCACCAGATTCGACTAAACCTGGACCCAAAGGCAGTGTTGGGAACACACACAGAAGGCGTCTCAGCAGAAGAAATATGAAGTATTTGGGTTCATACGTGTTTGTAGAACAGATGATTGTCTGAGGTAACGTTAGCTCAGCGCCTAGTCACAGTTAGCCATGTCAAAGGTCAAAAAGCAGCAGCTTTAAAATAGATTCAACTCAAACTTGAGGGTGGGGGGGCTGAAACTAAAAACTTAAAATATCTGTTAACATATCTGTTTTCTCCATTTTAGATAATTTTCTAGTTGTTGTTTTTTTTGGTTATATTTTAAGCAAAATATAAACACTTAAAACTCCAAGCATTTATTTTATTTTTGGTCTGCCATCTAGCATATATATATATATATATATATATATATAAATATATACTTTTTTATAACCCTGCATGTTCTCAATACTTTTAATCCCAGTCAGCATGCAGACACGATGTTTCCAGCCTCAGCTGTCAGATTCTGAGGCGAAAATGATGTAAAATGAATGTATCAAGAGATAAAGCAGCA
>JBAMHW010000008.1:30294877-30306998 GCA_037177495.1 Rhadinocentrus ornatus
CCTGCTTCTCTGCTGCCCTGCCTGCTCCCCCACCCAGTACGGAGACCATTGGATTTCCCTGCCAGTACTCCCTAGTCTTGGATCCTGCACAACCGCAAGTAGGACTGGTTCAGTATTCTACAGATTCCCGCTCCAGTGAATTGCGCCCTGCATTAACTTTGATTCTCCTTTCAGACCACAGTCACCACGCAGAGAAGACCTGCCTCCTTTGTGCTGCCATACCTGCCAATAAAAAGATAACATAACATCACCTTCATAGTTACTGTGGTCTGTTTCTGCTCCTTGGGTCCATCCCCTGTCCGGCGTTATGACAATCACTTTTATCAGTGAGTGGACCCAGTGGCCTCAGGTGCACCGATGACTGTTCTACAACTACTTCAACATTTTGTACACGTGTACCCTCTTCTTCTATGGTGCTTCAAAGGCGTTACTCTAGCACCAATCGAACAAAGCCGGTACTGCAGTTTTAAAGCTTCACAAACACACAGTTGCTTGACCGTTCAGAGACATCGTTGTAGAAATAGTGACAAATATGGCCACTGCCATGTATGTGGACCCACAGCAATAGATAATGGTTTATCCTGAGAATAAACCCATGACAATTATTTTAGTAAAGTGATTATCAATAGAATCACAGTTTTTAACCTATTAAATTTTACTTTTCATAGACGTTTGATTTTGTTACAAGCTGCAGCTTTTAATAGTTCGAACTAATGATATTTAAGTGTAAATAATTTGTAATCAGATATGTACCTAAAAACATTTTTATAACTAATGAGGAATTTGTCTTTTTGTGTAAATTAAAGGGAATAAATTATATGACTTTAAATATTTAGGTTTGGTTTAGCTTGTTTGAGGTTTAACAACTTTTACTTCTTGGTTTTTGTCAGGCTGAACCGGCACAAACGCAAGTAGCTGTGAAGTTGCTTTAATAAAGCTTAACCATCGAGAACCAGTACAGACTTGAGAGGAACAAGACTACACAAGGGACCTGTGTGAACTGTGGGTATAAATAGAGGGGTGGACAGGTGTAACTCATGAGGTTGATGATGATGGTAGGAGCAGAGGAATCCTGGGTAGTGTAGTGCCAGAACAGGTGATTTATTTTTTAGCAAACATTGCCCACCTTGTGATGCACATCACCACGGCAACAATGATGGCGATCTGGACGGCACCGATGATGGCAGCGATGAGGACGTAGTGCAGCTTCTGTCCACTGGGAACCACGTAGAGGATGTTGAAGTCCTGAGGCTCATCACACTGTGGGCCTTTGTAGCCTGCATCGCACCTGGTTCACACACATCTTATATCAACGCAAGGTCCACACAGGTAGCTGACCCTAACTCTGCTTCCAAGGACACCATATTTGTTCAAAGCAGAACTTGGTAACCTTCAGAGGAAGCTGGATTTAAACCCTGGATGCTATTATTTATCATCCTTTCAGGTCATTAAAGACCAAAAAAAATCCTCTCCCAAACACAAAAATAAAAACATTTAAGAATTATAATATTTCCTCTTATTTTTTCTCATTTTTAATCAATCTGTCCTTATCAGAAATACCAAATATGTAATTATTTGAATTATTTAAATGCTTTAAATACCATGACATGATGTCATTGTAGTGAAAAAAAGTTATTTTCCATCAAAAATGGAGCTCTGGCTATTATTTTTTTTTTTTAAATCAGTCTTAAATGTACTGAAAATGAGTAAAAACATTAAAAACAGTAGTTCAGGTGGTCACAAACCTGCAGGTGGCCATGTTGTATTTGATCTCACATTTTCCATGTACGCAGAAGCCGGCGTAGCTGTCGGCACAGGGGATCGGCATCCCAGCGTAGAATCCATCTCCATGATCCAGACCTTTGGTTTCTAAAAGGGTTTAAGGACAGAATCAGTAAATAAGACATGAGGACGGCTGAAGACGTATTTGTTGCTGGTTTTAGAAAAAGCACCTGAAATACATAGATATTGTACATGTGATGACATTCATAAAACTAAGACCCTGTTTATTATCTACCGACTCATTTATTTAATCTCAATTTTAATCTTTTTCTTTTATACTTCGGTTATATGCTCCTTTTTTTAAAAAAAATCATAATGTTAGTGAATGTATAAAAGGTAAAAACCCCACATGCTTAATTCTCATAAATACATAAGAATAAATAGGAATCTGAAATGTGGACAACTGGATCTTACAAACCAATAAAAAGATGGGTTATATTACAATAACAATGTATTATTGTTCAGAAGAGAAAAATAAAACCTAAATGCCATCATCCTTATTGAGTTGTAGAACCATATGAGTGGGGAAATAAAAATAATTCCTCAGTCTGACAGAGCACCAAAACAAGAAAGTAAGAGCCTACAAAGTCATACGTACTGCACATTAAAATTACTGAAACTAAATCCACATGTACGAAGGAAAAAAGGTTCTTAATAAGCCCCTTGCACAGAGGTTCAAAATGTTGCTTTTGTTGCATATAAATTTAAGGGATTTACAAGCTTAAAAAGCTGTAAAATGCTGTTTTATCAATCTCAAATATTACAAAGAACTGAAGAGATCAAACCCTTGGTTTACTTCAGGGTATTCTGAGCTAAGAGCTCTTCTAACCTGTCTAAAATTTAAATCTGGGAAAAATTTTATAACCAAAAGACCTCAAACTTTTCCATGGGAGGATATTTATTAAATTTCCTCATCAAGCTTGACTCAGCTCGTGGTTTAAAACGGGAAAGATTTTCTCTGAGTCTCAACACGTCTGCAGGGAAAAACTCATTTATAGCATGGTGATACTGGCTCCTGGTTTGCGGGATGATTTAAAATTGGTTTTAATTGCTTTTTAAGTTCTCAGGTTGTATTTCATTAATATTCTGCCCCTGTAAACCCAACACCAGTTATTTCCAAATGACTTGAAAAAACTTGTTCCTGAATACATTCATAATCAACTAACAGAAACCTCCATTAACTGTTCATAGCTAAACTGAAACATTTTAGTCATCAATGATCTGTTGATGGCAACTGATTCTTGATTTACTTTTTACACTCCTCCTTCTTAATCTGACTTTTGACACCATTTATCACAACATTCTTCAATAGATGTTATTTATTTAATACATTGTTAGCCTCAGAGCACAATTGCCTAATATTTTAAAGTACTATAAGCAATAATGCACACTGTTGTGTATCATCGACAATAACATTTTTCCTGTGAATTAGTTTATGGTACTTTTTCATCCATACTGATGCTGATTCTTTTTGCCCCTTAAAGGAAAATAATAATTGTAAAGTGTGCATTGATATATGTATTGCAGGGGTAGTATGAAATATAAATAAAATTCCAGAACATCAATACTTGATAGAAAAGCTTTTAAAACAATAATAAATTGTACTGAGCAATTAAACAAAAACAAGACAAAAATGTATTTTTTAGTTATTTAAAAAATAAACTAAAGATTAATTTGAGATTATTTATATTTATTTATTATTACTTTTATTGCCTAAACTCTCAGAAGTGAGAACAAATGGCATGTTTTGCATTAGCAGAGTGGTATCTTGATATTCAAAATAGTATCAAATTTGATATTTTTAATAGCTGATATCTAAGTATCGACTCTAGAGTATCGATACGCCCATCCCTAATACACCGTACCAGTCTAGGAACTCAAAATGTTCAGTCATAATTCTCTACAGTCATGGGTGGTGTTCCCCAGGGCTCAGTCCTGGGGCTCCGACTCTACAAATCAACTTTACAATTCACTTTCATTGCTACGAAAATTATATTTAGTTTTACCTTTCAATAAAACTTACAATATTTATCTTACTCAGTCGGTGTATGTCTGATTTACGTACTACCGTTTGTGCCCGTTTCTTACGCCCAACAGTACCTTCATCCTCATTTATGCTCTTGTCATGTCTTGCTTTAATCATTGTAACTGTCTCCCATCTGGTTTACCTCACAAGTCAATCTATAAACTGCCATTAGTTGATGGATTGACTTGCTGCCTGAATCATTATTAGACCTTCAGCTACTGAACACATCACCCCTACCCTCAAACAACTCATCTGGCATTCTGATCAATATTGTATTGATCTCAACTTTCTTCTTCTTACTTTCAAAGCTCTCCACAGTCTTGCTCTACCATATCTTTCTGAACTTTTCCATCTTGAACTCTCACATTCTCTTTTTCTTTAGAGCTCTCCACTCAATCTAATATGTACACATCTATCTCATTTTAAAAACTCTCTTCCACTATCCATACATACCTTTGAGTCTTAAACCTCTCTAGACTGGCCAGTGCTACATAAATTCATTGTCTCTTGCATCTAATTCAGCGGTTCTCAAACCTTTCGGTCATGAACCACCTCAGAAAATATTCGGTTCTCCAAGTACCAAGCGTTGCTTCTGTGAACAGTCCTGTGATATGTGGATTAATCAATGTTAGCTTTAGTCTCAGATTTCCTCCTCTGCATTCATGCCTCTGTGTTTGGTTTTTAAAACAAGAGAAGATTAGTGTTTCCCACTGAAATATGTTATTATTATTGGGAGAATAAAGCAGAATTAGTATATTTGTTGATATCTGAAATTTCTTCAGTGTACAATCAGAGAAAGCCTGAATAACACCAGTTTTTTTTTAATGAATTTCAATTGTAAAGTGTCCTTGACTATTTTGAAAGGCTCCTGCAAGTAATGTATTCTTATTATTGTTGTTGTTGCTGATGTTGTTCTTGTTGTTGGCCGAGGTTACAAATTGCCATTTTGTCAGCCTTCTTGTTGTTTGTCATTATCTTAACTGGATTAATGTAAAACGATCTCTCGCGAGGATTCTTTTGGAAGGAGTTTTTATATTGTGAACCTAACAAAACAAAAGGAAACTGAAAAGAAGATTGTGAGGAAAAAAACTGTCATGCACAAACACTGGGGAATCTCTGAAAAGTGCATAGAAATTTAGATCTGGACCGTCTCTCAAGTTGACCGCTCAAAAGTGAACTTCTTTAGGTGAAATACGGCAAAAAGCAAGCTCTGGAAATAGTTTTGTTTATAACAAATGATTAACACAGGTACCTGTTTATCCCTACCTATTGGTGAAGGCCACCATTCTCACCTGAATGAACCAGAGAAAAGCACAATGCTGGTGCGGGCCAGCATTTCTCAGCTCAAAGTGAAAGAACTGTCAGAGCTGCAGATTAATTTCTTCCCCAGAGATGTTTTAGTCATGATATCAATTCACAGAGAGTGCTGCAGATAATAACCCCCATGGATTCTGTTTCATCTCCTCTCTGATCTCCAAACTCACCATTTACATCCTGCAGCAGGACGGGCAACTCTGCAAAATGCCCCACTCTGCTCCACTAATCTGTGTTTACTTAGAGGAAACGACAAAATCACACCACAAGCAGGCTTTAAAACTGTCTTCTCACTTTATTTTAGTATCAGTAGATTTATTGGTGCGTGCGTGTGTGTAAAGGGTGTGTGTGTGACTTTGCCAATTTACTGCCCCCTGTAAGGGCATTATTGTGTATTAGAGAGGTTTTTTATTAAGCTTTATTCTAGATTGATGGCTCCGCAGCAGGTTCAGACTCAGTTTAACAGTCTGCTGAAAGGACAGGAAGAGTTTTACAATCAGCCGTATTAGAGGCATATAAGTGGATTTACGACGAGGTTTCATAATCTTAACAAGAATAAACACGTAATCTCAGAAGTCATTAACATGTGGAATGATCAGCTATTTAAGCACCAGACTAAGGTGTCAGTTACTGAGGATGGGTCATGCACAAATGCTTAGCCATCACTAGAACGGGAGCCATCTTGCATTACATGATTATTTAGCTGACGTTTTTATCCAAAGTGACTTGCAATGGTTAGGCAGTAACATTAAGGGTCTTGGCTTAGGACCCAACTGGAAGGTGTTAATATTCATCCCCTGTGGGATTCTAAATCTAGTTTCCCACATGGAAGAACAATGCTCTGCCAACTGAGCTATCCAGCTGCTTGTCATGGTCTGCCATCTGTAATTGTGTCTTGACACGACTTAAATCAGTAACTGCTGCTGAAATGGTCCTTTGGGCATTAAAGTCTAATTCTGATTAATTTTCACCTGTATTTTCCAATAATCACAATTAGAACACTTTATTAATCCTGGAGGAAATTGTGTGCACACAGTTGCTCCATACCAAATAAAGAAGGATAAGATAAAATAAAAATCACAATAAGAAAATCAATAAAAAATTAGTTACAATAATCTAAAGAGCCAGATACATTATAAATCCTGCCAGAAAGTAATATGTACATCATTGTCAACATGATAAACAGTATAAATGTAAATGTAGTGCAAAGGTTAAATGTGTAACAGTGGATGTTGTTGCTATATGGAGAAGTTTGATGGCCACAGGTAGGAATGATTTCCGGTGTGGTTCAGTGGAGCATTTAGGTGGTATCAGCCTCTCACTGAACGTACTCCTGCGGCTGATCAGCAGGTTGGGAAGCAGGAGGGAGGTATTGTTCAGTATTGTCTTTATTATGGACAACATTCTCCTCTCCGACACCACCATCAGAGAGTCCAGCTCCATCCCACCACGTTACTGGCTTTGTGGATCAGTTTGTTTGTGTTTGCAACCCTCAGCCTGCTGCCCCAGCATGCAACAGCATAGAGGATAGCACTGGCCACCACAAACTGGCAGATGTTAAATGACCTTAGCCGCCTCAAAAATAGAGACGGTTCTGGCCCTTCATGTTGAAGGCAGCAGTGTTCTTAACCCAGTCCAGTTTATTGTCAATAAACACTCCAAGGTATTTGTAATCCTTCACCACTTCCACATTGACGCCCTGTATTGAAGCAGGTGTCGCTGGTGTTTGGATCTCCTAAAATCCACAATCAGTTCCTTAGTCTTTTTCACATTAAGCTAATGTGTCAACGGTAGCCCTCAAAGCCAAATGTTTGGTGTGTGTCTCGATGAAAAAGTAGTAAAATGTCCCTTCAGTGCAGCCAGTTCATCACAATTTATGTCTATCTGTGTTTTTGCAACAATAAGCAGAAGTTTATTTGTGAAAGAAAAAGAAACATTAAGACAATCTTACCTATAATGTTGACTTTAAAAGGGCTGCTGTCGTCTTTCTTGCCCACTCTTTCTTTATCAGCTGTGAAGGAGAAGCAGGGATGGAGTCAGTTTTTAATAAATATCAATATCTTAGACTGTTTTTTATTTCCAACATGGCGGAAAACACTTAACAGATTTTAGCTTTATTCAGGTAGGAGTTAGAGATGGTTTCTATTAGATGCTGCTGGCATCTGACCGCTCGACTTCATGTCCTCCATGTTTTTAACTCTATACTGACTGTGTGAGTGTGACTTTCAGTTTGAGCTTTTTTTTTTTTTTTTACCCTTTTAGGACAGACTAAAAGAATAGAGGATGTCCGGGTATGTTTACCAGCAGTCTGAGTCTGACTCTGTAAAAGTGGTGAAGCGTCCATCTGAGCCTCTGTGTGTTTGTGTGTGTGTGTGTTTGTGTATGCTTGTCAAGCAGACAAAAGACAAACAAAGAAAGAAGCACCAGGCTTCAGTTTGGTGTGTTGTGGTTATTTTTCTGTCGACAGGCTTTGTGTTTTCATGGTGTCTGCCAGAAGAGCTGCTGGGAATGGAAAATTGTGCACACACATACACACTTGAAACACTGTTTTTAAGAGTACATCTAAATAATCCAGAGTCTGCGTCCAGGTGATCTTTCTTTGAGTGGATTTTATCTGTGCAGAAATAAGAATAACACAAAATAAGTCCTAAAGCTCATTCCTCCCTCAGTCGGCCATCAATGTCCTCGCTTTGCACAAATACTCACTTGGTCCTCACAGAGATAGATAAACAAGAATACACACACAGACAGACAGCCTCACAGTAAAATACACAAAAAACAAACACACTCATCCATTTTTAATGCTCCATCATTCCTGGAGAAATATTGACAAAGCTCTCGCTCTCATTCTCTGCCTCCTTTTTGCCCTCCACCTTCACTCCTCCATCCTCACCTCCCTCCCCCTGTTTTCCATTTTCTCTCTCATTCCTTCTTTCTGTCTTTGTAACCCAAGAATGCAGAGATGACACGACTAAATTTCTGTTTACTCTCATTCTGAAATTGTTTATTTTATGTGCTTTTGTCACAAAAATGCAGATCAAGCTAGTTTTTATTACCTGTTTTGGAGCGAATAAATAGATGTGTCGGTGGATTGTGGCCTGATTTTAATTCTTCTTAGCAGTTCTTGAGTGCATACATAGACTTAGTTCCTAGAAGAGAAAGCTATGTAAGGTCTGTTATCCTTTCCTTGAGAGGTGCTTATATTGCTACAGCTTGTACGATTGCGAGGGGCATCAACTTAAAAAGCTGACAAATAACATGTGTTGCTATTAGAGGGTTTTCCACCAACATTCAAGTCTTTTTTTATATGGAATTTATTTACTAAGGTACATTTGGTTTGTGTTTCCACCACAACACAAAGTTCAAGGAAATTTAGTCTATGGCTGAAACTAATTGTTGGTACGGTGGTCAGACCCACTTCAGCTGTTGTGGTCCTTGGGTTTCTTTAATCTTGTGTCAATTTCTTTTACTTTTCCCCAATTTGACCAAGTTGCTGACCTGAAGTTGCGCTAAATGTTGTCCTTGGTAAATACGCTCAGAAAAGCCCGACATATCATTATTCGTCATCTTCTCATAGCTCCATGTGTAACACAGTCAAAACTCAGAGTTAAGTTTGTAGAAGTAAAATAAACATGTTTGCAGCTTCACGCTGGCTTAAACACACACTGAGAGGAATTGTGGAATTATGCAAGTATGTTCCACCAATCAGAATCTGTAAGGACAGCCCCGCCTCTGAAAAATGTCTCCCCTCTACTATGTGCTTTTGTCAGGGAAGGTTTGTGGGTTAGGGGAAGTTTTTTATTCAGGAAATGACAGTGTAAAGTTGTTGTTTTGTAATCCTGGGTAAATTAAAGAATTTCTGCAGTGGAAAAGAGGCTAATGTTAGAAAATGCCTGAACATTTTGAATTATATTTGTAAATATAAAACGTACAGGGACAGCTGCACAATGTACGTTAAGGGTGCATTCACACGTAATAGTCTGTTAGACCCGGTATGATTGGGGACTTGGTTCTGTTGGGGGTTGTAACCCAGATAGCAGACATGTACCTGGGCCTAATCCAGGCTATTTTTAGCTCTTATGGCTTAGTTTAAGTTTTAAAATAAAGAAAAACATAAAACCTTTACAAAAAGAGGATAGACAGACTTTCTTCTATGTGGTGAAGATATTTGTGGAAAAAGATGTAAAAAAAAATTAAAAAATCCTATGGTTTCTAGCCTTATGACAAGAGAAAGAGATTAAAAAAATATATATATTACTGGGATTTTAAGTGTCATTATGTTGTGGGAATTCAGTTATTTCAATGAAAAAAACATACATTTGCTATTATATCTATCTTTAACAACAGTAGTTAGTTCTTTAGCATTTTTAGCCATGTATTAAGAGCCATTGTGGAAGGTTCAGAGAGCCACTTGTGGCTCCAGAGCTCCAGGTTGAAGACCCTGATTTAGTGTTTGGAAATCAAAATTTTCCGCAATTTTCTGATTTGGTAAATATGGTCCTCTATTGCTCCAGTGCTGCCATGATTAGCGCCTCTCTGCTGTCCTTCAGTCCAGACCTCTCTAGCCATTGGCTGGACTTGTTCATATCCATCATATCTGTCGATAGTACATCCCATGGTACATTAAGTTTAATGTTGCTTTTAATAAGCGTAAGATGTTTTTAAGAAAGAAAATCTGTTAAAATCAGAAAAGTGAATTTGGAAAAATCTAAGATTTTAATTTTAGGAGTTTTGAAGATATACTTAATTTATTTTGTTATGTCATTTTGGAGAGGAAGCAGAAAAAGTGTGCCTCGTGAAGAAGTTAAACGACTAATAAAAAACATGAAAATTATTATCCATCCCTAAGTCCTTCTGTGATGAGCTGACCTATTGCTGAGTTCATTAGTAAAAGCATTTTCTGATGAATTATTGCTCATGCGTGGAGGCGTTTTCAGTGTGGACCTCTTAGACTGGAAACAAAGCAGACATTTCAGCTTATGTCTTATTCGAGGTTAAATGTTTTCGCTTGAGGCCTAGTTTTAGCCTGGATAACACAGCAGAACAATAACTGGATGTATTTACTCTAATCTCAGTTCAAATCCTTGGAATTTGGCATCTTGGGTTTTGTGAGCCACAGCGTTGGACCTATGCCCTGAAATGACAGCAGATCAGGAGAGGGGGCAGGTGCTCTTCACCTCAGGGCGCGAGGCACCCACATACTCCCCCCCTCCCTCCATCAACTGCCACCTCCCTGAGCCAATAAGAAGCTTGGTCACGGGCCACCTTCAAGCTATAACCACTGAAAATAAATCCATAAACACTGGTGGGTTACGATGTCCTGCCAGCCCCCACAGAGAGTATGTCTCCAGCAAGACGACACATTGTGATTCAAGGTGAGTCTATCACTATATATCAGATCTGAGGAGAGACTGAGCTTTATGGAGGCTGGAGGAGCTCTGGGTGTTGGCTCAGACTTTGAACATCAAACAACATACTGTGACTGCAGATCAGGTTTACGATCCACCTCTTGCCTGCTCAGAGAGGAGAAATCATTCAGTGATGGATCAAAAGAGCTATGATTCATTCTTAGTAAAATTTGCTCTGCATATCTAGCATGGAAAAAAAAAAACGTGTAACACTGAAAAACCGTCAAATATAGGAGCAGGAGCGATAAAAGCCTGATGGAGAGGTTACTCTTGTTTAGGGCGAGGTTAATGGAAAATGACTAAAGTCTGTTTTTGCTCTGATTCAACAGACCATATTGTCTTCTGTTCACGGTTTTCCAAACTCTGAAAATCTGACATTCTATAGGATCTAATCTCTTTGTCCTGTCTAGGTTCACAGTGAATGCGGTTATAGTTCTGGAGGAATACAGGATTCTTGATAAGGCGTCATCAATAATCCTGAATCTGACCTTTCTGACAGCCGCAGGAAACACATGTTGATGTCTAAGAGAAAATACATCATCCTTTATTCTAAGGTTTTAAAGTCAGGACATAAAAGTTCAGCTCTTAAGACGAGGTAAATACAACCTCAGCTGAACAACACCGCATGATGTAACTGTGATGCAGCGGTTCTCTGGACGATAACAGTCTCTTTTGTTGTTTTTGCAGCGTTGGTTTCTCAGCTCTCTGAAGGTCCCACCACAGCATCTCAACCAGGTTGAGGTCCGGACTTTGACAGGATCATGTCAACACCTTGATTCTTTTCTTTTTCATCCATTCTGCTGTAAATCTGCTGCTGTGTTTGGGATCACCGTCCTGCTGCACGAGACAATTTCAGCCAAGCTTTAGCTGTCAGACAGATGGACAAACATCTGACTCTAGAATACTTTGGTATCCAGAGGAGTTTAAGGTCCACTCAATGACTGCAAGGTGTCCAGGTCCTGTAACTGTAGAACAAGCCCAGATCATCAGCCCTCCTCCTGTGAGGCGCAGCAGTTAGAAAAAGCATGGGGCCTAACACAGAACCTTTAGGGACACCATGTGTGTGGGGCTGTTTCAGAGGTATACCCACCCATGGGCTTTCTCAGTTGCCGTCCCTACTCTTTAGAACTCATTTCCCAAAGACTTCCAGGTACCCTAAGAATTTTTAACATTTTTCATTTTGTTGATTGATGTTTTTTAAGGGATTACTTTTTTATTGTGTTTTTCCTGCTATAAAGTGGCTTATTTTGGTTAATTGTTAACAACTCATTTAATTCCTTCATGTCTTGATGTATTTACATGACTTTGAATACTTTTAAGGTTAACATTGCATCCATGTAACCTTTCTCATAAATTATGACTTTGTAAACAGTCATATGTGAAGAGTTGGGAATGAAGAGCTTTGTTTTCTTATTTGACTAAAACTTTAGTTAGTTTTCTTTGTCCATCCTTCCATCCATCCATCCATCCAACTTCTGCCGCTTAACCGGAGTCGGGTCGCGGGGCAGCTGCCAAAGCAGGGAAACCCAGACTTCCCTCTCCCCGGCCACATTCACCAGCTCATCCGGAGGGATCCCGAGGCGTTCCCAGG
>JBAMHW010000008.1:30325481-30336939 GCA_037177495.1 Rhadinocentrus ornatus
GAAGTCTGGGTTTCCCTGCTTAGGCAGCTGCCCCCGCGACCCGACTCCGGATAAGCGGCAGAAAATGGATGGATGAACTCTGCAAGATGGTCCTCTGAACAAGACAAGGTTATTTTATCTGAGTTTCCACTGCAGTACTTTGCATCTGAAATTCCACCTGCTGTGCAGTAGGCAGCTGATCCAGAGCACTCGTCCTCATCTGAAGATGATGCATGCTGGACAACTTCCACTGGAGACGTCCTGGTAATTCTACAAGCAGCAACAGCTGATCCGGATAAACTGCAGATTATTTACCTCCGCCACGGTGGAGGTCATGTATTCAGTGGCATTTGTCTGTCTATTTGTAACATAACTCAAAAATTATGGGCGGAACCTAATTCAATTTCAGGAAATCTCAGAAATGGAATAAGAAACAAGCGATCTCTGAGTCATTCTAGTTACTCCTGTTTATAACATGTTTATTTCGAAATAAAAGTGAGACTGAACATATGCAACCTCATGAAAAAATTTGGAATTATAGTAACTTTAAATGAGAAAATCATTTTCTCATTTACCAAATTCATCCTGATAACCGAACTGGGATCTCTGGTGGGCCAGATCTGACCCCTGGGCTGTATGTTTGACACCCCTGAGTTCGACCTTTTACTTAAACATAATAATAATAATGTGATACTGAATCAGAGCAGAGTTAGTGCATGCAGTTGCAGCAGGTCCAGATGATAGCCGTCTCTTTGGCTCGCATCGACTCCATCAGGAAATGGACTGACTGGCGCTGAGGCCTGGAATCAAGTGTTTGGAGCTCCTGGCACGCTGCTACTGCATTAAGAAATGGACACCAGCTGCTCGCTTCGATTAAATTTCACCTTTAGCAGCAGCACTTCTTCACAAAGTCGTGAAGTGATTGTTTTTCACAAAAAAGGAGGCAGAAATGGTTGGAGAGTGAGTAGAGATATTAATAGTTCTGTCAGTACGCTACTAACAGCTAAGAGCTCCTCTTTGAGCAGCCAGTGGAGCTCTGCTTTAACCTCTTCATAACAACTAAACAAAACATCTTGATTTGAGTATGAAATATGATTTAGTTGTATTGATCCTCCTGGAGGTAAACTTATCATGCACAAGGTTGGTGGTTCTTCCAATGGAAGGATTGAGCAGAAAAATTCTGGTTCTGATAAAATCTGTGGTGCATTAGCCAAAAAACAAAAACAAAAAAACTTAAAATATGCAACATGTTAGATTGAATTGAATGATATTTTCTGACCAAAGAAGTTTACAAGAGGGAAAGATCAGGAAGCAAAGCGTGTGTCAGTGTTTTTACCCCAAAGCACATCTAAACCGAGGATGTCAGTCCAGGAGCCTCCCACAAACATGATCACCCTGCTTTTATCAAGAATAGATCTTAAGCCTCTTTGTTACAGAGACCCATCATTTATTCCCATTTCTTTAGTTTCATCTGTGAAAACCAGCAAAGATCCGACAGTCTGATAGACAGAAAACAGTATTTTAGCAGCAACAACGTGATTCCCAAACAGCTGTTAGCTGGAAACTTGGCTTATCTCAGCATGGAGACAGAAGCTGGACACGTGGAGGACAGAAGAAGAAGAGTCAGGACTAAAGACTATCTACGGCAGAGGAACAGGATGTAAAAGTGAATTAAAACAAATCCAGCAAAGACCTGAACTAGGACCTGAGAGATGCATCTGGACCTGTTGGCCGAAGCCTCATCCTTCGACCACTCTTATCAAGTAAAGAGTTTTAACCATAGACTGTATATAAAAGATGGACGGAATCTCCGTGACGTCACCCGTAGGTTTCTGAATAGCAAAAGTGAAGCTCATTGGGCGTTCCTACCATCGCCATCTTCGCAGCGTCACGCCTGCCGTTGTTCCCAGAAAATATAAAAATAGGCAAAGTGGCAGAGCTGAGAGGGGGGCTGTGAGCGTGGGGGTGGATGATTGGCGTCTATTAAACTCCAAGCTGCCTGTAGCTAAGAGCTAACTGAGCCAACTCGGCTAACGTGAGCTAACCGGCTAACAGAGGTAGGCAGGCTAAAGCTAAGGTGCTCTGTTAGCTGGCTAAAAAACATGTTTGTGCTACACTCGGTCTTCTTTTCACGTATTTTGGATACATGTCAGTCAAAAGGACACGCCCCTAATTATGCCAAATTTCAAGATTAAATAACATCCAAACGGATGAATTAGAAAAAAATTTACTCCCTTAAAGTTGGAATGAAGGTAAACCTGACCTAATAATCCTAAAATGGATTTTTGTACCAGGCTTTAAACATGTTTATTTCTGCTGTGAAGTTGGCATTTTTAACATGGGAGTCTATGGGTTTTGACTCTGTTTCGGAGCCCCTAGTGGATGAGGCGTGAACTGCAATTTTTTGCACTTTCACATAGGTTTCACATTTTACTGCTGGAGGTTGTCGCTTGGTTTTAACAGATCTACAAATATTCTCTAGAGGTTTATGTATAGATAAGTAAAGTTAAATAATTTATCTGGCTTATGGGTGCTCTAAACTAATTAAACTTTAAAAATTGAGTTCAGGTTGGCAGGTAAAGGGAAAAAAGGAAAGCTAAAGGCTGAGATGCTTTCTACATAATGAGCTGATTAGGTCCCCAAGACTCCAAATGGTCCCCCCCTTTCATGACCAAAAGAAAAACACTGCTTGCAACCAGATGGCAAAATGTTTATTTTAAACTGTTTCCCAGCACACCCCAACTTTCATCAAAAGGAGGAATCTCAAGTTGATTTAATTCAGAATCGAGGTCTCAGTCTACACCCAATATACAAACAGTTCTTTTGGGATTGATGGGCTCTCAGGTCCACTCAGATCAACCCCCTTTTCCAAAAGTTCTTTCTCCGAGACTTTCACACTTATAAATCACAGATTACCATCAAACCTCCAACTTAACTTTCTGCCTGGGCCAGCTGTGTTTTGTTAAGGAAATAACTATTTTCTTTTAAGAAGTGATTTTAAATTTTTTTAAACTGTATTAAATGTTTGATTCTTGTCATAGTGAATCATTTAAACGGATCCCACAGATTGAAAAACACAAATAGTAATTTCAGCAATGTTTTTAGGTGCTTCTGTTAAAAAGTTGCAAAAACAAATGGAATTTTATCATGGAGTTGGATTGCCTCCTAGTGGCCGTTCGTCAAGGCTTCTTACTTTTGGTCCAATGAAACTTTTTAAGACTTTCAGAAACTTTAAAGAAACGTTTTATCAGTTAATATTCCGAATTAAACTGTTCTAAGTTTCTAACTAAGTTTCTTTCCAGGTCCCGGATTACAAAGCTTTCCTTTTATCTGAAAAAATGGTATAAATGTGTATTCATGTTTAATAACTAATTAATTCTTCTTGGTAATAATCTAAGGTTGTGGTTTTATTTTTCAACAAAGTTATTAATCTTTCTTAAATAATGCGCAATAATATCTACACAATGACTGGAGTATGGGAAAGTAAGCTCTTGAAACTTACTTTGATTTGATTCATTTCTAGCCTGTCTTTGTATGTAAATGAGTCTATCCGTACCAAGACCATTGTGCTGTGATTGGGCGACAGTGTAAAGGCGGATTTATGCTTGTACGGCGTCTGCGTAACCGCTGTAGGCTCTGCGTGGTTCCGCAGAGTCTCGACGCGCACCTCTTCCAGACTTGATGAACCCCTTCTACACAGATGGTTGACGCGGAAGTACCCCCTTGTTATTGGTCAGTTTGAGATCACGTGTAAATATCGTAAATATCTTGATCTTGTGGCTGAATTGTGTGGTAACCACCGTTTCTAAAAACAATAACCAGAGGATCAAGTTGATGAGAGGCTGATCGAATTATTTATTCATTTTCTTCCACAAACTAGTAAAGACACTGAACCATACTGGACGCCATTGCTGTTTTAAAACAGAAAATACCTAATGAACTGAAGGCAATCATCAAATAACTCCGACCTGGTGAGTTTACAGGCCGATATCTCCCCTGCTGCCACCTTCAGGTTAGGAGGAGAAACTGCAGCATGACACCTAAATGACGCGTTCCCCCTACGCTTGAGTGCGAAAGCAAACTCACCAGCGTGGTGTCTTTTAAACTCTAAATTCCCTTTTTCTGACTGTTAAAGTCCCATCAGATCTAATTAAATACATATATATAATTTAAGTTCAGCTCACTAATTTAGTTAATTTGTTCTGTTTGTTTCTATTTCTCTTTAAGCTAATTGCCTATGCGGTCCTTCACGGGACGCACCTTGAAGAGACTCTAAAGCGATATTAAAAATGTCATATTTTCTTCTATTTCCTGCTGTTTGCTGGTAATTAACTATTGGTTGTAATGGTTGTAATTCCGCATTGTTTCTGCGGTTATTCTGGAATAAGTCATGGTCCCTGCAGACGAGAATTTAAGCCTCCAGAAATTAGATATTTAAGTAAATATTTTTCTTTATTAAAACCTCCACTCATGGTTTTCTCTTCTGGGACACAAATCTAGTCTAACAAACAGATGAGTGGTGCCCCAATTGAAGCAAATCAAATTAATAAAGTCTTATTAATTAATATTAATTTCTAAGTTTAATATTTCATATTAACATCGAGGTATTACACAACAACTGGATCCTTTAGATAAAAAGAATCAGTAACCAGCTGGACTGCACATCTGTGGCGCAAACTTCTTCTCTAATTCATCTTTGAAAGGGAGAAAAAAACACCTGCAGAGCCTCTGTTTCTGTTACATTTTCATCACCAGGATGCAGATGGTGGGAAAATGATCATGATGAGAACAAACTGTTCATTAACTGCCTGGATACATTAATTCCTGCTTTTGTTTCAGCCCAGAGCTGATAAACCCTGCTGAGGAAATTAAAGGTGGTTAATGAAGCATGCAGAGGTTTTTACTGCAGTGCCCGGCTTCCTGTGCTGAGGCCACATCTGCAAACCACTTCACTCAACGTCCTGAAAAAAACGTGCAAAAGGGTAAACTCAAGCCCTGACTGGATGGAGAAAAGTTGACCCTCTGCCTCATCTGTACTGTTTTATGGTGATGAACGCAGGTCTGACATTTTCATTTACTCACAAACAAAAATGTTCTGTTTGGTTTGGAGACAGAAAACTCAAGAAGCTGCCAATGTAGTACTCGTACCCCCTTCGCATGTCTGAGAAACACAATGATGTTTTATCCCATCCCCATCGCAGAACCCTGTTCCCACCCCGTACTATAGCAGAACCCTGATCCCACCCAGTACCATTACAGAACCCTGTTCCCACCCCGTATCATAGCAGAACCTTGATCCCACCCAGTACCATCGCGAACCCTGATCCTACCCCGTACTATAGCAGAACCCTGATCCCACCCGTACCATTGCAGAACCCTGATACCACCAGTACTATCGCAGAACCGGATCCTACCCCGTACCTTTGCAGAACCCTGATCCCACCCGTACCATAGCAGAACGAGGGGTCCAGCTTAGACCTCCTCTCTTGTCCTCCACACACCGACATTCCTCCAGATTTAATGGTTTGATGATAGAACAAGAGATGACTAGAGATAGAAATATGGAAATCCTTTAAAATGTTTTATTTAGGAGAATTGTTTTAAAACTGATGATTCACTCACACGTTTGTTAATTTATTGAAGCTTTTCTTTGCTTGTAAAAAAACTTCTAAAAATGCTGCTTTTAAACCAAATCATCATGATTACCATCAGTTTAAATGATAAAGAGGTGATTTTATTGAACCCTCATTCACAGCCTTGACGTGACCCATTCTAAACTTGTTTTAGAGTTTGTAAAAGCCTGTAATTCTGAAAATGTATGCATACACCCATCATCCACTTTATCAGGTCCACCTTGCTAGTACCAGGTTGGACCCCTGTTTTCCTCCAGAACTGCCTTAATTCTTGGTGTGATAGATCGAACAAGGTGTTGGAAAACATTCCTGAGAGATTTTGCTCTACATTGACATGTCAGCATCACACAGGTCCTTCATTAATGAAGAGAACCTCACGTTCCACCACATCTCAAAGCTGCTCTGTTGGATTGGACTGAAGTCTCAAAACAAGTTGACCTGATGAAACGTGAAATATCTTTATCTGTTCTATAATTCTGTTCTATTCTATTCTATTCTATTCTATTCTATTCTATTCTATTCTATTCTATTCTATTCTACGGTCATTTGGCAGACGCTTTTATCCAAAGCGACTTACATCTGAGAATAAGAACAGCACAAGCTAGAAAGATAGGATAGGGAGCGAGCCATAAGATTTTGAAGTCCTCACTAACACTCAAACTTTCTTAACATACTCTAGTTTAAAAAGAAACTTGGTCACCTATTCACCTCTTCTCCCCTTCCTCTACTCAGTTATGGTTTATCTGTCGTTCAGCAGCTAAAGGAGCCAAATCAATTTGACACAATAAACTGAACAGAGATTGTCGATTTTGTGGAGTCAAAATTAGTTTAAAACAGAAAATTAGGTCATAAGTCTAATTTTAACATCACCATAACAGATAAATCCGTTTGGACTTCATAAAGGACCAAAAGCCTCTATGAATGTTGCCTTCAGGCCAAGCAGCAACCTCTGGCAGTGCAAACTAAAGCCTACGCGAAAGTGCAAAAAAATAGCAGTTCACCCTTCATCCACTAGGGGCTAGCTCCAAAATAGAGTCAATCCCCATAGACTCCCATGTTAAAAATACCAACTTCACAGCAGAAATAAATATGTTCAAAGCCTGGTACAAAAATCCATTTTAGGATTAATAGGTCAAGTTTGATAGATGTCAATCATCCACCCCCACGCTCATAGCCCCCCTCTCAGCTCCGCCACTTTGCTCATGTTGTATTTTCTGAAAGTGACGGCATGTGTGACGCTGCCAAGATGGTGATGGTAGGAACGCCCAACGAGCTTCACTTATGCTGTTCAGAAACCTACGGGTGACACCACGGAGGCTCCGTCCATCTTTTATATACAGTCTATGCTTCAAGCAGGCACAAACAGTGGGGTGCAGATGTAATTCCTGGGAACATTACAACCCTCATGTTCATAAAGACATGAATGAAAACATTTGTCTGTGTATGTCTTGGTAAAAATCTCATAAATCTAACAAATCAAAGTTGGTGGAAAAAAAAAATTCAGCTTCAAAAGGTTTTATTAAGTCCAAGTTAGAAGAGTCTGAAGGTCTGTAATGTCACATCTTCTTCTAATCTCTCACAGCAAAGCCAAAAAGCCAACATGAAGAGATTTAAAGAGTAATAACTGTGGCCTGAGGCTGGTGTGAAGCTTTAGCCAGAGATCAGATCCCAGCGAGGAGACTTTGTCCCACCTCACATAACCTCTCTGAGAAAGGAGCTGAAATCCTTGTATTTCCTCATCTTTAGCTCTGGGAAATAAACTCAGGCTCCGCTCACAGCTGCACAACTCTCTGATTACAGGAAGCATAAATCTTGGGGAAAAGGAACTGCAGGAGGACAAGAAGGAGGAGATGGAAGCAGAGGGCATACAACGCTGCCAGATCCCTGGTGTAACGTGTAATAAGAGCAGAGCGCTGGGTGGTGCGTCCTGGGAAATCAGGATGCTGCCCCTGAAGATGGGGTTGAGCGCCACTGCCAGCAGCGCCAGCTCTGATGTTACAAAAAGTTTCCCCAACTCAAGCCAAGTCTGCAGGGACGTCTGAATCCAGAGTTACACAGAGGGAGGCGTTTGATGAGGAAAATGCTAACCTCTTAACACTTTAGCCTGACTGATTGTCCGACAGCTTGTAGGAAGTAGACTCATTTCTCACCCTAGTATTTCCAGATAAACAGAAAACTGGTGCACTGAAAAATAAACAAGAAATACAGTAAATGAGACACAAACCGTTTGTCTAATTCTAAGGAGCTTTAAAGTGAATATTTGTCCGCAGCAGATTCTTCCACACAGCTGGAACCCTCTTAAGGCTCATTTATGCCTGATTTTAAACGTGGAAACAAAATGTCTGTCTTCTTTGTCTTTCACATGCTGATTTTGATACGATCAATCGGTGGGGCACTAATCATGATCTTCTGATTGCCATGTTTGCTATTATCTGAAACTTCAGGTGGAACTCAGAGGTGCCTTCTGATGGATGCATTGGCTAACAACCACGTCCACGTGAAGGGTGCATAGGAATACGTTGGCAGTGAGATTTGACACAGATGTAGCTATTTATGTACTTAGAGCAACCATAACCTTAACTCTTAGCCAAGATTTCTGTCATTTCTTTCAGCAGTCCTTTGGAACAGTTCTCCAGGATCCTTTAAGGACTTTCCAAAGCTCTTCTTTGGATGTTTCTGTCTTTTGTTCCATTCTTTGTCCAGATGATCCCACACTGCTTTAATAATGTTGAGGTCCGGCTCCATCCCTCCATCAGACCTTTTGCCACTGATCTTCAGTCCAGTTCTTGTGTCATGTGACATACCTCAGACTTTCTCCCTGTTTTCCTTCCTTAAGAAAGGATTCTTGACACCCACGTTTCCATGGAGACCATTTCTGATAAAGGTTTCCGCCAACGGTAGATGGCTCAACTGAAGATCCAGATGCATCTCTCAGGTCCTGGTTCAGGTCTTTGTTCCTATTTCTTCAGGACTTTCCTTTCAGATCCTGTTCCTCTGATGTAGATAGTTTTTGGTCCTGACTCTTCTTCTTTTATCCTCCACGTGTCAAGTTTCTGCCTCCATGCTGAGAAACGCCAGGTTTCCAGCTAGCAGCTGTTTGGGAACCACATTGTTGCTGCTAAAATCCTGTTTTCTGGCTGTCAGACCATCTGATCTTTGCTGGTTTTCACAGATCTCCAGGAAGCTAGAGAACTGTCATTCAAAACTACTTGCCCTCATTGGGCATTTTTGGCCATTTTTGTCAACTTTGTTTTCTATTTGGCGATAAGTTCAGAAAAGAAAAGAAAAGAAACTGCTTATCAATCACCATGGATCAGAAGTGGTTCAGCTTTTTTATCCTCCATAAACAACTTAAACAACTGTTTGACATAATCAACATCAGGGGGTGGAGCTTTTGTGGGGATTAGAGTTTTGAATATGTCAAAGATTGGTAGGGAAATAATCTTGATTGCATTAGAATCTTTAATATAGAATCAGATAATCCCTCCAGGGGGCCTTCATGGCCAAAAATGTCCCATTGACTTCTATTACAACTATTCAACTCTTTTCCTGTTGAGGTCTGGTGCAGGAAATCCTGGTATTTTTGCTACTTATATTATGAAGACAACAAGGTGGCTCCTACAATGATTGAACGTTTGATTGTTTTGGACAGGAAGTGCAAAAAAGAAATAAATTGAGGAGTTTGGCACAACAGATAACAGATTACAACAAAGTCTGACTGCTGGAAGAGAAATATGAATAAATGTAGGGTGGATGAAGAGTTTTAGACAGTCCAACAGCTTTGGGATGAAATGGAATACTGACTGTCAACCAGTTGCCAACAGTAGCTCTAATGGGAGCTTCAACATCTGAAAACAGCTGCAGCAGAGCTGCATGAACGTGGTTTGTGCATCAACTTTTCAGGGATGTTCTGGGCTAGTTTTACCTCAGAGGATACCATATGGCTCAAATCTGTTGCATAGAAGGAACACCGCAAAGTTCTGAGGAATCTTATTATCTTTTGAAGAAAGTATAAACAGTCTGCAGTAAACTCCATCTGTTTGTTATCCTAAGTAGCTTAAGACCACTTAAAACTTGAGCAATCAGTTTATTTTCAGTAATCTGAATTCTTAACTTAATGCATGGTGGTCTTAAGTCTTAATAGGCTCAAGAAGAGGTCTGAGCATTTTAATGTAAAAGTCTGCAGAGGAGGTGTGTTACAGAGGGGGAACTGATGCAGGAAGTCCAGTCTGAATAGTTCAAACAGATGAATGTTTAAGGTTTTGTATCATGTATCAAGAATTTCTAACTGTTCTGGAAACAAGGTTAACTGAACCGTTGTTTTATTAAATATGAGATCTCAAAGGAAAGCTGGTGTACAGATGAACATGTTGCTGAAACAATCAAAACCAACTAAATTAACAAGTTGCATGCAAAGTAATTTCAAATGTTTCATTTAATTGCCCATCTTAGTTCAGGGTTTAATCTTCCACCTTCCTGTCCTCAGAGTGAGCAGGTGCAAGTCTGAACAGAGTTTTACCGGTGAGACAGATCACCTTCAGTCCTGACTACCCGTTGAGGAAGGATTTATTAAACCACTGTTTCTCAGCCTCTGACGGATTAAAGAGTCACTGAGTGAAATCATTTCAATCTTCACTTCACCACAGTCCAGGTGAAAAACCCTGAAAGGCCTCTGTGGAGACCGTTAGCTCCGGCTTTAGAAACACTCAGCTTAAGGCGGGTGTTAATGACTCTCATCCACGGCTCCTAATTAAAATTGATCGGTGGTTGATTAACTGGCTCATTCTCAGAAATCAATGTGAGTGATGACGCGCTGCAGAGTTCAGAGAAAAGATCGAGAACGAGCTCTCTACGTTTGATGTTCAGTCAATTAGAAAAATAATGACACAGAACTTAAATGCTGAAAAAACTCTATAACAAGGCCGACTACACGCGTAGTATACAAGTATACAAGTATACAAGTATACAGTATGTGAAGAATGCTCAGTCTGATTTGAAGGCGCTGCATAACATATCGGACACATATTGGTTTAATCTTACCTGAAAATAACCTATACATACATACATATAAAAATTAAATATATATATATATATACATACATACATACAAAAATTAAATATATATATATATATATATATACACACACACATATATATACATTTAATTTTTTTTTCTCTAAAAGCAGCTCTCCTGTTGTGATGGGTTGGCTCTCTAAAAGCTGAGCTCATGGCCTTATATAGGTCACAATAATACTCGCGCCATTTTTAGCAAGAATTTTTCTTGCACTGCCTTTTCCCTCAATTCAAATGACTGAATTTGTCTATTTCAATCCATCAGACCAGAAAAACAGTGAGTCTCTAGCCCATCCTCTTGTAGTTTCATAATTCTCTCTTTGCCATTTTTAAAAAAGTCATAAATATTATCCAATTAAACAAACACTGCGTTGCATGATTATGCTCTCATTGTTGTTGTCCGGTGAAGTTCAGCCCAATCCTGGTCTTGCCACTCCTTCGCAATCCTTATCCACTCCTTCTAATTTCAAAAGCAGATATGGACTTGGTTTTATACATTTAAATGTTAGAAGTCTTGTCCATTGTTCTGCCATTTCAAAAACGGAAAAGGTGTCCCTCAGGGATCAATCTTGGATCCCATTTTGTTTTCTATCTTTATTAATGATTTAGATAAAGACATTCAAGCAAAACTACATCTATGTGCTGATGATACAGTGATTTACACCCAAGCTTTTACCATTGCAGGAGCAGTGCATGAACTTCAGGCTGCAGTCCAGGCATTGCAAAATACATTGTTGAGTCTAAAACTGGTTTTAAATATACAGAAAACAAAG
>JBAMHW010000008.1:30371169-30390175 GCA_037177495.1 Rhadinocentrus ornatus
GCTGCTGAAGGACTCCTTCCACGGACCGGCGAGCAGGATCTTTCATCACAAGTTTGGACTGAAACTGGACTGAACTGCAAATAATGTGAATATCGCCACTGACCAAAAGCCGGTATCGCCAACTCCAGCTGCATTTTTCTTTTTCCTTAGTTGCCGCACAGTCAGCTACGTCACGCAGTTCCATCTCTATGGCAACGTGCCCAGGCAAGCACACACGCAGGCAGCAGCATGCGCGCACCACTTAAATCAGATGAGAACTTCACACCTGGGCAAACACGGCTCGAGTAACGCAGGAAAACGCGTTACTGTAGTCCAGTAAAGTCATTCTGTAACCAATATTTTAGGTATAACGCACTACTTTACTTGTTACCCAAAACAGTAATATCGTTACTGTAATGCGTTACTCCCCACACTGCTGAGTCTGAACAGGCAAAGCCTCTGGGATCCTCTGTGCTGGTTGCGGGTACCCATCGAGGGTCAGGGACCCAGGTTAAACGAACACTGTAATTCCAGTCCAACTCAATAAGAAGACAAAGTCTAACCCATCTTCAGACAGACTGCAGGTTTTCATCAAAGTTCTCTGGCTAAAACTAAACATTTAGATGATTGTGTGGCATTTAATCAGAAATGGAGGTGGTTTTCTGTCCGGTCGTCCAGCTGGGACCCTGACATATAATCAGCCGTGTGTTTTCACTCGTCCTTCAGCCTCTGCTCTTCGAGTGGCTGCTGATGTGACTGAGCTGCAGAGTCTCCAGAAGTTTCCCCACAGATTCAGCTGCATCCTCCGATGCAACCCGCCTCCTCTCAACCAAACCCTGCCATCAAAGCACTCAGGTCCACAAAAAGAGTTTTCATTCTCTGTGTCTGCTGACAGCTTTTTGCATCTGGCCATTTTCTTCTCTGTTGTCAGGCTGAAAAGAGGTTTTTGCTGAGGGCAGGCTGGGAAACCTTCATTCCACCATCAAACCAGTAAAAATAACCAACAGTGAGACACTTAGAGAATTAACAAGGCAACACAAAGCTTTTTCATGACGACTCAGTGAGATTCAATCCAACTTTCTATGGCGTTTTGGAAAAATATGTGATAACTTAATAACTTATTTCTCATAAAGCTGCACCAGCATCCAGTTAAAAAGTAAAACAAATATTTTTATGCACAATAACAGGGAACAAAAAGGGAATATGGAAATAAAAAAGGTAGAGAGATGCACCCATCTGCTTTGTTGGGTTCCGAACCAAAACCTGGAATTGGCCGATACCGATATTCCGATACCAAATCAGTTTATGTGAACATAATTATGATTACTGCGGTTGTTATTGTGTCAGGTTTCATTAGGTTTTAGTTAATCACACATCTCTTCTTAATAAAAGAGCAACTGATGAACAAAATTAATGCAGTTTAAATGTTTTCCAAAATAATTTATGAGAAGAAAAAAAATCTTCTTCAGTAAATCCAAAACAATGCCTGTAGCTGCTTCATAATCTTAAGAAAACCAGTAATAATTTTCTGGTAAATGGTCCGTACTCATATAGCGCTTTTACCCAAAACGCTTTACATTATATATCACATTCACCCATTCACACACGTCGCTAGACCATGACCCACCAGGAGCAATTTGGGGTTCGGTGTCTTGCCCAGGGACACCTCGACATGAGCTCCACAGGCCGAGGATCGAACTAGCAACCCTCAGGCTTTAAAGATGACCACTCTACCCTCTAAGTCACGCCGCCAATAGCTGAGCTGGTCCAAGGTCCAATAGCTTCTATGTATATATTTCATTAACTGATTCTGCATAATACTTATAATTAGTAAATAGGGAACCAGACACGTCCCCCTTTGGATCGGTGGGGTGGACCAGGCAAATCAGTCCCATATCCAATCCATGAATCAAGTCAATATCGGAGGCAAATACTGATATTGGATCAGATTGGTCTGAGCTCTAAAGTAAAGAACATTCAATTAAACACGTTGTACAAGAGAAGTGGAAACAAGGTAACATTACAGTCATTTACCTGATCCTTTTATCCAAAGCAGCTTCCAGTGGTTAGGCAGCAGCGTTAAGGGTCTTGCCTATGGACTCAACTGGAAGGTGTTATATACATCTCCTGGGGGATTCGAACTCTGGTCTCCCACATGGGAGACTGTAATTCTCCCATGAACCCAACAAGGCAGATGGGTGCATCTCTCTTCCTCCCCACATGGAAGACTGATGCTCTACCAACTGAGCTGTCCAGCCAGATAGATGAAGACGAAGTCAGAAGCAGAACCTGCATATTGTTAAAAGGCAGTTTTAGATTGTATTGGTAAATGGACTTGTTCTTATAAAGCACTTTTCCAGTCAGCTTGACCACTCAAAGCACTTTACACTACTTGTCACATTCACACACACATTCATACCCCGATAGGCACATCGGGAGGCAACTTAGGGTCAGATGTAAGACGACTTGAAAGAAGACTGCTCTTCATCCTGAGCTACAGCCGCCCTGTTAGTGTGACAAGAATTTTAGAAGGAATCGTTTGGATTGCAGGATCATACCACATGTTACTTCAGAACAAACACTCCGGGGCTACATCCTGAGTGGGTGAGTGCTCAGGCTGCTGCAGGATGAAAATCTGCTCCAGGAAGTCGTTGCATCACCAAAGTTAAGCAGCAGCACCCAGACTGACCGTTTAACCCAGACTCCAAAACTGACTCCGACTCCGCTAATCAGAGGCTAGGTTGGTGATGTTCATCATCAGAGGCTCCTCCTTAAGGCTTCATAATGTGATATTTTTAAACCTCAATGGCTCCAAGAAACAAGGTTTCTTTTTTTCTAATTCTTGGCTTTAGATGCTGAAGCACAAACATACATGTTTTCATAATAATTCCTTTTTAATTAATCATTAGTTTAACTTTTTTCAACTTCAGAGCAAAAACGATTAAAACCAGGAAAAAGGCAAGTCTGTTAACATTAATCACTCACTGGTTTCTTTTCAGAAAGTGCAAATAAAATAAAGCAAAACTAAAAATCTGAGCATTAAACACTGTTTTTTTTTACTCATTTTTAAGACACAGTAGCAATTATGTACATTCCTACAGTTGCTGTTGCCCTGAAGCGTCCAGAGTTTCAGAAACCAAACTTCAGAACTTTTCCAGCCTGAAGCATCACTTTACGCTACACTATTTCACCTTATGGCATCGAATCCAGCATCTGCATATCAACACACAATGTGCACCGGCTGAGTCAGCAAAGAAATGCAAGAGGACAAAAGGAAAGAGGATAATTCTCACTTACTATATATATATATATATATATATATTTATATATATACAAATACAGCGTCCTCCTCCATGCATATACAAGACAAATTAGCAGTGATTCAGAGGTAGAAACTCGCCTGATAAAATCAACGTCTGTGTTTTGATTTTTGATGTAAAATGACTGAGTATTCGTTTCCATGAACATCTGACAGGCTGAAGCTGCTCTGGTGGGCAGATCAACGTACATAAGGAGCTTTCTCAGCTGGAAACGGTTCCAGCGTGTTACATTTTCCTTCCTCGGAGGAAACTGAGGAGGACGGCTGAGCTGAATTAACCGTGAATCCAGCGACGAGTCCTCTGGCACCAACTTAACACATGAATCTTTAAAAATAGCAAACATTTGAATAAAGACTCTGAAGGGCGCTTAACCAGCTGGACACTTCTGGGGACTACTTTCTGCAGCGGATTCATCTGAATCTGCTGTTCCGGTTCGTACATCAGTGGCTGATTAATGTCTTTCTAATGAGCATGTTCTTAGTACTGTGACTGGAACGTGCTATAATAACAAGCTTATTTTCATTGTTATTGGTCTCATGACAAAAATCTGCCATCTTTCTGTTTCTCAGGAGGGAAGCAGAAGATCTTCTTCACCTCTGGCATCATCTCCACCTCCAGATGTTTCCATCCTGGAGCTGCATCCAGCACTGAGAGCAACCAGCTTAATCACCCCCTTGCTGCTGGCTGTGAATCAGCTCCCCAGTCGGCCTCTTCAACTCTCCCCTCCCCCGCAAACTGCTGTGTAATTTGCATAATTGCAGCCCCATAACTTCATACAGTGTAATTTCTCTCAGTGCAATGACGGCTGGTGAATTAACACGGCAGTGCAGATTAGTGTATGTTGGTGTGTTTATTGTTGGATTGTGCCTGTTTCTGGCAGGGAGGAGTCGCTTTGTAGCTTTCTATTGTGGTAAAGAGCCACTTTGTCCTGAAATCCCAACAAGCTTCATTTACGTCTCTCAGCTGTGAATAAAACACTTTCGTTTATACAATCTCCAATAAGCAGCCGACTGTTTTGCATTTTCTTTTTCCATGTGTCGAGCTGAGACACTATAAAGTGACTGACTGCATTAATTTCCCACAGAAGGCAGTTTTGGCCTCATTAATAACTGAGGGAACATATAACAGGAAATAAATAAATTAAATTTCGCTTTTTGGTACGAGCAGAAGAAGGAAAGATGAATCTCAAACAGTCGGCATGTTTAAAAGCAAATATTAAAGCATGTGTGGCTCTGAGAGACATAAGAGGATTATGATTGCATAATCAGATACTAACAGGGTGTAAAATGTGTGACATAAAACTCTGATACTGTCACACTGAGTGTCTGGGAATGTTGCATTAAAAAGCTTAAACAAGAAATCCTTCAGTTCACATCATGGAAATGGATAACATCTTTCCTCCAATGCAGTCACGTTTGTCCTTAAAAGCCTCAAACTAAGCTCGAGTCAGCAAAAAATCCTTTCAGTGGAAGAAATGCTGTAAACTAGAGATTTAAAGATTATTCAATGCAAATAAGAAACATTTTTCCACATTAAAGATGTAATTCCAGCAGTACACGGACCCCCACCATCGAATAAACCTGTTACGTACCAGTGGAAAGCTGGATACTGATTTTAAAACATGGTTGAAAAAGGTTTTTACTGCAGTCAAAGGCAGATTTCTCTGTCAATGTTTCGGTAAACTACTGTGGCTCTACATCAAAACACAGTGAGCTGCTGACCAGTGCACGCCACAGCTCAGATATAAGGGTAAAACTGATGAATAAACTGTACACACAGTTAAACTGTACACACTGTTTAACTGCTTGCTAACACAAAAATCTCATCGCCCAATCACATGGCAGCAACATAATTGATTTAGTCGCGTAAACATGGTCAAACGCAACCATCTCTAAAGTTTCCAGAGATGGCCTGAAGGAGAGAAAACATCCAGTGAGCAGCAGTTGTCTGGACCAGAATGTCTTGTTGATGTCAGAGGTCAGAGGAGAATGAGTAGACTGGTTGGAGATTATTGAAAGGAAACAAGAAGTCCAGTCAGCACTGGTTCCAACTAAGGTCTGCAGAACAGCATCTCTGAGCCATCTGACCATCCCTTCATGACCACAGTGTAGCATCTTCTGATGCTGCTTCCAGCAGGATGATGCACCATGTCGCAAAGCTCAGATCATCTCCACCTGCTTTCTAGAACATGACCGTGAGTTCACTGGACTCCAACGGCCTCCACAGTCACCAGATCTCAGTCCAGTAAAGCAGCTTTGGGATGTGGTGGAATGGGAGATTCTCATCATGGATGCAGCAACTGTGTGATGCTGTCATTTAATGTACCATCCAGTGTCACTTGCAAGGTAAACATAAAAAAAAACCAATGCTCACATGGGTAAAAAAACAGTGAACAAAAGTCTGTAGAACATCAAATAATCAGAAGCACAACAAATCACGGTGAATCATGGATGCTAATAGAGCTAGTAGAGCTAGCACAAGAACAACCACAAGCCAGACAACACAGATACTAAAAACTTTTTCCAGACTGACCTCAGACACAGCTTGACCAGGTCAAATGTAATCACAGCATCCATCGTGTGGTTTCATGGTAAATATTTACCGACCTCATATAAACTTTATTGGAATGGGATGTTACATATTAATGAACATTTAATATTGTTGTAAATATGCCGACCTTAGCAGGTTGCTAATTTCCATCTATAGTCCCATAAGGAAACACACAACATCAACACCAGTGGTGCAGTACCATCAGTAAGAATGCAATAATAGCAATAGCAATAAAACAATTTGAGAGACAGTTTACAGTAAATAAAACCTGCTTTAAAGTCTCTGTGATGCTATGCTAACGTTCAAAGTGCCGTTCAAGACAAACATATGTACACATACACCCACATACACATATACTCACATAGACACATACTCATACATATAGAGAAAAAGATCAGACAAAGTTCTTTTCTTTCTGTTTTCTTTATATCTTTGGTTAAAATGTAGAACTAACTCATTGTTCGGGATGCTGACAGCCATGCTCTAAGCTTTTTCTTAAGAGAGAGATATGTGGAGCTATCTCTAACTGTGACAGGTAACGTATTCCAGCTAGAGCATCTTTTATTAGATAGAACATTTTCTGCAAATAAGGATCTTCTGGACTGAATTTAGCAGTCACATGATCGCCTGATCTGGAACTGCTCATACTTCTTCATGTTTTAATTAATTCCTCTAAGGGTGGTGAGGCCGTTCCATTGAAAGATTTAGAAATGAGACAGACATTTGTTAATAATTCGAAGTTCTCAAGACTTTAAGAAGTGCGCTAAGCTAAAACTGGACAAATGTGATACGACTGTCACTTCTTATCAAATAACTTGATGGCTATTTTAAAAAGCTGTTCAACGACATCAACCAACTGTGTTTTACAGACTAATGTGAGCCAAACCTGTTCATGAAATTGCCCCCCCTGTCTGACTTTCGTAGAACTCATGGACTCAGGACCAGGGGCCTCATTTATCAAACTGTGCGTATAAAAGCAAACTACAGGCGGCGCAAAAAGGAAATACTGCGTACTTCTACTTTCAGATTATTAAAGCGTGCCCACGCACGTCCTACACCTGTTTCCGTTTATAAATCAGAATCAAAGCGGGCGCACGTGAGGGAACGCCTTCCCACGCCCACATGGTGGCTATAAATGGTCAGGTGGGCATCTGTAATAAATATTAATCACATCGTTCGCATGATGGCTCGGGAGGGAAAAAGTGGAATTTTTCGGGGTGTGAGACAGAGATCCTGATGGACCACATTGAGAAACTTAAAAATGTGTAACTGGTGGGCACGGCGTGGGCATTACTGGTGTCAGAAAGGCAGAATAGTGGCGGAGATGCTGTCATCGCAGTGTCAGAACACAAGACACGCCAAAGGCATCGGAACATGCGGCTGCTGATCTCAGTCAGTAGATCATCCGTCTGCCATGCTGGAGGCCGAAGTACGAATCCCACAGGGGGAAATCGCTTTGGAGCAAGGCGCCTGCTAAACGACAGTACTGATGCTTGTAATTTAGTCATTTGTTTTAATTTATAAAATAAAATAGTACAGGTACATCTGAGATTGGTAGCAGTTTATTTAGTGTTAAATAATATTTCTTTCTAGTTGCTGGGTGCTTCAGCTGGGTGGGCGGTGCAGAAGGACACAATTAACCAGGTGGACAAGGAGTTGAGGGACATAAAGACAGTCTGGACAGAAATTGGGACAACAATATAAAAATACATTGTGTAAGAATAAATAAAAGGAAATCCACCTCTTGTGTGTTTCATTAGCATTGCATCACTTCTAGACATCCGTTCTGTGTCTCGCTCTACAGGAATGAAGGACCGAAGCTACTTTTACTGACTGCTACACGCTGGCAGCAGACTGTCCACCTTATTTAGCTGCATAGATTTTACAACATGTAAGTTTTGTTTCAAAATGAGAGAAACTATTTTAGTGGTTGAGGTTCTTATTAATATCATCTCCCTTTTTGTCGAAAATCCTGTAAATAAATACTGGTTAAAGTTCCCAGAAGGGGAGTAATAATGGAGAGAATATCTCCCAGTAACCTCTTTGTCTGTACTTTGGATTCAGTGTTAGCATTGTGTAACAAAGCTGGTAAACTCTATCAGCTTTAACAGAACAAGCTCAGAAATGTCTTTACTTGCCTCTGTATGTAGATAAAAACCTGTTCTTTACCGAAACATTTGATTTCTTGAGTCTGTGAGATTTGCCAGCAATAAATCTGTTTTGTTTTTGTGATGAAGTGCTGATATTGCTGTGGAAAGCTCTTCAGAGAGTCAGCACACAGAGCCAAGCTCAGGCTGAGAGGCGGCTTTTGTCTTCCTTCAGGCGTTTTCTCACAGACTGTTTACTGCTACTCTGCATGTTGGGACTGTTTATGAGCCTCGCGGACGCTGCTGTCAGGGCGCCACGAGTTCCCAACCAACCCGAAATCTGTCACAAGCTCCCGTTGCTCCCGAGATGCCTGAAATCTGAACAAAGAGGCATTCAGCCTGGCGGCGGGAACAATGCATTTAGAAACCTTGATTATAAAAGTAGTTTCCTTCCAAGTCAGAGACCTGACAGCTGAACAGAGGGCCGTCTTGGTTTTCTAGATCGTCTTGAATTTGCATTTTCAATTTCCAGCTCTCAGCTTGTTTTATCCTCCAGTTTTGCCCTTTTAAACCGCCTGTCAGGATCCTTCTTCTTTCCTGCCTTGCAGTCTGTAACCTCGACCTCTTCTAACCCAACCAATCACATAAATCTCACAGTCGGCACGTTAACGGCCCTGCAGAGAAGGAAATTTCTCACCCCGCTATTGATTCAGAGGAGGCATCACACGACAGGATGTGAGCTTTGCTTTGAGACATTCCTGTCTCCTCCTGTAGCCAAACGAGAGATTTAGCTTGTGAGATGCTGAACATAGAAACTCTGCAGTCAGAGTGCCGCTGCATGAAAAGAAATGGAGTTACTGCGACAACCAAGCAGCAAGATGGAAACCAAAAAAAACCCAAAATGGGAGCTCCATCCTCCAGAGCGGGACGGTGTGAAGGATGGTTTAGGCCATTAAAAACATTTATTTGCACTCATTTAATGGATTTCCTAATCTTACTGACACCTGTTTCTGCTCTCTTCCAGCAAAGCAAGCCAAGTTAAAATTCAAGGCAAGACAAATGTTGTTCTACGGCACATTTTATACATAAGTTAACCCCTGAAAACACACAGTGAGTTACAGTTATCATCGTCAGTTCTCCAGCTATTTTAACCTTTCAACTCATTTTTGGTCCAGTTCTTGTACTTGACCATTTTCAGAGGAACGCAGGCATAAAAAAAGCTCCAAACTCGAGGGATGAACCAGTGTTGCGTCGACACATCGCTCGAGAACCGGTTTTAAATGGGATCCTAACACTGCGAGTTGATCCAATTATCAATAATATCATACAATACTAATGTGATAACATCAATACTTTAATGTAATGCTTGAAAACTGTCAGAATCTTCATAAATAAGGAGGATTTTGGTGAATTTCATTCACCTCAAATCAACTTTTCCCACCAACATGATGCCAAATTCAGATTTCTTTGTTGTTAAAAAATGAAAAAAGATAAATTAATTTCATTTATATAGTGAAAATATCACTGAATAAAATTCAAGTCAAAGAACCTTTGCAGGATAAAAAGCTGCTTTTTACAGTATAATCTACAGTTTCATCAGTTTCAGTATGATGGAGACACTGAGAGCTTCAGATTTCTCCTGACTGTCTTTTCCTCTGAGATCGGACTTACGGCTGTAGAGCAGCGACTGAACTTAGATTTGTTTTCCAAAAGGAAACAACAAGCAAGACTCCCAAATCACTGTGGTTTTCCTTAGCATCCTAACATCAGCAGCTCTGGAGCGTCATCAGACCCGATCACCTCCTGGATCCCAAGCTGCGAGCCAACCCGCTGACAGATTTATAATGTGAGGTGCTTGTTCAGCCTCCCAGCAGCTCCCTCACCCCCTCCTCCCCCTCTTTTCTGCAGCGAATGGATTCGCCCAAAGAGTCGGTGATGCAAGACTAATCAGGTCCCATTCCAATTCCGGACACAGCGGAGGACACCAGACCCCCGGTCCCCGAGCTCAAACAGTAAACCAGCAGGTGATTTGCACTTGATGCATTTTAATTAGAGCACTAAAAGATCCAGAGCTGTGTGTGTTTTGGGCTGTGAAATGCATCCCCTCCCCAGTCCCCTGACTCTGAGGTAACAGGAGCCTTTAGACGCTGCTCTGGGCTTACAGATGCCCAGCCCGAGCTGACGGCTCTTTGTGCATCCACGATCAATGGCTGGGGAAGCTAACCCCAAGCGCTGCGGCGGCTAATGGCTTCACAACAGACCCTGCATGGAATCTGAGGTCCAGTGACAAAAGGCCGAGGAGAAAGAAAGAAGGGCCGGATAGCTGCACACATGCATACCAACAAAGCAGAGTGAGGATGATGTATGGCGGCTGCAGAATGCAAAACAAAGCGCTGAATTATGAATACCCCCTGCTAAAGAAACATTGGTCCATTAAATTCCTGCAGAATGTACAGACCTGCGGACAAGCTTTTGTGGGTTATCGTGTCACACAGAGTTCAGCAGCAGCAGCAGAAGGCTGCTCTTTATTATTAAGCTAAAGAACATGGAGACGGAGAGATTTAAGCTGGAATCGACCCTCATTCCAGGCTACAATATGATTAAATGAGTTCACTTAACAAAGTTAACAATAGCAGATGTCAAATTCTATGTTTTAGATTATGACATTTAATATGGAAGTTAAGGTGGGACAAATAACAGAGAAAATTGTGATGAATGAAATACATTAGTCATGCTTTTACGAGGAAGAAAGGACAAAACAAATCCACCTTTCAAAACCACCACATAAGTAAGGCTGTAAAGTTGCTTGGTTAAGTCCAAGTGAAAAACTAACAGGAAGTGAAAAATCTTATTTTAATTTTGGAGAAGGGGTGGGATTTAATACGTTTTACTTCTTCCCAATCCTTTTCGAGCATGGTCTTTGTTTCTTTCTATTTTCTTTTGTATTTGTAATTTTCATGGCTGTACATTTGTTTTTGTATGTGCTTGAAATAAACTTACAACTACTACTTCTACTAAGTAATTTCTTCATATCCTCTAATACGACCAGTAGGAGCATCTTCTGAACGTGTGCCCCCTAAAGGCGTAGCAGGGAAATAAAGATCAGTCTTCCTATCATAGCTAACGGCGTATTAAAATGATTACTATTGCAGGTCACAGGGACCATTTTTCTGCATCCATTAATTAGCAATCGAGGCTAAAATACATTCTTTTTACCAAGCCGCTGTCACCTAATGGACATCATTTTACTTTTTGCCTTGGCGACACAGAAACACTAATTGGGAAATCATTTGTCTCCTTGTTGGATTTACACAATAACATCACTTGGTTAGGATTAAAAACACTATGGTTGTAGTTAAAATTCTTTCTTTCTACAACGTCACCTTAATGGACGTCATCTTGACTCAAGAAAACCGGTCAGTTCCTTTATGGCTGTAGCACACATTCAACATCAATCAATTTGATTTTATTTTAGGGCTGAAAAAATTCTTAAATAATTCAAATGATTCGATTGCTAAAATTACTCGAGGCAAATTATCCGCTTGAGTAATCATGAAATTCACTATTACTTGTCTGTGCATCTGCCCGGATGGGTTAGACAACACAAACACTTAAGCTAGCGTACGCTGCTAACCTAACTACGACGGAGACGAAAGCAGTGAGGAGTGCAAAGAAGAAGCAACGCCACAGAAACTGTCGCGACAAGCTAAACCGAAAAACAAAAACACAGTACAGTGTGTTCATTGCTAAACTTAATTAGCATCCCGCAGCAGTACGTCCTCGATGTTGCAACATCTCAACAGGAAGCATCCACTGTACATGCTGCGGCTTCATCAGCAGTTTAGCGACAGGTAACATTTAATTATTAAAGTCAAGCTTGATGAATTCTTGAAGGTATATCAGCTGTCTCAGTGGGTGGTCTGGGAAACATGATGTAGAAACATGTTAAAGAAATGTAATGGAGAGATTGTAATGAGTTTTTCTTTTAAGCTATTAAAACCAAACTGAACGTAAAGGATAATTAAAAATCAAAGCTCTTGTAGTAAATGCCAAAGTTTAATGGGGTTTTAGAAAAAAAAAAAAAAAACAACAACACACACACACAAAAAAAAACATTAATGCAAGTCAACCAAAAAATATATATATCACAGAATAACTGATTAATGAATCCATTATTTCATCTCACAGATGAATAATATTTCATTAAACTCCATTATTTTTTGTAGAAAATGTTATTTTCCCCTTATGGTTTAGATCTGATTACAGAAACAGCTCTTTCAGGTGCAGTAAAGTGACATTAGGACGCCGGTCCATTTCTCAGACACAGATTAAAGCCTGACTCTTTGTCCTCTGGCAACAGAAAGCCCTTTCACAGCTTGATTTGGGAGGAATGGCTTGACAAAGTAAAGAAAATGTGCTGAGCAGCGGAGGAGGCGCAGGCGTGGCTAAACCAGGCAGAATGTGGCTACCTGAATCTGTGACATGATATGATACTGTAAAAATGGGGGCTGGGGAGGTGTCAGGCATCACCTGTTGCCATGACGTTTATCACAATGCTGAACTAGAGCAAAGAGACACGATGACGTCAAGAAAAGGTTAGCGTCTCATTCATGAATTCTGACACTGTGAAAAATGTTTTGTTGGGTGTTTTGGATTTTTTTTCCTCCAAACAGCAGCAGAAATATAGAAAATAATGTCATAGAACATTTCCACAATAACATGTTTTAAAGTTTTAGCTTCAGTTTTTCTTTTGTTTATTTGTTCTTACACCACACAAACATGATGGCAAATAAATTTAGTAAATATTCTTATTAATATTTGAGAGATTCTCTGGTATGTTTGTTTAACTGGAGTTACGCTGAGAAATAAAAAGTGTATTTTTAAGTGTTCTGATTATGGAAGTTTAATTGTGATAGATATCTGAGATAACGACATCCTTGGTAGGAGGTTTTGCACCGCGGGAAATAAATAAGTGTGGCAGTGCTGAAATGTTGTCGTTTTTCATAGTTTGAAGATGGAAAAGGTGCTCTGTGTGGATGCAGCACTACAAGGTGAACACAAGGAACACATCATGTAAATAACACAAACGCAGATGTTTTATGCAGTAAATGCATTCGGAGCTGTAAACCTCCTGCAGGGATATGGAGGTCTGAGAGCAAACAGAGCAGCACATCAGCTGGTGAGATGGTGGAACACCATCTCCTCCTCCACAGACTCCCATCTGCTGTTAAGTGAAAACACTAATCTTTAGAGTCCATTCATTCAACACTTGCTGCTTCCCTGTTCTGCTCTACCAGGATATCAGCTCAGCAATTAACATTTACTGCACCAGATGCACATTTTTAGTAAATTATGTGTCAAGTATATTTAAATCAAGTAGGTCTGAAGCCTCAGCAAGTTTAAGTGTCACATGTGAAAGTGTTTAAATCTCCATAATTGGTCAAATTTACTTCATCTTCATGACTCATTAGACAGAGATTATAAGTTTACTTTCTAAAGCTTTAAAGGTCCCATATTATGCAAAATTCACCTTATAAAAGTTTCCTAACAGTCATGTGTCCTCATAGCCTGTACATGAGGCCCAAAAATGAGAAAATTCTGTCACCTCTTACTTGCTTGTGCCACCTTTTAGCGAATGTGTGCTCAAACAGGTGAGTCTGAGATCTTTCCCGTTGTGAATAACCACTGTCATTGTTCTTAGAAACAAACGATGGCGGGGAGAAAAATGGCCTGCTCTCAGGAACAGCACATCTAACATACAGTACATACCACCGCTGTAGGTCGTGACTTCAACAGTTCTCTGATAGTACTTGAGGAATGTTGAGTTTGATAAAAAAATAATAATAAATAAAAACAGGGCAGCATATTTTAAACTCAGCCTCACTAGAGGCCAATCTGAAGATGTTAAGCTCCACATCTTTAAGTTAGAACCGGGGAGAGATGAAATGGTGTGCTATCCATGAGGCATTTGTAAATAAACAGCAACCAGCGGCTTCGTCTCATACACAGAGCACATTTCTAAGAGTGCAGTGATGTGTAGTAACAATCCCCAGCCTGCAGACTGTTAGACAGCTTGCATGGTGATCTCATTAATATAACCCAGAATGAAGAAACATGCCATTACAACAACAAAGATCTTTAAATCTGGGCAAAATCTGAACCTTAAGATAAAGTGATGCAATCATAGGGTGAAACCACTTCCACTGTGTTTTGTAAAACAAGCTCCTAGATTCTGTTGTGGCAGCTGATCTGACCAACACAAGCATGTTGGTGCATGCACGTACCTGCCAACAAATACAGAGTGAGCAAACTAAAGGTTTACTTCCTCTGAACAAGCCACATTCTGCAGCAAAAAAGATCAAACTTCAAATCTTATTTTCTGTCCTTCAATGGCTCAAAGTCAAATTTCCAGCCCACCATCACCAGAAAACTTCAAATAACTCAATTTGTTCGCATCTTTAAACTGTAGCTCTGCCTCAGTCGTAGTAGTAGTCGTAGAGTGACGTAGTAACTCAACTCTAGTGTTTTTTCCATAGGGCAACATCCACAACACATTACACCAGTGCTTCTCAACGGGGCGTTATAACAACGTCAGGGGGCGCCAGGAGCATTAATTATGATAGGGGGGCGGTGGTGTTTCTTTTGGAGCGGCGGGATTGGCTTAGCGATGATTGACAGCTTTACTAACCAATCAAATTCTGGAAGAAAAAAGAAAACAAAAAGTAAAAATAAAAAAGTGCGCCAAAAGGAAGTAGACCCAAAGATCCTATACTGTAAGAAGATGACTCACACAATCTTAAAAAATCTTTTATCTTTATGAAAATAACCGGGACTTGAGTGATTCGTTTTAAACAAATGCACAATCGACTGAATAACTGCACAGGTAAGACAGACTTTATGATTTGTTAAACTTCTGTGTTTTTATGTGTGTTGTTATTGTTGACGGGTCAAAGGAATCTTATTTTAGCATTTTACTTTTCAGGATTAGTGTTTATTTTTTGTTGTGCTTTTAAAATTAACACATCTCATCGGAAACTAACACATCTCAGCTATCCCTGTACAAAGATGTTTCTTCACAAAGCAGTTTAAAACTATCAGAAACAAATAATAACCACATCTAAAATTCACAAAACACACAAAAAAGTGCTGCTACTATTCTATTAAACAGCTCAACTTTCCAATCCAACCTTTGCATTAAGTTCTGTTTTTATCCCAGTAAAGCACAAGCGTAACTTCTTTTTCCAGCAGTTCAACGTCACCATTTTTTATTAATTATTTTTAAATGGATGTTGTTTGTAAATAAGTTTTAATTAAAGTTTTGATTATCATGGCATGTATTATTTCTATTCTCACCATACAAGCTTTACTACAGGTTTTTATAATGTTACACAGAATAATCAACATTAGGCCTGATATGTTGGGAAGACACTTGGCCGCCATTATAAGGGCGGGGGGGCGTTCAGGGACCTGGATAATAAATAGGGGGGCACTGGCTCAAAAAAGGTTGAGAAGCACTGCATTAGACGAACCTCAAACCTTTAAAAGTGAAAACCTGTTACACTGAATTCTGTGTAGTTGTGACAGAGTAAAATATAAGTTGCGGTTTGTATTTTAGAAGGAAATTAGACAGAAGAACCAGCGTAGATCATTAAAGCTTTGGCTCATGTCATTTTCAATAGAAATTCTGCTTCTCTAAACCCACTTGTTTCCTAAAGTCATTTATTATATTTTATATGTTAAAGCTCATCTTCTTAAATGCGTTATTAGCAAAAACATAATAATGTCGACTCCCATCGTGTTTGTGACACCAATGTGAAAATTTATTTCTTCTTAGGCTCAGCTAAAAAGGTGCCTGATGTAAGTGAACAGACATAGCCTCGATGCTTTGCTTTCATAGCCGAACACTTATTGCAGCATACAAAAAGAAAGGAAGAGGCCATTATTATAGCTCCTGCAACACATTTACACGTTTGTCTCTAAGCCACCTCAGACCTCCCCTGGTCACTGGTCCTGAGAGTTCTTGCCTCCCACTGTATTCCCTTATTTAGTCCACTCTGCTACCTTCCTTGCACTGTTCCAACTTCCCTTAAAGCCTCTTTTCTCCTACTACATAATAAAGCCAACTCAAATCTGAGCTAATCATTTAAAAGATTTAACCAGTGATTCACCAAACATTTATAGAATTCTTAATGCCATTTTACTCTATGTTATGGAGTCTCACGGCTCCGTTATATAGGTGGCAAAAGTACAAGAATTTCCTGCCTCCAGTGGGGAAACAATTGAATCTGGGGGTATCCAGTCAAATATCACGACTTTTCTTCCAAGTGAAATGCTGACATTAAAGAATTAATGCTTTTAAACTGGAATGAGTGTGAGATTAAAATATGTAGTTTTAATGCAAGTCAATGGGGCATTTTTGGATATGAAGGTTCCCACAGGAACTATCTGATACTACATTAAAAATAATAGTTTTACTGCAACTCTTTGACGTATCTAAGACTCTTATCACCATTAAATCACATTTTGTGTTTTTTAAATGAGTAATCATTAAAATAATTAAATTGGTGGTAAAAGTCTTAAACTGATTGAATGTTTGGTCTGAAGTTGTTTAAGTGATTTAAGCACAAAGAAAGGTTGAAAAAAAAAAAGATTTCTGATGATTTTATAGCAGTTCTGTGTGCATGAACATGTATGGCCATGAAGGAGAGGAAATATCTGACACTACATAAAAAATATGAATGAAATCAAATGAATTTTGTTGCTCATCTTTGACATAACAGAGTCTAATCACCAGCAAAGATCCATCCCCTTGTAAATTTATGATTTGGAAAATAATATTTTATTCGGTTTTGGTGATGAATGTTGCAATAATTCAAAAAGTATTTAAAGGGTTAAAATAATACAAATGATTGAATGTTTTGTAGTTTTTAGAAAGGTTGAAGTTGTTTAAGTGATATTAATGTTTGATGATTTTATAGCAGTTTTTAGTGCTTGGACATTTTTGGCTCGAAGGTCACCAGAAGGAGCGAAATGTCGCAAAAGAAAATAAGACATTTGAGGGGAAAAAATGAATAAAAAAAAGAGTTATTGCAAAAATTCATGCAACTAGCCATAAAGCAGCTAAAATGACTAAATAATACATGAGTTGAGAAAATTTGACAAGGACGTCTGAGATGGGTAGGACACTCCCTCTGAAACGTCCCACCAGGCAAATCTCGTTGCCTGAAATTACCTGAAAGACTTATTACTTAATCAATATGTGACTTATTAAGCACCAAAATACGAAATGTTCCTGCTGCTATCGCCTCTGTGGGACTCTGTCGACTGGAGGATAATAAAATTCTGAACTCTGATGACGGGGACGACGCATCTGATTTAAATGTCACTCAGCTTGAAGTGTAGAGAAGAAACAAGAGATGTGTGGCGATGAGGAAACTGTGACCTTCAGCACATAAATACACAAGGCTTACAGAAATGTCAGATTGTGTTTTTCAACATTTTCCTTCAGTTCAGCTTTGACTCGAGCTCCTTCTGTTGCTGTTTTCCAGTATGCTGTGTGTTGACTGTTAGTAGCACTGAGGCAGATGATCCAAGACAAATGCCTGTCCTGTCACTGCACTCCAAAGTGAGTCTGGAGCCAACAGCTTGGAAACATACCCCTGTGTTGAATCTGTCTTCTCATTCAGACCAGAACTAAACCTCTACCTCTGTATTTAGTATTTGGAGGAGGTTTATTTTCTTAATTAAGCTGCATCTCACAGAAGGAAACAGCAGAGTGAAGGCCGAGTAGCAATAAATCTAATAAATGAGGGCTCTGCAATTCCACTCCACTTCATAAAACTGCCATTCGCACCTAATCTACAGAGCCGTCGGCCCGTGCAGTGTTACTCTGCATAACTGGCAGCACACATATTAAAAGCAATGTCACAGAAATCATTTTCTAGGTGAGGAGGGAGGAGGTTGTCACCTAATTTTAATTGCTTTCGGTTTGACGCCCACACGTTGAGCAGGACGAAGATGAATTGGTGACTAATGTGAATCTGTAAGAGACGTTGAAGGGGTTTGTGCTGCTAGCTTTGCTTCAGCAGTGTGCAACAGAGTAAAGGACTTCACATGGTCTGGACTCAGTCTGGGATAACACGAAGAGACGGGATCCTCTGAAAATCTCTGCCGAGTCCTGATTGAGATGTCAAACAACCTTCCTTCCAACCTTAAAGGTGCAGTGTGCAACAAAATAAAAGGTTAATGACAGAAATGTTTCGGTTAATGTTTCTATCCTCTAAGAACGAGCCTTTTTTACAACATGCCGTTTGGGATATGGAACACCCTAAACTCACCGTAGAAGAAGAACGTACACATATACACAATGTTGAAGTAGTTACCTGTCATCGCTGCACCTGAAGCCACTGGATCCCCTCACACATAAAAACATCTTTATATCTGGAATATATTTGACTACTTATAGCCACCGTGCAGCTGTGATTGGTAGTGAGACTCCAACCTTCACCGCTAGATGGCAGTAAATCTCGCACACTGTACCTTTAAAAAACCTTTGTGAGGAAGTATGAAGCTTTCTTAAAAGGCCCAAACAGATGTGAATTTGGTTCTTTGATTAAAATAAACTGGTAAATATGATTAGCTTGATTAATGAATTTGAGACGGGTGGCATAACAGCTTCCAAGCAACATCCTGGAGAACTATTCTGTATTGAGATTACCATAGGTTGGTCTAAGGGTTCAGGCTGTGTTGAAGAATAAGGTACTCAGAGCAAATATTGTCTCAACTGAAACTTTATTAAAGCCACAGTGTGTAAGAATTACTCCCATCTAGTGGTGCGCTAACACATTACAAGCAACCGAGTAGTGCTCTACTGGAGCCTCATCGTTTGAGAGCGTTATTACGACTACGGAAGCCATGGAAATTCATAAAATGTGAAGTTGGAGTGTCCTGTCAGGTGATGAGGAACAGAACGATACATAATTATTATTATTATATAAGTTACAAGCGTGCCCTCCATGTATTTAGTACCAAGCTAATGCTAACAGCTAATGTTATCGTATGAAATGGGTT
>JBAMHW010000008.1:30390275-30412215 GCA_037177495.1 Rhadinocentrus ornatus
ACCTATCCAGCAGAAAGCTGCAACCTCCGCGTTAGCTTTGAAGTCCCTCTCCTCATCAGCTGCCTCCATCTTGTAAATGCTCCACCCATGTACACTCTTATTTTCTCCCAGTTATTATTTATTTTTCTTTTCTTGGCTATTTTTTCCTCCGTCTCGCGGGCAAAGAGTATAGATGGTTCTCCATTTCAATGTAAGCTGGCAAGCTGAATCATCCACGCTCGTCTTGGCTTGTTTACACCACCCCCGCGCCCTCCCCCGAAACAGCGGGGACTCGCAGGTAAAACGCGAAATGCTAACAAGTTTGTATTCAAGCTACTGTATTCAAAGATGGCGATGCAACATGGCAGCCTCCACTTGGGTGCGCCGCCACCGATGTATTTATAAACATCTAAGCTACGAGAACGATTTCATTTGGACGGGATGTGATTAGACTTTGATAAAATACGTATTTGTGAAAGCAATTCTTGATTTTTGCTAAGAAAATACAAAAAATAAATAAAAAATACACACTGTACCTTTAAAGTTGTACAGACTGTTTCAATAAACTGCTGCATTTAAGACACAGAAATATTTCTTTAATATTCATGCAAAGTGACTCCATGATTTTCCTTTATAAAGAACACTAACAAACTGCAAGTAGATATTAACAGATTTGCTGCATTTTTTTTACAATAGCTCTTTTGGGGGAGTACAAAGAGCAAGTGTAGGCAAGCAGTGTTTATAGCTCAGGCTATAAACTGTGGGAAAGTGACAACTCAGCCCTGTACTTTAACTCTAATCCGAGCTCTTTTAGCATGTTAACAATTTCAAATGACTGCAAAAGTTGACATGTAAACATGAAATGAAAAAAGTGGTGTTGAAAATGACCAACCTAAGATTGCCAGTAATTCCTGGTGCAGCGCCGCCTCTGGCGGAGAGTGGGACATATCTTTTTTAAGGTTCGATTTGTTGTAGTAGCGCAGCGTGAACGCAAACTTAGCCCGGAAGTATATTGCAGCCACCCTAACTGAACCAAGTCCCCAATGGGACCAAGTCTAGCGAACCATCCTGGTGTGAATGTAGCCTTAATCCCAACTGCTTCCACCCATCCACACATAAAGAACTTCTACACTTCTAAGATTCCCATGTTTTCACCCGCTTGGCTGTGAAAAAGCCCGTCTGAAGCTTATTCCCTCGTGCGTTTCATTCAGCTCTGCAGAGGCCTGGTGATGAGCCATTCATTTGATTCAGGTGTGTTTGAGAAGGGATGCATCTAAAAGTTGCAGAATAGTAACTCTCGAGGACTGGACTTGCGCACCCCTGCTCTATAGCCTCACAAAGGGGCCTTTCTTCACGTGTTCAGTGATAGAAATTGCACCTAAACTTGAAAAAATGAAAACATCGTGTTTCTTTCTTCGCACAACATTTGACATTTTGGTTTCTTTGACTTCCATTTATTCATCTGATAAATATGAGCCAGCAAAAGTCACATGAATAAGTACAAGCTACTCTACTCAAAAGTTATAAACAACCAAAGTTCAACATAGTTTAAGTCATGTGGATCAATGAGCATATATTAACTCTTACACTATGTGTTTATGTCCTAAAGTAATAAATGATTTACATGGAAAGTGTCTGACAGGGTAAATGTTTTAAACATCAAAGCGTCTACTGACTCCTCATCTGCAGTGGTGAAGGTGACACAAATGTGATGAGAGGAAAGAAAATAAATAAAACACAGGAAAGGCAGCATCACGTTCCGCAGCAGAATCAGGCTGAATATAATCAGAGCTAACGAGAATGGGATCAAAGCGGTGGATCAATCAAGCGCTCGCTGCTGTGAACGTCCAAACCTGCGGTGAGCCGCCATTAGGATTTACGTGTTGCTGCTGAACTTGATCTGAGGCTGCGGCGGAGGTGAGATTTATCCCGTTTGATGTGCGGACATCACTGTTTGGTGCTGCCATTAGAGAGTGACATGGGCCCCCGAGGGCCCGATGGCTTCACCCGCAGACCCGAGGGATCCCCTTACTGAGCAGCATCAAACACATCGACCGGCGTGTCTGTGAACACAACCTGCTTTAGGTATGTGGTTTCCAATACACACATATACACTTTACCACAGAAAGCATGTCAACATTTGTTCTCAGAGACTGCTTGTCACCATGGTAACTGCACAGTTGACAAATATCAGTGACACCAAAAAATACAAGCTCTAACTTCTGTGCATGCTGCCAAAATGATGGATTTGAGAAAAGTTTATTCTGTCCTGAAAAACACTAAAACTAAACCTCGAGCCACTGCTGAGGTCTGAGTGATTTCTGGGACAGCAGCGGGCCGCTAACGGTCCAGACTGAAGCATCTCAGCTCATCAATATCTTGTATGTTAATGCTTTTCACACGTTAGTTTACCTAAAGGAATAATTCCTGGACTGATCGCGTTTAAGGCACCAATAGACTGGCACGTTGCTGTAATGGGTTTTTCTAATTTGAAAATGTTACCATGGTGACCAGTGGTTAAATTGGGATTTGCTATGTGGGGGGCTCTGACCAAGTGAAGTTTGGGGAGGGGGCTTAAAATGAACAGTACCTACAATTTACAAACTATTTGATGTGATAACAATTTGGCTTCAGTAACCAGAGAGAAGATGAATAAAACTTGATTATTTCTAGTTAATGTTTATTTTCTGTGGCTGAACTTTACATGGTAAACCTCAGTTTCCCGATTGCAAGTGAATGCATCACGTAATGTAGTTGTTCTGTTCTGTCAACTACCACAATGCAGCATTTATACAGCATCACCTCAGCAACGGCCAACTTGGTGATAATACCCGTCTGTCCAAACTGTTTACAGCTTATGAAGAGGATGTAGAAATCATGAAACCACCCGATGTGAGTGAATAACACTGATAAAACCTGAGATTTAGCTAAAGGTATCTCTAGTCATTAATGAAATATAAGTGTGCAGCAGAGATTAAATAGAGCAGCATCCTTTGTAAATAAAAATATCTCATTGACTGTTTGCTTTTACTAAATTTTCTTTACTTTTAATGTTAGATGACCACTTTAGTTGTAATAAGTCAATTTTTCTTTTAATTTAGACCTTCTTCCATTCACCAATTTATGTGCCACCCTTTTTGCCATTTGTGCCCCTGCAAGGCCCCCATGAACAGATTTTTTGGACCTGCTCCTGCTTTGAGCTGGTAAGACGAAAGCTGGTTGGTTTTCAGTGTCAGTGATCCAGAGCCTCATGCGACGGTGACTTTCATTAAAATTGTCGGTTGTTAACGTTTGACAACTTGGTTATTAATTATTTGCGTACAGAAAAGCATCTTCCAGAGAGACGATTGGTCCATTTTGTGCACAATCGTGCACCAATGAGCAACGTGGTGTAATAAACGTGCACAGGACTCCCTCGAATCACACTCAAATGCTTACCTCTCGCTTGACTTAGTAGTTCTTAATGTTTGGTATTTCACAGCAGAAAAAGCACCACAAAGGAGTTTTTTTTTTCTTAACTGTGAATATTTATTCAGAACTGACAATCATGAGAAAGTTTTATTGCCCATGAATTAGCAAAGGTTTTTGTGCCCAGGTTATGTGTCGTGGCTAAGCCAGTTTAAGCCAGTTTAAGCCCTTATGGTAACCCACCTTAATAAACGAGTAAAGCACTACCTTTGTGGGATATTTTTGTTTGCTCCACGTCTCATTTCGCTACTCACTAACATCACAGCGATTTGACTCAAAGGTTCTAACTTTATTTACTGATATTTTAATGACATTATGTTTCTGACTTGTTTTTATGGCACACTGACATTCATCATGATCAAAAAGTTATTGGGACTAAATCTTGTGTAGTTTCATCTAGTAAAGTTTGATCCAAACATCTAAATATGTTCATCTCTGGTTTAAAGACGGGACCTGCCCACATTGAGGCTATGAAAAGATGTTATTGCAGGCCGCAATGTCCAGTTCATACACTTCATTAACATTTGAGTCTACAAAAAGTCTTTTACTACTTAGGGTTAGGGGGTTAATGATTGAACATTAATATTAAATTAAACAAGCAAAAACACCCTTTGGTTGTATTTCTAACCAGTACAACCAAACAGAGAGACACAAGTGGTGCGGGGTTAGGCTTTCATATCCCCAGGATAAAACAACATCCTCAGATTAACCTGGCAGAGTCGGGTACCCATGGTGTCTAAACATAAATACTGAGATTTTCAGGCCTCTGCTTGGGTATTTAACATAGTGTTTATGAATATAATCCAGATATTTTATGTATATTAAGATTATTACACAGAAACAACAAAGTAGGACTCCCTTAATATAATATGAATAAGAAAATTAAAAAAACAAATAAAAACATGTGAATTAAACTTTGATTTTCCTGGCACAAAATGTGGCCCCTGAAAGTGTGAAAATCTCAGCTTTCATGATGACGATCGACCACAAACTGCTGCAGCGACAGCTTGACATGTGCACGCTTCTTCCTGACAGACAGCTGTGGTTTCAGCCAAAGAGCACCTTGACTTTATGGCACTTTTATCCTCCAGGCTTAATTAAACTCCGAGAGCCACAACAGATTTAGAAAGTCTTCGTCCAGCCAGTTGACAAACACCTTTTATTACCTCATGAAAGACAATTAAAAGCGTCTGTCACCCTGTAACGCTGCAGATAATTGCTTTGCCCTAAAGTCAACTGGAATAACATATCAGTGGAGAATTCCTCATTCGCTGGAGAGGATCCACATCAGGAGAAAGTGAACGGACACCGAAGAGGAAGCATTAAAATTCTATCCTGGGTTTCTATTATTAAGCAAGCAGGCTGACACAGCATTTCTTGCAATAAAACTTTGATTTTGGGTCACATTTTATTTGTATGATTCAACTAAGTACTAAGAACCAGGATGTGTTTTATTATTCCATAATCAACCTGGTGAAACTTATCTGTTTTCTGCAAAGAAAACCCTCAAATCTTCTAGGTCAGCGACTTCAATCTTCAAATCTCTGAGCTGGGGTTTGAACCTCATTTCCACAAACAATAAACACTAAAATTTTGAAAGAATATATTGAATTGACCAAACTCCATCAAATAGAGGTAAAAAACATTCAAACATAGCAGAAAAAAAGGAACGCTAGCCAAAAATCGCTAACTTGTTTCACTAACAACTTGTTATCAAGACAATATTAAAGTAACTTAATCAGAAATGCTGTGGTGTCTTGGTTTCCAGGACTTAAAAAGGATCTGTTCTTCAAAAGAAAAAGTTAATTACTCATATAATGATAGTTATGCAAACTTAGTTTAGCATATTAGCATCCTAACCCAAGACACAAATTGGTTCTGTCTCCATGTAGATGTCCTTACATTGGTATAAGGAGGAAAGTTGTGATACCTCAGACATTACAGCCTGGTTTCCGGGACGGGATTTGGAGGGTTTCCACTGGCTAAATCTGGGAATGATGGCAGAAAATCCGATCCAGCCAGTCCTACTTTTTGGAACCCAATCTTACTGGGGTAGAGCTTGACACTCTTCAAGCCACTGATTGGTCGAACGAATAATCACTTCCTGTGTGACTCGGCAATGAGAATAAAGTGGGAACAGCTCTATGTTTAAATATACGATGGGTTTTTGGTTGTTTAAATCCACATGCTGAGAAGAAAGAAGACAACCTGTTGGATGTCCACCATTCTCCTTCTTTGTGTCTGGGACTTGCTCTTCATTACATTTCACACCACTTTGACGTCACACTAGTATGTAGCTGACACACCTATCGCTATACAGCTGAAACCCTGCGTACTGGGTAAGGGTGCAGCTGCTCTAGAAAAGCAACAGAGATCAGGGCTTATCGCATCAAACTGAAAAGGGGATTTTGGTTTCATTCGCTCCTAATAGTGAACTAGACTCGGTTTAGTTGGGGGTTGCAACATTCTGCTGGTTGAAGTTTGCTTTCACATTGCATTTGGTCAAATGGACCAAACCTTTTCAATAACGTATTTCCCCCCTCACCAGAAGGTGGCGCAGAATCATAAATTACTGAAAGAGAAGACGAGACTAAACTTGCTCATCTGACGGTTAATGCTGGACAAATTCTGTTTCTGTCACGTAAGTTGGAGTCCGCTTGAAACGAACCAAGACCTACGTTTGATCAGTTGCACATTCACACCTCCCCAAACAAACTGGACTTTACCAGCAAATTAACAAGAGTCGATTCAGAAGAGCTGGTGTGAATGGACTCTAAGGTACATTCACACGGCAACAGTTGGTCCGCTCCCACAGACAGTACAGTTCATTTGGAGCAGTGTGAACGTGCATTTGAACTCTGGTTTGGATGAAAACCCAGGGGGTCTGGGTTCCCTTCCAAATGAATTCTGGTGAGGTTTGCTGACAGTCTGAGAGCAAACAAACCATCCAGTGAACCAAAGAGAAATTCTAACGTAGGACGCAACGAGGATGCTACATGTCCATCATCTCGCTGCCTCTCCTGCTTTTCAAACTGGACAGATTCTGGTGAAAACCGCATTAGGTTTGAACACCAAAGTAAAAACAGAAACAAGGCTGAATGAATTTATTGTTGCTCTAGTGTTTACTTCCAGTGAACAATCAATGAGTCAAATTTTCTTCTTCTTTCTTGTTGGTCAGTGGTCTGTTCGCTTCAGTCCAGTGTGAAAGAAAACCCAAGTCAAACCAAGTCCCCGCAGATGATGTCAATGCACCCTGAGACTTGTCCTTTTGGAAGCTTGAATTTCCTTCTTCCATGGATTCTATCTGGCCACCAGGATCATTAATATGAGAGGCTAACAGCCTCTTTTCCTCTGGTTTCAGTCTAATATTGCCAGAAATGCCACTGAGCTGCATGAAGGCACATTCATCAAAGATGAGAAGCAGAAATGAGGAAAAACAATCCAAGAAATAGTCATTCAACTTGCAAAAGCTATCCAATCACTGCTGCTATGATCATTTGGCTCAGATAATAAACAAACATTGGACATATTTTACATGCTCAGGATAAACCTCAGAAAACAACGTCCTTACAGTTTGTGGATTCAGAAAGTGATTTAACAGGAAGATGATAAAGAATCTCTGTTATAAACAAATGAGTCAGTAACACAGAAGTGTTTTTATGAGGCACAGAAACACCAAAACAACAAATCCTGAGTGGAATAATCTCAGAAACTCCCACTGCCGCCTGTCGCTGTGTTTAAGAAACAACAGATGTGTCATCAATCAGCAGGTTCTGCATGGAAACACCTAAAATTGCCTGAAATGTAAAACTGTGGAGGTGGAGAAACGTCTGAGCCAAAACCATGATTAATGCTGTTTTCGCTACCGTGCTGGAATTAAATTGATATTTTGGTTGTTTTCATATAAGGAGACAGAAAGCAGAGGAAACATCTTGTAGTTTATCCGCTTTATTATAACAAATTAAATGCTTGTTAAACAGAAAAAACAAACAGAAGTCAAAGCTGTTTGTTTCCACATCACTCGTCTTCTAAAGCCCAACCTGAGCTAAAGAAACAGAAACTAAATCACACCATATGTTTCACTGATAAGTTTGACTCTTTTTACAAAGTTTTTACTTTTACTAATAACTTTGGATGATGTGAGAGGATGAAAGGTTTCATCGATGCAGGACTGATGAAGAAAGTCAGATAAGCCACAAAGATAGTGAACATTTCCATCATTTATCCATGAACAGGACAAAAGCACCCTCAAACAATGATCATCTGAGCTTAAAAAGAGACGCAATACTACCAGAAAACACAAAATTTGGTAAAAAAATAAATAAATAAAAATCACAAGAAGACATAAAACACTTTTAAAATTGCAACAAAGTGACAGAAAGACTGAAACAACAACACAGAAACTAGAAACGACCACAAACAGGAGAAAAAAATTACCAAAAGACACAAAATGCGCAAAAAAAAACCCTAAAAACTAAAAAATTAGAAAATGACACAAAGAGAAAATAAATGCCCGTAAATGAAGAAAGAGATCAAACAAGCAGATGCTAATTTAACACATAGCAACAAAAATAGAGACAAAATAACAATAAAGTAATGCAAAGAGCAACAAACTAACTACAGAGAGACACTAAATAACATTACAATAAACAGATAAAATGATGGTGGGTTTTACTTTGTGTGTTTAAGTACAAACTCTGACTGGTGTAGATCAATGAGGACAGAGGACAGATCGTCTGACATGTTTCACAGTTGTGTCTTTTTCTTTTATGTCTTATCTATGAAACTATCATATCTTTACATACTAATATGACAAATAGTTTGTAAGATTGGGAAAAGATCATATTATGTATCTGAAGCCATTTATTGAACATCTCTAGCTTCAGTGATACAGACAGTTTTCATCCAAACTTTCCTCAAACCTGTGATGGTTTCCAACAAAGAAAAACATGTCTTCTCCTTTTTTTTTCTTCTTTCTTTTATGTGGGAGGGGGGATCCCGCCCACTTAGCATTAGCATTAGCATCAGCATTATGTAACCTTGGTTAATATTTGCTGTAAAAAATCAAATCTTGGAAAATTTTGACGTATAATACAAAAGTTTACAAGACATTGATTATTACATTGGCATGAAAGAAACGAGGATTTTAGCGGTGCTGCTATTTTATTTGCTATAGCTACTATTTAAGAAATGTAACATTGTCAGCAAATCGCCATAGTAACAGCGTTGCTTGCTGCTTTGTAAGTCAATCCACCGACGAGCTAATTTTTAAAGAAATTTTTTCATGCCGGTTCGGAGGCTGTGCTGCTTAAATGATTTCTCCTCGTGCAATGGACTCTTTTCAACATCTGATATAATAGGTATCCATGGCAACGGAAGAGGTTTTTTTTAAATGTTATATATGTTTTATTTTTGTTTCTTTGTTCTTGATAATTTTTGTATGAGCATGTATGATTTTCTGTATGAGCAGATTGAGACCACAAAGTAAGCAAACACTTGACTAATCATGACTTAAACTCATGCTCAGTTCATAAGTTTTATAAGTGAATAATAATTATTTTTACTTGTTTTTATTGACGAAAACTTCCAAGTGACACCTCGGCCTTTGCCTGTTCCATCCCTCCGAGCAGCAGCATTACTGAGGAGCGGCGGTTGTTCTCATAGCTGCTCTGGGTGAGAGCTCCAGCTAAACGGTCTGGGTGTAAACCATAAACAACATGGACAGAACATCAATATTCATCCGCAGCCTGGTTAATGTCAGAGCGGCTGCTGAAAATATAATCACGCCTGTTTCACTTCGCCCAAGTATATTTGTCATGTCGCAGTTCCTGGCCAACATGTACAGTATGCTCTGCCAGGCGAGGCAGAAGACTTTGAAAGGATCTCCCAGGAGGGGGGTGTTTAAAAGCCTCGCAGAGGGCCAAATTATACAGTATGATTCCATTTATCTTGGCAAGGGTGAGCGAGCTGCCGCCCGACTGTCCTGGAATAAAACCTGACTCAGCTCAGAAGAAGCTCGGCAGCGTGAAGAGACTTCAGACCAAACTAAATACAAACTGCAACCAACTGAAGGCTATAAATTACCAATTATCTTTGCTGTCATTTCCCCCCTAAGCTACAAGAACAGGCATACTTTTACACCACTGATATGCTTTCAGGTTACACTGCGGCAAAAATAACAGTGATGGTTTATGACTTCTTTTACTTAATTTCTGTTCCTGCTCAGTCCAACAGTCAGCCAACCAGTTCTGCCATATTATAGGATTCATTGCAGAAACAGCAGCCGTGTTATTTCATGGCTGAGCAGCGAGGAAGGAAAAATCTATTGAAATGAACTTGTTTTATTATCAAATTTGTTATTTGGTACAAGAAACAAGAGGGCCTCTTATATAACTTGCAGGAATCCCTTCATACCCGATCAGAAGAAATGAGCCTGTGTACGCATGACAGCCTCCTCGGCAGGGAGGGGCTTTGGAGGCAAGCTGAAGCACAGCAGAGAGGGAGGAGGAGGAGCCAAATAAGTCCACTTTCATCTCAAGGTTCTGGTTTAATGTTACACTGGCATACGTCTGTCTAAACTGTTTTATTCTGCAGTTAAACCACTTTTAATTAATTTAACACTATATTGCATGTTGAAGTTGAGAATTCAGCAATAATGGCAGAACCGATACAGTAAGATAATAATGTAATTAAGTAAATTTAATTCATACAGCACTTTCCAAGAGCAAATGTCTGAAAGGCTTCACATTAAAACACATAATCATACAGTAAATCAAACTTAATATTAAGAGTAAATTATTAAAACACAAATATCAAAATTAAAATCATGACAATCATTAAAAAGCCTGTTTAAATAAATTGCTTTTAAGCTGCTTTTTAAAGTGTCCACAGAAAACACAGATCTTAAATTTAATGGGAGAGAGTTTCATACATTATATGCAGTCACCTTTTGTTTAACTCTCATTAATGCTGTTAACAACCAGCAAACCCTGATCAGAGATCTCAGAGTCCTGCTGGTAAGGCTGCAGAGTTGTGATGTAAACAGAGGATTGGCCATGCAAGTCTCTGTACGCAAGAACAAAGATTTTAAACTGAATTATAGATCTGATAGAAAGCTGATATAGTGAAAGCAAGATAAGTTAAACCTTCGTCATTATACCAACATACAACGTGCAGTTGTACAACAAAATCAGTCTACTGGCCCACCGAAGCTGCAAGGACAAACACTTCATGAAAATCACTTCACACAGTGTCCTGGGCGTGTACAGTCGCTCCCAATGCTGCTTGCCCTCTGAGTTCTGAAGAGGTCCACCAGGAAGGGAAAAGGGTGGCCAATGATCTTCTGGGTGGTTTTAATGATCCTCTGTAGTGCTTTCTTGTGCTACGCTGCAACTTGCAACCCCACAGTAATGCAGTAAGTCAGCACACTCTCAATGGAGCATCAGTAGAAGACGACCAGCAGCTCCTGCCTCGTCTCCACTTTCTGGAGACGTTGCTGGGCCTCCTTCACCATCACGGAGGTGTTCGAGCTCCATCTGTATCGTGATGAGCTACAGGTCAGACTTCTTCCTACTAAAGTCAACCATTACCTCCTTGGTCTTAAAGATGACGATCGTATCAGTTGGATTAAATCATTATCATGGCCAAAATCAATTATGATGTTAGAATTAAAAAAACATGTCGCAGTGTCACAGTTACACGTACACACAAACACACACACACACCCTCTGAACCCCTTTTTTGTCCTTTCGCACCTGAAAGAACGGGAGCCTGTTGAGCAGGATGTTTAGACCTGGTCCCAGAAGTCCACCATCCTGCTTACACACACCTGCTTCAAGTAAAATGGATCCTGTCAATGACTCGTCAGGTGTGCTGAAGCAGGAAACATCTAAAACCTGCAGGACTGTGGACCTGGAGGACCAGAATCAAACATTCCTGCTGTAGAGGTTTTGAATTGCATGCCATATGTTGCAGAGACTTAAGAAAATCTAAAAGCTCTAAATCTTAGCATGCTTTTAAATCAAGTCTCCATAAGTCTCAGATTACTTCAAATAAGCTGGGCAAAGAAATCAAAGCTAAAAATAAAAACTCTGAACCCCACAAACCCATCCTCACAAATCAGCTGCTAATGTGATCATTAAACTGCCAGAAGTTGTTAAAATCATTAAGATCATTAACAGTTAACGCATCAGACAAACCACATCCTTGTGCAGAGGGGAGGGCTGCTGACCATATGTGGCTTCAGAGAAACAAGCCTCCCTAATGAAAGGCCCCGCGTACCATAAAGTTACACCATCCAAACATATGGTGGACAGAACTGATGCTCAACAGCTTGAGCTGACTTGAAACTTAGAGCAGCACAGTCATCGATCTCATTTGTTCTCACAACGTTCTGTCGAGGATGGAGGGGACAGAACGTCAATAAGGTCAGTTTCCGACCACAGCTGTCTTCAGCCGAAAGGCCTGGGGGTTAATATGGTAAGTTCACTTCTACAAACATGACTCCTTTTGTTTCAATTTGTTAGTAAAATGGAGCTATGAGAAGTGGATAAAGGACCAGGTTCAGGACCTCTGAGCACATTTACTGAGGATGAAATTCAGGAAATTATAAACGACAATGGCTGGAAGAATATCCGACCAGCTGAATGTAGGACACGGAACATGTAAACTGGAAAAGTTGAAGAAGCTGAAACAAGATTAAGGAAGCCGGAGTAAGTCCAACCATATCGGCCATAGAATGAATTTAGAACTTTGTGGTGAAAATTTAAACCACTTTAAAGCACTTCATTTAACCTGGTAAATAAATTCAAGGTAATAAAAATTCCTGGAAATGTTGGCGGAAAAACCCTTGGAAAGTCCCTCCCACCATTGAGCTTCTCCATGATTGACCCACATAAGCCACTACTTCCTGTCTGAAAATACAATAAAACAGGTAGTTCTGCAAAACTATAAAACCAAAATCAAGCCATTTTCACCTTAACAGTTAAAAAGGAAAAAAATATCTCATATTACATTTTTAGTTTTCATGTAAAATTAAAAATTAAACAAACTCAAAACAACGATAAACACCGACACACCCCATCATGATAACATTTAAAGTATTATATGCACCGCCTATGATAGCAAAAGTTAAGTCACTCAATCAGAAAGTGGATTAAATGGCAGCTGAAAGCAGTTTTTATAACTCATGCAACATTTCTGCAGAACCCTTTTATGTCAGAGATTTTAAAGATTTATGACTTCAGCGGGAAGCAGTGGAGGAAAATTTCCTTCATGTCCAACACATTCACACCCAAATCTGAATTTCAGCCTCTGAGAAAAAAACAAGCTCCAGGCTTCACATCTCCCCCCTGCAGGAGCTCAGAGTCTTGCGTCAGCAATGCAACCTTTTCCATGTTTCATAGCTCCAGCAGAATAACGGTGAATAGCAACAAATGTCTGTATTTTCCCTTTAGACCCTGAACACAGCACCAACAAAGTACCAAAAGCCTTTTGGTTTTCTAATTTTGGTTTCAGAAAGCCTTCCTGTCCTCTGTTCTGAGAACAAACAACACTTGTGAAAGCTGTGCAGTCGGTTATCATCTGCCATCAGGCAGCGAGTAGTTATTGCAATGCGCGGAGCGGCGCGGGTGTGAATTAGACTTCCTCTGCTGAAAATCAAGGTGTTTGCTTTGTCTACTGACTCGGAACATTTTCATTTGCTTCAGCAGGATGTGACATTACGTCGTGATGAGCATGGCGGTCGTTTCCTGTCATGGAAAAAAAGAAACGTTTAATTTCTCAGTGCAAACACAAGCAGCAGCAACTCAGCGGGTCATTAATAAAACATGAGGGAGGCGGGTTTTTCCAGACGCTCCAAAGTGACAGCTAACACTCATTTACATGACTGCTCCTCTTTTCCTTTAAATATTTAATGAAAGAGGATGGAGAGTATAACAGTGTAATGAACGTATGAATATTAGATGGTGATGCAGCAGGATGCAAACATGACTGCAAATAGCTTTGGCTTCATTCCCTGTCAGGGTATTTCAACTTTTAGATGGAGAGATGGGACACTTTCAGTTTTAGGAACATGAAGTTTGCTTCATGATTTAAAGGTGAAGATAGAAAATGTTTAGTACACGATTTAATAACGCTCTGTAAAATGTAAATAAAAAAGAATTTATTTAGAAATCATACACTTCAAATCTTCAAGGTAATTTTTCTGAAATTGTGTCAGTTTGTCTCAGATTGGTGAACCTCTGTCCATCGTTCCATCTGAGAGACTCTCCCTCTCTGAAGTGCTCCTTACCTGTTGCTAATTAGCCTAATTATTTGTTGTTTTTTTATTCACCTTTTGTTGCTCCCATTCCAACCTTTTACAGATGTGTTGCTGCCTTCACAGACTACATTTACACTGCAGGTCTTAATGTTCAAACTTGTTTCTTTGCAGTAATCTGATGAGATTATTCGATCTTACTGTGTCTCACTTCCTGTGGTGCAGAAAAGACCCTTTCATGGCCTACTTAAACAGTGACGCCACTACTAGCAAAAACCGAGGAAAGCGTGTAAAAACACTGTAGAAACGAGCTCTCAAGTGTTATTATGACTTAAAATGTCATCTTGATGGTGTTTGGGTGCCAGAACAAGAGAAAAAACATTCCTCGCAGTGAATTAAAGTTTTTTAGGAAACCAGTTCAAAAACAAACTAGACAATTGAAGCTGAATGCAATAAGACGAAAGGACAGGACAGAGACGATAATCAACCATTCTCGTGTTTGCAGCGCACACTTTCTATCAGGTAGATAAATGTAATGTTAAGTGATTGTTATCGAGTCCAAATTAACTAAATTGTACGTTATAAAGGAAAATGTTGGACAAATAACATTGCCTTTATCAGCACATTAGCAAGCGCATAAATGCTAAACTTCAGACACAGAGAGATCGGGACGTAAGTTGATGTATTTTATTATTTGAACGCAGCTATTTATGACGTAGTTGTAAGCATCAAGTGATTTATATGCTTTGAGTTTCTTTCTGCTATACACACATAGTGTCTGGATTAGGTTCATGTAGATGTCTGGCCACTCCACCGTCGCCAGTCCCAAAAGATCTTCATGCCGCTCCCGTAAGGTGTCTGGATCAGCCAGCCTGCTTCCATCTAATTTTCTAAAATAGCTGCACAGTCCCGTAAAGTGAGTGTTTGTACATATTCCGACAGTTCCGAAGCTGAACCACTTGCTTGAAAACCCTCCATTTACTAAAATGCCACGGAAAATTGTAAGCTGCCGCTTGATAACGTAGCTTCTAGCCTCGGCTTTTGCCTCCAGGCTAAGCTCCGCCCACATAAAACGTCACAATGTTTGCAAACTTTGAAACGGTCCATTGTGACGTCAGGTCTCGCTGCAACAACGAACGAAATGCGACATGACCGTTCAGACTGAGGTGGCTTTGGAAAAGATCGGATATGAATCAGATTTTGTACCGCATGTAACAGCGACGTAGGTTGAATTTGAAAGAAATCAGATTTGTGCTCTTGGGACTGCAATAAGAAGAACAGATATGGTCCCATATCGCAGTGATGGTGGCAGGTTTTCAGAGTCCTCGGGACCAACGGGGGGCAATTTCAGCGGGTCCACAAATTTAAACAAAGAATTCTTTCTACTTCTTATATTCTTTATTTCATAAAATGTAGTGTTAAACTCCTTTGATGGTGGTATGGTATGGTTATAATTAAAGAATATATTACATTTATACAATTATATAAATAAAATTACAAATGAATTAAATTACAGCACATCTCTAAACGTTAAAACATCACCACGAATGAGCTCGTCATCGAGGTGTAGAAACTTCAGTTTACTGACTATGAAATTCAATCCATCCATTTTCTTCGACTTATCCAGGGTTGGGTCGTGGGGGCAGCTGCCGAAACAGGTAAACCCAGACTTCCCTCTCCCCAGCCACATTTGCCAGCTTGTCCATGGGAATCTCGACGCGTTCCCAGGCCAGCCGAGAGATGTAGTCTATCCAGCATGTCCTGGGTCTTCCCTGGGGTCTCCTCCTCCCGGTGAGCATGCCTGGAACACCTCACCAGGGAGGCGTACAGGACGCATCCTAACTGGATCCCCGAGCCACCTCATCTATAAAGTTCGTATCTTTAATTGTTAAGAGAAAACCGCGATGACAGGCTAGTTGTTTTGGTTGCAGTTGAACTAGCACGATGTGTGTGTACAGGGACCACGTCTGCGCTTCTTTTAGATTTGCAGAGGGTTGACGCAGCACTTGTCTCGTCTGCCGACAGCAGAGATCGTTTGCTAGTTACACGCGTTGTGTTGATTTACACGGGAAAACAGAGGTGTTTCCCCAAGATGCATCGATAGTTATTTTACAGCCTCCTTTAAGATTTTAATGTGTCAGGGCCTCAGGACGTGTACCTAGCAACATCATTGCATATGGAGGGCGAACAGAGCCACATTAATAATGAGCTCATATTTTCCATTAAATGACAAAATGTCTAAATTTCATCATCTGATGTGTTGTTCACATTCTATTGGGAATAAAATATAGGTTGATTATGCCCTGGAAATTATTTAATTTGTTTTTATTTACATTTTACAGCATTCAGACTTTTTATGAGCTGCGGTTGTGAAGAAAAAGCCCAGGTGGAAGAATTATTTATGAACAGGGCTGATTTCAGAAATAACTACGGCGCAGCACAAATGAAGGGACAATCACAGTCAAGCCAACCTGATCACAATCAAGAGCTGATCATTTCCACACAGAAAAACAAACCAGAAGCCTGACGGTGACCCACAGTCAATGAAAAAGTTTCAGCTGATTGGCTCACATCAAAATATGATGGAACCTGCTTTGACTTTGGTGTTGTTAGCTTTCAGGTTAACTCCATTCACACCTCTGGTATTTTATAGTTCAGCACCATGGACAGCTCACCAGACTGCGATGATAAGTGTAGCCTCTGTACTAAAACTCTATTATTATGTTGGTTTTTTAAGCATCAAACATCTTATATATTTGTACTTATAGCAGTTTTACTATGTGTTTTGTTTTTTTTCACTGACTCTTCTTTTTTCTTTTACGTGTCCAGTTTCGGCCTCCATGCTGAGATAAGCCAGGTTTCCAGCTAACACCTTGTTGCTGCTAAAATCCTGTTTTTGGTCTGTCAGACTGTCTGATCTTTGCTGGTTTTCACACATGAAACTAAAGAAATAAGGAAAGAAATAATGCATCTTTGTGACAAATAACCTAAAGATACCATTTGAAATGGGGTCCTATAAGTTCTCTGTTTCGTTTCACCCCATAAAACTGAAGAATGTCTGAAGAAAAACTGAAATACTTTCAGGATGATGATGAACTGTTGCTCAGACCACATTATTGAAAAAAAAGGAGTATTATTGAACAAAGTAGACTTCAGATCAGCATGTTAATGTTAAAACCAGAGCAGGAAGCACCTGGACGTCCTCGGTCTGCTGTGTCCATTCTCTGCTGCGTGTTTTCCTTTGAATGCTTTTGTCTCAGCTTCTCCAGGAACTATGGCTCTAGATTCCCTGTGCATTACATTTAAACATAAAAAATAACATTATCACATCTGAGTCCCTATTTTCAGTCTTTTTTCTGCTCCTGCTTGTATTTATGGTGCTATTTAACACTGGAATCTAGATATGGATCTGTAATGAAAAGAAGCTTGCAAAAACATTCCCATCAGAGAAACTGGAGCCTGGATCATTTCAGGGTTTTTAATTGATAAAAACCTTAATGATGATGAATCTCCCCTGATCCCTATAAGCTCTTGATCCTTGTAAAGTCACCACAGAGGATCATGAGACCATCAGGATCCTCCAAACATAAAATCACATCCTAACCTGGTGCAGATGCAGAGAAATAAAAACTTAATGCTGATTTTGCAGCAACATGCAGGATTATTAAGGAGATTCTTGGTCTTTCAGTCAGCTGATGGAGCACAAACTGGCCAATAAGGACGCAGACACTTAATTGCATATAAAAGATGCTATAATTAGTCTCCTATGATTCTTCATGACATTAAAAGGTCAGAAACTGAAGCAGGAGCTGCAGCAGAGGCAAGAAAAGTGATATCAAAGAAGGCATCGGGAGTCCTGGAGGGAATATTCCACTCATCATCTGCTGCAGCGCCACGGGAGCGGCGTGCTGATCCGTTAACATATGAAGATTGTATCAAACTGCATGTTTTACGCGCGCACACACACACACTCGCAGCCGCAACAGCATCTTACCTGTGCAGTCCTTTCCTTTGCCTTTGCACTCTCCGCTCTGAGGGGGGTAAGATGCCCGAGCCTCCGGCAGGTCCAGCAGCAGAGACAGCAGGCAGGCGGACACCAGGTACCAGACAACCCACCCGGGACCCGACAGCACCATGATGATGATAATGCGACGTCCACACACAGGCGCACAAACCACTCGTGTTCAGGGAGAAGAGAAAAAGAAGACTCGAGACTTTGTCGTAATCCCGAACTGAGTCGAGAAAACAGTCCGACTGCCTCACGCTGTGTCCCGCAGAGGGTGAGCTCAGAGAGGGGAGAGGGGGGAGCAGATGGAGCGCCGCGTGCGGACTGCCGCGTTCAGGAAGCCTGGCAGGCGGTCCGGTTGGTCCAGGGTGGAAGCAGAGGCAGCATCCTCGCCATCCGTCCGTCCTCCGCACGCAAATTTAGCGTCTTTTTCTTTTCTTTCCCCGCAGCCACAGCTGGAATCTGTCGCACACCTACAGATCCTCCTCCGTCCTGAGTCCCGGGCACGCGGAACCACTGGGGCGCTTTTCCGCGCGGTAAGTAAGCAGACTCAACGCGAGGCGCGGCGCGCGGAGATCTGCAGCTGCAACCACAACAAAGAGACCCGGACTGAGAAGGAGAGCAGACAGGACAGAAAGGCTGGTCACGTGAGAGGATGCAACACTCCCCTTCACATCCACGCCCCTTAAGTGCGCGCGCGCGCACACACACACCTTATAGACAAAAAAGAAAAAAACATACAGAAAATAAATTCTGCGGAGCAGCAGGACAGGAACATGAGCGTGGGAGAAAAGTTAGAAATAATCCCGGAAGCATCAGCGGACTTGACATTAATGAGACCAAACTGACTCGACATGAGCTCATATTTCTGTTTTAAACCAACACGGAGGAGGGAAGATGTCCATCACACCTCCACTTTACTCTCTACTTTATCCGCATCCCGCTTCCCCAGCTTATATTAGGAGCTCATTATAAATCAGTGTGTTTAAAAAAAGATGGATGAAATATTAAACTCCAACAGGGTGCAGTAATGACCCTACCTTACCCTTGACAGACTTTCTTAAATCTATTTTTATATGTATATATTTCTAATTTTTGTCTAATCTGACAATAACTTAAATGAGATAAAAGTTTTAAAAATGCATTTTGGTGTTTTTACCTGCTGAAAGCAGCAGATTGGCCTACAGCTGCTGTAAATAAGTCAGATCCAGATCTGGGAACCGGGTGTGCAGGAAGAACAGAAATTGAGACAACGTCAGATATTTGAAAAGACCAAAGTCACGAATCATAAAAACAAGGCATGAAAACAAAAGAGAAACAAACGTGAACTTTGCAAAGTCAAATAAAAATCAAATCAACACTAAACAGTGAATGACCCTTCAGACATTACATCACCATTGTGTTGTCCTGTCCAGCATCATGACACGTAGTAGAGAATCATGTCTGCTTTTAATGCAGAAGATCACCATATCCAGCCTTGTCCCATGCACACAGAGATTCCCTCTAATTCTCTCCATCTTTTATGGCTGAAATTTTACATCGATTTTCTGAAATTCTTCCATAATTTTTAGACCCATTGTCTGAGACTAATGAACCCCTATCTGTCTCTACGTCTGAGTATCAGGATGGCTGGAGGACGAGGACCCAAATGCAGGGTGAAGCGGCAGGAGGCAGACAGACGTAAAACTGAGAAGCAGATTAATACAAACCAAAAAACTCCAAGGAAATGGAAACAATCTAACACACACTGAAGTGAACTAACTAAACGAGAAACAGGTGAAACAAATTAGCAAATGAAACCAGGTGTGATGCACAGAAAAAATGTTCCTTTTCTACCCAGTCATGTTACTGGACTGTTACCAATTAACCCAATTACTTATCAAATCCGGCTGCACGGTGGTGTGGTGGTTAGCACCGCAGCCTCACAGCAAGAAGGTCGCTGGTTTGACCCTCAGCTGTGGGAGGTTCGAATGTAGTGGCCTTTCTGTGTTTGCATGTTCTCCCCGTGTATGCGTGGCTTCTCTCCGGGTTCTTCCTCCCACCGTCCAAAGACATGCATGCTAGGTAAATTGGTGACTCTAAATTCTCCCTAGGGTGTGTGCGTGAATGGTTGTTTGTCTCTATATATGTTGACCCTGCGATGGACTGGTGACCTGTCCAGGGTGTACCTGCCTCTCACCTGAAACACTGCTGGGATGGGCTCCAGCTTACCCCGCAACCCGTAAAGGAATAAGCGGTACGACAATGAGTTATATTTTCCATGAAACGGTAACATTTCTCCCATTCAACACCTGATATGTTGTCTGTCTTCACATTGTACACAGCATCCCACCGTTGTAGTTTACAGTGTGAATCTGTCTTCACTGATTACAGGACATTCAGATCGGAGACTTTGTGCTGGGATTGAAACCACATCTGCATCCCAGCTTGGTTTCAGTGGAGCGACAGCTGCAACTTTACAGAGCAGATTCAACACCATCATCAAGCCTGTTTTTTCTCCTCTGATTTACAGTTTCACAGATGAAGCCGCTGCTCAGATCCTCCGGTGGCCTTCTGATGGAGACAGTCACAGTTTCTGGGTTCCCAAATTCATCCTTAAAAATGAAGGTTTGCTCAGTTTGATCTCAGAGCTGTGGAGCTGTTACTGGCCAAAGCTGGAACATCTGTTCAGGCAGCTTTTCATAAAACAAAAAGGATCAAGAGTTTAATAAAACAATGAGATGTTACTGTAATCTGTCCTTGTACAGCTGGATGAGATCTTCTCCTGTTTCCATCCACAGAGAAAGTTCCTCTCTCAGTTTTGTGATGATTTACAGACATGATGAAGCAGCATCTTTTAGACCCTTTTCATCAGCACGGTGTCATCATGATGCGGTCGATACCCGAGCTGGCTGCATGAACAGGACCCAACACGACTCATTAAACCCTCCGTGTTGACTGGATTAATATTTACACAGCTCAGATTGGCCCGCAGCTCCATTCTGGCCGCTGCTGGCACTCCACCAAGACACACCAGTAGACTCATTTGGCACGCTGCCTTGCATCCAGCTGCAGTTGGTGCGCCGTCTCTCTGATCCTCAGATTCTCCTGACATGGTGGAGGCAGCAGCAGCAGAGAGCCCTCTGCGGTGCTGTTGGACATGGCTGGTTCCACGCCGACAGCTCTAACAGCCCTCCCGGGCGCTATCACCGCCCACCAGACGGCAGAGAGGAGCCAACCTTCTCTAAATCACTCACAGCGCTGATGATTAGCTTCCTGGTCCAGGTTAAAGACCTTCCAGAAGGTGTGCAAGGAGAGACCAGGGCAGAGATAAAGGAGGTTTCTGTGATTTATTTTACGTCAGACTGACACACTTTCAGACAAAAGGGCTGAGGTTTGAAGTTAACCCTCATTATAGTGACCATGTACTCTGAGCAAGGCAGCTGCCCTGCAGGAAGTGATGAAGAGGATATACTTGCTGGGCGACAAGACAGATGCCTCAATCTTTCATTGTCCTGAAGTCTCCCTGCGAAAGAAAAGAGATTCATCACTCCTTCTTTTCCTGCTGTTTCACAGCATCAGACAGCAGCTGCAGGTTTGCACAGACACAAGTCTCCTGGGGTTGAACTACCAACCAGTCTTAACATATCCTGGACCCTCATAAATCAACACACATCTGTGTGTAGGAACATTTCTGCAAAGTTTAGAATTCACCAGGTTGTTTTTGTTGTAAATATGACCTGAACTCTGAGCTGCTGCACAGGGAAATTTCTATAACCTAAAAACATGCGAACTCCTCAAACTGAACTTACCTGAAATGGTTTTAGTTTGTCAAACTTTAATGAACTTGATCAATTTGACTTTACATAACATATGCAGGTCCAGTTTTTTTGTACATCACATTTCATGTATAAGACAATAAGTTGTTTACATAAAACATTAGAAGCATTACAGATGGTGCAAAGAAAGCAAAGGTAGTGAAAGGCCGCAACAAATAGCAGAAAAATCAATAAAATACATTAAAATGATTAAAAAGAGAAGTTAAAAAGTTACTTTGCAGAATTAATTCATAGGCACATGAGAAAAGAAATGTTTTAACCTGGATTTAAAAATGTCTACATGTGGATAAAGTTTAATCTCCACTGGCAGTTTGTTCCACTTGTTTGCAGCTACCAGCTAAATGCTGCTTCTCCATGTTTAGTCTGGACTCTGGTCTGGACTAGTTGACCAGAATCTTTGGATCTAAGAGC
>JBAMHW010000008.1:30430699-30443866 GCA_037177495.1 Rhadinocentrus ornatus
TAAACCAATTTAGTGTTTAAAGTGGCAACTTTCTAAAATTCTGCATTCTGGATACTTTGATGACACAGTGACCTCTAACATGCATCTCTGGAGCATCTGCACAACCGTTTCTTCTGGGACACCGCGTGACGTTGCAGCTGAGTTTCGCTTCATTCACCACGTCACACGCTAGCAACATTAACTCGTGTTGGTGCTAGATTTTTAACCAGGACTAAGAGATCTGAACACATCACACCAGTTTTGAAATCTTTATACCGGTTTCCAGTCAGTCACAGGAAAGATTTTAAAACCCTTCTGAATGCATCTGTGATATGTTCAGAGAATATAAACCTAGCAGAGCTCTTAGATCCAAAGATTCAGGGCCGGCTAGTCCAGACCAGAGTCTAGACCAGAGTCCAGACCAGAGTCCAGACCAGAGTCCAGACTAAACATGGAGAAGCAGCATTTAGCTGTTATGCTGCAAACAAGTGGACAAACTGCCAGTGGAGATTAAACTTTCACCACATGCAGACATTTTTATATCCAGGTTAAAACATTTCTTTTCTCATGTTTCTATGAATGAATTCTGCACGGTAACTTTTGAACTTCTCTTTTTAATCATTTTAATGTAATTTATGATTTTATTCTGATTATTGCTGTTTGTTTCTGCCTTTTACTATTTCTTAATATCTGTAATGCTTTTGTTGAATGTAAATCACTTTGAATTGTCCTGTACATGAAATGTGATATACAAATAAACTGCCTTGGTATCGACACAAGTTGCATGTTGGTAAATGAAAAGCCTGCACACGGAGGTCGAAGGGTGCATGACTGTTGTGCTTCACACATTACAAACTGCTTGGTTAGTGTTGTGCTTGCGTTAGAGAGACATTGCTTTAACATATCGTTTCAAAATCTCCTATGATTGCCGGTTAAATCCCAACCTCTCAGCCTAACACATAAAGCTTCAAACCTGCAAACTTTGTAGGCATTGATGAGTCCAATAAACAAGGAGCCTCCGAGTTTTTAGTCTTAGCGAGGAAAATGTTTATGGGTTAAGATTTTTCTTTTTAATGTAAAAGTAATTCATCAAACATTTTGCTTCTGTATTAAGATGCACACGGTCTCCCTGTTGGGATAATGAAGATGAATTAGTCTCAGAGCTAATCATCGATCACAGTGATTCATCCAAAACCAGGATGGATAAACCAATTTTGGCATGAGAACGCTGCCACATGCCGCAAACCTGCAGCACATGTTAATGCTGCCATGGAAACAACGGAAATGATGCTGTTAGTGAAGATCTCAGCAGGGTCCCAGCAACCATCAGCTTTCTGCCACTGTCTCGTGCCTCAGAAATTACTTTCTGGTCATTAAAACTACCTGGTTATCGTGAAGAAAACATGATAGATGTCCTTAAAACAAACCTCAGAACAGATGTGTCACATCCTGAAGCTGTCATCTGCTGATTGTCTCCTGAGAGGCTGTGGTGTCGGTGCTGTGTTGCGGCATCACACTCGATGACCTTCCTCCTCTCTTTAGGGCTTTAACAATGTTCACTGCCTTAGAAGAGGCCAGAGCATCCTCAGCAACTCCTCCCATCCTGGTTCACCATCTGTTTAAACTTTTGCCTCCACAAAGGTACTTCAGGGTCATCAAAGCTGAAACCAACAGATAAAAACCAGTTTCTATCTACGAGCTGCTACTGCACTGAACACTGTTTAATTCTACCACTTCATAACTTAATCATGCAACATGCAGCTTATTTACAATGATGCAATATTTCTTTTCTTTTATTTGTCCTAATAACATCCATCTAAGAGCTTTTATCTCAATTACTTTGTACTTATTTAATAATATGCTGTAATATTCTGGGGTATGAATATGTTCATGAGCATGAAAACAGAAACTTACAGGGATACAGTCTCATAGTAAACTGTCATGAAACATTACCGGTTAACCCTTTACTGTCTGATCCGAGAAATAATGGTCAGATTTTTTAAACAAAAAGTCTTCATTTTAATCTTTAACAAAATGTATAAAACTAGTCCTGGGCAACTATCAAAATGTTTTATTGCGATTAATCGCGATTAATGCTTCATTATCCACATTTCTGCCTAAAAATTCTCTAACTGCATTCTTAGCTCCGCTACCGGGAGTTAAGGGGTTAACATCTGGACTTCTGGGTGTAGCGTCAGGTCTGTACTATCCACAGAAAGTCCAGAAGCTAACAGCTCAGTAAAACCATTTCTGTGACCACCAAACACAGCTAAGACGACAAACAATTAAAGACCAGGTACACAAAGTCTGAAAAACATGTAAACAGATGACGTCTCCCCGTGTCCACCTGATGGCATGAACATGGAAAAACGACTCCTCTTCTGAAAGCTCACATCTCACAGATTCCACAGCTGGAAGTTTCATCTCGCTATGATCAAGATTCACCAACCAGAGGCAGAAGAAGTCCCAGTTCATGCTTCAGGTTTGTAAAACATTCAGAAAACATGTCATACCTTTGCTAAAAAGTTCCTCATTGTCTTTTGGGAGCCGTTTTCATCTAAAAATCACGATGTTCTGCCATCTGCGTGGGTTTAGACTGATAAAACGAAACGTCGGTTCTTTTTCTTCTTAACTTCCAGACAGAAAACGTCTTTTTATTTTAATAAATCCGCTCTTTCCCGCTGCAGCAGGAAGGGAGACGTGGACTGGATGTTTCTGTGATCACAGCCAGTGAGCCAAAAAGAAAAACCAAAAAACCCAAACTTAACACACAATTAAAACGATTAACGATGTTAATTAATAGTTAACATTAATTTGCATATATGTACCTTTTATTACCCTGTGAACCGTCAGAACTATTGTAGTGCAGAAGGAATCCACTAGGGGGCAGAAGACAAGTATCAGGGTTGTATAGAAAAGTTTGGCCGTTTTGTGTGTTGCGCCATCTTGCTGTGGAGCCATTTTTGTGGTGGCAACCTGGTGTCTGCTGCCGTTTGCCGACACCGACAGCAGAATGGACGTCTGGACTGACAACGTTGGGCAGTGGCCCGCAGTTACTGATAAAGGTATTTTATCTGTCAATCTTGAAGTTATTTAGTTTTTCGTGTTTGTTAGGCTTGGTTACAACAATAACCAGAATAAAGAAAAGAGAAACAGGGAAAAAATCTCGACATTTCTCCCCATCTCTGTACAGTAATACATTACTGTACTAGCTAGATCGTTTAGCTGTAGTCGGTCACTGCAGGCCAATGATCCTAACAAATCTGATTTATCTTTGTTAATGCACCAACGTCAGAACGTCACCTACTGCAGGCAGTGAAACGGTGCGTGTTCATGTGTATTACTCTTGAGCAGGTACCAGTGGTTGTGCCCATTTCATAGCTGTTCTCTGAGCACTAGCAGAAAATTATTTATATGAACCGTGGGCAGAATTAAGTGACCAACATGTCCGATTTAAGGGTCCAACGTCAACATGATCACCGCAGTGTCATGTTCTAACAATAAAATTACTAGCAAATGTCATGCTTTTACAATAATCTATGAGGTTGGAACTAAAGTCCAAATGTTTTCTCCTTGTGTGGCAGGTCTACGCTTAGCAACATTTCACATTACCTCCCAAATTAGTGATTTACTCTCAGCAACAGGGCAGCCTCTTGTCTCCTAGTCCATTAGCAATAACTAGCATATAAGCATGACTTATTGCATCATGTTTAGCTTGACAGCAACATAGAAATGTAAAATTTAGTTTCGGCTTAACAACTTTTTCCCGAATCTTACCGTACCATGATATGCACTTCATTAAAAGGTAACAGGGACAAACAGACCTGCACTGGGACCTCGTGAGGGGGTTGAATGGGGGTGGAAATGATTACGACTTGCTCCTAAACTGACCCTCTCCAAATGTTAATCTTAACAAATCTGCTCCGTCTGTGTCTTCTGAGGAAAGGAACCTCTGTACTTGGAGCATAAACAATGATTTTTTTCTGCACAAATTTGCAGCTTGAAGCTGAAGCTGATCTAAAAACTGAAAGGAGCTGCCAGCTGTTACGTCCTCATCTGTTTCAAGCTGATGGAAAGTCATATTTGTGTACACTGATTCCGCAAAATAACCTCCTAACTGGCACCCCTCATTACACAAAGACAGAAACTGTAACTCTTCTCTAAAGAATTTCCTCACATCACCACCTAAAATCAGAGCCAACGTGAATGAGAGCGAATTTGACATTTAATGCCTCGACATTTCACTGCTCTCCTCTGACTCACTGAGTTGAATAATTGTTTGAGTGTCAGACTCTTTTACATATCGAGTGCATTTCTCGGGAACAAGGGAGGCAAAAATATCAGAAACGGCGTGCGTGGGCGGACAGTTTGTGCTGAAAGCCATTGTGCTGTCTCTCACATGCATAATGAGTGCACTTCCTTTTAAAGTCTGAGCAAACAGTGCTGGTGTTAGCTCACAGAGCTCAGGGTGATGAGGAAGCGTTTCCGCGGCTCTGATTGGAGGCCGTCAGCTCGCCTCACTGTGATCAGAGGTGCAGAGTGATACTGACTGTCTGTGTGTTAAAGTCAGCTGTTTCCAGAACAGAGTTTGGTCAACCAGTCGTAAAATTGTCCTGGTGGACACAAACTGGTCCTGTCAGTTAGCTGAACAGCACGCAGTGCTGAGGAGAGGATCCCGTCATGGCTGACTGAGCTCTGCAGCTAAATGATGATTTATCTCAGATTCACCTACTCCGGACCTCTTAGGTCAGGGCCCTGCAGGTTTTAGATGTTTCTTACTGCAACCAGTGTTGTGCAAGTTGCGGGATAGTCGCTCTGAAGGACGGGACTTGAGCATCTCTGACTAAAACACAGTTGTTCTACCTCTGTTCCAGATACGTCTGATCCAGTCTCCAGAAAGTTCTACATTGTTTTGCGTCATTCTCTCAGAACCTTTACCAGGACCGATGAAGCCCAGCTCAGCTCAGAATGATAATCTGTCCTCTAGGACTCAGTCTTAATGTTCCCCACCACCATCTTCATCGTCAACAAGCTGCTTAGTCAGCAAAGTTCAGCTGGAAACAGAACAAACAGGCAGAATTATGTCTTTTGTTCATTTAAAAGCAATTAAATTCTCCTGAGTTTCATCTGATCCCACCATGAAAGCATCATTTCAGGGACTATTTCGGTTTGTAAAGATAAAGAAAAGGGGGGGGGCAGTGAAAATAAAGGGCTTAACGATGAAGATTTTACTAAGAAGATTCAAAAGAAATCCACCTTCTGTTATTTATCCCTGCAATCTCCGTCTCAGTGGGGCTCAGCTTTTAAGTTAAGTGGCACATATTGTTTGCAGAGTGGCTTTTTTCTCATCACCCGCTGGTCGCCTCGCCACGCTGGTGGGGGGGTTCTCCAGGTTTGTGTGGAAGCTGCAGCTCAGTGGGAAACATTTAGCAGAGACCACGGTAGAATAAATCTTGATTGACTCAGCTCATCACCCTGATGATCATTCTGGTCCCACTGACAGATGCAGGATGGCGTGCAGCCATGCTGGTTTCCGTTGAGATCCGGTTCCAGCTCAACTGGGCCAGTAAGGAGAGTCTTTTCCTCTGCATGTTAAAGAAAAAAACCTAAAGCAACCACAACCAGCCAGTAGGTGCTCGGGTCTACATCAAGATGTCAGAACCAAGATAAGCCTGTTCTGAGCATGCTCGGTTTCAGCTCGTTAGTGGGTTCAGTGCAGCTGAAGGGACATTAACGACTTCAGAATTCAGGTGTCCTCATATTTACAATGTTAGTATTATTAGGATTATATTAATCTTGTTTCCATAGAGATTTTACTTTTATCTTTATCATTCTGAATAAAGTTATGACAAACGTTTCTTGCTAGTGAAGTAAACATTGTATTTGTTCATCATCCTCACACTATTACAACGCGTCCATGTCCAATCGCAGCACGTCGCTCTGCTTGCATCAAACTGTCCTTATTATTATTGTTGCATTATTAAAAACATATTTGGAGCAAACTTTAATTTAAAAGTCATTTTCAGAATGTTTATATTAAAGTTTCGCTGACATTTGGACCATGTTCACAATGCAAATAAATCTGCACACTTACATTTATCACATCAAATATAAAATATTGTAGTTATAGATAATAAAAGGATGATGCTAAATATTCTAGTTAAATCAAATAAAATGTTTAATAATGAAACTCCACATTTCAGATCCTGACCCCCCCTTCTCTTGTTGAATGTGCACTTTTTATGTGTAGACACATCATCAACCTGCTGTTGATGATGATGATTGCGCATCAGCTCTTTTTACTGTAAACATGCTTTCTGAGCTGTCGTCCACCAGCTCAGCGATGCTGAAACAGCCTCCTTTGTGCTACTTAATGAGGTGAAACCTGAATGTGATGAGAATGGATGAGTTTCTGAGTGTTTGAAGTGGGTCCTGGTCCTGATGCCAAGTGTGCTGACATTTTTCCAGGTAGAGAGATCTGGATTCGGTTTTTTTTAAACATATTTATGTCGTCCCCTTACCCCAATGTGCTGAAAGTTGAACACAGGAAGAAACAAATAAATGTATAAAACATTAATATCACAGTTAACAATACAAAATCATGATTCTACATGTTCCTTACCCAGTGGACATGTTAGTTTTCCTGGATAAACCCACGTTCATGTTTACCCAAATACTCCATCTTTAACCCACAGCCTGTTACAATGTATATATATATAACACAAACACATAAACATAAAGAGATACACTGGCTGACCAAACAAAGAAGTCACCAGCTGGATTAAAATAGGTAGGAGCTTCCTGATGGATAATTCCTGCATGAGGGATTATGTTTCAGCTGCAACAACTTATTCAGGTCCAACCTATGGATCAAATTCTTATTTCTTAAACAAACATGTGGAAACAGAAATCAGAGATCGTTACTGTTAACTTTGTAAATGGTTCAGTTAAATAACTATGAGTGCAAAAGAAAAGAAAAAAAAAAAAGGTTGTTTATGATGGAAGTAAAATGACTTATTGTGGCATCACAGCTTGGCTGCAGCATTAGATTCTGTAACTTTCACCATGACTTTATTTATATATTTGTTATAATACATGCGTCTTCTATGTGTTTAAAATCTCAAGAGGCTCTCACATAGGGTGTTTCCAGTTATGTAATAGAACTTCATACTTGAATGGATAATTTCATTTAGTATTATGGCCGATCTCAGTTGTTCTTTTCTTTCTGACATTTGATTGGTTTCACTGGGGTGGGGGCTTTTGTGATGGTATGATAGGCAGCTTTCTTAGTTCAGGTGCTTGGACAGTGCAGGTTAGGTTTGGAGGTTTTTGCCAACTAGGGGTTGTACATTTAGATCTCTATATTTGGACTGCTGTGTAAATGCACGAAGGCCAAATCTTACCCAGCCCTGTTTCTAACGATGACCATGCTACACATAGCTAGCTGGAATATTCACGGCCTTAATGCCCCCATTAAGCGCTCAATGTGTCCGGACTGGCTTTAGAGACACAAGCTAGACGTGGCCTTCATTCAAGAGTCACACTTTAAACGCTCTGATAAACAACACTTGTCAAATCGACATTACTACTCTCCGGCTGCTGCTACTTTCAGCTTCAAAAGCTGTGGTGCCCTGGTAGTGAAGCCTACCCTTAATGATAACTGGAAACCACGAAAGCGAGGATGGTCACATTGCTTACATTAAAACAAAAACATATGGCCAAAAAGTTGCATTTCTCACTATACAGTATATGCCACAAATCACTTCCGCCCAGAGTTCTTTGGTGCACTTAGTAAGATTCTATATGACCTGCAGGACCTTCCAGTTCTTATCGGCGCTGACATGAATACTGTTCTCGATCCCTTACCTAAGAGCTCTAGCATATCATCTCAACATATTCCTCCCTCTACAATTAACTTTGAAGGTTTTGTTGCTGATTTTAGTCTCACAGATCTATTAGAGCTAGAAACCCTTCCTCACAACAAGATAGCTTTCATTCTTGCAGACATAAAACCTATTCAAGGATAGATTATTTACTAGCTTCTGCAGGTTTATGCTCTGAAATCAATCCAGCTGCGATTTATCCTAACTCTCTATCTGACCATTGTGTTCTCACATCACAGCTCACACTGGCCAGGACGCCAATTAAGGCCACAAGATGACTACTGTGGCCATTTCAGGAAAACCTTTAAAACAGGAAAACCTTTAAAACATTCATCTCAGAAAATGCCAATTCCGTAGAGGACCCTCGAGTCCTATGAGCCGAAATGAAAGGATTCGTGCGAAATAGTACTATTTCTCTCGCTTCTTATCTTAATTAAACAAGGCTGTGTAATATCAATCCGCCTGAAAACTAATTACAAAAACTAGAACAGGCTCAACAGGATGATGTCGTCACAAAAGACGGGAAAAAAGATGGAAGCTCAATGATATTTTGAGATTACGTGCCAAATTTCAAATCCATAGGACTAGAAGGAACTATTATTTTAATGACTCGAGACCAAGTCACCTTCTCTCTGAGTCGAAAAATATTCCAACATTACAGCCATAAGCTAAAATCAAAAGCCTTTTTGAAAGATTTGGAACTTCCCACACTTGAGCAAGAAGAAGCACAACGCCTCGGGAATCCAATCACTCCATAGCCGAGTTGAGAGGTGCTATAGCTGGAATGAAAACAGGCAAGTCTCTGGGATGAGATGGGATTCCCCCAGAGTTTTATCTTACCTTCTGGGATGAGCTGGAACAATTCTTGTCAACCATGATTCACAAAGCTGTTGAGGTTGGTGCTTTTTTTCAATTACATGAATGCTGCTTTGATAGCTGTATAATAAGGACCCCAGTAAATGTGGGAATTATAGAAATTATCTATTCTAAATGCAGAAATCAAAATCTTTGCCCGCATATGGGCCTCCCGTTTGAAAGCACATGTAACAAAGCCAATCAAGAATGAGCAGACGGGTTTTGTGAAACCACGACTCACATCTGACAATGTACGATGTTATTCATGCCGCCAAGGATTTACCCTCTCCATGTGCAGTATCGAGCCTTGACTCAGAAAAAGCCTTTGATAGGCTAGAATGGGAATATTTATGAATGGTTCTACAATGCTTCAAATTGGGTCCAACTTTAATTAATTTAATTAAATTATTATACAATAGCCCATCTGCAATGATAAATAAAAATGGCATCATATCAAGCTAATTTAATTTATCACGTTCACGCCGTCAAAGATGTCCTCTTAGCCATTTTCTTTTTATTCTGGCATGCCGCCCCTTGCACACACCCAAGTATTTTCCCCATCACTTTTAATAACACCACACATTCCATATCCTTGTATGCTGATGATATTTTATTATACTTCAGCATGAGCATCTGTATCATTACCATACATTTTGGATACTTTCCAGGAATTTAGCCGTCTATCCGGTTATAAAATCAATTGGACAAAATCTGCACTTTTCCCTTTAAACTCTAATTGTGAGCTCATTACCTCGGCACATTCCAGTGGTTAAAACTATTCAAATACTTGGGTGTGGACATTTTTCCCTCTTTAGTGAAAACTGCCAATAAGAATTTTCAGGGCATTTATAATCAAATTGAGGCAGATCCATGTTGGAAACCTGTAGAAAGTAACCTAGCATTCCCGCATGGACTAGAGGATTTGATTTTCTCTGCTGGTCCTCCGAAACGAGCTAAACTGCGGCTTAGTCCCATAATGAGTTTTTTCTTATCAACATGGACCAATGCGGAGGAATCTAAAAGTATATGTAAATGGTATTTAATTAGTGAATAGTGGCTGGCTAGCTCAATTGGTAGAGCATCAGTCTCCCATGTGGGAGACCAGGGTTTGAATCCCCCAGGGGACGTATCTGGAACAGAGGTAGAACAACTGTGTTTTAGTCAGAGATGCTCAAGTCCCGTCCTTCAGAGCGACTATCCCGCAACTTTAAGATGCATCCGACTCGTTACCAGGCCTCTGCAGAGCTGAATGACCTGTGGATGACGGGATTCAGCCATTTGATTAAATGGTTAGTATATCTAACCCTAAAATCACCATGGCAACCGCTGACAAAAAGCTATTTATTTTACCCGATTGGAGCAATAGGTAGGTTTTTAGAAAGAAGGGAAGGCTGATGCTGATGTTGCTGAGGAGAGAGATGCATCATGGGAGGAAACTCTTACCCGAGTCAGTGTGGAAGATGGAATCCACCGATCAACTGACAGGATGTTTAACTTTATTAAAAGTTAAACTGTGGGTTAAAATATGGGTGGATAGAATCAAATCTTAGTTTTATTTAGATTCAGTCCCACTGGTGAAAAACATAAATGTAGGGGACTAAAAGTTGAGGATAAAGACATCTTTTAGAAAAAATGTATTGTAAGAGATCATGACTGGACATGTTTTATTTTTATTTCACTCTGGTTGGTGTACTAATGAAATATTCAGGTTATTTCTACATCTAGAGATTTAAACTCTTAATTAATTTATTGGGAGTACAGATTTATATATGTACAACCCCCTTAGTTAAGGTTTGTCTCCTGTATCTGAGCCTCCAACCACATCAGAAAACCCTGCTGTTGTAAATATACTGAAGCAGACTGATCTCCATCACAGGAGGAGGAAGAGGATGGTGAGGATACACGTCTGCTGGGATCCAGAGACGCTGACACAGGAACTAACATGAGGGCTTTCTTCATGGCTCAACACATCCGTGCATGAATCGCGTTGGTACGGATGTCTGACAGCTGCTTCAGGTGGGAGGAGACAGGTGGAAACTCAGGGTTTCACTTCACAGAGTCAGTTTCCACGGTAACAGACTCTGGTAAGAATTAACTGTCTTTCTGGAAAACTCAGGTTCAACATACTCAGAGTTTCTGTGTAACCTTCTTGCACCTTTTAACAAATTTACAGTTGTTGGCATTAAACTTTTGTCTCTTTGACATTTCAAGGTGAGTCAGAAACGGACTTTAAATCGGAGAAGATGAATAAAACCTTTAAAAAACTAAAAAAAACTCAGTGTCAACAGTGTTGACTGATGAAAGGAATTGTCCATGAATTTATAATGTCATAGAAAAAAGCATTTCTGGTCTCTTTGATCTCAGCAGAAGTAAAGAGGAGCATCGTTTGAAGGATGTTCTGTTTCTTATTCATGTAAAGCAGCCATGAGTTAAACCAGAGTGAAGAAACAGACAGAACCAACATCAGAAGCAGAAAATAGTTTCAGCACTTCCTGTCACACAAATTTCATCACAACCATCAAATTAAAGAGAAAGTTGATGAAACTCTCAGACACCCTGTAAACTTTGTCCATGCAGTCGCTCCAGTTTGGACTGAAACTGGGTCATCCTGCATGCACACCAACCCGGATGAGCAGTTAAAGGACAAACACGCAGTTTTTACTTCATGCATATGAAGTTTCCTCTCTAACGCTTGCTTTCAACTTTATTCTATCACACGGATGCATTTTTCAGGCTCAGAAATATATATTTTTTAATGCTGTTCTTGCTGCAGTGAAAGATTTGTTTCCCAGCAGGATTTGACAGAAATCTGCTCCATGTCAGAAGATCTTTAAAATGAGACAGAGCTACAGTCATTTAGACTGAAATGATCATCAGATCCTCGTATTTCTAATGGAAGACCAGAACAAACTCAAGCAGAGGCAGACGTGTTCCTCCACGCATGTGTTGGATAGAGTCGCCCTCTTGTGGACATTTAGGGAAATACTCTGATTGAGCCCGAACTGGGTGGATCTACTGTGTTTACTGGTAAAAGCAGCTTGAGCATCTTGTTAAGTTTTTTGTAGTACACCGTAGTTACTACCAGGGGCAGTGGTTATTTCATTTTGTGAGGACACAAAGGGAAAGATCTCAGACTCACCAGTTTGAACACACATTCGCTAAAAAGTGGAGCAAACTGAGAGAGGAGACCGAATTTTCTCATTTTGGGCCTCATGCAGAGGCTTTGAGGACACATATGGCTGTTAGAAAACCTTCAGAAAGTAATAATATGTGACCTTTAAACTAATTTTTACCTTTTTTCTAGAGATTGAAAGAAAAAGATCACATGAAATACTACATTGTGTTTAAATTATTTAGCTATTTATGTGAATTTCTCTTAAATCGTTCATGCAGATGACCGAATGGGATTTTTTTAAATTAATAAAATTCCTATCAGGATGTATAATAATCTGGATTTTAACAAACGAAGCTTGGTGGGCCACCAATGATGAAAAGAGCTTTTTTGTTGTTTCACAATAATTTGAAAAACGTATTTTTTTTTAAAAAAAAGTTTTTATCATTAGTATGTTAACATAACGTTCTTCTCTGATGTCAGCTTAACATCTTCTTCATCACTGAAACTGGAAGTCCAGGGATAGTTTCTGCCTAGATCTGAATCGCAGGTCACTGAAAAATGCATAAAAGCTGCAGTTAATAATAATGTCTAATAATTTATAGACATGAGGCAAAAAGTTGCATCTACCAACCTGATATGTTGTACAGCGTCGCCCTCTAGTGGACATTTAACTCCAGGAAACTGAAAGAAGAACCTCAAACTCGCAGGTTTTCTTCAGGAAACAGGAAGCAGGTGGATTTATTAACCTACTGCTTCAACACATAAGGTTTCACACATTTGTCAAACTTTGATCGGCTTCAGAGACACGAAACAGAAAATTTATAAAACAATTAGAAAAAATCTATTTCTCCTTTTATATATTGAAGAATTTGATCCACTTGTTCAACTTCCTGTTAACACAAATATCTAATCGGCGAATCACATGGCTAAAACTCAAGACATGAGAGAGACAACATGAAGATGACTTGAAGTTCAAACTGAGCATCAGAATGAGGAAGGAACGTTGAACGTGGCATCAGAACGATTGTTGGTCTGAGATTTTCACACACAACCGTCTCTAGAGTTTACAGAGGAGGGTCTGAAGAAGAGAAAACATCCAGTGAGCAGCAGTTGTCCTGACCAGAATGTCTTGTTGATGTCAGAGGTCAGAGGAGAATGGGCAGACTGGTTGGACATGATAGAAAGGTCTAATAAGCTCTGGTTCAACCAAGGCCTGCAGCACAGCATCTCTGAACAATCTGACCATGTCCATCCCTTCTTGACCACAGTGTAGCATCTTCTGATGCTACTTCCAGCAGGATGATGCACCATGTCACAAAGCTCAGATCATCTCCA
>JBAMHW010000008.1:30520227-30531004 GCA_037177495.1 Rhadinocentrus ornatus
GAAACACTGCTGGGATGGGCTCCAGCTCACCCCGCGACCCCTAATAGGAACAAGCGGTACAGATAATGACATGACTTATTTAGTCATGTAAAAAAGAACAAATTACAAATTAATAAACATAAATATTTACAACCTAAATGCTGCTAATTTACATTTCTTGTCTATTGGCAGGTCACAGACAATACGAACATAATTACAGAGCTACAGACATAAAACGTAGAGTCCAAACCGGTCAGAGCAAATGTGGAATAAGGTGCTTCATTTAAAGTGCATGAAGTTGGACTAAAGTTTGTAGAATATAATTAAATTAAACCCAGTCAGTTACCATTCAGCTACACAGGATATGTATGCAAATAAAGAGAGTGCATATGCAAACACATATGTAAACATGTCCTTCATTGACAAAATGAGGCATCCCTACTTTTAATAAACACAAGGGATCCTCTGGAAAAATGAAATGTAACCTGAAAGTGGATTATGTTTAGGGATGAATATCTTTAGGAGAGCTCCTCTGCAGGGGAGCTGAGCCCTCTTCAGCTCTCCTGTAATTTCAGCTATGGTTGTCAGCTTTGAAGACACGACGTGATTGGCTTACTGGCCTAATAATAGTGATGCTAGCCCAATGCCAACCTTCTCTATTGTCACCATGTTTCTTGTTTTATTTATACAAATAATGCAGCTCTATGAGCCCGATGGAAACGATGCACCTGCTTCATCTGATATCTGGATCAGTGGATGTTAGCCTCAGTCTCAGATTGTCTATCAATCCGTCCTGCTTCTGGGTTTTATATACAAGTGAAGAAAAACCTTGATGAGATACAGTGAGGAAGATAAGTATGTGAACACTCTGCTATTTTGCAAGTTCTCCCACTTACAAACATGGAGGGGTTGGAATTTTTCATCCTAGGTGCATGTCCACTGTGAGAGACATGATGAAAAAAAAATCCTGGAATCACAATGTATGATTTTGTAACAATTTAACAAGGTTGTGCCCCAAAATCTGGCAATACATGGCCCTGGTCATCCTCTCTCTAATACAGTGTCCCATGTGCAGCAAATCACCCACAATATCTATCGACCTCAAACAGGTGCTTCTGATTTAGGATAATAAGTGGAGGGCAGGTGGACTTTTTAAAGGCGGACTAACAGGTCTTTGAGGGTCAGAATTCTAGCTGATAGGCAGGGGTTCAAATACTTATTTGCAGCTGTATCATACAAATAAATTGTTAAAAAATCATACATTGTGATCTCTCACAGTGGACATGAACCTACCATGGAAATTTCAGACCCCTCCATGTTTCTAAGTGGGAGAACTTGCAAAATAGCAGCGTGTTCAAATACTTATTTTCCTCACTGTATGTTTTAGCAAGTGGGAGAAAGTCGCTCCAACAACAGCCCACCTCTGAAAGCACCTTTCAATGTTTCATTATAAGATTGTTCCATCCTTTTTTGGCATGCTATGGGTGGGAGACGCGATCTGCAACCACGTTAAACCTGATTTCAGTAGTCAGGCTGTCGTCATTCAGAAAACTCTCCAAAGCAGACACTCCCACCTTCAGGTTGAGCAACTCAATTTTCATCATTGTAATAATGTTTTCCTGTCAATCAAGATTTAGTTCATTCAGATGAGATATCAGATGAAGAAGCCAGCTGAGTCGGTCACACTCTGTCCTCAAAAACATCTGAAAAAGGTCAAATGTTTGTCCTGTAAAACGTCTCTAAGGCACCTTCCCTCCTGGTCACCTCAGATCTGAATGAAGGAAGATTTGGGCGTTCCGGATGCCCAGCTCCTCACAGACCGCTCTAGATGCAGATACTTTGTTTGTCTTTGAAGTGAGAGAACATGTTGGACATGTTGGACATGTTGATAATCATTTAGTATTGCCCATCATTAAGGCCCAGCAATGGTTAACGTTGTGCAGGCAGTCCACCCCCGAGGGAAGAAACCTTTACTCAATCTGTTTGTGTGCTTTGCTGGTTCTCAGTCTGCCTGAGGGGAGAACAGTAAATCACCAGAGTGGGTTGGGTCCTTGAGAATGGCTCATGCATGTCTCTGCAGACTGGTTGGGTGGATGCCCTCAAGCGTGAGAAGAGGATCTCTGTTCTGCTTTTTCTTTTCTACCTGCTGCTGGGTCTTTCTGTATGTGACAGTGATGCTGGAATACCACAGGAGAAAACCACCACCATGGTGCCGTGGTAGATGGATGTCCAGTCCTCAAGGGTCACTGTCCTGCAGGTTTGTGATGTTCCCTACTCCATCCCCCCTGATTCACACTGAACAGAACCACTTGGTTTTCAAGTTCTCCTTTTGCCTGTAGTGACTAGGGTACGCTAAAATCACGGTTCGGTATTAACCTTGTTTTATTTGTTTGAATTAAAAATATGGCAAAACTAGAGACTTGTCCTCTCCATTTTACACTGACGTGCTCCCAAACAGCAGATTTTAACCATGGAAGAGGGTCTTCAAGCTCTGCACTCTCCTTAAAACTGTTGCTGCCATGACATCCACTGGCATAGTACAAAGCAGTTACTCTTCCATGTGGGAACTCGGTACGCCTCTGTTCCAAAACAACGTTCCGTACTGAAAAATCCAAATACGGATACACGTACTGTTACACCCATTAATCGGAGACAGGAAACATGTAAAACCTGCAGCACAGTGGTCCTCGAAACCTTTTATGAAACGTGTGACATTCAGGCTCTAAGTGATCTTAAGGGATGTGAACCCTCAGAAGTTTGACTTCTGAGGGTCAGATCATTGTCCCTCCACCAGACTGCCAGAGTGTGGACCTCCTCCCTGGAAGCTGCCTTGGTGTCCGTAATCAGTCCAAAGATGGTTGTGTTCAAACTCGATCAGACTGTGGGAAAGCCGACATGTGCATGGCTCTAAACGAGCCGTTTGTATCACCAGCCAACGTGGCTAGTAGATTCATCATAAAGATGCTAAACAACATTCCCAACAAGTAACTTACTAACCAGTTTAGTTATTGACATCATCCAACCACCTCGTTGTTATTTTTCCTTCTACGCATCAGTCACGTCTTTTGAATTTCTTTCCTCATTCAGCTACACTTTATTCAGGTAGGAGCTCATAAACAACAACGCACGCAAATGGATGTCATGTTTGTGGGAAATGTAGTGATGTGTTTTATTCATCAGGGTTTGGAGGTCCAGCTCTTTTTAAAGTCTACCATCGGGAATAGTGTGTGCTGATTAGCCTTTTTTTCCATTAAATCTTAATTCTATGCAATTCTTTGTTAAAAATAAATGCATGGTAACTTTTATTTAAATCAAATGTTAAAATGAAGTAAACAGAACTGTCATGGGGTGGTAGGTTGGACTGGTAATTGTTCTGGCCTGTTTGGATCCTCTCTCTACCACACCTGTCTCGTATCTACTAATCAAGAGGCTGGGTTTATCAAGCTGCAGGCTACCTTGCTTGCCTGATCTCAGTGGTCTCCACCAGCTTCTGCCGGCTCTTTTTCTTCCTGTCCCGCAGCAGTATCTACCAGATTCCTCCAGCCTTTCTGCTGCCCTGCTTGCCAACCTCGCCAGTTCGGAGAGTATTGGACTTTACCTGCCATTCCTCCTGAGCCCTAAATCCTGCAAAAACTAAGTAGGACTGGTTCATTATTATTTCAAGATTCCAACTCTGGTGACTTAAGCATGCCTTCATTAATTCTGACTCCTTCCAGGCAGAATATTCCGCGCAGTGAAGACCTCCCCTCCTTTGTTCCGCCGTACCTGCCAGTGGGGTTAAAATAAACTTTCACTTTTTTGCATTTACAGTAGTTCGTTGTCATTATGACAAGGGCAAACCAGTTCAATTAAGGCAAAAAAAACATTGACATAAGATGACAGACAGTTTCGTTTTAGAAATTCTGCTCTCAGCGTGTTTTTTTCTAATATTTAAAACAGCCAGATGCTGCAGGAGACTCATGAGTGTCTGTCTTGCATTAGTTGTAGAACTGGTCAGGAGAAAACGCTCCTATGTGTCACACTGGAGGCCCTAAACAAATGACCTATTTCATTGTTTTCATTGGAGGACTTTCTTTGAGCCCCAACTTAGTTGTGCAGTACTAGAACCACCACGTACATGGCTTCCAAATCTAAAAACCATGTAGTCGGGTACTATCGAGTTGGTTGAGATTAGTCACATTAGCTTAATAGACCCAAATTTTATCAGTCACACGCCGATGCACAGCATCTCTGAGGCAGCTTGTGTTGGTTTCAGCTCACCATCTATAAAGTCCAGCAGGATCACCGTCATCAGCAGGCTGAAAGTGCATCCCGGTGTCATCACCACACACTTTGCCTCCACAACGAAAGGTGAAAAAATGCTGGTCATGTCCGCTTTATCATCACCTAATCCCAGAAGATTACTCCGCAGCTGCGCTCACACCTGGATCTGTCACTCAGCCCAGGCAGGAGCTGAATACAAGCCTTAAATCCGCCACCGAAATGGCCCCATTTTCCCTGTAAAGTCAGAGACGACTGCTCTCAGTCAGTTTAACCCATCTTCAGTGCTTCTGTGTCTGCAGTCCTAAACGGATTAAAAGTGATTTATGTTTGTCAGAGTTTGAAACCACGTGAGTCAGATAGGATCTGCTTTAGACATGTTCGGAAAATGTGGTGCGCCCGGACGCTGATTCAGAGCTGCAGGACCAGTCGGACTGGTTGTTTGTTCCCTCCGGGCTTGGCTGTCGACTGTGCTCAACGTCTGCCACAGGCCGGCAGAGCTGAGACCCTTTCCTAGGAAACTCTGACTATAGAGGCAGAAACATGGACAAAAGTTATGTTTCTAAGTTTATCCAGGTCTTGGTTGATCACATGCACGATAGAAATAGACAGTATCCTGATTTCAGATAAATTTTCAGTCCTGTCAGGATCTCACATTTCAGAAGCTCACATCAGAAACAAGATTTATTCTTGCTATTCAAACTGGGATTCTTTCTAACACTTTCCTCCTACAGCAGCTGTTTGTGACGCATCAGATTTCTAAACAGGCTCGACAGCATTTTAAACTGAACTCCGTAACTCATTCAGTTCAGTCATCCTGTTTGCTGTAAAATAAATAAATCTGGGTTAACCTAGAAGCACTCAGAGCGCCGACCTCCACCAAGCCGTTGTCATTTTTTTGCCAATGATTGTGGGCAATATTTTTAGTTAGAAGCTCTAATGCAGCGGTGTCAAACTCAAGGCCGCTATCCTGCAGGTTTTAGTTATTTCCTTGCTCCAACACACCTGAATAAAATCAAATGGATCCTACAGCATCTTCTGAACTTCTTCACAATAACCCATTAATTTCAGTCAGGTGTGTTAGATCGGGAAAGAATGAAAACCTGCAGGATACCGAACCTCGTGGACCAAAAGTTTGACTCCCATGCTCTAATGGCTAAATTATCTCTATCTCACCATAGTAAAGAATCCTTTAAAAGATTCCTGGATCCAGGCTTCGATCCGGATCATTGCCAAAATGTAATCGCTTGTTGCTTATTCCATTTCTAAGATTTCCTGAAAATTTCTTTGAAATCCATCCATAACTTTTTGAGTAATGGTGCTAACAGGCTAACAGACATACAACCAACGATGCAGAATACATGTAATACAAATAGTAATCTATGTTAAAGGCCCCATATTATAATTTTTTTCAACAATTTCATATATCAGAGGTCAAATAACATTGTTTTCAAAGTGTATTAACCCAAATTCAGCCTTGGGCCTTCATTTCAGCCGTTCCAAAAGTGGCTCTACTGAGCTCTACTAACTGTTTCTGTGTCTGAACCCTTAGATGTTAATGAGTAGTGCCTATCTCTCTCTCTCTGGGGAAAGACTTGGCTTTCGCTGGTGCCTGTTCAGTGATTTTAAAGGGCCGGCTCAGTGGGCCGAGAGGTCAGGTCAAAGGCAGTATCCTCTACCAGGTGCACTGGTTATTTCCCTGTGTGATGCCAGAAAGGGAAAGATCTCAGAATCACCTGTTTGAGCAAACATTCACTAAAAAGTGGAGCAAGCAAGTGAGAGAGGGGACAAAATTTTTGCATTTTTGGGCCTCATACACAGGTTATGAGGATACATGACTGTTAGAAAACCTTTAGAAAGTGAACTTTGCATAATAAAAAAATCTATTCCTATTCTGTTTCTTGGATTCCTTAAGTCCACTGAGTCAGTTCCCCATCTGAGACAAAGTTAAAGCTGCAGAGAAGATGTTTGACAAAGACAAAGAACCATCGCATTGTGAGGTCTGCCGCCACCCAGCAGATGTAAACTTCTCTATCCTTTGTTGGTTCTCTTGTGCGGCAGATTGAACTTTGTTTTTCCTCTGCTCTGAATGATTTTCTTATCACAAATTATCTGTTTCAGCTTTGTGGCATGGTGACAAAACAGCCACCTCTTCTTCAACTGGATCAAGATAATGGAGAAAACTGTGGGTTTTAGGAAGACCAGAAATGGGCCAATCATTGGTCCTTCCTGGGGGCTAAGGTGGTTCTGGGAGTTCAGCTGGACCACAGACTGAACTGGCAGTGCAACACTAGGAAGAGGCAGAGGAGACTTTACCTCTGAGGGCTGGGATATACTTGCTGTTAGCAGTGTGTCCACATACATGGCCATCACGCTTTGCCTAGCGTTCGTTGGGCACGTAGGCCCCTCGTGTTGACAAAGGTAGTGTGTCACGTTTGTGAGTTGAAATATTGACCTAAAAGCTAGAGGCACTCATGCAAACAAATTATGAAAATGAAGCCACAATGGCGGAGAGTTATGAAGGGCACCCTAACGGACCTTGTCTGCAGCTGCCACATTGCAGTAATAAACACTCAGGCCTTAACAGTTGGCAACACACTGGGAAACCGTTGGCCTTTTCACTATTTCAGATCCCAAGTGCTGTGTCCTGCCACCAGCTGTGACCTCCAGTATCAAGCGATTCGGCTGCGTCGTCCTGCTGCCGTGTCGTGCTGTGCTGATGTGTACGCTTGCATGCACAGCAAGTATATGCTAGTCCTTGAGGAAGCTAGACTCATTCAACGTCTGAACAAACATGTTGCATATCTTCTATAAGGCTGTTTTGGAAAGGCCAATCAGCTTTGCAGCATCAGCATCTGGGACTAACAGAACCATCTGATCCAGAAGTTCTGGTTCTATTTTGCGGACTGATCTGAAGCGGGTTGTACCGAGAAAAATGCTGCACAAGCTGCTGAACACGGCACACCCTCTACACAACACAAGAAGCTCATGTTCAGTCAGAGGTTTCTTCATCTCCACTTCAGTAACAGAGCTTAATAATACTGTGCCTGCTTGTAACATCATCCTTTTAGACTGTTACCATCTAAAAAACTGAAGACCGTGTATATCCAGAGAATTATGGCCTGTGATTACATGAAGAGCATACATGACTTCTTGTGGTCATAAAAGCAACTGCACACGACCGCGTTGCTGTCGGGTGCAAACCTCCTATGTCCCAAACTGTTATTTTTAGAGAAATTAATCAACTTGGTATTGTCTTTTACATCATACATCTTTAATTTAATATTTGTAAAACTACAGACAAACGTAAAGGGTGACCAATGGTACTGATTTATGAAGGGGAAAAAAATCTCGAATTTTGGACATAGGTGATTTGTGCTCGACAGCAGCACTATGTAAATAATAATAATAATAATAATAATGGATTAGATTTAAATAGCACCTTTTTTTTTAGGGAACATGCGGTTTCCGTTAAAGCTACAGTGTGTAACAAAATCAAAGATCAATGTAATCCAACTTTTAAAACTGTGTTTCTAATCACTTCACTAAAATAACTGTTGTTTTTATTCTCTTGGAATGAATCATTTGTATCTACTTTCCGTGGGTCCACATACATGGCAGCTGCCATATTTGTGCCAACATTTTTTCTACAGTGTCTCTGAATGGACAAACAACTTTGTGTGTGAAACTTTAAAAACTGCAGTACCGGCTTTATTTGGCAAATCACCGTTTTGGGATAAGTAATGCCCTAAAAGGACCATAGAAGAAGATAGTACACGTGTACACAGTGTTGAAGCAGTTGTCATCGTTGCACCTGAGGCCACAAAACATCTTTGTGTCTGGAAGAATGTCAGTCACGGACGGCCACTGAGCATTTACAACTGTGCAATGCCTACCTTTACCACTAGATGGTAGTAATTTGTACACGCTGTACCTTTAAAGTTTGTAATAGCACAGGATCCAGGTTATTCTACATCCTCCAACATTCTCTGTTGGGGACAGATTAGGTCGCCTTATAAAGTTCAAGAAAAGTGAAAAGATTTTTTATTTTTAAGTTAAATATAAATCCACCCAAATGTTTTTATTTTCACTGCTGGAAACCAGTCCGATCACCAGTTTCAGGGATAGAGGAAGCGGCAGGTTGTACGTTAGTGTGTGTTTGTTCCGCGAGTGTCAGACTTTGGACTCTCATCCTGAACAAATATTATCTCACCAACCATAAAACCATAAAACACACAACCACTCAAACAACTAACCAACCTTCTGTTTCTTTATATTTCTGTTTATACCAGCACACACACACACACCTGTAACACACATTTCATCTCACAAATAAATAAATGAATACATCTACATGTCGCAGAAACAGATTATTATTATTTTGTGGTGACTAATTTGCAGTCTAGGACAGTGGCTTCCCCACTCAGATAGAGGAAACAGATCACGTCATGGATGAGGCGAGGCAGTGGACATAATTACACTCCTTTTATTCATCATAGGGAGGCAGAACCGGAGCTTTTTCTCTTTATATGGACACTTCTTCCCCTTCCTCTTTTCCCAGACTGTAACAGCTGATTCAACAGAGGAAATACCTGAAAATGAACCTGACTTTGTTGGGTTTTGCAACATATCAGAAGAGAAGTGCTGCAGTTTCAGTTCCTCTTCATTTTTATTTATTTGACTCAGAAACAAATGAAGAATGGGGAATGATAAGTCGAATGTTCAGACGGTATTTAGGGCAACTTTACTCAGTTTCAAAGCAACAACTTCTGCAGCTTCGTCCAATTTCAGTTTCTGTTTAGGCTCTCGGTTCAGTCACATGAACAGGTTTAACCAGTTTATCTTATGCACATTATCTTGCACAATTTGCAAATTATAATATTCCACATTCAGGTTTTTATACTAAAGCTTTATTTAATCATTCACTGGTAAAAATGTGAGGAAGATAGAGTCAAGACTTAGTGACATCAGTGAACTCTTCCTAGCACCCATGGTAACCACCAACCACAACCTCCCCCATCAATGAGGCAACCATTCAAAACATCTCACAGGAAATTAGAAATCTAAATCTCTTTGTTCTCTTGTTGGTGTGTCGCCACCGTCCAGCCTGTCAGGCCTCAGCCGTGTTTTATGTCATCCATCCACATCAACACATCCATTCAGTGATCAACTACCCAGTAACATTGCATTGATGTAAAATGATCTTAAGGATTGTTTCCATTGCCTTTGTTCAAACAAATCAAACTTTATTCATATAGCCCTTTTCAGACAAAAGTAGCTGAAATTGCTTAGAACAAAGAAACACAAAGATAAGAGCATAACAGTGTACAGAGTGTATAAAAACAGCTTCTCCAAGCTGGGGAAAAATGTATACAAAAAAAATAAAATACAAATTTAAAAGATGAGTTAAATGAACAGTAAAAAGATTTGATTTAAAAGGGATTTGAAGGAAGCCAGAGTTTTAGATGACCCGCGGGTCTGTGGGAGCCTTTTCCAAACAGAAGCAGCTTCTCCATGTTCGTTCCCAACTCTGGGAATAGAAAGCAAGGCTGCACCTGATGATGCAAGCTGCATTGAAGGTTATAAATACATCAGGAGGTCTGAGATGTACTGTGGCCCTAAACCGCTTACAGACTAGAGGCAGAACTTTACATTTTATATTATTGTTGCTTTTTGTGATTTGATATGAAAGATGTCATGTCATGTGAAAGATTTGATGTGAAAGATTGTGTTAAATGAGCGTGATATCTGATCCTATATTGATCTCTGCATCCTGAATCAAGATGTGCCAGAGTTTGTAATATCAGCAAACACTGAATCCCTACCCTCCCACCACTTATGCGACTCTTCCCATCTGTTAACACAACCATTACGCTGGTGCCAGTGCAGGTACAGCAGCTTTACAAGCATCCTTCCTGCAGTGGGACAACTATAGCACAGCTTACCACCAGCACTTTAATGCAGCATGTCTCCTTTGGAACTGTGATGAGCTTCACGTGCACATGCAAGCTGGTGTGTGTTGCTCATGCAAATACAAACATCCAACAATCTGTGTGGAAAGGAATGATTTCTGTGAAATCTGATCTGTGTGCAGATTATTGAAATTTGTCCATTATTTCATGTATTTATGTGTAAAGTTATTTTACTTGAGGTCATATTGCTTGATACATTTATGTGTATCACTTATCTGCAGGAACTCCAAGCTCCTCAAACATTCTTTCATCCATTTTTAAACATGTAAATTGTAAATCTGTATGAACTGTGTAATGTGCAAAACATCATTTGTGAAATTTAAATACAATGAAACAAATAAATAATTGAGTTGTAGAAGCCGAAAACTTGTTCGCATGACAGGTTGTTTAATGATGATCATGGCAAGAGAGACGGAACATGCCAAATAACAGAGTAATTACTCGTCTAGTAAACAGTGCAGCTCATACCACCTGGGAATATTCAGCAGGTGAGATCTGGTCTGTGGAGGCCGCTGGAGTCCAGTGAACTCATGGTCATGTTCTAGAAAGCAGCTGGAGATGATCTG
>JBAMHW010000008.1:30572388-30586345 GCA_037177495.1 Rhadinocentrus ornatus
AGAGTCAGAACCCAGACGTGGACTCTGGGAACAGTCAGAACCCAGACTTGGACTCTGGGAACAGTCAGAACCCAGACTTGGACTCTGCGAACAGAGTCAGAACCCAGACGTGGACTCTGGGAACAGTCAGAACCCAGACTTGGACTCTGGGAACAGAGTCAGAACCCAGACGTGGACTCTGGGAACAGTCAGAACCCAGACTTGGACTCTGGGAACAGTCAGAACCCAGACGTGGACTCTGGGAACAGTCAGAACCCAGACGTGGACTCTGGGAACAGTCAGAACCCAGACTTGGACTCTGGGAACAGTCAGAACTGTACAAAGCTGCACACATGTAAATATAACAAACAGACAGCAGTTGTGACCACAAAGCAGCAGGCGTTGGGCCAGTTCTAACTCAGCTTAGGAGGGCTCCTCATCCTCCATCACCACTCTCTAAAGCCCTGCTAGTCACCTCATCGCCTGTGGAACCAGAGAAGTCTCCTTTATGTCCCCAGGCTACCTTTCATTTTAGAAAAATCTGAACAGAACAGGACACAAATGTAAAATGAGCTGCGAAAACAAGGCTGAGGCATGAAAAGAAGACGAGAAGATGAATAGTTAACCCTGATAAGTGTCCTGGTTTCCACAGCCGGAGGCGTTCAGTGACACCCTGGAGGCCAGCCCGGGCACCTCTCCGGTACCCACTCGCTCTCAGCAGGGAACAAGAAGACCTGCATTCAGGAAAGATTTGCAGTGATTTATTATTAACCTTTATTTTTACAGGTAGTCCCATTGAGACACAGTCACATGTAAAGACAGCCTGATTACCTAACGCTAGACTTATTTAAACTTGGACAGATAATTGTAAAATGTGTCCAGTTCTACAGAGTTTTAAAGTAAATAATTGGTCTTTAGCTTCATTCTTCATCCCAGTCTGAACCCGTTCAGACAAATCTTCATGTCCTGTCTTTAACTAGTCTCGAGGAGCAGTTCTCCAGACTTCTCGAAGGACCTTCCACAGCTCTTCTTTGGACGTTTCTGCCTTTTGTTCCGTCCGCTGTCCAGATGATCCCCCACTGCTGCAGTAATGTGGAGCTCTGAGCTCTGCTTGGTTTGTTGCAGCACATCATGACCAAACATTTCCACTGTGGTCTCGTCTGTCCAGAGGACATTGGACCACATTCACCAACCATTATTATGAACATTCATGAACACCTTTGTATGTTATATTTGTTCTAAATCCTTCCAACATTCAGGAGTTCTCTTGTTTGCTTCTGTTGGTCCTGATGCGTTGCTGGGACCAGCATGCAGGCTGCTATGGTCAGGACTAATAATGAACAAAAACCTGCTTTTAGGTGATGTGAATCTCACTGTGTGGTCATTTATAACCAAGATATCACTTTAGAAATGAGGAAAAAAAAGGTTTCAGTGCACATCTTCACTATTATTATTAATTTAGATTTATTCTCGTGGCATTCTGTTTCTTATTTCTCACGTCTGTCAGTGTCTGGACATGTTTCTTTAAACATATACCTGCAAATTAGCTGGTCTGTCCATTCAAATTAAGTAGAGCTTGGTGTTCATCAATCTCAGGGAAAGATATAAACAATTCTATAAACACGTTCATAAATCTGATGTTGGGTTTTTGTAAAATAAAGAAAATTAAAAAGATTTGAAAGAAGATATTGGTGAATGAGGCCCGATGTTCCAGATGTTAGCCAAAGCCAGTGTTTCTCAGGACCCCTGCACGTTTTAGAAGTAACCCCACTTTAACACACCTGAATTAAATGAATGGCTCGTAAACAAGCTGCAAAGAGCCAGATGAGGAAGTTCATTAATTCGAATCAGATGTGTTGGAGCAGGAGCACGTCTAAGGACTTGGTTGAGCCGTGCTGCCATGTTCTTCTTAAAGAGAAGAGGCTTTCTCTTGCAACCCTCCAAACAAGTCATAGTGGTTCAGTTTTTTCTAACTAGACTGTCATGAACTTTAACAATTACCATGCTAACTAAGGCCTGGAGGGTCTGAGATGGAGCTCGCGGGTTGTTTTCTCTGGTCATTGCATGGTCTGATCTTGGCCTGTTGTTCATATTTGGTTGCATTTACCTCATTTTTAAAACCGGTGAGAACCAGATGATTTAGACTCAATCGTGTCCTGATGTCTCACAACTGAAAGAAGCTGTTCTTTGTATTTTTATGATCTAAAATCGAAGCCAGCAGGGGTGCATCAGACATGAGCCCTCATAGCTTAGCCTGTATTTTACTTGATGTCATTGACAGAAGCAGAAAGTCACAAAGTGTGGGTCGGTAGCGGGGTGAGTGGGTGGAGGTTAAAGGGACGGTGTGTGTGTGTGTGTGTGTGTTGACAGTGTTTGCAGTGTTGGGCTGCAGACTGTGGACTCTCAGTAAACACTGTTAGTTATTAACACAACAGAATCAGAGGGGATCGCCGTCTCTGTCCACGCTGTTCTTCACATGTAAGTATGAAAACTCGTCCGTGTGTGAAACCCACCGCTTTCTGTCTTGGTTTGATAACGCTCTAACGGCTTTGGTCGGCTTTGGTCGGGCTCGTGAGGTCAGAGGTTGTAGAGGCTCATCTGAGGTTTACTTCAGAGGCCCTTGTTTCTGCTGGGACGGATCAATATTTTAGAAATGCTTCACTGAAGTTGAATTTGAGGCCAACTCATCAAACCCAACGCAGCTCTGATTCTTCTCTCCCCATTTCAGCTCCTAGAAAACTAGCGTCTGGCTTTCCTCTGTGAGTATCTGAGTCATCACATTTTTACTTTTTTGGGTCACTGAGATGACGCTTCATGTTACTTCCTGCAGGTTTGACGGAGGTCATGTCCCGCCTCATCCTCTGTGTGTGGGTCTGCATCACACTGTGGTCTGCAGCCGTCATCAGTCTGGATGGTTGTTAATGCAAATAACACACGTTATCATTCATTAGCTAAAGATTTCAATAAAAGACCATTACAAAATTAGTTGATCGTTGTCTGCACGCCACCAATTTACATCATCTCAAGCAGATCCAAGCTGAACTACCATGTCATGATCCATGTGTGTGGCTGATGCTTTCTGTCCGTGCAGTGTTCTCGGACGCTCCGCAGGCCCACATGCTGCTCCGGTCCCGCCGGGCGAACAGCTTCCTGGAGGAGCTAAAACCTGCCAACAAGGAGCGCGAATGTGTGGAGGAAAAGTGTGACTTCGAAGAGGCCAGAGAGATTTTCCAGACCAGGGAAGCTACAGTAAGATGACACTTTAATTAAAGTTAATTCGTTTTTCAGTACATATCTGGGCCAATTACACTATTAATTAAACATCTCTGCTTTTTAAACACATTTTGTTCTGAGATGACAAGATATGAGTTAAAACTGCATTGTTTTACATTTAGGGTCGGGCTATTCAGGGGCTAAAATAGGTCCTTGAGGGCCACTGCCCTGCAGGTTGTAGATGTTTCCCTGCTTCAACACCCCTAATTCAGATTCATGGGTCTCTGTGCAGAATGTGACAACAAGCTGTTGGATTCATTGGATTTGAGTCAGGTATGTTGGAGCAGGAAAACTTGCAGGACGGTGGCCCTCGAGGGTCAGAGCTGAAGAGAAGATGAAGAGAGTCTGTTGGTAGAAATGCAGCATCATTACTGTAGAAATGTCAAGTATGAGAATCATTGTTTCTCTTACATTAGAAACAGAAGGTTTCATCTCTATGTTACTGTAAATACCATCCACCCGTCCATCCGTCCATTCATCCACCCGTCCATCCACCCGTCCATCCATCCACCCATCCGTCCATCCACCCATCCGTCCATCCACACGTCCATCCTTCCGTCCATCCATCCTTCCGTCCATCCATCCGTCCGTCTATCCACCCGTCCATCCATCCATCCATCCGTCCATCCACCCGTCCATCCATCCATCCATCCATCCATCCATCCATCCATCCATCCGTCCATCCACCCGTCCATCCATCCTTCCGTCCATCCATCCATCCATCCGTCCATCCACCCGTCCATCCATCCATCCTTCCGTCCATCCATCCGTCCGTCAATCCACCCGTCCATCCATCCATCCATCCATCCATCCGTCCATCCATCTGTCCATCCATCCACCCGTCCATCCATCCGTCCATCCATCCACCCGTCCATCCATCCATCCGTCCATCCACCTGTCCATCCTTCTGTCCATCCATCCACCCGTCCATCCATCCGTCCGTCCGTCCATCCTTCTTTGCGTCCGTCCGTCCGTCCATCCATCCACCCGTCCATCCATCCTTCCGTCCATCCATTTGTCCGTCCATCCACCCGTCCATCCATCCATCCATCCTTCCATCCCTCCATCCATCCGTCTATCCTTCCGTCCATCCATCCACCCGTCCATTTATCCTTCCGTCCATCCACCCGTCCATCCATCCATCCACCCGTCCATCCGTCTGTCCGTCCATCTCTCCGTCTATCCGTCCATCCTTCCTTCCTTTCGTCCGTCCATTCACCTGTCCATCCATCCTTCTGTCCATCCGTCCGTCCGTCCATCCACCCGTCCATCCATCCTTCCGTCCGTCCGTCCATCTCTTTCCTTTCTACATTTCTCTAATGAATTTTCTCTCTGAAATTCGTAGCTATCTCCGCCTGTTTTACTACGTGGTGTTTACATGTGGGTGAAGGTAAAGTCTGAAGTGATGACCTTTTGTCTGTTTTGTGTGTTTTCAGCTGGAGTTCTGGACCGTGTACACAGGTAAGATGAGTTTGTTCAGTATCAGACCTGATGCTGAATAAAGTGTAACACTCACAAAATGCAATAAAGTCTTTCTAATAGTGCAGGAGACATATGGATCAATATAGACTAAAACCCACTTTGTTTTATAGAGCAAATGCATCCTGTGATGAAATGAATCTGATCAGATGCCTCCAGGATGAAGCTGTTTGACAGATAAAAATATAAATATCTACAGTATCTACAACTACTAATCAGAAAATCTAAACAAAAAAATCCAATTAGCATGGTTTTATGTGCATTTACAAAAAAAACATGAATGTAGCAGAATGTTATTAACCCCTAAAACTCCACTGGATTGGAGTGTTTAACTCTGTGAGGTAAACTGTGATGGATATTTTACCCTTTAGCTGATCTACGGAAGTGTTCCCAGCATTTATATCCTGTCCGGGATTTTTAATTGAAAAGCAGAAGAGACGTAAGACCAGGGCTGATTACTGGTATTTCTGGTAGCAGCAGCAATCCAACCTTGAAGTGATCAACGCTGTAAAAACCTCAGGTCATGACTGAAAAGGAAATATTTAGTCTATAACATTGAGTCCAAATTCTAAAGTGGGATGTTGTCGGGTCGTGCTCTCTGCTTCAGAACTGGTTGTTTACTGGTTTTTTACTGCAGTGATGTTGGTTGGGAATCCAGGCCAGTATGTTCTGGACCGGAAGCTGCAGAGGGAACTGGTGACTTGCAGCTTTGCAGCTGTTCTGTGTAGTCAGTAGTCAGTCAGGAAGGAGAATGTGTTGCCTCTGCAGAGCATTGTGGGTAATGTTACTCTGACTGTGTTTCAGATGGGAACCAGTGTCAGTCCAACATGTGTGTTCATGGCGAGTGTGTGGACATGTACCAGGACTACGCCTGCCGCTGTTACCCTGGATACGAGGGCAAATTCTGCGAATACAGTGAGTCTTCCTAAAGATAAGTTTTAGAGCTGGAAGTGAGGACGCCTGAGCTGGCTTTAGATCATAAAAACAAAATTCTTTCTAAAATACAAAAACTGGACAATATTCTTTAAAAAATGCAGCTGTTGAACTTAATTTACAGATTTCTTTTTAACTCTGATGGTGAAAGGTTTGGAGATAATAAGCTGGTTCCATAATTTTCTAATTAATTAAAATAATCCTTAAAATAAAAACATCAAAACTTTAGAAGTTTGTTGTCTCGTGATCAGATCAAACAGCCACCAACTGCTCGGTGGGCAACGGCGGTTGTGACCACGACTGTATGGAGAGCGCGGACGGCCGGTCGAGGAGCTGCAGCTGTTTGAAAGGATACAATCTGGAGAACGACAGCAGGAGATGTGTCCCGAAAGGTGAGATGGCCCAGCTTGGGTCTGACTGACGGGTCTGCGGCTGCACTGCAGGGTGCAGGGATGAAAAACTCTTTCGTCTGACTCTAACAGGACAAAATTCATACAGATATTTTAACCTCTAATGCCTAATAAATCCTATCTGACACAAACCTTTGCATCACTTTATGGTAAAAAACATTGATCGTAACCCTGTTGTTAACGATTATATTGTCTTCTGCCCCCTGGTGGATCCCTTTAGCACTACAATAATTCTAACATCACACCGTAATAAACTGTATATGTAGACCCTTTCATGGCCTACGTAATCAGAGATGTCACTACTGTTTCCGGTGGCAAATACAGAGGAAAGCACGTAAAAAGTGTTATTATGACTTAAAAATGTTGTCTTGTCGTGTGTTTGGGTGCCAGAATAAGAGGAACAAACATTCCTGGCAGTGAATGAAAGTTTTTTAGGAAACCAGTTTAGAAAAAACTAAGACGATTATAGCTGAATGCAAGAAGACGAAAGGACAGGACAGAGACGATAATCAACAATTCTTGTGTTTGCATGCAGACTTTATATCAGGTAAGATAAATGTAATGTTAAGTGATTGTCATCGCGCCAAAATTAACTAAATTGTACATTATAAAGGAAAATATTGGATATATAACGTTGCCTTTACCAGCACATTAGCAAGCGCATGAATGCTAAACTTCAGACCGAAGGCACACAAAGATCGGGAGTAAGTTGATGCATTTTATTGTTGGAACGTGGCTATTTATGACGTAGTTGTAAGTATCCAGCGATTTATATGCTTTGAGTTTCTCTTTGCTGTACACACATTGTGTCTCGATTAGACATGTAGATGTCTGGCCACTCCACCGTCTCCAGTCCCAAAAGATCTTCCTGCCGCTCCCATAAGGTGTCTGGATCAGCCAGCCTGCTTCCAACTAATTTTCTAAAATAGCTGCATAGTCCCGTAAAGTGAGTGTCTGGACATATTCCAACAGTTCCGAGACTGAACCACTTGCTTGAAAACCCTCCATTTGCTAAAATGCCACCGAAAATTGTTAGCTGCTGCTTGACAACGTAGCTTCTAGCCTCCTCTTTGGCCTCCAGGCTAAGCTCCGCCCACAAAAGAAACACCACAATGTTGCAAACTTTGAAAGGGTCTATATGCAGATTGTTTTTAATTATTGATTTAACATTTATTTATTTATTTATAGAATTTGTTAAAGGGCCAAAAAGATACTTCAAATAAAAGAAAACTGAATTTTCTTCATTTTTTGGGTCAGGATTTAAGGGGTGAACAATGTTTTCCTTTAGTTGATCAGTGCACAGAAAGCAATGTGAACTTTTTATTTGTGTTATTCACAAAAGGACTTGTTAGGTAAGAATAGTTGCAGCTCTATCAGATAAAAATGAAAGAAATTCTTTCCACAAAGACTAATGCATTTTATTTATTTGAACTTATAAAACCTTAAAGCCCAAAAGTGTTTTTTCAGTTTCAGAAGCAGAAATTTAAATAATCTTGGGTGTTTCTGGTCAGTTTGAGAGAAGAAGTCACAGTTTCCTTCTGCAGGAACTAAAAGTGACTCAATAATCATACATGACTGATAAATGTCACCATGTCTGAAGGTTTAAAGGCAGACAGAAACCTGGTGCAGCATCACCATGATCAGGGCTCAACAGGAAGCCGAAAAATGTCCAGTCACCAAAAACAGGAAGTGGTACACCCCCTGATCAGATCTGCAGCTGTTTCTATTTACAATCACTTTTTAATGAATAAAAAAGAGAAATTTTCCTTTTATTGTTATTATTTTTGCACCTTAGCTTGTTGAGACTGAATCCACTGTTTTTAGTTACTTGACTTACAGTTTCCAGCTCTGTGAGCTCAGCAAACTCTAGTAAATCTGAAATGTATCTTCTGTGCAGGTTCTTCTACTTGTGGTCAGCTGCTGATCAACCGGTCGACGTACAGCAAGCCCATGGACGGGCTGCTGCCCTGGATGTTCAGAGGAGAGGTGGGCAAGAAGGGGGAGAGTCCCTGGCAGGTAACCGACCACCGCTGCTAACAGGACACATCCAGAGTAGAGATGGGGGTTATGGCTCTTTAAAGGGGGCCAAATCTTGAGGAGCCGTTCCTTTCAAAGAGCCATTCAAAAGACTGTTGTTCTTATTTTTATTTTTTTATTCAATAAAGGGTAATTCATTTTTATCAAGAAAATAATCACTGGTAACAACAAAATTATATGATTTGGATCAGAATAATTCAAACTTACACAATTATTCTCATATTTTGGTCATTTTATTTGGCTTGTGTTTTCATTGTAACCAATAAGGTGGCTCCAAATCCACATGCCTTGACAGTAAGATCAAGATTTTGGATTTCCCTCACAAGGAAACTAAGTAGGCTACATTCAACTTCCATGCAAAATAACTTTAGGCCTACATTTTCCACTTAAGTACATTTTATTAATGCAACAAATTCAAATATGTATCCCTATAAAATCTACTTCACAAGATTTTTTTTAAAATTCTGAATGATACTTTCTGCCCTTTAATGCATCATGTAAATGTAAACAGAAATTCCACTGTGACACTAGCTGTTGTAACAGGTGCTGCTACTGAACGCCAGAGGAGCTTTTCACTGTGGAGGTGTCCTCATCAGCAAGAGCTGGGTCCTGACGGCCGCTCACTGCCTCAAAAACTACCACATGTTCCGGGTTCGACTTGGTGAGCATCAATCTGCACGCGGCCAATCACTGAGCCCAGGAAGCAAACTCCAGTTAATGCATCTATAGTAGCCACACGGATAAAAACTGTTTATCATATAATCATTTTCATCATTAACATCTACTTCAGATTTAGCATTTCTATACATTTAACATCATTCTTGCTGTACATTTGCAAGGAAAGTTGGTCTCTGCAGGTTTCTGTCCATAAAACTCTGATAAAAGTTCCCAGAGCTACTTAAAGTGTTTATTCTCCTTACTGATGTTGGTATTTTCCACATAAATACGGTTGGATATAATATAGTTAAGGTGAGACTTTAATGCGTTAATTACAATTAATTATTTACAAAAATAAATAAATAACGCATTCAATAGCAGTTTGTGTTCCAAACAACACAGACCAGTATACCAATAACAGTTATGGACACATCAGAGCTTGGGTGCTATAATTTAGTGAGTTTTCAGACCCCCCCTTGCAATCCAAATTTTTATTTTTAATTTTTAAGTGGCTAGGAACAAATCTAAAGACATTTTCTGGTGATATTGGACACTTTGGAGACTGATGTGAAAGCATGCATTGTTTACTCTTCTCATTGAGCAGCGGTGCTGCCTCAGGCCTCCACCCAAAAGCACTTGATAGGCTTAGTCCTAGCTCAGTCCCAGCTTCCAGCTCCACAGCAGGAAACGTTCACCTCTGCTCCATGACCAGCAGACTGCAAGGAAACAAGTACAGTTGCCACTGACCGATCCCGCCCTGGCTTACAGTCAGATATTAATGTGTGGATAAAAACATTTTAAAAGTTAGAAGTTCTGTAACATGTTGTAGACTCTGAATCAGAGAACAGCTAGAGCTGCTAGTTAAAGTACTTAAATGGCAATTTAACTTTAGGTGTGTTCAGTTTGGCCAGGGATATTTCCTATTTATTTCTGTGTTGTTTTAAATAAAAATGGATGGATGGATGGATGGATGGTTGGTTGGTTGGTTGGTTGGTTGGTTGGTTGGTTGAAACCAGATCTATAAACACTGCTGCCGCTCTGCGCTTAAAACTTACCTGTGATCTGACCTATCTGAGCCAGAGAAGCTGTTTGTAAATCATGATCGTTGTTGACCCATAGAAAGAGGACGATGTGACAGAAAGCAGGGCTGAAGCAGGGAGTGTAGATTTGGTTTTGTTTTTTTTGGGGGGGAAACAGGTGATCTAACACAGTTGTTTCTGTCCCAAAGTTTTGTAAAACTGTGTTATTATAATGAATGAGGAAAATTTTTAAGTTTGAAAGTCCGGCTATGAAATGTCAAACCGAGACGGGGATCTCTCCTGACCGGCAGGTTGTGATCTGTGTTGCCAGGTGACTACGAGCGTATGAAACACGAAGACACAGAGGTGCTGCTGAATGTCGTCAAGACCTTTACACATCCCAACTATGACATCCGGACGGTGGACAACGACATCGCCCTGCTGCGCCTGGAGACGCCCGCCCCCTTCTCCAAATACATACTCCCCATCTGCCTGCCGGGGCGAGAAATGGCGGAGCGAGTGCTCCACCTCAACGGCACCATCACCGTGGTGACCGGTTGGGGCAAAAACGAAAGCGGTAAGTACAGCTCCGCGCTCAACGTCATCAAAGTCCCGCTAGTCAGCCACAGTATCTGCACCCAGCAGATGCTCCCCCACGTCCTCTCCGACAACGTCCTCTGCGCCGGGATCCTGGGTCACAACACAGACGCCTGCGAAGGCGACAGCGGCGGGCCGATGGTCACTCTGTACCGGAACACCTGGTTCCTGGTTGGCCTGGTGTCATGGGGCGAGGGCTGCGGCATGGAGGACAAGCTGGGCATCTACACCAAGGTTTCCAACTACAATGACTGGATCAGCCAGGTGCAGGAGGACTGGGACAAAGGCCGCCATCCACAATGACACCAGAACACTGGAGCCCCCAACAGCCAGTCCAGTTGGCTCAGCTGAACCCACAGAAACACCTCAGTGTGTCAAAAGTTGCACATTTTGTTAAATAAACTGATTTTCTCCCAACAGACTTCTGTTTGCTTTTTCACCACAGCTGACCTCAGTTCAGTGTAACACATCATATTAAAATGATAAATCTCAGTAAGTCTGAGGACCAGGACCAGACAAAGGGGGCCCCAAGGAGTTCCACACCCAGAAATTACAACTTAGTTTGAACTGGGAAACGTTCAGTCAATAACACAATAACCTCCTGGCTGGCGTTAGGCAACAGCATCCCTACAGGAATAAATGCTTTGTATTCTGTCTCCCATCATCAAATTTCCAACACTAATCTGAAAACCTCTAGCGATGGTGTGATGAAGCCCTGCCTGGCTGAAACCACAGTCTGGACGACATCGCCCTGCTGCGCCTGGAGACACCTGGAGCGAGTGCTCCACCTCAATGGTTCGAGTCTTTCTGGCCAACTTTGCCAAAAGTTTAATATTTGCAGTCCCCGTTGAACAGCTCTTTTGGGAGCACTGCCACCTGCTGGTTACTTGACGTACAGCAGTCCTGAACACGCGGGCGACACACCAGCGCATCTGTAAACATAATGATGTACGTTATGTCAGAATCCCCCTATTAGGTTCTATAAATCAGATTAAATGAATCTATGCTGAACGTGGCATGTCAATAAAGTACTGATATATCAATCCTTGTACATAAACCAATCATATTTTATATGTCAGCTATATAAATAAAGTCATAACATTTTATTTGTTGCCATTTTTATAGTTTTTGGAAGATATGTAAATATACTCAAATCGCTGCTGTCCTTTGATTTTTTTGGTGGCTCAGGTTTCGGGGCAATGCTGTTAGTCAATCTCTTGCACATATTGATCCTTGACATCACCTGAGGTCACGCAGAAAGGTCAGCAAAGCCTGATTTTAAGAAAAAATGGTTTGTCTTTGTTTGTCTTTGGTCATGTGATATTCAGAAAAATACAGGCTTCATGTGGACACGCCCCCTTTGCACAATCCAGGTTTTGGGGCCAGATGTAACATCCTTATCCTTAGAGGCTCCATTTTCCTTGAATGTTTTTGACTGTTGCGGCTGCATGAACAACCTGGTTGCATTTGTGAGGACTACAGTCGTAGCTCGCTAAATGTTACAAGCTGCTGCTTCTAGTCTTTAAAGCAGCAACTGCCCAACTTTGTCCGATGTGTGGCGCCCCCTAACGACGGCTAATCCAGCATCATCTTCACCCTGTCTCATCTCTGAGCTCTCGCCAGCCAGTTAAAGTCAGTCTGATGTTGACTGTGTGTGAGGTTCATGTGTGCTCATGTGTGCGATGGGGAGCTGTAAATCGAGAAACAGTTGTAATGTAACACTCTGGGGGAGAAGAAAAACTTATAAAAAGTAGTTTTTCAGCCTCGGGATGCTGCAGGAATGTACATAATTAATGTCCCTCTGGCATCAAAACAAGTCAGAAGCTCAGAGGTTTCAGGTCAGAAAGTTGTGTAGTGTTACTTTAACATAAAGTTTTTCCATTTCAGTTAAAGTCAGACATTATTCCTGACCAGCATGCATCACTTCAGCATCATCAAGTCAAATGTATCTACAGTAGAAGTAAATGAACACACACTCCAACATAAACCCGTGGGTTCAAATAAAAGTAAAACTACTAAAGTCAACAAGGAAATAAATAAACATCTGAATGGATAGATAAATGGAAGATCTGACACCAAAACAAAGAAATGTCATCAACAAAACCCAGAGAGCTGGTTACGGATGAATAATAAACTTTATTCCATTTTTACACCCATACAGAGTCTTAAAGGTACAGAGCGACACATTCAGGAGTGTTTAAGGCTTTTTACTCAGGTGGGACTTCACACACACACACCTGGTACATTACAAACTGAGGTTTTATGCGTTATTAAAATTATTGCTTAAAGGTTCAACAGGAAGCACCATGGAACAAAAGCACACCTGAGAATAAAACACACACTGAGATATCCTAGTTTAATTCCACAGTTTAGTGTGTCCAACGTGAATCTGGTGGGACTTTTTTTCCTCCTCAAATCAAAATGTTTGCATACCTACGACCTGCAGTGACGATGTCTTTATGCTAACATATCTGCTAGCTTGAGTCACAGTTTAAGATAAATAAAAAAGGTTTACTTCAAGTCAATTTATCCTCCTTCGTTGTAAATATCAAGTAAAAACTAAAGTACATGTTATGCAACTTCTCTAATAATCCTGAAAGCTGCAGATTAGTCTGAATTTTAAAGACAAAGTAAAAATAAAACACACCATGTGGATGTTTGCTCCACTTTTTACATCCAATAACCCATAAAGGTTCATTTATCAGCTTCTTTTTGGTGGAGCTGTTCTTCCTCCTACAGTACCAGCTCTTAATGGACATTTATTCAGAATCAGCTTTATCCGCCAGGTATGAACACATATAAGGAATATATGCTGGCATATATATATATATATATTGTCTCTCTAGTGGAACTAATGTACATTTATTCCTTTTTAACTGATCTCATTACAAAAAACTCACCCAGTTATATAAAACAGATTCCTGGTCTTCCTCAGTTTCATCAGATTAGTTTTTCTCTTTTTTTAAATTTTTGAAAAGAAGACTTCCCTCTTTTAATTAAGAATGATAACCACCTTAAAGGAAAGATTCTTGGAACCCTTTAAGCCCGGGTGAATTTCCAGGTAATTAGAAATATTGAAGGAATTGGCTGGAAATGAAGGGACACGAGTTAAAGAATGATGGACACATCCTAAATCAAACCCACAGAACTGAATGTGGGTGGAGGTTTTTCCGTTTTCTGAAACACCGCTCATGTACGTCTGCAGAGGAGAGTCTGAAAAGAAAAACCTGCATGGAAACAGGACCCTGTCTGAACCTGACCTGGGATCAGTGTGTCGGCCTCCTCAGGTTATTTCTGCGGAGTTTAACTTACAAAAATCAACTTTAAATGTTCGCATTTTACTGCCAATTTTTGAGGAGCATCAAACCTCCGACAGTCTCGCCGTTATTCATCCTAAATAAAAATTTCCAGGTTTTTTTGGTGGCGTTTGTATGGCATCGGCTCCACCTCGAGGTCAGTAATAGATCTGCATAGCAACACCTCCGGTCCAGGATAAACACATAATAATAATAATAATAATAATAATAATAATAATAATAATAATAATAATAATAATAATAATAATAATAATAA
>JBAMHW010000008.1:30586445-30597646 GCA_037177495.1 Rhadinocentrus ornatus
ATAATAATAATAATAATAATAATAATAATAATAATAATAATAATAATAATAATAATAATAATAATAATAATAAATTACATGTATTAAACCAGAAAATTTGTTGTTTACTATTCAGGTGGAAAAATAAAAGACTTTTTGGATTTATTAATCTGGAAATTCAGTTTATAAAAGGAAAAACACATTTTTTTTCAGCTCACCGAAATCTTCTTTTTACCTCTTTTGGTTAAATGAAACTTCATTTTAATTCAGTTTAGGGTAAAATGTTGTTGAGCTGCTACAGTAGTCATGAAGAATGAACCTTTATCTGTGCTTCATCAGAATCTTCCTTTTTTGTGTTTTATCAGCGTTTTAGACTAAAACTTAAACTGTAAAAGTGCCGTGTGCAAAGGTTTGAGCACCCCTGAACAACTCAAATCTGATCAGCTGTGGCGAGTCTGGTTCCTGCAGCAGAATGAGGAGAAATCTGGAGAATGAGTTGCTGTTAAACCTGCTGCAGGAGGAGGAGGATCTGCAGCTCTGATCCACAAACTGCATTTACACCATGAAGCCAGCACGAGTCGCAGGGAGTGACCTCTGCTCATCTTCCTCTTTCACTGCGTTTCATTTGCCCTGAAGGTCAGAAGTCCCAGCTGGGAGGGACGGGTCAATTTTCAGTTTAAATAGAACAAATGGCATTTCCCTCTGAGATGTTGAGATGTTTGTTGCACCAGAGTCTTCATCACATCCTCACTGAGGCTCCTTCACCTCTTCAGTCTTTACAGACCTGGTTAATGCTTCACAAAGATGCATGATGCAACGCTTCATTTCCAGTGAATAAGTAGCTTAATGCTATCATGTTTTACTCCAAATGGAATACTTCTGGTTTTGGAAGGGTCATTAAATCTGTTTACATCTTCAGAATGAACTCCTTAATCCAGTTACCGTCTAAAACCCGTGGTCCCCCAATCGGGGGATGTGGACAACAGGTTGTACCAAACTGGGTCAAGATGTCCATTTTAAAGACGTCCCCTGAACTGTCTGAACTAAAACCTCTAATGAAGTTCTGCTCCACTTCATCAGAGTTAAGATAATGTCCACATATTGATCTGAAGGAGGTTTAGAGCTGCACCTGCATCATTCCAAAGATCCTGAGGGTTGTTTTTTTTTTTGTTGCTGTGGTTTTTTTAGGCAAGCCTGAAACTTTTTTTTGTGTGTGTTCCGTTCCATCTACATTAATCCTTCACCCGTAACACATTTAATATTTACACATGTTAAAGATTCTCCCTTTTCCATGACTCCAGAAGTAGTCAGACCTTGTGGTTGCAGAGATTTTTACACAAAGCAGCAGAAGTTAAACTGATTCACTACAATCCGAGGGCTGGAGGAGGGGGGCTGCGTCTGTGGGGGATTTTCTGAAAATTCAGGAAGCCGACGTTCTGCAGTCGGTGGGGGAGGCGAAGCGGAAAATCAGCACGTGTGACGTAAATGAAATGTTGGACTTTTGGGATCTGTAACGTATTTCTAAACGTTAAGTATTTCAGGACGAGACCAGCTGGAGGATTCAACGGGGTGCTCAAACTTTTGCACATGCAACAAATGCTTCATTTGCTTTTTATTTTATTTACAATCAATAAAAGGAAAAGGAAAAAAAACAAACTTTACTGCAGATAAAACTAAATATGTACATTTCTGAGCCTTTCACGCTTCGCTTGTGGAACTTAAAGCCCTCCACCTGTTAACGATGGATCAGGACATTGATTAGCTATTGATTAATCCCAGCGTCTGAGGAGGAAAACAGAAGATAAAGAGCAGGAAGTGTGTGTGATGTGCTGTTATCTAAACTCAGACTTTTCACATTTTAACAACCTGATTCTTATTTATTTATGCTCTATAATTATGTTCGGTGCTACAAAAATGAGTTGTGTTAAATATAGTTTGTCTTTTTTAGACTGTTGGACATAATGAATATTTTCTATGTCCTGTGATCTAATATTCTGACCTACTTTCTCCTCTATTGTTATTATCTTATTAATTCAGAGGTTTCTACAAAGTTCTCCTTTAAAATTACAACTTTATGAACTTTTGTCATGTTTCGTTGCCATGGTAACATTAAAATACCTTAAATTAATAAACAAAAGCGAAGTTATTGTGTGCAGAGGTTAGTTTCTCCAGCAGACTCGGACCTGAGGGGACGTGATGGTTCTGTTTTCACATCGATGCTCTCAGGACCCTGTCAGTCTCCGCTCGTGCATCAGGTCTTCCCCCGCCTCCTCTTCAGCTCCTCTTCGTATCTCTGCAGCTGAGACATGAAGCCGGGGTTGGGATCGATCACATGACGGGCCGTCCTCACTCTCTGGGAGGAGAAACGGTAACAGGTGAGGCATCAGCTGCTTTCATGCTTGGATTCTCTCTTCCTTCCAGCTTTCTGCTTTTATGCGAGTTACTAAATCTGCATATTTTAGAAGGAAATGTGATGATTCTTTATGTTTTCGTTGCAGACTCAGGAAGTTCTGCATCCGCCTGATCAGCACCTCTTGTGTTCGGTCCTGTCGCCTTGTGTTTCTCTACATCCTGACCACCAGATGAGGCATCTTAAAGCCTCAAAGCTTCTTGAGGTTTAATAAAACTGGAAACATGAGAACACAACCATGTGTGGTGTTGCTTCACACTGAAACATGTTAGGCTGGTAATGAACATCTGTAATGGACGTGATCCTGAACATCTGTTTACGAGTTTGTGATCTTTTATGGTTCTTGGATCCCCTCTGCCTGCAGCGGAGCGGGTTATAATTTCCAGGACGTTATCCTGGGTCGTATCTAAACCGCGCCACATAACTTTCCAACTTTAAAACAATATATTTCCACACAGGGACATTTCCAGTCCTGGAGCCATCGTTGCCCTGCAGAGACGCCGCACTTCACACCTTGTATTTCCGCCCAGAGCTTCGTGTTCCAGCAGCATTCTGCTTTACAGCACCGCATCCCTCGCCAGCTGCAGGGTCTGAGCTGTCTCAACAAGCAGAGCCTGCTCATCCCCTACTTGTTCACAGCATCTGTGTTGGATTTCCAGTCCGGTCTGTGGTTGATGGTCACTCCCAGATACTGATAGGTCTCAACAATCTCCACCTCCTGCCCCATCTATAGTCTATCCAGTCTATCAGCACCACTCTCTGGTCATGGTGACATTCAGATGCAGGTGATTCCTGCCAGTCCACTCTACAGACCCGTCCCCAGCGCTCTGTCCTCCTCCCCTCCCTCCTGTACACCCAACAACAGCTGAGTCATCAGAGACTTTCTGAAGGTGGCAGGACTCAGCGCCACCGGTGTCATTTTCAGATGTGTCATCCTGCAGCGTCCTCTAAATTAAAAGGCTGGAAAACGTCATAAACAAGCTGGGCACCTACCTGCCCACAATCAGCTTCTCTCGCCGAGATGATGCCAAATTCAGATTTTTGTAATAACTTTGCTGTTTAAGCGTTTAAAAAAATTCCACAGATTAATCCCTTTGCATTATTGTGATCATTTAGACGGCACTAGTTTTCACATTAGATCGGATTCTGTAGCATCCGAACACTCTTATGAAAACTGAGTCTGAGAACACATAGTACAGGACCGATACCTGATACTGGTCTGGGTGAAGCAGCTGATAGCTGGTGCAGTTTTATACTTTCTGTCTTGTGGACATGTCAAAGCGCTTTAGGGAGGAAATACACCAGGATCGTCCGGAGGACTCGATTTGATTGGTTGGACCAAACTACTTGCAGGATGTTTCCTGAAACGACCACTGACCAACCAGAGGAAGAAAATCCGGCTCACCGATTGGCCGGGACCGCTCATGCACTCATGCAGTCCGGTTTCTGTTTTAACTTTGGAGTTCAAACCTGATCCAGTTTTCAGCAAAATCTGTCCAGTATGAGCAGCAGGAGAGGCGGCCAGGTAGCCACCGTGCTGATCTCCATCACTTCCTGTCTCACTTGATGCTCTGCGTGATTTCACACTGCAAGAGTTCTGTTCACCTGCAAGTCAACCCAGACCTCCCATTTTCAAGCGGGTCACCGGAGTACGTACGCGTATTCACGCTGCTCCAAGCAGATCCTTCTATCTGTGGAAGTGGACTAGGGTTCGTTTAAAGTGGACCAAACAGCACCAGTATAAACGCACAAGTTTCAGCCTGAACACTGATGATGCATAAAAATAATTTCATAACTTTTATTGTTAATAAGTAAAACTATTTAAAAAAAAACACCTTCATTCTCAGCAACCAGAGCCGGTTTATCAGGACCAGGCTGAGAGAAGAGTTGTGTGTTCAGCTGCGTTTGTTGGACGTGAGCATGAATTCAGTCCCACAGCGACACAGACGGCCCCTTGGAGAGCAGATGCCTCGGTGTCGGGAAGCAAACCTCTGTGCTGCAGCTTTCTGACCTTCAGTCTGCTGATGGCAGCTCGCAGCACAGCGACAACCACCCATCATGAAAACTGGATCATTCGAAGCTTCGGCTCATCTGACCCCCCCCATCATCCGACAATATCAATGGTCCTGGGCTTTAGTGACACACTGATGTCACTCATTATTCATTTATTTGGTTTATGTGTCAGGAAGCACGTACAAAAACATGATACACGGGGTAACGATTCTCTGTACCAGGCTATAGCAGACTCCATCATTTCATCTGTGTTGTTAGATTTCGGCTGGTTGAAGTCAGTGAAATCTCAGCTGAAAACCTGTTGACTCAATCTGCTCTCTGACCAAGTAAATCTAGTTGTGTGATCTAACATTGCAGCAACCACCTCAGAGAAACCACATGCTTCAGCCTCCTGGTTGAACCAAACCTCAACGTACAATAACTACAAACTCTAACAAACATGGAATATTTCCATTAAAAAGTTTAACATGTTGGAAAGATGATGTTCAAGAAATGGATCAAGACTACACCAGTAGTTGCCAACCTGTTTTTCCTGAGGCCTCCTTCATGCAACCATAAAGCTGTGGACGCCACGCCCGCCCCATGTTGGTTTTATGCTTCATTGGCTGCTTCTCACCATAAATGATGCATTCTGGGTAACTCTTTTCCTTTGATAAAACCAAGGTTAAGCTAATTACAAACATAGGGGCTCTTTTTTTGTATTCTTCTTGTAAATAAGGACAAATAATCTGCACTGTGGCTTAATTTAAATCAGACTGGCTTTGAACAGTAAAAGCCTCAGGGGCCCCCTGTGTTCTTTGGAAGCCCCCTTTGGGGGTCCAGGGACCCCAGGCTGGTCTACACTGCAGATTATATTGTTGTTAGATAAGCAGAATTACCTTCTGACGTCTCTGGCCAAAGTTGCTGTTACGCACGGGGAAAAACTATGATGTCATCATGATTGTGATTGGCCAAATGGCAACGCTAATGTGTTCCATCAGAGATGTTTTTGTTGTAAAGACGATAACATCCCCAATTTTTCTGCAAATCCCATCCATGAGGCAGAGATTTTACATCACCTTTAGTTAACAATTAAAGTTGCATCATTGCAAATAAAATCTCTTCCAACCACAGTCGCCCCCTGCTGGCCATTGCAATAAATGCAGATTTAGCTTCCACACTTTGAAGCTACATCCATTTTTTCTTAAAAAATCAACTTGATACAGTTGAAAAACTTCATTTTAGCTAAGATAATAATGAAGGTGGGTACGGAGCTCAATTTGGTCTGGAAACCTCACCTGAACAGCCTCGGTCAGCGTCAGCTTGCGGTGCTTCATCAGGTAGGCGATGCAGATGGTGGCCGATCGGCTGCGTCCATTCTTACAGTAGACGACGCTGCGTCCGCCACGGTTGGCCTCCTTCTGGATGGCGTCGGCGCAGCGGTCAAAGTGGCTGTAGAGGTCCTCGTTGGGGTCATCATAGACGGGGATCTGCAGCTTGGTGATGCTCGCGGAGGGAAGCGGCTGCTGTTTGGACACGTTGATGCAGAGCGTCACCGCCTCCTGCTGGATGAGCTCGTCGCTGCAGGCTGAGCGGGCGTTGCTGATGAACAAAGCGCTGGTGACTTTACACAGCTGCAACATGTTGCTCAGACCTTGGCCCTCACAGGCCTCCTTACTCAGTCCCTGGTCAAGGAGAGGAGACGGGAGGTTTTTTATCCATCAGCCTTGACTGATAGAATCCCAATAACTACACAGGATGGTTTTACTGCGGTAAGTACAGCTAGTAGGTATTCAAAATAAACCAGTTTTACATCCCACAATCTCTAGTATGTTTATTTATTTAACAAATCCTCATTTACCAGGAAAGTGTTGAGTGACAACGAAAACAGAATAATTTTAAATGCTAAATCTGAAACTGAATCTATCATTTTTTTCTTTATAATCAGCATCTGTTAAAGAAACTGAAGTTAAATCTGGATTAGGTCTTTTGATAAATATGTGAAACTGCTTTAGACTGTAAATTGGATTGCACATTTAATTTAGGTCTGCCACAGATATATGAATATGTTGCCACATGTTTATGTCAGGGGAGCAATGAAAGAAATATGTCAACCTGCCTTTGGCTTCAGGTGACAACGGGGGCTCATTAGGTTTGGAACAAGTAGAAAATAGTTCTCAATCCTTTATATGTTTGAAAAAGAAATAAATAATTGCAAAAAAAAAATTTAAACATCATTTGTTTGACTCAGATTTTAGGTTATGATAGTTTTATTTGAGTTACACCATTTTGGGCAAATGAATAAATCTGTGGACTACAGCTTAACTTCAGGATGGTGGACATTTTTCATCATGTTTCAATCCTTAACAGCATTACAACTTTAGTACTGAGAAGATCATGGAGTTTTATGGTTTGCTTAAAAAATACAAAGTAAACAGATATCTTTAAAGAATGAGACCAAAATCTCAAAAATATAGTTTTTTAATAATCAAATATTTGCAGAGGGAATAATCTCAAATTTACAATAATACCGAAGTAAAATAAACAAACATTAACTTCAGCCTTTCTGTTAAATTGTTTCCTTTCTGTTTTGTTGTTGTTGTTTGTTTTTAAATAATCGTGTCTAATGTTTAATAGGAAAATTTAACTTCAATTAGGTAATAATAAATAATAAACAACATAGTCTCACATGATGAATATTCTGGAATTTCCAGATCAGATCTTCAGTAAACCAGCAGTCAGTGAACGCCTCACACGCGCTGATCTACCCACTGACCTGCAGCCTTTTCCAGAGTGATCTGCTGTTCTTCAAAGGACCGGGTTCCCTGTTCGGTCCTGCAGACGGACCCGAAGCTTCAGCCTGGTCCGGTCAGTTCCGGCCTCCACGTGACCCCCAACTGATCTGATCAACACACTGACCGCTGCTATATTTACTGCTGCTGGCAGCTCAGCCGCGCTGGGTCCTAGTGCCACTCAAGTTAAGGGCGGAGCTGTACCGGGGTAAAATGATCAATTCATCCACGCTCAAATAATTTATTTTTTCATATATATTCATAATTTATTCATATTGAAAATATCGGTCAAAACATGGATACAGCAAGCATCTGCAAGGTGTTTTTTTTTTCAAAAACATGTGCAAAAACAATTGTTTTTTTTATTGTAAGTAACAACCAAAATGGGTTTTTTTATATAGAAGAGGAAAAAAGCTAAATCCACAACTATTATAACTAAATTGTAAAGACATTTCTTTAAAGACACTAAAAAGGAGTCACGTTTATACTAGTGCTCTGTGATACAGCAGGGTATCGCTGAAACTGATCATTTTAATGTGGCGGTCAAAATAAACACGTTAAAGCAAAGAGATTATTTTGTGGAATTAATGCATTTTTAATGCATAAAAGAAGTTTTCATTCACGCTATAAAAAATATTAATTTGGCATTGTATCGTTGAGAGCAGCTTTGGGACATGTTAATGCCTTGTCACTGAGGTGAACCGAATCCACAAAAAAACACTTTATACTCATTGTTAATTTAGATTAAGAGTTTTTCCAAGTGTATTTACTGAATAAGACGAGTTGTCGGCCACTGATTTCATAATTTTCTTTATTCTGGTTTGTTTTTAAAAGAGAACTAATTAAAACTAAATGCTTTTTGCAAAGTCATCCAGTGGGCTCACTGGATTCATACTGAAACAGGACATTTACAAAGCAGAATGTGACCGGAGATGTTTTATTTTTGTTTTTTAAAACACACATTTGGTCTTTTAAATATTTTATTTACTTATTTTAACCATCTGCTGTATATTTACAGACTGACCACTAGAGGGCGCCGCGATTTGGAACAGCCTGTTTGACTGAAGTTTAGGTTGTTTTCTTAAATCTAAAAGTTGTTGTCACAATAGCATTACATGAAACGCAAATCAACCTTGGATGGGGAAAAAGTCTTTATGATAAACTGGTTTTAACCAGTACAAAAGTCCAGTGAGAACTTGTTTCTGTTGAAGTCCTCTAAACATGAGGAAATAATTCAGCACAAGCCACAACATTCTTCTTCCTTTATGTCAGCAGTTCCTGCGTCTTTTCTCTTTCAACATGGCGACGGAACCAGTTCCAGATGCTGGACCTCACAGAAGCTTCAACATCTGGAGGACAGACTGAAGGAGATAGGTTTTATAAATCCTCAACATCACGTCTGAACTCGTGGTTACAGATTAATAATCTCAGGTGCTCCACTTCATCCTCAGCCTCTGACTTTAGCTCCAGATGTTTGCTCTGAAGACATTTTGGGATGAAGGATTCTGGGTCCAAGCAGCGATGATGTACGAGGCTGAACACTTTATAGAAACCAGATGGACATGTTCATGCTTGGTTAGAAATCTGCAGTTTTCCAGACTTTCCCAGGTCTTCCTCACCCCCTTCTGGAGTATAAGCTTCTTTCTTCCTGTTAGAATGATGGTGCATAAACACTGGAAACTGCCTCTAACAGACTCAAACTGCTGCAGCTCAGTAACAGGTTACATCTGGATAAAACTGAAGTGTGAAGCATGACTGTCGCAGCCCAGAGTCGCATCAAGCTTCTGGGTAGAAGAGGAAAGTGTGACTCCACCCTGTCGGCCTCTGCACCGCCACGCTGAGCGCAGTTAAACCAGGAAGCCTCTCCATGGTGTACATTTGTTCAGCTGCTTTGGTTAATTTAAGGAGCCGAGGAAAAGAGCAGCTCCCAGATACCAGACACATTTGGGCCGAATCCAGACTTAAGAGTTGCACCCTTTAAGCAGACAGGTCTCCGTCTCAATTCAGGCAACTTTATTCACCCCACGCTGCTTTCTTTTATTACGTGGATTGTTTTGAGGCAGCCATGATACACACATGAGCTAGCAGCACACACATACACTGTGTGCAGCCTGATGACGTAATGTAGCTCACAAGCAAACAACAGAAAATACAAAAAGAAAGAAAAATTTCCTTAGCTGAAGCTCTTCTCCTGGAAAGTGTCTTAATATTTCCAGGCTGCAACACTGGCAAGTGCTGTGTGGGCCAGAAGTTGACCAGATGTCAGTTTCCAGGCTGGCTTGGATCACAGGAAGTCTCCTGTGGGCCACCTGTGGTGGTCATGTGACTGAGTTTTGGCAGACACACTCCCATTTACCAGGACTTTAAGTCAAGACCAGATCTGGGCCAAACATTTTATGCTATCTGGGCCTGGTTCCAGGAAAGAGTTCCTCAGGTAGAAAATAAATCATGTTGATCCAACTGCACATAAACTGTGTTTTTTTTAAATAAATAACTTCCACTCTACAGCAAATTAAATAGAAGCCACATTTTCCTCTAAAAGCAGCTTGCCAGTGTAACCAGCACATTGTCTTCATCATCATCATCATTAATTTATTTACACCAGCCACAGCTGAGCATATAATGTAGATCAGATTAATGCATAAAAATAACAAAATAAAACAAATAAAAACTAATAAAACATAATAAATGTAGTCAAATAGGAAATTAAATAAAATCCAGATAATAAAATGAGATAAAAATAAACCAAATAAGATCAAATCTCATGTTAGGTTTAAGGCTAATGAGTAAAAGTGATTTTGAAGATGGATTTTATAAATGGACAGTGTGTGAAAACGGCAGACGGATCAAAGGTTTCAGAAGACCCAGCCTCCTGAGCTCCCATTTAGAACCGGGGGCGACCAGGAGCAGGCGATCAGCTGACCTGAGGGTCCAAGGAGCAAACCGGTGGGGAAGCTCAGATAAATGTAGTGGAGAACGGCCTAAAAGCAAACTTGAAGATATTAAAATAGACTCTGAAGCGCAGCAGATGAGCAGTCAGGACGGACTTATTCCAAAACAGACTAATCCAGTAATTCAGCCACTACGACACAAAGGTATGGATCTCCGTCTGCTGCCCAGAAAGAAAAGTTACGCTTGACTGTCCAGTCTAAAACAAGACCTATAACTAGCTCCGCATGAGCCACCAGGACCCCTGTATTCTTCTCTTTAAAGTTTACAAGGATTAAGGCCATCCGTGCTTTAATATCCTGAAGACAAGCTAAAAGAGCTTTAATTGACCGGGTATCTCTAGCATTCATTCATCTCTACTGCTTAGTCCCTTACGGGTAAGCTGGATTTATCCAGCTTTATCAGGTGAGATGCCACCAGGTCAGCAGCCCATCGCAGGGCCAACACAGAGAGGTACGAACAACCATTCACACACACTCCCAGGGAGAATTTTAGACTCAAGGTTCCAACCCCAACCCCCACCCACCCAGCCAAGGCTCCAACCAGCAACCCACCACACCACCGTGCAACCCCATAAATCAGCAGCCGTCTGCATATCGAGATGCCATCTGTATTCCGAGGATTCAGGTGTTCCTGAGCAGGTAAATTTACCTGGACAACCTGGACAGGTTACCAGTCCACCACAGTATATGGTCACACATATGATTGTTCTGAATTCATAAACTAAACAAAAAAATATTTGAAAAGGATTGTTATAAATTCACACTGCTCATGTTTATAATATAACGTCTGGTAGCACCATGTCCCCAGTTTCCTCAAGTTCAGGGGGTCTTCAGCTCTCCTCCTTCTCCTTGAACCGCTTGTCAAACAGACAAAAGGCTTCCAAGCTGAATCTGAATGCTCCACTTTCAACACTTTTACATGTTTTCTTTAGGCTTTGCCACCCAAATGATTTTCCCCGTGGACGTCTCGGGGCTACACTCCTCCCCCTTGTGGGGAGCGCTTCCCCGTGGACGTGAGGAGCGTTTCCCCGTGGACGTCTCGGGGCTACACTCCTCCCCCGTGTGAGGAGCGCTTCC
>JBAMHW010000008.1:30603012-30616501 GCA_037177495.1 Rhadinocentrus ornatus
CTTTACTCCTACTGCCGTAAGCTTCACCTCCACCTTTTTCCAGCCTTGACACTGAGGCTATCAATATAACTGAATGACATGCGTAATCGTTTTATATAAAAAATCAGTGGTAAAAACGAGACTATGACGATCTGTTGCACAGGAACATAGACGCTCGTCGGACCACAAAAACTAATTTGTGGTCGCATGAATTCCAGGTTGTGACGTAGGTTTTCGCTCGCGCTCACCTATAAAACACACAGACTGTGTCTGAATGTGCCCTACTCCCTACATAGTGCCCTTTATAGGGGTCATGCCATTGTGTACAGGTGTCCGAATGTCCAGAGAGATAAAAGTAGGGCACTCAAAATTACCCACAATGCATCTTGAAAAGTAGTGAGCATCGATGGTCCCTAGACGGGTCAATATAGACCACAATGCATTGCGGGTAGCTCAACATGGCGCAAGGAGGCGAAAAAATAATTTTTATTGAATAGATTGACAACAAGGAATAAAATACAACTTAAGGAATAAAAATAAAAACATTTAAAAACAACTTTGGATTGGATTTGGATTGACATCTTGACGCGCGTTGTGGTTGCCGTGGTGACGGCTGGTAGTCACGTGATCTGCGGCGAGGGAAAAATAGGCAGCTTCGTGTCCGAATCGCAAAGAGTCACGATGTAGTGTGCTATATAGTGCAGCCTGTGTAATGAACGAGGGGTTAGGAAGTAGGATGGACATTTGGACACAGCCACAGAATTGCAGGACATAAAAAGAGGAACGAAAGTTTCACATCTTTCTTCCACCGGAACTTGACAGCGTGACATTCAGCGGAAGTAAACAATCGCGTTAGTGCTTTAGCTTGATATATGCGCACATTTAGTCGTTTTGCTTCTAGTAACAATGTCTTCAAATAAACTAAGGAAGGTGAGAATTGAGGGTGAAAGTCTAGCTCCAGAAAATGACGGACTCCCTGAAAAAAACATCGTTCAGCATGAGGAGGAGATCAGTAATCTGCGCAGATCGACGAGGAAAATCAGCTGGAAACCACGAGTAAAGTTAAACATTGCAGGTAGGACCATATTAAGAATATAATAAACTAAAAAATGAATATGACTCATGGAGGATCCCGATAAGAGCTCTACGTTACGGTTGTATTCATTTATTTGTCAGACAGAACTAAAATGAATGCATCTGTTTAAGAGGAGACAGAAGAGAAAACTGACTGGACTGAGAGATTAATACGGAACTTAAAACCATGTTATGAATCTGAGAACAAACCAATGTGTAAGTTAAAGGCTTCAGGATGACTTGATGATCTGGGAACAATCAGACAGTCATAAAGGTCTGCTGCCACAAGGGGGCGCTGAAAGGCTGCATTCACCTCCACCCATCTTCATCTCTGTTGTTGATCCCAAGCTGGCATCTTCAATTCAGTTACACAGTTCTGGTTGTAAGGTGCAGTTTATACATATATATATATAATTTATTTCTGAAGCACTTTTCAGACAGAAAATTTGTAATTCAGTGCTTTCTATTATTAGGAAAAAAAACACCCAAACAATTAGGAACAGTAAATAATGAAAAAAATTAAACACATTTAAAAAAAAAAACACTGGTGAGAATCAGAAGTACTAATTCAGCGTTGACAGTGAATATTGATATTTATATGAAATAATATTAAGCTTTTAAAGCTTTACTGAAAAGGTAAATCTTGTGTTTCTTTTTAAAAATGCCAACACCCCTCAGCTCCCCAGGAAGGTTGTTCCATAAAAGAGGACTATAACAACTGAATTATGCTTCTTTATAAATGTTGATCTCAACTTTAGGAACAAATTAAGAATTAGCTGCAGGGCTCCAGACTAACTTTTTTTAAGAGGAGCACAGCGGCCCCTAACTTGAACTTTTAGGACCACAAGCAGAAATTTTAGGGGCGCACGCTGAAATCGCCTCGCATAGTAAATATTCACATTTCTTCTTATTTTCACCGTATTAGTGATAAATACTTGGACAATAAATTCAGAAATTACAACGGTTACAATTCACATTTTACTGTGGACAAGTCTGTAGCAGTGGACAGAACATAAACATCTTACTGGCCGCACTAATACAAAACAAGTCGACATAGAACTTGTCAATTCAAATCCGATTTGATGATTTAATTTGACATTCACTTTATAGTCGAAGCAGAACGGCATCTTGTCACCATCATCCTCCACAGGGCATGGTATGGATTGTCCATGTGTTTCCTGGAAATAAACAGCGTCAGGGACTGATACTCCTCCAGCCGCTGTTGCCAACTCCTCAGTAAGAAAAGCAGCTATTGGCTGTTCTAGAAGTCGCTAATTAGCATAATCAGCCTGGTACATATAGTTGTAACGGATGCTGCCATAAAGAGGGATGTCATGGGAAAGGCAAAAATTGATTAAAGCAAACAAACAAAAAAAAAACAACTAAAAATGTTTATAACAGAAAAAATAAAATAATAATTATGTCAATATTTTCTTTATTTTTTAGTTTAATTTTTAAATGTATTTTGTTTTTTAATTAAAGTCTGGAACATGGCACACCACTTTTACCTTTTTAAACATTTTTTTCCACACTCTTTATTAACAGACATTACTCTGACGGTAAGCCAGCGCAGGATCATCCAGCAGCAGCTTTGTACATTTCATTTCCAGCCTGGTCATGAAAAAGAGGTGAACGTCGTCTGCTCTGAATGCAGCGGAGAGCTGCTGCTGATGCGTGAAGACCTAGCCTCTAATGAGTCCTTCTGGACGGGGGAGGGGCCTGAACAGCACCCGCTCCTTCTTGGAAAGAGTAAACTACGTTCATTCACGTCAGTCTCCAAAAGTCTCCAATAAACCAGACAAAGTCGCTAGATGCGTCGCTAGTCGCTTTAAAAAAAACAAAAAAACTCGCTAAATATAGCGACAAAGTTGCTATGCTGGCAACACTGAATAATAAATTCCCCCAAGACCCGTCTCTTTTCACACATAAGCCAATCACAGTGGTCGTTCGTCCCGCTCACACGCAGGAGCGTCTTCTTCGTTGGTGTTCGTCTCCTTTTCTCGTACTGAAGTTAGTTTGAGTCGCAAACCAGCAGCTAACTTGCACATTACGAACTACTGGGCTGAAGAGGGGAGCAGAAGTTTGTTAGCGACTAAATAAATTTAATTATAACTAATATTAAAAAAAGACCAGCAAATGTTTCTGCCGCCATTACGCGAGTAGATGAAAAATTCACTCGCACTTTCTCACATTTTAAGCGTGACAATAATTGTTTTTTAGCCAGAGTTGGCCTTTTTTAAATGAACTGAAAGTCAAACACATCTTCAGACCTTCTTTTAAATGTTCTGCTTGTACCTGGAGGCAGTTTAACTTACTGATTGTGACTGTGTTCACATGTAAAATGGTTCAAAGTGGTTTACATGTTCAGCTCAGCAGCGTAAAGAGGAAAAGTCTCCGTTGCTACAGCAGGGACAAAACGTTTCTTTCACCTCATCCAGCCATGTCTACACCTCATCGTTTCATCTACACAACTCAGTGTAAACGATGAGGGGTTCTTGGAGAACCTAAAACTTAAACTAAACCTTTTTCTGCCTCTAAATAAACCAGAAACGTGGAAGTTAAACCTTCTACTTTTGTCATAAATGACTCTTTGGCTTCTTGTTTTTGGTTTTACAAAATTATAACAGTGTGTCTTAAAATATTGTTGCAATGCACCCATCTGTCACACCAGTTAATAATGGGTTAAATGGTATCACTGTAAATGTGTGTTGTGTGTAATACCTGCCTTCAGGACATTACACACCGGGACCGTTGCGAATAAACGACATGATATTGCGAATAATTCGGGGGAGAAACATCAAAGTTTTTGTCTATGCACACCAAGTGCGATACGAAATCGCAAATAAATTATGAAGATATTCAGAAAGTATGAAAAAAAAACGTGGCAACGACGATATTGTGCTGATGCTGCCAAAAAACCCAAATATGAGCGCACCAGGGTACATCCTATCCTTGAGAAGAGAGCTTGGGGAGTTTAATAGTTTAGTCCAGGAGCTGAAGCTGTACCACGACCGCTTCAGGACCGACTTTCGGATCTTCATATTTCAGCTCGTTGGCGATTGTTTTCCACACATTGTCTTTGTGATCGTTGTCTCGGTAAATCTTGTCTCGCTTGTCCAACAAACACGAGTGTTGTGAGACAATCGCAATAAGAAGCTCGGCCACGGTGATACAAAGTTTAAACGAAGCAGCAGGGAGAAGCGACACTTGCAAAGCTCGCATCACCGGCTCTGGTGATGCAATCAATACACCGTCTATGATTGGTCGATTGTGTATCTGTCGGATGCGAATATTAAGAAAAATCAACCTCAGTGCGAAAAAATAAATCTCGCAAAATCGCTTAATGAAAATTCGGCACTGATGTGAATGTTTCCATTGACTTCTCATTGATTCCATAAAAAATATTGCCGTGCGAATTAGTCGGACGACATGTTCGGAGTAGGTGTGTAATGGCCTTTACCCCACTGAAATCAGGTCATGCTTTACTAACCTTTGTACTTTTCTATCCAGACCTCTCTCAGGAACACGTCTGCAAGCGCGAGGTTGTCGTTGATGACGAATTCAGTCTGGACCAGGAAGAAGAAGAAGAAGAAGGAGAACCAGAGTCTCCACAGATTAAAGAAGAGCAGAAAGAACTCTCCAGTGATGAGGAGGGAGAGCAGATTGTTGTTGTTCTGAAGGAGGAATCTGAGTCTGAGTCTCCTACTTCAGAGGAAAATCTGAAGCCAAATAAGAGCCACAGTAACAAGGCTGATGCCTTTCCCCTGTCAGAAAGTGTATGTGACACCGAGACTAATAAAACTCTAGTGAAATGTGACGTATGTGGGAAAGTCTTCAACTCGAAGCCTAAAATGAAGAAGCATTGCAGAATCCACACGTGTGAGAAACGTTATCCATGCAGCACTTGTGGGAAGAAGTTTAAGGATGCATCAACACTAAAATACCACATGAGAACCCACACAGGCGAGAAGCCATATTCCTGTAAAACATGCGGGAAATGCTTCTCATGTTGCGGTAAGTTGTTGGTCCACATGAGAATTCACACAGGGGACAAGCCTTACCTGTGTAACACCTGTGGGAGAGGATTTTCTCAGTCATCCGCTCTGAAGCGACATTCAGCCATCCACACGGACGAGAAGTTCTACTCATGCAAAATCTGCGGGAAAGGTTTCAGTCAGAACAGCGACGTGACGGTGCACATGAGAACGCACACAGGTGAGAAACCGTACGTCTGCAACACCTGCGGGAGACGGTTTTCTGACTCGTCGGCGTTTAAAAGGCACGTAGCGATCCACGTCAACGATAAGCCGTATTCTTGCAAAATATGCGGTAAACGTTTCAGGCAGAGCGGCCACCTGTTGCGTCACATGACCATCCACACCGGAGACAGGCCCTTTTCTTGTGAAAAATGTGGTAAAAGTTTCAGGCAGAGTAATAATTTGCTACGTCACTTGAAAAGCCACTCGGATGAGATTTCTTATGCTTGCAACACCTGCGGGAAACTTTTTATTCGCCCATCGTGGTTGAAAAAGCACCTGGAAACTCACACATGAGACACTTTAGTCTTAGAGGGATCTTTATACGTGTTCGAACAAAAGTTACTCTGAGATGCCTCTAATAAAATCTGTCTCCTTAGAAACGGTTCAAGGTCGTCAGCCCATGTAGGAAGTCTTAGGAAAGTGTTTAAAGTTTACTTTTACAAGTGTTTGATATTTTTATATTTCAAAAAACGTTAATTCTTCAGTTTTGTTCATTTTTTACGTGTTCATCTTTTCTGCATGTTGAATTGTTGCTAATATTTCATCTATTTTGGTAAACAGCTCCGTGGTATTGGTGGTTTTTGCTGTGCACCACTGTTACCGAATGACTATTAGAGAAAAGCTACAATGTAAATAGCAGAAAAAAGCAGGAGTGAAAATGACTGCATGTCCATGTACAATGATGTATTAGTCACTTTCTAAAAGCAGACCTACTTAATTGTGTCCTTGTTTGTTATTTACATTCTGCAACCAGAAGTTGTTCTTTGGTTTTGCTGGTGTGCCCCCTTGTGGAGACCTGTGGAATCACAGGCAACAAAAAGAACAGACATGGAGCTGAAGTTAAAATGTTGTTTTATTTATTATAATTTATTATTACAGTTATTCTTGACCTTAAAAACAAGCTGGTGGTCGCTGTGGGATCTTCTGTCGGGTAAACAAACAGAAAAACTCTGCTTAAACCTGATTTATGCTTCTGTGTTTAAGAATTTTTCTTGTTTCAAGCCTTAAAGTGAAACAACTCATGGAAGATGCACCTGTAAAATATATGCTAATAAATAATGATGCATGTGATGATCAGAACCTGTCGTCTTTCAGACCTCATGGATTTACAAATTAATTTAGCAGTTTTGGTGGTAGTTTTAGTTACATATTTCGTAGTTTCACAGTTTATTTGCCATGTTTTGTGTAAAACTACTAAAACTGCGTCTCTGTTTCTCTTTTGTCACAAACAGTCTGGAAATATTTTCTTTTATTATCTACAAAAGCCAAACATGGGGAAGATTATAAAAGTAGAATTAGGACCCTTTGCAAATGATTTATGAAATAAATTTGATGGTTTTTTTCTTTATATTAGCAAAACTGGTGCAAAATAAAATAATTCATTATCGGAAATAGAAGAAAAATTACCTTAAAGTACAACGTTGAAGAAAATCTGAATATTTGTCACTTTTACATGAAATAAAAACATTTCACTCATTCCACGGGAGACATGCGTGGGTTTGCCTGTTGGAGGAAGCCGGAGAGAAACCACAGAGATGCCTGTTTTAGTCCTGCTCATGAGCTCCTTCCCTGGTGGGCCAACAGAGCTCTTCAACAGATATGAATATGATTTATTATTGCTTATTTTTACTTTCAAATGGCTTCACTTCACATCTTTTTTTTAAAATGATTTACGTCCAAATCACATTTCCTAAAGTTTTCTTGAAGTTTACTGAAGTTGGAGAAGAAAAGAAACTTAGTTGTACAACAGGCCCCCAGCTGCCTTCCCAACATTCAGGAATATTTATTGTAAACTGACCTTAGATGTCAAAGTGGAAGTGAATGCAGCATAGATCTGCGTTTTCCAAACTGGGGGTCTCAGCCGCCACGGGGTCCCAACTGAATTTCAGGGGGTCGCCACATCATTGTAAAAAATACACAACCCACTTATATCACATAATTAATTTTTTAATATTAAGGCTGTTATAATTTACACGTTAATGTAAAAAATTCTTCTGCAGAAAGAATTTAAGTTATTACTTGTGCCTATTAAAAATCTATATTTGGCTTTTTCTGGGAGAGAAGCTGATTCTGGGCATGAAAAAAACAACTTTATCCTCCTTATTTATGAAGTTTTTCAGCCTTTTTGTGATCATAAAACCAGCAGATGTGACTGAAGTGAAACAGTGACGTTAATGAAGAAACTGATTGGCTGGTTCGGAAATGTTTGTGGTTAAAGACAAATGATGCGGAGTCATCCTCAGTAAACAAGAAGTTCCATCAGCTGTTTGTCTCATTTAGCTCTAATTTTTTTTACATCAGATCATTTTATTTTCAACAATCAGTTCATTACCTCCTAAAATCCAGACTCGTTTTTCTTTTATGTTTTATTTAGGTGCCCCAGCCTGCCGCCTGATTAAAAATGTTCTAGACCTGGTCCTGAAGGCCAGAGAACAGGAGCATAAAGTTAAAAAAATAATGCTCAGACAAAACGTTCCCTACAATATATAAAATTCTTCATTAGTGATATAAAAAAAAGAAAGATCAACCATTTCTTTTGTAATTTACCTTTTTTTGGGCTCATGATCATTTTTTCATGCCTCTTCTGGATTTTTTTTATTACAACTTTATTAAAATTTACTGAGCCATGACCAGAACCAGTTATTAAATAAAATATTAGTAATATTTTGAGTCAGACTACATAAAAACAGGAGCATCCTCATTCTTGGTGCAATTGACGGCTGGTTTAAAAACCTCAACATGAAGACAAGAGGGACAAACGTCCACATTTTGAGGCAGAAAAACAGAGAAATCAGCGACAAAATACAAAAACAAGTGAAGGAAGTGAGTTTATTGTCGGGTGGAAAAGTCGTCACACATGCAAACAGCGATGTCGAAGCCAAGTATCATCGATATTTTATTAGCAAACCAGAGAGAAGTTAAGAAAAATGAACTGAGGGAACTGAACAATCTGTTTCTGTACAGGTCCAAATATACTACAATATATACTATTATACAGCTGGATTACATTAGTACAGCCGCCACCACGAGGAAGGTCGAGTCCGTCACAGCAGTCTTCTCATCAGACTTTTCTTCCTTCTGACTCGACCGTGTCCTCTGGAGGACTGATGGGGAAACACGTTGAGTCCGTATGCTACACTCACATTCCCTCCTTTCCTGAAAACAAAGTGCTAAGTCTGACATTTGTTCACTTCAAACACACCTCACAGCCAAAAGCTGGACGTCAGCCACTTTCTCAAACTGAGATTTCTACCAGGAGAAAAGCAAAAGAGTTCAAACTGAGACATAAAAGTTAAAGAGAAGCAGGTTGGAAAACAGATTTCGTGGATCTTTAAGGCCTGATGATCAGATCTTGCGGTCCCACAGCAACACAGATGAGGAGGAACAGGAGTTTCGCAGCTTTCCAGACGAGAAGCTGGATGTGACTCCGTCTGCATTTCTGTCGTCACGCCGAGCCCGACCAATCACATCTGAGCCGCGCATGAACTCGCACGTTTCCGTGCAGGAAACGCTGCAGGTTCCCACACAAGAGCACAACTGGAAAATAGGAGTCAGCTGACTTTCTCTGTCTGTTCGGCCAGACATCGTCATGGAAACCAGAACTTTAACCCTGGACCGTGATGGCAGGGGTTGGTGAGGACGATTTGTTCTTATTTTCATCTTTGGGTCGAACACTCCAGATAACCCCACTGATGATGATGATGATGTGTTCATCATGAGCTGCTCGTTAGGATTTATGACACATTCAGTTTTAGGCGCCGAAGCGACTCGGTCTGCATTAAGACAAGATCTTTGATATAAAACACTCAACGATGTTGTCATGTTGTGTGTCACGAGAAGTTCCCCAGAACCTCTGATTGGACCACCCTGTTGTTGGTAGAACCGGCGGGACATGTCTCTGCCTGTTGTTACTTTAGTTTTGTCCTAAAACAGCTCCTTACGGGCCATCGGCGAGGAGGAAGCATGTCAGTACGAGAAGCTGATGACCAGGGGCGTGGCAGAAAGACTGATGATCAGGACCCAAAGGAAGGAAGGATTCTCATGTTTTTGGTATTCCAGGGGAACGTTCTGCATCGAGCTCCGTGAGAGGGAACGTAAACCGGTTCAGCACGAAGCGACTACTGAGCCAACCGGACGACAGAAACGGGGCTTGTGGTGGCAGACTCTTAGCAAACTTCAAACATTTCAAACAAAAGCAAACTAAGGAGTCTCTCCACACCAAGATGAAGCTGTTCTTTTCCTTTTTATCTCATTTCCAGACTTCACTTGTTCCCTTCGGAAAACAAACCGCCTCCAGAACCGTTTCCTCTACAGCTTTGCTGCTCGTCACCTCAAACCCAGTTTTTATTTAATCTTCGTTAAGTTTGGTTCAGTAGGGAACAGGTTGAGCTTTGAGGAGGCTGTCGGATGGAAAATGACAGAAAACTAACTCACGTCTGCTCAAAGTGTTGCTTCATTGACTTGGAGTGAACGTTGTCGTCTGCACGTCAGCGTATGAGGAGACGTAAGCGGAGCTCATTGCCTCTGAATCTAATCTGACTGGTTTGGGTAAAACATGGAGGACGGGGACATCAGTCCTGTATCTCCATATCGAAAAACTGTGAGAAGTACAGGTACACGTTCCTACTCAAGAACCAATCGGATTTCTCTCATTTCTAACAAACTGTGGTGAGAGGAAGGTTGAGACGTCCACAGCCAAACTGACCCAGGCCAGCTCCCTGAAGGCGAGAAGGTTTATGGAAACTCAGATTTCTTTCTGGAACGATTAGCTCTACTTTTAGCTCAATTCGCTAACGGCTGTTGAGTGTTTCATTAATCCACCCTCTGTCTGCGATGCTTTGGGGATTAGAAAAATCTGATTGGTTCTTGAGTAAGTGTGTTTTGAACTTGCAGAGTCTGAATGCTGGTTTCAGCTCCATGTCTCTTTGAGACATTAGGTTAAAAACTCCTCTACCCTGACTTTGGGCCAACATTAAATGCTGCTGCAACCCTGCACACATAGTGGATCTACTAAATGTTGGTTTGTTCCTCTTTTGTGGCCCAGCTGTGAGTCTGAGGCCAGTGTATATTTTAGCAAACAGAACCTGCTTGAACTGGTTTAAACCTGTGGACATACCCGTCCCTAGTCTGGTTGGTCAGAAATCGTGCAGACGATAACGGTGGCGTCACTCCGGCCTTGTTCGCAGACAGACGGCATGAAAGACGATGAATCAGCAGAGCCGTCTCTGCCTGTTGGAAGTTGTTCTGAAGGTGCGTTCAGGTGCCAAACAGTCCAGCTCCCTTTCTGGATTCACTTTAATAAAACCAAGCAAACAGACAGACAGACAGATGGTGGGGATGAAGGCGTTGGTGCGTGCTCTCCTCAGAGCGTGCACGTCGATGGAAGCATGGTGGCGGATTAAGACTCAGAGGATCAGTTTTTATCTACAGGAACGTCTCACACGTGATTCCAGGTGGATATGTAGGAGGGACGACCAAACCTGAAGACACCACCCGTCCCCACGCAGGACGTCTTTCCCCTGCACGCCATCGCCTGAAGAAGAAAAAGTCCAAAAAGGCAAAAAGAATTTCCTCCAGAAGCCAGAATCAGACATTTGCTGTTTTATTTTCTGCAGCTGAGATGAAGGTGTGCACGGTGTAAGCACACACACACACACGCGCGCGCAGCTGTAGTAGTGCGACAGAGCTGTGACGTTGGCGTGGATAATGTATCGCTGACAGCGTGTCTCACCGCCCAGCTGGACGCCGCCGCGGGAGGACGGGCAGCTCGCTCTGTAGTCATGCAGTAAAGACGACGCGACACGATGAAGACCAAAGCTTTGGGATCCGACCTGAGCCCATGTGACCCACAGACACTGGTCAGGCGGGGTGGGGAAGGGGCGGAGCACAGGAGGGATCAGGAGTGATCCATGGGTTCGGTGGCGTTCTGCCCGTCGTCCTGGCTCTCCATCTCCTCCGGTTCCTCCAGCTTCTCCTCCGGTTTGCCAGACGCCGTCGCGCCTGCCGCAGCTGAAGGTTCCTGATCGGCCACGGACGCCCTGGTCCTGCCCGTCCGCTCCTGGCTGGCCCCGCCCACCGCGGCGGCTGAGCTCTGCTGCTCCCTTAGGTGGCGCTCCATGGAGGCCTGGATGGAGGAGACCATCTCCTGCAGCTTCCTCCGCTGCTGCTCCATCAGGCCGGGATCCAGGCCGCGGCCGTCCTTCATGGTGACGAAGCCCGGAGCCATGCGGACCAGCTCCCTGGTGGCGTCCTCGGGGATGTCCGACAGGTCGGGGGGTCCCCTGGAGACGCTGGCGCTCAGGTCTACCCCGCTGCTGTGCTGCCGCGTGATAGGCCGGTGTTCTGGAGGGGAGGAGCCTCCAGCGCTGCCCAGAGAGTGGCCTTTTCCCTGGAAGGCAGTAACGCTCTGTAGCTGCTCCTTCTTCCGGACGACGCCGCCACTGCCCAGCCGTAGCACGCCGTGGGAGGGGCTCCCCTCTCTGCTGCCCCTGGAGGCCGCCTCCGAGCGCAGCTGCACCAGCGCCTCCTTCACCAGCTCCTCCACGTCGGGGCTGACGGGGAAGTGACCTGCAGCGTCCACGCAGAGCTCCAGACGCTCCTCCGCCGCGTTGTAAACAAAGGTTTTCCCCGTCAGGTGGGGCAGCGTGCAGTGCTTCCCGTCCATCAGGCCTGAAAGAGGACGACCAAGAACAAACTTTAACAACGATCCTCCAGCTGGTCTGGAGGGAGGATCTCCACCTCCTGCAGCTAAAAACAGAACAGAAACAGAGTGGAGAGAAACTGGCTGGTTCTTTTCTTTCAGCATCATTTTGGTTTAACGAAGTCGGCACGGAAATGAAACCATGAAACGCTGATGTGTGTCTGCTCAGGTATCACAAAGATGATTCACCTCAACCAATCAGCTTCCAGGAACCAGTCAGACGGGAAACAAACACACACTGTGATTTTTGAAGAAATCAAAATCTTCTAACTTCTCTAATAAATCTAGCTTTTAGAAACGTGGGAATAAACCTGCCTGAGCCATCTCTTCCACTTCGGTTGGGTATGTAAAGTAAGCGATTTTTTAGCCCATTACTTTATTTATTTTCTGACTATTTAACTTCTATATTTGCAGATTTTTTTAAAGAAGGTTTTAGGGTATTCAGATTATGTTTCAGTTTTGGTGTTTTGCTGAATATATCAGGTTTTGGTTGCATGTTTAACCCAGTCAGACTGGTCAGCTGAGGTTAATTATTACAGGAAACGGGTCAGAAACAGACGTCTCAGCATGAATCTGTGTCTCATCGCTCTGCTGTCACAGCTCTGTTCAGCAGTCTGAGATAAAAATGTGGCTTATTTTCATCAACAAAACCCCTAAAAACACAGGAACACAGTTAACTGGACTAACTTTGTCCACACACCTGATCCCTGTAAGCAACATCAGCTCCTGATTGTTTCGGTCTTTTATTTTATTTGCAAAGAAAACCCTTAAACTTTTCCCAGAGTGAAGTTATTCCAGGAGGAACAGAGAAACACTTATTATTCCAAACAAAATGCCACTTTCTGCTTCATAAAACATAGATAAAAAACCCTGCATGGAAACACACTCACCCATGTCTTTCTTGACGATGTTGTAGAAGACGCCCCCCTGCTGGAATAAGTGTGGCAGCTTCTTAGCGTACGACCACACATCCTCACCTGGAACACACACACATTTTTACCGGTTGAGGAGGATGTAAACACAGCTAAAGTTCCAGCTTTACCAGGTCGACATCACACAGTCCGACTCGTCACGTATGGAGCTTAGGAACGTGAAAGCAACGCGGCAGCCGCCCAATGACGTGACGATGTAAACTGACAGTAAATACCAACAAATGAGACGAAAGGTTCTTTCCAGGCATTTTCCTGGAAAAGTTTTCCAGGCATTTATATCCTGTTAATGAGGTTTACAGTCCAGTCACATAATTTTGTGTTTATCATGCGGTAAATCCACAATAACAGCATCATTAATCACATTTCATCATCACTACTATGTTGCTAAGAGACCTCTATTTAGACCTGGACATGCTGATGAAGCCACTTCCTGTCAGACTTTCCACCAATCAGAGAGCTTAGATTGATGGTAATGTCCAATCAGGAGCAGCCAAAGATCAACCAGTGAGCAGAAAGTTCTCTGTGTGTCTGAAAAGAAGAAAAAT
>JBAMHW010000008.1:30661591-30674291 GCA_037177495.1 Rhadinocentrus ornatus
GGTTTCAGTCACAATCGTACTTTGCTAACTCACCTAAGGATCCACACGGGTGAGAAGTTGTTCCCTTGCAAAACATGTGGGAAAAGTTTTACTCGAAGGAGCGATCTGTTGACCCACATGAGAATCCACTCAGGCGAGAGGCCTTTTCCATGTGGAACATGTGGAAAAAGGTTCAAGCAAAAAAGTTATATGACTGTTCACATGAGAGTCCACACAGGTGAGGCGTTTCATTGTGGAAAATGTGCAAAATATTTCCGGTATAAAAAAAGTTTGAGCATCCATATGAGAACTCACACAGGTGAAAAGCTGAATACCTGAAAAACGTCACACCGGAAAGCTTCTTGCTTTGACTGCACTTGTTTATATTTAATGATGTATTTTGGAGTAGATCAGAAAATATGTTTGATTGTGTCTTCCATTCAGTGTAATTTGGCACCGGGCCCGGTCTGGCCGGCGGAAGCAGCGGGACTTTTCCCGGTGGCCTGGGCTCTCGAGAATAAAAAGTAGAAAAGAATCACGTTGAGCTCCATCGGTGCACATCTGTCCCTGTCCACACAAGTCAGAATGTTTCATTAGTCCAGGTTAAACGCTGATACGGGAACTTATGATTTAATCAGTTTATCAGCGTATCTGGTTGTACTATAAATGATGTGATTGTCTGAGGTTTATGTTCACAAATCCATATGAAATATGTGTGTGTGTGTTGCAAATCTGGATATAATGCTGGTGCTTCAGAAAGCGGACACTCCACTAGTAGTAAAGAGGAACTGGCAGCAGGTACAACAGCAGGACAAGTAATTACAGTCACCTACACAAAAACAGTTAAACCTGAACCAAACAAAGATTTGGAGGGTTCTGCTGAACCAAACATGTCTACCGTACAGAAAAATAAAAGCTATGTTCAATCCAGGAATCCTGTTGTGCTGAACCTTTTGATGAGTGGGGGAGTGCGAAGCATTGAACTAGTGGCTTTTAGTTTTGTGTTCATGGTTGTTCAACATAAATTTGATTTGAAATAGAATAATGGGCTTCTGACGATTACTGACCCATATGTGGGTGCATGGATTTGTGGTTGTGCACACATAGGTGTGAGCATATGTAGGGGTGGGGTGGCCTAAGGGAGTGAAAGTCTCCCGGTCTGACTCTTTGTCCCACTCCAGCCCTGTTTGGTACCGTTCCTGTTTCAGCTGTAGCCTTTGGATTTTTAGCCTTCACCGGGTCTGCTGCACATGCGAGGGTGTGACGGGAGGAGGTTCAGCTGGCAGCATTCTCTAGTTTAGCAGCTACGTAGCACATACTTACTCTTTCTGTAGAGGATACCGGTTTGATGATTTTGTACGCAGGAATAAACCACATAATCGTTCACAATTCAGAGTCCTTCAGTTTTAGCGTAGGAAGAAGAAGCATTGAAACATTAAAATGAGAAAAAAAAAAAAGACATTTTAAAATGTCAAAGGGATTTTTATAAAGCACTGTTTAGCACAGTGAATACAGGAAATATATTTTCAGTATAAACTGAGCACTTTTACTTAACTTTATACTTACCGGGAGGAGATCCCAGGGAAGAGGGACTACATCTCCGTGGCCTGGGATCGTCCCCGGACGAGCTGGTGAATGTGGGCGGGGAAAGGGAACCCGAGGCTTCCCTGCTAAGGAAGCTGACCCCGATATGATTGTGTTCAGTTGATCTTGGACGTCCGCAGGTGTAAACACTCTCCTCCGGCACCGGTAAACATCCAGGGAATGGACATGGACAGGGTGACATCTTCAAGTACCTGGGTGTTCACCTGAACAACAAGCTGGACTGGACAGACAACACTAAAGTCCTGTACAAGAAAGGACAGAGTAGGCTGTGTCTCCCAAGGTGACTCGGGTCTTTTGGAGTGCAGGGGACACTGCTGAGATCCTTTTTGACTCTGTGGTGGCATCAGCCATCTTTTAAGGTGTGGTCTTCTGGGACAGCAGCATCTGGACTGCTGACAGGAAGAGACTGAACAAACTGGTGAAGAAGGCCAGCTCTGTTCTGGGATGTCCCCTGGATCCGATGGAGGTGGTGATGGAGAGGAGAATGATGGCTAAGCTTTCGTCTCTGATGGAGAAAACGTTCCACCCCATGCAGGACTTTTTAACCACACTGAGCAGCTCCTTCAGGGACAGACTGCTTCTCCCGCGGTGTGTGAAGGAGAGATACCGCAGGTCCTTCCTTCCTGCTGCTGTCAGACTCCACAATCTGCGCTGGTCCCAGTAGCCACACAGCCACAGCAGAGAACTGATAACGTACACAGACCAGCAATATGAATACCACAATAATGTAAACTCATTCTGTATTTATGCTCTTATATAGATTCTATATTGAATTTCTACAGACTTTTTATATCTATGTTGTTCTGGACAGTTTTTTGTTCTTATCTCTGTAATGCTGTCTTTTACACTAGTTCTGCTCCATCACCTTTGCTGTAGTAACACCGACATTTTCCCACTGTGGGACAAATAAAGGATTATCTAATCTAATCTCAGTTCAGCCTGTTGTCTCACTTCTAATTAACCACTTTATTATATTTTAGGTATTCTGTAAATATGCCCCAGTGGCCTAATGGATAAGGCACTGGCCTCCTAAGCCAGGGATTGTGGGTTCGAGTCCCATCTGGGGTGGAAAGGTTTTTTGGGTAGCCTAGTTGGGTTCTGTAGAAGCTTTGTTCCAGTCCCAGCAAGGTAAAAACCACTGTGGGCAAGGCCCTAACTGCTACCTGGGCGGCGGGATCTGGCAGACCACTGCTCCCAGCAACCAGGATGGGTCAAAATGACCCGTTTTGTCCCTGATCATATGTAGTGTTTCATTTGTATATATTTAGTAAATTATGTCGGTATCAACATGTTTCTGGTTTCAACTAAACACACTAGAAAGAGTCCTTTTTTTTCTGTGTAATATAATAAAACAGAATATGTTTTTACTCGTAGCACAAAATCTTGCAACACAATATAAAACAAAATTAAATGTGTCCACTAAAAGTCCTTTGACTTTCAGCATCATTGCCAGAAAAAGAGAAACGAACGTTTGAAGTCATGAACCAGAACATAAAACACAGAAAACGCTGGAAGTTTGTGTCAGTTTTTATTAAAGTTCTTTACAGCCACATCAGAAACACTCGCACAAACTGTTTCTTTAAAAAGAAAAGTGGAAAATGAAGTTTAAAATGTGAACGACTCCTAAACATTGAAACTATTGATCCTGGTCATCTTTGACCAGAATTTTCCTGGAACCTGTTTCCCCCAGCGGACCCTCTCTGAGCTGCCGACCTGGTCTACGAACTCATGTTGCTTCCACAAACATCTGCACTCACACTAACGTGGTTCAACTTTAAATAAAGACGCATATTCATGTTAATTTAAAATTAATTTCACATCCCAGTTACGATTTCTCTTCAGGAATTAACAAACTTTTTGCTGTTTTCCCATTTTATTTAGACTTGCTGTCAACGTGGCCATAAAAGTTCATCTTTTATACAGATTACTCAACAGGCCGAGGATTGAACCAGCAACCCTCAGGCTATAAGACAACAACTCTGCCCCCCGAGCCACGCTGCCCCCCAGCATGAAGGACCCAGAAACAGCGTGCTCATCTAAACTGGGCAAACTCATTAAAACTCCCACCGCAGATTATCCGATTCCCTTAATCCAAGCATTCACTTCCCTGTTCTCTCGTTTCATTACGGTTCTCATTTAATCTGCATTTTAATACTGCGTTTAGAAAAATCATTTTTTAATAGATGACACTAGCGATTTTATTTCTCCTGCTCTCGTTTTATTCTATTTAAGCCATTTTTCTACACATGACCACTTTAAATTTAGAAATTATTCTGAGAGGAACCGTGTCAGATTCAGTAAAATCCAGCAGCAATTTTTAGAAAAACAGAACTAAAATCATCTTCTGCAGCCAAGACTGGAAGAGATGAAAGTAAGGTAAAAATGAAAGAGGCCCACTCCAGACAGAGTTTACAGTACTTAGAACTTCCTTAGAAAAGGTCCGAACTGTGAAAAGAAACGAAAGAGGAGCAACTTTCAACCAGATTTTCAGATTTTTTAGCCGAACAATGTATATTTAGTTTTTTTACTCTAACTATCCGGTTGCTTGGAGAGAATTCAGCTCCTCGCTGGTGTGAGTTTTCATGTGAATCCTGACCGAACTTTGGTGCTTGAAATGTTTTCCACATATTCCACACGGATGTGGCCGCTCTCCAGAGTGCATTCTCATGTGAACCATCAAAACGCTGCTCTGAATGAAATTCTTCCCACATATGCTGCATGCAAACGGCTTCTCACCGGTGTGGATTCTCATGTGGACCAACAGGTGATCATTTCGAGTGAAACCTTTACCGCATGTTTTGCAAGAGTACTGCTTCTCGCTTGCATGAATCTTCATGTGTGTAAACAGATTCCCCTTCTGGTTGAAACTCTTCCCACACACTTTACAAGCAAAAGGCTTCTCACCTGTGTGGGTTCTTCTGTGGACGGTCAAATGACCACCATAAGTGAAACTTTTCCCGCATATTTCACAGGAATACAACTTCTCCCCTGTGTGGATTCTCGTGTGAGTCAAGAGGTTGCATTTATGGGTAAAGCTTTTCCCACACATCTGGCAAGCGAACGGCCTGAAACCCGTATGGATCCGGTAATGTTGCTTCATATTGAACTTCTTGCTGAAGGATTTCCCACAAACATCACATTCCAAAGACTTTTTGTCAGACTCTGTATTGAACCGACTTTCTGATGAGGAAGACTTCTTTACATTATTACTGTGACGTCTCTTCTTTGTCTTCATCGCTACGTCTGGTGTCGATCCTAAATCTGCCTGAGTTGTTCCTTCCTGATTTTGGCTCTCAGTTAAAGGGGGCTTATTGGAGGAAAGTTGGTCTGGGTTAAGTTCTGCTTCACTGAGGTCACTTTCCTGGTGCACGGGAGTCACCATAAAGGTATCAGTCTCCTGCTTCAGTACAAGCTCCTCTCCCTCCTCACTGGCACAGAGTTCTGCCTCTTCATCTTTAATCTCTGTAGGTTCTGGTTCCTCCTGGTCCAGGTTTGGGTTTCTCTCCTGGTCACATGGCTGCTGGAGAGGGACAACTTCTTCATCTTTATAGGCAAGCTGTTGCTGAATGTCTGCATGGAAAATTGGGAGAAATCAGTAACTAATTGGAGCATGCAAAGCTACAAAAGCTGGAGGCACGCGGGACGTTGTTCTACTTATAAGAGATTCTAACGTGGATGTGTTCACTGCATCATACCGGTTAACCAGACTGTTGACTTTTACTTTTATTTATTTTTCATATTCATATTGAATCGTATTCACGTATTAGTTCATTCAGAACACCATGGTGTTTCATACCCGCTATGTGTAACTTTATCTGAGGTTTCCAGCTGATGTCCAGCAGTCTGCGCTGGCGATCGATCTCTTCTTCGTACCGGACGATGGTTTTTTCAAACTCTGAGAATATTTCTTCAGCAGCAGCAGTTAGTCGCTCGCTGATAAAACCTCTCAGGTGCTGAACTGAAGACATTGTTGCTGAAACAATTAAACATTCAGCTAAGAGCCGAAGACACAACCGTCTTCCTATCCAGAACTGTTGCTAGCATAGATTAGCATAGCATAGACGGCTGCTAGAGTCCCGTATTGTTTACTTCCGCCGGGTGTCACACTGAAAAAAGGTCCCCAGGATCACGCCAGTCGTCTCTGACCGCGTCTCATTATTTTTCTTTCTTTCTTTTTTGTTCAAATTAAAAAAGGAACTGACCCCTGTGAGGTTCGGCCGATTACCACGTTTTGGCACACAAGAAAAGAGACTTTCCTCTCCCGCGGAAGCACCAGTGGAAGTTAATGTTACACGTAAACCGCGGAAAGTGGCTTAAAAATTGTGGCGCGAGTAATGCAAAATATTAATATCTGCAGCATTCAAGAAAATTAATTCCTGGTGAGGAGATTAATGCATCAATCTAAACTGGAAGACAGCTGCTCTTTTGTATATCCACTGAATATCTCAGCAACAATGTCTTCAGTTCAGCATCTGAGAGAGTTTATCAGCGCGCGACTAACTGCTGCTGCTGAAGAAATATTCTCAGAGTTTGAAAAAACCATCGTCCAGTACGAAGAAGAGATCGATCGCCAGCGCAGACTGCTGGACACCAGCTGGAAACCTCAGATAAAGTTACATAAATCAGGTACGAAAGACTGACTAACACACGAACGGGAGTTATGGAGGATCCTGATAAGTTTCTTTTTTTCTGATTCTTTCTCTGACCTGATGAATCAGATTCATCTCCAAAGTTTTCAGACTGAAGTTCAGAATAATGTCAATATCTTACTTGTAACCAAACAAAATCATTTCTATGTGATGTGTAAACATCATATTTTCAAGCTTAATAACTTAAAATCTGCACTGATTGATCAACAATATTAACAGTTTTTATACAGAGAATATTGATCAATTTAGCCATTTAAAACTCAGAAATTCACAATTTTCTATTAATGTGACATCTGATTATGTTGGCTTAACTTCTAACTAGCCTGCCTGGACTGTCTTTATCTCTGATTCCAGCAGCTTCTCTGTGTCATCGTCTCTGTAAGCTTCTTGTATTGATGATGGGAATAAAGGTATAAAGCCTTCTCCAGCACATCCCAGAGATTCTCAGGTCTGGACTCTGGGGTGATCTGACCCTTCTGAAACAGACAAATGTGTCTTTCCACATGGCTGTTTAAGAAATGAGAAGCTGCTCATTGCATCAGTTGGGGTTAAATAACTTGTTGCAGCTGAAAGACGATCGCTCTGCAATAATTATCTGTTTGCTGGCTCCGTCCTGTTTGCTTAGTTACATCCTGGTGGTTTATTTATTTATTTTCTGTTTAGCATGTAGTCTACAGTACCAGTCGATGTATTACTATCTAAACAGTCTAAACTACTAGTAGACTGGTAGTTTAGACTTGTGACTGATTGTGTCTGGGTGCTGGAAATCCTTGAAAATTGTTAAACTTTAATATGTCATTTTGAGAACTTCTGGAATTTTCCATACAGTGCTTAAAAGTGCTTATAATTGGAGTTTATTGGAATCTCAGACGTCGTCTATACACGAGATGCCATGCTTGACAATGATAGAAATATGTTGTCAAACATTTTACTTAGCAAAAATGAAGGTAAAAAAACAGAACCAGGGCTGAAATGATCTTTTAACCTTTGGAGAAACAGACCCTCACTGTTGAAGGTCTGGGTGCTGTTGGTGAAAACGTAGCATACCTCATAACCTAGAGTGAGTATTATTTTCTAACGGTCACCATTTTTCATTCTTACATTTGCAAGTTTCTGTTTCCAGCTGGTTGAACCAGGCATGTTTGAAGTTAAACTTTGAGGTTACAAACGGTGAGAACTACCCCTCTGGCAAAACTTGATGGAAATAAAACATAAGACTGTTACAGAAAGGTGAACATGAGATATTGGGAACAATTGATAATTATTAGCACTGAGAGACAAATCCCAAATATCCCAATCAGCTAAAAAGTACAAGTATTAGAGGACGGCTGTACACAGACGGACAACATCTACTCTAAACGTCACGGGTGGTGACGTGTGGCCCAATATGGCCGCCACCACCACCAAGGTTCTTTTCGATCAGGGGAGCAGAGTTAAGCCACACACTAAAAGTCTGGGTTAAAAACAGTTTATTCTTATACAGGTGAGCCTCCTTCCATTTATGGTCCTGAAAGTGTTCCATAAGATGTCCAGGGATGCAGCCTCTGGCAGCGTTCCGGGCGGGCACTTGCCAACATTTCCTCCGTCTCTTCTCCATCGTAAAGCCTGGCCCACCAACCACCTGTTGAGAAGAGGGAAGCACCCACACGGCAGTCCTCTGTTCACTGGGGGATATCCCCACCCCCTCTCGCCGGCACCTCACTTCCAGTCCATGTCACTGCCTGGAAGAAATACTCACGCTTTTCCTGGGCCGCCACGGAGTTCCTGCGGCCCAGGGCGGAGTGGTTGAGCCCATGGATCATGACGGCTGTTGCACTCCTGATCTGCAATCTGCTTTCCATGCCTCCGCAATCCCACAGTGCCTCGCGTACTCTGGTCTCAGTCGCCTCTGGTCTCAGTCGCCTCCCAGCACCCTCTGGTTCTAGCCGTGCCCATGTTCTTTGGCACCTCGTGGTCTCGACCGTTGCCTCCAATCCCGGTCGTCTTCTCCCGATCCCATCCTTGTCCTCTCTCTGCCTCTTCTGTCACTCTGCGACTTCACCTAAATCCTCTCAGAGCTGCTCACAACCGTCTCTAATTGAGCTCATTGGGGTTTGATGGGCTTCAGAGGGTGTCAATAAAATGATTACCAAATACAGCATAAAACCAAAGATCTCACATAAGTAAAACATGCGGTTAGAAAAACAAACAATGTATTAATTAAAATAAGTCCCCAAACCCTCTTTGGCCCATCACATAAACTCTGTTTCTGGTTCTTGAAGTGGAAATGTTCACATTCATGGAAGCTTCTCCCCAAAAGTTCTCAGCTTCTGGAAAATATTGTGATGATTGAATTATCTTCAGTCATCCTTCTCTTGTGCTTGTTTTTCCTCCAGAAGTCCCTCAGCAACATGTCCATGAGAAGGAGGTTCTCCTTGTTCTCGATGACCAGCAACACCTTAACCAGGAGAGGAACTCCAGTCTGGACCAGGAGGAATTTCCAGGAATGAAAGAAGAACAGGAGGAACTTTGCACCGGACAGGAGGCGGAGCAGTTAGTGCTGAAGCAGGAGACGGAGAACTTTATATCAGCTTCCAGTTTTCAGGCAAATTACTTCACTGAAGCAGAACCAAACACTGACCAGCTTTCCTCACATAACTTTCCCTTACCTGGAAACCAAGATCAGCAAGGAAACAAGCAAATAGACTCCACTAGAGGTATGATGAAGCCAAAACGGAGACATCCGAGAAGCACAAATCCCAGTGATGACGACTATAACACCCCAGTTTCAGAGAGTCCGTTTGATTCGGAAACAGGTGAGAAGGTTTTAGCTCGTACTTTGGTGACTCACACAAGAACCCAAAAAGATGGAAAATTTCATCCTTGTGAAAAATGTGGGAAAATCTTTCCTAAGAAATATCTGCCAACCCACATGAGAAGTCACACAGGTGAGAGGCCTTTTTCATGTCCAATATGTGGGAAACGTTTTAGTACCAACAGCTATTTGAAGGTTCACATGAGAATCCACACTGGTGAGAAGTTGTGTTCATGTGAAAGGTGTGGAAAAGGTTTTACATCCAAGAGTAATCTGTCAACCCACATGAGAATCCATACCGGGACAAAGCCTTTTTCCTGTAAGATATGTGGGAAAAGTTTCACTCAAAATTGTAGCTTGTCACTCCACACGAGAATCCACACGAGCAAGAGACCATGATGTTGTGCAACAGGCGGTGATCTGACCGCACATATGAGAAGTCACAGAGGAGAGAGGCCTTTTTTTCATGTACAGTACGAGGGAAGAGTTTCACTAGAAGCGTCAGTTTGTCTGTCTACAGCAAATCCTCACAAGTAAAAAAAAAGCTTTACTTGAGCCTTCAGATGACAATCCACACAGGTAGTGTTTTTTCTTGTGAAATGTGGACAAATACGCTGTCATAATGAGAACTCACACAGGTGAGAAGCCTTTTCTTCTGTAGAATATGTTTAGCTGTAGGCAGCATACACTTAAAAATCCAGACAGGTATGTGTGAAGTGTTTTTCTGGTGATCTGTCCATGCGAGAATCCACACAGGTCTTCGTGTGAGAAAGTCTTCGTTTAATTTCCCACACGAGAACTCACCGTCCTGTTGTTGTCAAACATTTGGAAAGATGTAACTCAACTTTCAAGTCAAACTTTTTACTCTGACTTTTAAAATTTCTATTTTATCTACATTTGCTTTTTGTAACTTATTGTTTCAGAAAATATGGTGGTAAAATGGTTGATGGCCGATTCTGCCGTAATGAACAATGGCTGCCTGTTTTTGGAACAAAAGGTTTTCAGGCTTTTCCAATAAAATTCCAGCTGAATGATCTGTATTGTGCCTACTACTAGAACTTGAGAAAATCAAACCTGTATTAATTATTTTTAGAAGATGTGTGTCAGATTTTATTACAAAAGATCAAAAGTGTGAGGCTGAAAAATAAACTACATGAGGATTTTTATGAATGCGGTAGATTAAATAACTATCAGAAAAGAAATTGTGTTTGATAAAAGTACAAACATGTTTAATGGAAGGAAACTAGAGTATGAATTCAAATGCTAAACATTTAGTTTAGTTCGGCTTGTATTTAGTTTATTGGTTATCTTGAAGAGTAGATGTAAATTTGCATTTTTAATGTAACTTTCCAAAGTTTAACGTCTTCTTTGGAGAGAATTTGACTGAAGTTTATTGAGCAGAGACCAACGGTACTTTACACTAAAAATACAGTAAACTAGTAGAGAAAATGCAACAAAAAGAAAGCATTACTAACAGTAGTATTAAAAGAGTGAATTTACTTTATTCGGCTCACCGCCATCCTTCTTTTGTCCTGGAAAGTTTGTAATCAGACTGAAATTGAACATTTTGTTTCTTTTTTATTGGTAAAAGAAACAAAACAAATGATAATAAAATGAATGCCGACATGTCTTGGTTTCTTCTAACAGTTTCTGTACAAATTATTTCAGGTAGAAAGTTGGATGTGTTGGGAGTTCGTTTCGTTCTATTGTTTTAAAGGACGTGCTGGTCGTCCCAGCTCTTTGCCCCTTAATGTTGACCATGTTGTTCTGCTCCTCTGTTACATGTTAATGTAATAAACTTTCCAGGTGGCGTTGGGGTCATTTTATTGGTAATCTTGAAGAGTAGATGTAAATTTGCATATTTAATGTAACTTTCCAAACTTTAACGTCTTCTTTGGAGAGAATTTAACTCCTGTCCAGGATCCTCGGAGCCTGTTTTTAGACCAGTTCTTCTGGTTTAATGGTCGTCTTGTTTGAGATGTGATCAGTAATATTTACCAGATAATAAATGAGACAATCATTGAATTGCTGTAGATTGTGGATTCCTCTGTTGTTCACCTGATGTTGGACAAATTGTTTTTTAAGTATGCAAAACCTTTTTAATGTGGCTTTTGAAGCTGAGCTTGCCATCTCAGATGATGCCTACATGTCTGAACTTATTTACGTTTGATGCTCTGCAGTAGATATTTAATCATTTGTCCTGGGTTTTACCCCGTTGGGTGAGTTTGTACCTGTAGAAAAATCCCCAAGAGTCTGGAATGAGTAGAATTAATACTAAATTTATTAAATTAATTACGGACAAATAAAAAAATAAATTGCGAATAATGAGAATGGTCGTTCTGACTATGTATAATATTATAAAAAGTGTAATATAGTAACAAATGAATATAATAAAGGAAGTGATTATAGTTGTGATTATAATATAATATATAGAGCATAATAAGAAATATTTCTTCCACAGTCCTGTGAGATTTATCACACACTGAATTGCACTTAATTGTAATGTGAAGTTGGAAGTTTGTCCATTTCCGGATAATGTGAACGTTTAATATCTTCAGCTCATGTTGAATCGCTGTTTATTGAAAGAACCAAACATCTACGATCATGTGAGCAGCGAGTTTAATCGCAGCTGAGACCTGAATTTCTTAAAAATAATTATCTTTGTGAAAAGCTAAAAAAAACTTTTTTTAAGAGTTTTATTTTAAACATATTTTATTTCTAAATTTTATCTGACAAATATGAAACCAAATATAGCATAAGCTTAAACTTGAGTTTAAATCTCCAAACTGGAGAAAAAACGAGGAATTACAGCTCTTGTGTTAAACCATCTTCATTAACATTTCACTCATGTTGTTTCATGAACCTACTTAAGTTTCTCACATGTGACCTAAATTAGACAATAAATCAGAGTTGAGTGCGATATCTGGAGATCTTATTGCTGAAAGACGGAAATGTGACTAAACAACCGCCATCCAGCTCCTCTGCGTCGCAGTGAAAAGTTCTGACATCACTGGCTGATTCTTTTTCTTTTTAACAACAACTTTATTGAGCCTATGCAAAAGCAAAGCAAAGATGTAATTTTTGCAGAATTATGAGTAAAATTTTGTACACAGGGTAAATATTGATCATTTTCAGGCAGTGAAAACATCTCACTGGCTGGCTCATTATCCACAAACTTCAGAGAAATTGGAGACAACTTGGAGACATAAATGACACTTGGTTTAGTTAAAAAAAAAGAATCTACGTTTTTGGAATACCAAAATCCCTTTGAGATAAGATTAAATACCAGAATTTCACATTTTTAAATAGAAGAAAAAAGTTTGATAATTGTTTATGTCAAAGAGGGCAAGTTGAGTGACTTGGACTTCAACGAGCTCCACATTATTTTTTAAATTTCAGTAATCTGCTCTTATTTAAAATATTTTCTAATATAATGCCCTTTGGTCTGATTGGGAAAAGTTAATTTAATTCAGATAAATTTAAATGTAGCCAGAGTTTCTTCTACGTTCAGATGGTGGCAGTTTTATTATTACTGCGCATGTCAGCTGCAGTAATAATAGACGACGAAGAAGAAGAAGCTAACGGGCAGAAAGCGGCTCTCAGCTGAATGTTTCAGAGTTTCAGCAACAATGTCTTCAGTTCAGCATCTGAGAGAGTTTATCAGCGAGCGACT
>JBAMHW010000008.1:30682889-30702719 GCA_037177495.1 Rhadinocentrus ornatus
TTTGACTTGTTTTAAGGACATTACATCAAAGTTGGATCAGCCTGTAGTGTGTTTTTCCACTTTCATTTGGAGTGTGAGTCCAAATCCAGACCTCCATGGGTTAATAAATTGGATTTCCATTGATAATTTTATCTGATTTTGTTGTCAGCACATTCAACTATGTAAAGAACAAAGTGTTTAATAAAAAAAGTTCATTCATTCAGATCTAGCATGTAATTTTAGTCAGTCATTATTTGTACCGCTTTTTCCATGACGGGTCGCAGGGTAAGCTGGAATCCCAGCATTGTTTCAGATGAGCGGCAGGGTACACCCACCAGTCCATCATGGATATGGACAAACAACCATTAATACACACACTCATTCCTAAGGAGAATTTAGAGTCACCAATTAACCTAACATGCATGTCTTTGGACGGTGGGAAGAAGCCGGAGAACCCACGTATACACGGGAGAACATGCAAACTCCACACGGAAAAGCCACCAGCCACATTCGAACGTCCCCCAGCTGAGGCTCGAACCATGTCCTTCTTGCTGTGAGGCTGCGGTGCTAACCACCACACCACCGTGCAGCTGTTATTTTAGTGTTCCCTTTATTTTTCTCAGAAATATATATATATATATATACAGTATCTCACAAAAGAGAGTATCTTCTGCAAATATTTAATTATATCTTTTCATGGGACAACACTGCAGAAATGATGCTTTGATACAATGTTAAGTAGTCTGAGTACAACTTGTTTAATAGAGTCTAAATCTACTTGAGCCTTAAAAATAATTCAACACACAGCCATTAATGTCTAAACTGCTGGCAACAAAAGTGAGTACACCCTTAAGTGAAAATGTCCGAATTGGAACAATAAGCCATTTACCTCCCAAGCGTCAATGTTACAATTTCTCAAGTGTTTTGGTGGTATCTCTCTCAGACTTTCATACTGGTCACTGGAAGTTCAACATGGCAACTTATGGCAAAGAACTCTCTGAAGATCTGACAAAAAGAATAGCTGCTCTACATAAAGATGGATTAGGCTATAAGAAGATTGCCAGCACCCTGAAACTGAGCTGCAGCACGGTGGCCAAGACCATTCAGAGGTTTACCAGGACAGGCTCCGCTCAGAACCGGCCTCGGTATGGTAGACTGAAGACATTGAGTGCACGGCTCAGCGTCATATCAAGAAGATGTTATTGTGAAATAGATGTATGAGTGCTGCCAGCATTGCTGCAAAGGTTGAAGGGGGGGGTCAGCCTGTCAGTGCTCAGAGCATACGGCGCGCACTGCATCGCATTGCTCTGCATCGTCCCAGATGGAAGCATCTTCTAAAGATGATTCTAAAGAAAGCCCACAAACAGTTTACTAAAGACAAGCAGACTAAGGACATGGATTACTGGAACCATGTGCTACGGTCTGATGAGACCAAGATAAACGTATTTGGTTCAGATGGTGTCAAGCGTGTGTGGCGGCAACCAGGCGAGGAGTACAAAGACAAGTGTGTCTTGCCTACAGTCAAGCATGGTGGTGGGAATGTCATGGTCCGGGGCTGCATAAGTGCTGTCAGTACTGGGGAGCTACAGTTCATTGAAGGAACCATGAATGCCAGCATGCACTGTGACATACTGAAGCAAAGCTTGATCACCTGCCTTTGGAAACTGGGCCGCAGAGCAGTATTCCAACATCATAATGACCCCAAACACACCTCCAAGACAACCACTGCCTTGCTAAAGAAGCTGCGGGTAAAGGTGATGGATTGGCCACGCGTGTCTCCAGACCTAAAACCTTTTGAGCATCTGTGGAGTCTCCTCAAATAGAAGTTAAAGGAGCTGATATTCGTGATGTCATCATGGAGTGGAAGAGGATTCCAGTGGCAACCTATGAAGATCTGGTGAACTCCAGACCCAAGAGGGTTAAAGCAGAGCTGGAAAATAATGGTGGCCACACAAAATATTGACACTTTGGGCCCAATTTAGATATTTTCACTTTGGGGTGTACTCACTTTTCTTGCCAGTAGTTTAGTAATTAATGGCTGTGTGTTGAGTTATTATGAGGGGAAAGTAGATTTACTCTGAGCACTGAGACGTGCAGACTGTTTCTACAAACATCTGTTAAGGATTGGGTCGCTCTGAGGAGCTCAGTAAATTCCAGCATGGTACTTTGATAGGATGCCACCTAGTCTAGTCATGAAATTTCCTCACTCCTAAATTCCACAGTCAACTGTCAGTGGTATCATAACAAAGTGGAAGCGACTGGGAACGACAACAACTCGGCCACAAAGCGGTAAGCCCTGTAAAATTAGTGAGCGGGGTTGCCAGATGCTGAGGTGCATAGTGCACAAATGTCGGCAACTTCCTGCAGAGCCATTTGCTACAGACCTTCACGCGGCCTTCAGATCAGCTCAAGAACAGAATGCAGAGAGCTTCATGGATTGGGTTTCCACGCCACTGGATTCCTGATCAGTGGAGACGCGTTCTCTGGAGGGACGAATCGCGTTTCACCATCTGGTTATCTAATGGAAGAGTCTGGGTATGGTGGTTGCCAGGACAACGGTACTTATCTGACTGCATTGTGCTATGTGTAAAGTTTGGTGGAGGAGATCATGGTCTGGTGTTGTTCCAGTGAAATGAACTCTGAATGCTCCAGCATACCAAGAGATTTTGGACAATTCCATGTTCCCAACTTTGTGGGAAGAGTTTGGGGTTGGCTTTTTCTGTTCCAACATGACTGTGCACCGGTGCACAAAGCAGGTTCATAAAGACCTGGATCAGGAGTTTGGTGTGGATGAACTTGACTGGCCTGCACAGTCTTGACCCCAACCTGATAGAACACCTTTAGGATGAATTAGAGTGGAGGTGGAGAGCCAGGCCTTCTTGTCCAGCATCAGCTTCAGATCTCACTAATGTGCTTCTGGAGGTCAAAAATTCCTATAAACAATCCTAAACCTGTGGAAAGCCTTCCCAGAAGAGTTGACGCTTTCATAGCTGCAGAGGGTGGACCAACGTCATATTGAACTAATTTGATAAAGAATGGGACCTTTATTACGTTCATACGAGTCAAGGCAGGTGAGACAATACTTTGTCAATAGTGAATCTCCTCTAAAACATGGGTGAAGTGAAGAGAGCGTTTTTCCAAAAGACTCCAGAAAATATTCCTACGGTTTTTTAGTGATTTGTCTGTTGTGTTTATTTGTTCCACCAGAACTCGCACACCAACACATCCATGAGGATGAAGAGGAGGAGGAAGTTCTCATTGACCAGCAACTCTGTAACGGAGACAGGAACTCCAGTCTGGACCAGGAGGAATCTCCAGAGATAAAAGAAGAACAGGAGGAACTTTGCACCAGACAAGAGGGAGAGCCGCTAGAACTGAAGCAAGAGACTGAGAACTCTATATTGGTTTCCACTTGTCAGGAAGTTGACTTCAGTGAAGCAGAACCAAACGCTGACCAGCTTTCCTCACATAACTCTCCTTTACCTGAGATCCAAAATCAGGAAGTAAACAATCACACAGACTTAGAAGCAGCTAGAGAGACGAAGCCAAAAAAGAAACTTAAAAGAAACAAAAGTCACTGTAACGATGAAGATAACTCCATAGCTTTAGAGAATCACTTTGATTCTGATGCACGTAAAAAGGCTTTGATGTGTGATGTTAGTGGAAAATCCTTCAGGAATGGGATAAATATGCAGCAACACGACAGAATAAACACAGGAAAAAAACTGTATGAAAGAAAGAAAAGATTTAACCAACAAAATTTCCAACAGTATAATAAATTAGCTCCTTGTGGAAGTTGTGGGAAACATTTTTCTAAGCAGTATTTGTCAATCCACATGAGAACCCACACGGGTGAGAGACCTTTTTTATGTAAAATATGTGGGAAACGTTTCACTCAAAGTAATAATTTGTCGAGACACCGAAGAACTCACACAGGTGAGAAGTTGTTTTCTTGTGAAATATGTGGCAAAGATTTCACTCAGAGTGGCAGTTTACTGATCCACAGGAGAATCCACACAGGTGAGAGACCATATTCCTGTGAGATATGTGCAAAATGTTTCCATTGCAGAAGCGATTTAAATTCCCACATGAAAAGTCACTATGGTTAGAAATCTTTTTTATTTAGAAAGATGTCATTTTATCATCCAGTGGAATCTCAAATGTATTTTGAGCAGTCTTGTTGTAGTTTAGGTGAGTTCTGGCTATAGATATTTAAAAACAACCACAAAAATAATCAGTACGCACATTTTTGTTAACGTTTCACATAGTTTTCAAGGTTACTGGTCTTTTAAATAAAGGTTTAAAAAGTGTGTGTGTCAGAATCAGTATCGTCCCTTTTTTTTCATTGTAACAAGAACACAATTTAAGCAGCTGCTCCTTAAAATGATATTAAATATCATAATTAGTAAAAAACATTAGTACAAAAAAGTATATAAAATACACTGAAATAGTGCAAATCATCTTGGCCCTGCGATGGACTGGTGACCTGTCCAGGGTGTACTCTGCCTTTAACCTGAAACACTGCTGGGATAGGCTCCAGCTCACCCATAATTGGAATAAGCGGTACAGATAATGACTGACTGACTAGTGCAAATCAACAGAATGTTGCACAGAAGGATCGGCTTTATTGCGCGTTTTCAGCAGTTCTGTGATTTTTTTGTTGTTTATTGTGCTGATTGCTCTGGGAAAGAAACTGTTTCTTTGTCTATCAGCCAAAACGAGCCAAAATACATTTCTGAGCTTTTTAAAAGTTATAACTTTTTTTAGCAGACCCTGGTGGTTTTACTTTTTTATTTTTCCTCTTTAATGCATACGATGCCTGTCATCTGCAACGTGTTTCTGTCAGATCACATTTTGTTCATTTTAACAAAGACATCTATAAAACTAATTACAAAAAAACTTCATGTTTTTTGGTGTTTGTTAAACAATGAATTGATGCATGTTCTGAGTTGCTTAATAACTTAGTGTATTATTTCTACACACCCTGCAAAAAAAAAAAAAAAGATAAATCAGTGGTGTTTGTCTCTGTTCAAGTTTTCTTTCTAAAGGACTCTTTATTGTCACATCCCATATCTTTATATTTTAAAATGGATTTAAATTTAAAAGCTTGTTCCATAATTATATTATGTAGTTGTTGTTTTTTTTTGTTTAAAATTAACTTGGAACATGAATTTACTATCCATGAAAGGTCCCGTAATATGCTAAATTAACTTTCCAAAGGTTTTCTAACAGTCGTATTTGTCCTTATAGCCTGGCTATGAGGCCCAAGAATTGGAAAATTGTGTCTCCTCTCTCACCTGCTTGCTCCACTTTTTAGCAAATGTGGCTCAAACAGGTAAGTCTGAGATATTTCCCCTTGTGACATCACAAATGGAAATAACCACTTCCCCCAGCAGTGGATACTGTCACAGACCTGACCCCCAGCAATCCCCGTAGAACTCATTGCAACCACAAACCAGCCATTTGATCAGGCTGAGAAAGATGGAGAGATAAAAAAAAAAAAAAACCATGTTTTCACCTTGCAAACAGGTGTACAAGATCGAAGGAAAGTCAAACGTGGTAAAGTGAAGCGACCTACAACTTTGGGTTTTTATAGTTTTGTGTTTTTTATTGCAACGTTTTACATTGTTTTAGGATTTGCACTTTCTTGCCGTGGACTTTTCCACAAACGTTATTTGTTTTTAACTAAATGTTATTTTTAGCTAAATGTAATTTATTTTGTGCTACTTATCATTTTTGTAGTGGTTTGTTTACATTATTTCAGTGTGACTTTGTAATGTTTGTTAATAAACTGACAAGAATTTGTACATTAGTAGCAAAATGTGTGCGACTGAGTTATGTAGCTTTAGTTTCGGTGAGCATTTAGCCGTGTGGGGAGAAAACTTCTGTTTTGCCTGCGTCATCTACCAGAATCTTGGTGTCACGCAACCGTCCTCCACCTCTGCCCGCATGTCTGCACACATAGTGGCCGGCGCCACGCCCACTGTCGGAATGTTTCGGTGTGACACCGAGCGGAAGTAAACACATCAGCAGCAGTGCCTATCCTGATCCTGAATACGACTGTTTTGTCGTCTCATAGCAGAATATTTCAGAGTTTCAGCAACAATGTCTTCAGTTCAGCATCTGAGAGCGTTCATCAGCGCGCGACTAACTGCTGCTGCTGAAGAAATATTCTCAGAGTTTGAAAAAACCATCGAAGAAGAGATCGATCATCACCGCAGACTGCTGGATATCAGCTGGAAACCAGAAATAAAGTTGGATAAAACAGGTATGAAACACCGTGATGGTCTGAAAGAACTAGCATAAATATTACGCATGGAGGATCCTGACTGGAGTTCTTGTTTACATTTATTATTAAATGAAAATGACGCTTTCGTTATTTTTCAAACAGTAAAAAGCAGAAGTAGCACGTATGTAAAATACTTAGAGGGAACTTATGAAGCAGTTTTGAAATTATTATGAAGCATTTGAAACAAATAAAAGTTTGCATGGCCCAACAAAAGGCAATGTGCCATAAAACAGTAAGACACAGTTTTGTACAACGATCAAGTTTCAATGTGCATCTTTAAATCTGATAGTTTTTTATTTTATTTATTTATTTTGTAGAAGTGAGTTTAATGACTAGCTGTAAAAAATGATGGTGAAGTTGAGAGGGACATTTGGAGGGATTGTACAATTTAATTTAAGAATAGGATCATTTGCTGAGTTTGGTTTCAGTCTGTTCTTCCTTGTTACTACGCTCCAGTTTTGGAGAAGACCCTTTCACATGGTACTGAAGTATCTGGTATGCGTAGATCTCTCCTGGCGAGTAAATATAAGGATCAACTGCTGCATGAGTTCCAGTATTTTAATGGGTCTTCCTTTCTGGAGAGGTAGGGCTCAGACAAATAAAAGTCAGTTCTTGAGCACAGATCAGAGATGATCTGTTTGGGTATAATAATTTCAAAGAGCTCGCGCATATTCCTGCCTCCATTCATACATTCGCTACACTTTAATGTGCCAGCCCACCTGTTAATCTTTCTAAGCTTAATATCTGTATGTTATATTAGTAAGTGTATATGTCTCTGTGCCAATATATGATTGTATGTCTGGTGATTTAATACTATGCTAATCTAACTAAATCTCACCCGCATTGGTTTTCAATTAATTCTCTTTGAAAGGTTGATACAGAGTCAAGACGTTTGCTTGGAGCATAACAACCCTACATTACCATGTTGCAGAATCAGTACAGTGCAGAAGATGTTTGCACACACTAGGAAGCAGCAATCTTAATATGTAAAATACCAAAATCCTGGGAGGAAACTCCGCTAAAATACTCTACCAAGCATTGGCATCCAAACTAAACACTATTCAAACCCCAAGCAGTTATATAGGAATATAAGAAAACCATGAGAACATCTCTGTCCACTTTAGAGCTTCTGCCAATTTCTCCACTTCAAGAAACCACACAAACAATGTGCCATATAAAAGCAGAGACTCTGCTGGTTCCAGAGACGTCTGACTCATCACTGTGGGACAGAAACTCTGGAGCTAGCAGCCAGAACCAGAAACCAGGTCTTACAGTTGCTGTTTGTGGTGAAAAGTTGGATTCCAGCTCTAAAAACTCTGCTAATGTCTTCTCCTATCACTCTGCCTTTGTTTGAAATTAACCATGAAGGTCCTGCTGGTTTCCATGGAGATGAAGGGTGTTTATAGTGAAGTATTCCCTCTGATGGCTTTCTGAGATACGTCCATGTGTAACCTTAAAACATCAGTAAAATCGGTTCACTCTTTCAGCTTCTACTCTTGCACAGTTCCTCGTCTGACTTTACGAGATTCTAGATGACCTGTATCTTCTGGTTTCACTGAAAGTAATGTGGTTTTATTTTAGGAGGAAATAACCAGTAAAATGTTCTACTGCGTTTATGCTGTACGTATAATACTGTGATTATATATTTAGCCCTTGTAGCTGTTGGAGATGTAGTAAATTTAATTTGGGGAGCTAGTTTCAGACGGGGTTTAAGAAAAATAGGCCTCGTGAAGAAGAGTCACACTGTCGCTTAGTTAGCTGTGACTTTTCAGTGCTGAAGTACTTGGACTCCTACGTTAACCATGTTGTGGTTTAGTGCTGATTGTTAACATATAAATACATTTTTGTATCTTTTTTTTTTTTTTTACCCAGAAAAGAATTTGCATTAGACAATAGACATGAAGACAATTTTGAAAGAGATTCAGAAGAAGTAAGTGCTGCCTGAAATATTTAGAAATAATCTTGGTCAGGCTCAGTAGTGGATTCAAATGAACTCTCGTTTTCAAACAGGAGTGTCAAAGAGCCCCTGAAAATATATGATGCTGAATTTAGGAAGTGCTCCTACAGAAACCATCATTTTGAGTCTAAATTTATCTTTAGAAATCTGATCACTTGTGTTCATTTGTCCCTTCAGGCCTCCCACGGCAACATGTCTGTAAGGAGCTAATTGTCGCTGACCAGGACACCAACCAGGAGAAGAGCTCCAGTCTGGATCAGGAGGACTTTCCAGGTGTTAAAGAAGAACAGGCGGACCTTTGCACCAGACGGGAAGAAGAGCATCTAGCACTGAAGCAGGAGCATGACTTGGTGTTGATTTCCATTGATCAGCAAAGTCATGTCAGTGAAGAAGAAGCAAACACTCTTCAGCTTTACTCGCATAACTTTTCCTCAAATGAAAGCCAAGATCAGGAAGGAAACAAGCACACAGACGTAGAATCAATCAGAGATAAAGAGAGGAAGCGACACAAGAGACATCAAAGAAAACTCGATGAAGACTCTCCCACTTCAGAGGGTCCGTTTGATTCTGATAAACAGTCTGTAAAGCATGGTGCTTGTGGAGAACCTTTTGGGAGTGAGACAGATGTGGAGTTGCATGACAAAATCCATACAGGTGTGAAAGAGGCCTTTGAGCCATGTAAGGCAAAAAGATGTGGAAGAAATGTTTCTAAAAATACTTTTCTCTTAACGCACATGAGAACCCACACAGACGAGAGGCCTTTTTCCTGTAAAATATGTGGGAAAACGTTCAGTACGCAAGGAAATTTGTTGGTTCACATGAGAGTCCACACTGGAGAGAGGATGTACTCTTGTAAAACATGCGGGAAAGGTTTCACTCAACGGGGCAATTTGTTGAGACACATGAGAACCCACACTGGTGAGAGGCCTTTTACTTGTGGAACATGTGGGAAGAAATTCAGTCAGGGTGCACATTTGTTTACCCACATGAGAATCCACACTGGAGAAAAACCCTATTCTTGTGGGACATGTGGAAAAGGTTTCACTAGAAGAGGTTCTCTGAGAAGTCATTTGAAAGTCCACACAAGTGAGAAGTGATGTTTGTTTGAAACACTTGTAAAGTTGTGGTCTTTGGTTAACTGGGTTACTTTAGAACTCGTATATGCAAAGCAGTGGGGTGGTGAGCTCTTTCACATCCCCGCACCTTATAACCTCTGGTGGAGGAATCCAGCTTGAAAGGTCACCAGCCAGCACGGTGGCGAGTATGTGTGCACTGTGTCTGTGGGTGTGCTGAAAAGATTTATTTGCACTGTTGAGCATGTCTTCCAAACTGGATTTCCATTTCAGACTCCTCAGTAAGGCTTTCATCATATTTACTGACTTTAAAAAGAGTGAAGCACACTTTTATTACCTCACATTTAGATTATTGGAATTCTATATGATTGTTTTGGTCAATCATCGCTTCCTCGCCTGCAGCAGCAGTTTATTCAGACTGCAGAAGAAAAAAAGCAGTGATGACATCACAGCTGCGCTGACCTCTACGCGTGTTTCCAGTCTGTTACAGGATACAGTTTGAATTTGTATGGTTTGATTTGAAGAGTCTTAAAGCCATGATACCAACTTACCTGTCTATTTTTGACAGCCTCATCCTCCATCCAGAGCACTATGAATCAGTTATGGTTGATTGTTCATTGATCCAGGCTGGAAGGTGGAAGTGGTGGAGCCTTTTTAGTTGTGGTCGTAAACAACCTGCCTTTCCTCATTTTAGATACTTTGCTGAAAACTCATATCTTCTTGGTGGCTTTTGGACTTGGTTGAGTAGCAGACACTACTCACAAAAATGTAAGGGACTTAAAATGCACTATAACCTTTATTACTTAAATTAATTTAACTTTCTTGAAACATTTGAATCCACACGTGCAACTGTTCAGGGAGCTTATTGTATAACATGCTGTTAGTTCAACGAGCACTTGCATTTAAACAGTCCGATTTTGTGAGTAAATGTATCTTGGATTTCATTATGCAAGAATTATGTTTTTCCTTGTTATTTTACCCATTTTAAAACTTTTGCTGTTTATTTGAACCTGTATTAATTGATGTCTTAGAGATAGTAAAGTTTTTATACTCAGTCGGTTTGTGTAGTCTTTTTGTCAAATATTATTTTAAATGTGCTAGAAAACAAATCATTGACTTGACTTTATAAGTTAACTTTTAAAAATAACCATCTATATATATTCACCTTCTTAAGCAGGAGTATTTTAATAAAGATTTCTCTTGTATAGTTTAATTGCAGCAGAGTTTTTGTCCTCGGAACGACAACAAGCGAGAAGTTGGCTCACGTTCCCTGTCGGAACGTTTCAGTGTGAAACGCAGCGGAAGTAAATAAACCCTAGCACTCTTGACTGCAGCCAGGTTCGGACTGAGCAGGAAAACGGTTTTGTCTTAATCTCTCAGCTGAATATTTCAGAGTTTCAGCAACAATGTCTTCAGTTCAGCATCTGAGAGAGTTTATCAGCGAGCGACTAACTGCTGCTGCTGAAGAAATATTCTCAGAGTTTGAAAAAACCATCGTCCAGTACGAAGAAGAGATCGATCGCCAGCGCAGACTGCTGGACATCAGCTGGAAATCTCAGAGAAAGTTACACATAATAGGTATGTAACACAGCGATGGTCTGAACGAACTGAACAGTTTTTTAATTCTGTCTGTATCGTAGAGTAGCCTGGAGTCATTATAAGGACAGGTGTTCCCATGACTCTGGTGTTGGTAATTAGGAGAAGCAAACAGTTTTTCTACTTGGTGCTCTGTTAATGGAGTTTAAGTTTGTTTAATAAGAATGTGGATTAATGGAAACTAAAGTAATGGACTGTCATGGAAAATAAATGTGGATTTGATTTTTACACAGGAGCATAAAGAGTGATCATTAGCCCAACTGAGTACATGTAAGAACAAAGCCAAGCCAATTATCAACCAGTAGCGCCTTACTGGGACAGACACTACAGTTAGACATTAAACGTTTTTGAGGTGTGAATAAGAGAGTTTGGGCTACACAGGTCAACATACAGCGACAAACATACATTTACATACACGCATACATACATTTGCATGACTTTACAAATAAGCTGGCACAGATTTTCATCTGTCATGCTCATGCTAACCCTAAAAGCTTAATAAAGTGCCAAACCTAAGCTGAGGGGCGATGTTTACCCAGTGCAGTGAGGACTGAACAGACCATTATACGGGAGAGACCAAACATCTACTTCAAAAATGCATGTCACAACACAGGACAACACCTCTACAAGTCACGAAAGAGCTGTCCACCTTCATCAATGAGGGATACTTCTTCCAGGACAAGAATGTCCGCATTATAGGCAGAATATATTAATAGTCTGAGACAGGTGTCAAGAAAGAAATCTATGTTGAACTGCAGAAATCATCTCAGACCAGAGGAGGTGACCTCGGTATCAGCTTCCCAGTTTCAGCTAAAATGGAGCTTTGACTCTCCCACCCAGGCAGGCTATCGAGGATTCACACAGTTCGACATTGTGACCAAAACTATTTTGTTCAGGCAGGTAAATTGGTCACGTGAAAATGATTTAAATGACAAAAAGAAGGGTCGTGTGAGTTAGGGACACGAAAGAGTCCAGCAAACTTGGTTCAAGCTGTTTGGATCACCATAATTAGAGTTTTGTCGAGGCAAACAGTCAGAAATATTTAGCACTGACAGACCAACCCCAGATGGTCCAAATGAAAAGAAGTGTACTCGCTCCATAGCGAGGCTCTTCCCCAGGAAAAAGTCTGAACTTTGTGTAATCCCTGTTTTCTAATGTGGAATTCGATGGGGTCATGGACGCACTTTAATAAGAACTTACTCTTTTTAAAATTCTTTCAGTCCATTTTTGTCTTCAGTAATCAATATTTTTGTTCCTTTATTTTCCCTCCAGACCTCCCTGAGCAACATGTCCATAAGGAGGAGGAAGTTCTCGACAACCACCAGCTCTGTAACCAGGAAAGGAACTCCAGTCCAGACCAGAAGGAATTTCCAGAGATTAAAGAAGAACACGAGGAACTTTGCACCAGACAGGAGGGAGAACAGTTAGTACTGAAGCAGGAGACTGAGAACTCTATACTGGTTTCCACTTTTCAGAAAAGTAACGTCAGTGAAGCAGAAACAAACACTGAGCAGCTTTCCTCACATAACTCTCCCTCACCTGAGGACCATAACCAGGAAAGAATAAGGCACACAGACTCCAGTAGAGATATGGGGATAAAGCCAAAAATGAGATCTCAAAGAAACCGAAGTCACTGTAATGATAATGACTCCTTCATCTCAGAGATTCAGTTCGATTCTGATACAATAGAAAAGTCTGTAAAATGGGACGTTTATGAACAAACCTTTAGTAATGAGACAGAAATGTTGCAACATGACAGAATCCACACAGATGTGAAGCCATACACTCGGCAGACATGTAGGAAAAGTTTGAGTAACGCTACACTGACTCAGACGAGAACCCGAAAAGGTGAGAAGTTGCATTTCTCTGAAAGTTGTGGAGAAAGTGAGAATCCCTTTAAATGTAAAACATGTGGGAAAAGTTTCATTAGACGCGGCCATTTTTTTAGACACATGAGAAGCCACACTGGAGAGAGGATGAATTCTTGTAAAACGTGTGGGAAAGGTTTCACTAAACAGTGGAATTTGTTGAGGCACATGAGAACCCACACCGGTGAGAGGCCTTATACATGTGGAATATGTGGAAAAAAATGTAGTCAGGGCAGTCATTTGTTGACCCACATGAGAACCCATACTGGAGAAAAACCCTATACTTGTGTAACATGTGGAAAAGCTTTCAGTTGCAGTAGTGCTTTGAGAAGACATCTGACAATCCACGCTAGTTAGAGGCCTTTCACATGTGGAGCACGTGGGGGAGCAATTCAGTCGGGCTCTCGTGTGTTGGCCCACATGAGAATCCAGACCGGAGAAAAGCCAAATACTCTCCATGGAGAAATTCCACACTGGTGAAAAATGGAAAAGAGAGAGTAGGAAAGCCGAGCGCAGATGGAGAAAAACATCTACAGGTTCATTATGACATGTATAAAGAGAACCTTCATTCTTATAATTTACACCTGAGGAACGCAAGGAAGTCCTGTTTCTCTGACATTTTTAGCTAAAACTATCATAAAGCTCGGTCCTTATTTGCTATTGTCGACAGATAAACATCCTCGTGTGTCAGTAGCACCTGAACTTTGTTCTACCAAGGCTGCAAAGAGTTCGCCACATTCTTCACAGAAAAATCCAGAATATCAGAAAAACATTTGGTTCATCAGCAACAGGTTCAGGGGATATACTGTCCATGAAAACCAGTTTAAACACCATGACACAGTTAATCCCATTACCAGCAAAGATCTGAGCGATATCATATGTGAGTTGAACTCCTCTTGCTGCCTGGACATTCTGCCCACAGGCCTTTTCAAAAAGGTCTCAAGAACTCTGGAGCCAGATCTGTTAGAGATTGATAACTTATACATCAGTGACCTCTAGACCCAGTATGATCCTACCAGAACCGTCAGGTCATCTGGATCAAGTTTCCTATCAGTTTCCAGAGTCAGAACCAGACCTGGAGAAGCTGCATTCAGCTTCTATGCTCCACATGTCTGGAACAAACTCCCCAAAAGTCTCAGATCAGTTTATTTAGATGCAGGTTGAAGATCCACCTGGTCTCTGCTGCATTTCAATAGTTCTTACCAGGAGTCCAGATCTGCAGCTGGTTCTTTTATGCTGAAATCTTAACTTATTTCTTATCTTTATTTTTTTATGTAATCAATTTAATCTTTTTCAATGAAACTGTTTTTCTAATACACTTTTTTTTCTGCACCAGCTGTAATGTTTTTATGTTTTGTGTAAAGCATTTTAAATTGTCTTGTACATGAAATGTACTATACAGATCAATTCGCCTCGTCTTACCTTACTAATGGAAAAGGTTGCATTAAAAGAGGTTCCTTGATGAGTTCACACAGTTGAAGTTGTATTCTTGTGACAGATGTGGAAAGTGTTTTCTAAGAAGATTTCACGTGGGACGTCACCAATGCAAAAGTATGTAAAATATGTGAGAAGAGTTTTGGTGCGTGCAGTCAATGTGGGTTCATATGAAAAATCACACAGGTGAGAATCTGGATCCTTGTGTAACATGTGGGAAGGTTTTGACTTGACGGGGCACAACCAGCTGCAGTATATTCCCTCCAAGTCTTCTGTGTCAAATGACTAGTGTTAGTGATGTTTTACTGGTTCAATGCAGGTTCCTACATATGATGTTTTATACAAATGAAACAAAAAATTAAAATATGCAAATCCTAATTTATTTCAGTATTTCAAACTAAAAGGTAAATTAATATAGACTCATATGCAAAGTGCCATGTTTCAAACTTGTATTCATTATAAAATGTGATGATTGTGGCTTACAGCTTAAGAAAACAAAAGTTAAAATCTCAGGAAATTTAAAAATGTTTCATATTGTGTTCGCCAAGAGTCACACTCTGATCATCTAATTAATCCTCAACACCTGCAAAGGACTCCTGAGCATTTAAGTGGTCTCTCGGTCTATTTGGGTAGAATTCCCATCATGGGGAAGGTTTCTGACCTGACACAAGGAGGGAAGGCCTTTAAAAGGTGATTGCAGAAGAAGCTGGGTGCTCAATAAAAAGTGGAGTGGAAGGAAAACGGAAAGAAAAAAGTGGATCAACCAGCAGGGATTAAGCAACCTGGAGAGGATGGTCAGGAAAAGGCCGTTCAGAAATGTGGGGGAGGTTCACAAGGAGAGGACTGAGGCTGGAGTTAGTGCTTCCAGAGCCACCACACAGAGAGGGATCCTGGACCTGGACTTCACGTCCTATTCCTCTTGTCAAGCCGCTCCTCAACTAAACACGTGTTAGCGTCTTACCTGGGCTACAGAAAATATGAACTGTTCTGTTGAGCAGTGGTCCAAAGTGCTCTTTTCTGATGAGCAAGTTCTGCATCTCACCTGGAAATCCAGGTCCCAGAGTCTGGAGTAGGACAGAAGAGTCGACAATCCATTACATTTAAAGTGCAGCGTGAAGTTTCCACAGTCGGGGGTGATGTGGGAGCCAGGTCATCTGCCGGTGTTGGTCCACTGGGCTTTATTAAGTCCAGAGTCAACGCAGCGTCTACCAGGAGATGCTGACGTCATTTTCCAGCACCTGCCCACACTGCCAGAAGAGCCAGAACCTGGTTCAATGACCAAGGGATCACCGTGCCTGACTGGCTGGCTAAATCTCCAGACCTGAACCCCGTAGAAAATCTATGGAGCGTTGCCAAGAGAAAGATGAGACACATGAGACGGGGCGATGCTGAAGGAGCTGTTGAAGCATCCTGGTCTTCTATTCCACCCCAGCAGCGCCACAGGCTGATAAGACCCATGCACCGCCGCATGGAGGCAGGAATTCATGCAGAAGGGGCTCAGACCAAGAACTGAGTTCACGTGCAGGACTAGACTCTTCAGATGGTCAACATTTCTGTTTTCAAAATCCTTTTTTTTTTAATTGATTTCGTGTAATATTCTAATTTTTTGAGATTTAGATTTTTGGGTTTTCATAAACTTTAAGCCATAAGATAAATTACAACAAATAAATGCTTGAAATATTTCATTTGCCTGTAATGAGTCTATTTAATATATTAGTTTCCCCTTTTTAATTTGAATTACTGAAATAAATTGAGTTTTGCACAATTTCCATTTATTTTTTATGTTTAACCTGGTAAATTTAAAACTTTGTCATTGGATGGTAGATGTTCACATTTTAGTATTTTTGTGTATTATTTTAATTTTCTGAGATTTAGATGTTTGGGTTTTCTAAACTACAAGCCATAATCATCTTAATTATAACAAATAAATTCTTAAAATGTCTAACTTTACCTGTAATGAGTCTATATAATAGTTTCCCCCTTTTTAATTGAATTACAGAAATTAATTAAGTTTTGCACGATATTCTATTTTTTTAGCCTGTGTTATATTTCAATATATTAAGTTTAAGATATTTTATCAGTTTAAGTATTTTGTTTTACTCATATTTTTTATTTAATGAGCATTTCTTTCAAGTATTCAAGTTTTATTCGTCTTTCAGATTGCTCTTTGTGAATTGGCCATTGATCACACAGCAGTTTAATGAAGAGGTGTGAGACTACATTACAACCACGATCAGCAAAATTTATTAAAAATTCCCACACTGTCCTTCATCACATGCAACTAAGGGCTTTCATACCCTCCTGCTGCAGGTAATTAGCTGGAACAGCCCATTGAGGTGGGCCTACGTCCCTTTATTTACCTCCCCGCCTTGCCAAGAGGACAACAAGAGATGAGCTCTGCCATCATCATTTTACACACTTAAGACAACAGAACAAAGTAGAAATAAATGTCAGAAATCTGTGTTAAAATCTGTAAATACTAATTAAAGTTCTCTTTTACACATGCATCACTTGTTTCTTTATTCCATTTATGAGATTTCTGGAAAATTTAATCAAGATTGGTTCATGGGTTGGTGGGCTGGTTGGAGGCAGGCAGCAAATACATGCTCTCCACCTTCGCTGAGGTAATCACAAGGTATCGTGCATGTAGCACGCTTCCCAACACAGTTGCAAATTGCTAACCAAGAAAAGAGGAAAAAAGCAGCCAGATTAGCAGTGGTAGAATTTGTAATATATTCGACAGAAGCAGTACTGACTTAAAAAAGGAAAGTTTTAAAGAACCGTGATCTGTAGATCTTAGTGGTCGAGAAACCTTTACAACAGGTCATGAGTCAGAGATGGATGTCAGGACCACCGATTATATTACCTGAAAGATTTCAAAGACTAGAAGCAACAGAAGTGACTGAATCTGGATGTGTGATTTTATTTTGTTTTTTTATTTGCTATTGAATTAAGACTCGCAAGGCTGCTGGGGTCTGGGGGGTTTATGGCCCCCCCCCGAGACTCATCAGCATGAGAAATAAAAAGAAAATTCGGATGGTCCAACTAGAGTTGGACACAGAGATCAAATCACAGCTTTTTAAAGGTAATAAAGTACTTCTACTTTTCTCCAGTACCTTTTAAATTCCGTCTGTAACTGAAACGTTTTCCACAACTTTCACAGACATACGTTTTCTCGCCCGTACGGATTCTCATGCGTCTCGATAAATTACTGCTTTTATTGAGTTTTTTCCCACACTGTACTTAAAAAAGGTCTCTCACCCGTGTGGACTCTAATGTGGGTGGAAAGAACGCTACTTTGACAAAAAACTACTCCCACATATATCACAAGAATATAACCTTTCACCAGTGTGAGGTCTCATGCGGGTCAACAGACGAGGCTTTTGATTAAAACTTTTCCCGCGTGTTGTGGGAATGTGGCTTCAGACCCGTGTGGATTTTGTGATGCAACAACATACTCTGCTTATGGCTAAAGACTGTTCCACAAACGTCACAGATGAAAGACTTTCTACCGGACTCCAAGAGTTGTCTACATTGTCACAGAGACTTCTCCGGTAATGTTGCTCCTTTAGCCTCGTCTCCACATTCCTTGTCAATTCCAAGTCTCCATGACTGCTTCCTTCCTGATTTCAGCTTTCAGTTAACGGACAGTTATAAGAGGCACTTTCTTCATAAGCGGAGGTCACTATAAATGGCTTCTGCTGCGATGCAACTTGCTGTCCCTCCTGACTGGCCCACAGTTCCTCCTCATCCTTCTTAATCTGTGGAGATTCTGGCTTCTCCCTGTCCCCAACGGGGTTCATCTCAAGGTTGTGCTGTTGTTGGGCATCGAGAACTTCTTCATCCTTGAACCCATGTTGTTGTGGGAGGTCTGGAGGAACAGAGAAACAAGAGATCAGAAAATACTGTTGAAGATATTTTAGTTTTGCGGGATTTCAATTACAACAAAGTAGCTTCTTGGGAATTTTATAAATGTATGATTTTACTTACACCCAACGCTAAGCAGGTGTTTGTTTGTTTTGTCCTCCCCTTTGTTTGCCTGTCTGTCGCTGTATGTGCTTTTAACCTTAAATTCATAGTTTCTTATTCAGAAAATTGCCGTGCTGTCACATCTCTGATCCCAGCTGACATCTGCAACTTAACACACCAGTATGAGTGGACACAAATCTGTCTCCCTGGTCCCAGATGAGACTTAAAACGATGACCTGGCATGAACGCAGCAGGCTCAGAGCCAGTGGCATCGTTTCGATAAGCTCATGTAGACTAAATTCATAATATTTGGCAACAGTAAAATAAACCAAAGTGCACAAGTACAGATAGAGTGTTGATATTTATGGGTACACAAAACTAAATTTCACAAGTCGCACATTAACACATCTGCAATTACCTGTCCAGAAGTATTTCCATAAAAGCAAGACATTTTATAATCAGTCTGTTCTGCCTCACTACATTTAACTTCCTGCACACAAGTGTGAAGAAATGCATATAAAGGTTCATGGCAGCCAATATTTATACAGCAAAAAAGAACAATAAAGTTTCAGTTATTTATAATGTAAAACATCTGGAACACACAAATATATGATCTTTCAAGTTCTAAATAATAAAATAAAACATTTTAGAAACTCATCCATCCACTTACTCCAATGCAGGGATGCAGGGGCAACGAATATTTATAAAAAAATTTTCACATTGCAAATGTATCTATGTCTGTATATAATTTAATATGGAAATATAAATATGGCAACTGGCAGCCCACTGCGCCCTAGTCCAACTAGAGATGGGTCAAATGTAGAGCTGATTTTCCCAATCGAAATTAATGAAGTATAAAGTATTATTTATAGTTTATATATTCATATTTGACCTACATTAAATGTAACAATGAACTTTAAAAATGTTATTTTCCAGCTCCTTTTCAAATTTAGATTTTTCCTCTTTTGCTTTGGGATCCTTTTAATTCGGTTTGTCACTTTTGTTCTATTATATTTTATTTATTTTAAACCGTTCATTTTAAATGAGGATATATCAGTAAAATCAAAACAATTGTTTTCATTCACAGTTGCATCAATATTTCACCAAGATTTTGTATTAATGATGGGAAAGTTATATTTTTAATTATTTTAAGTATTTTAATGTGCTTTTGCACTTTCTATGATACTTCCTTTATTTTAACGGGTTGTTGTGTTAATTTGTTTTCATGATGTTAAACACCTTGGTTGGCTTGAGTCTTGTTGTAAGGTGCTATAGAAATAAACTTTGATTGATTGAGAATTAAATCTTAAGCCTGACAGACAAGTCTGGTCCAGAGCAGAATTGTTCACCAGCACTGGTTACCATGGTAACTCAGCTGGGACTAATTTACGCCACAATGATGGAGCAGAAATGTCCCGATGATGAGACAGATTTATTGAAATAAGCTAGATTTTCCCTTAACCCTCCTTTAAAGGGCGAGTATATGTGGCTTGTGCGTGTGTGTTAACTAACGATAAGCATGGGATATGACAAAGTGGTAATCTTTGCAATCAACAATTGTCACCATAAAACATCTGGACATTTTTAAATGTGGTGGGGGGGGGGGGGGGGGGGGGGGGGGGGGGGGGGGGGGGGGGGGGGGGGGGGGGGGGGGGGGGGGGGGGG
>JBAMHW010000008.1:30722171-30737034 GCA_037177495.1 Rhadinocentrus ornatus
AGTTTGAAAAAACCATCGTCCAGTACGAAGAAGAGATCGATCGTCAGCGCAGACTGCTGGACACCAGCTGGAAACCTTGAAGAAAGTAACACAGAGCAGGTATTTCTGTTCTGTGGCGAGCTCGGCTAAACAGCAAACATGCTGAGTAGAAATGCCATTAATGTAGATAAAAATAAACAAAACAAGGTCAGATTGTTAAGAAATTTAATCGGCTTACATGCGTGAGTCTGATGACATTATTTAATTACTAAGTCAAGAAGAATTAAAAATATTATTAAAAAGTTTAGTTATTGAGGAAATTTATGGATTTGACCCCTTCTTGTTGACACAATTAGCAATGTTTGTAAGAAAGACCCAGGATGTGTCTGGATGTCCACCCTACTCCCCCTTGTTCACTACATAGGGCTGCACTATATAGCACACTACATAGTGACTCATTCTCTTGGCGATTCGGACACGAAGCTGCCTATTTTTTTTCTTGTGCAGACCACGTGACTACCAGCCGTTACCACGGAAACCACAACGCGAGTCAAGATGTCATTCCAAATCCAATCCAAAGTTGTGTGAAAATATTTTTAGTTTGTAATTCCTTATGCTGTATTTTATACTTTGTTGCATATCTATTCAATTAAAAAAAAATTCCGCCTCCTTATACCATGTTGAGCTTCTGCCCGCAATGCATTGTGGTCTATATTGACCCGTCTAGTGACCATCGATGCTCACTACTTTTCATGATGCATTGTGGGTAATTTTGAGTGCTCTACTTTTTTCTCTCTGGACATTCAGACACCCCTACAAAATCACGTGACCCCTATAGACCCTTTCATGGCCTACGTAGTCAGTGACGTCACTACTGTATCTGGAGGCAAAAAAGAGGAAAGCACGTAAAAAAACTCTGTAGAAACGAGCTCTTAAGTGTTATTACGACTTAAAAATGTCGTCTTGTCGTGTGTTTGGGTGCCAGAATAAGAGGAACAACATTCCTGCCAGTAAATTAAAGTTTTTTAGGAAACCAGTTCAGAAACAAACTAGACAATTCTAGCTGAATGCAATAAGACGAAAGGACAGGACAAAGACGATAATTAACCATTCTCGTGTTTGCAGCGCACACTTTATATCAGGTGGATAAATGTAATGTTAAGTGATTGTTATCGAGTCCAAATGAACAAAATTGTTCATTATAAAGGAAAATGTTGGATAAATAACGTTGCCTTTATCAGCGCATTAGCAAGCTTCTTCTGTTGAAACGTTACAAAACCAAGTACTTTAAAATCATGTTTGTTAAATGGTGACATTAAAAATCGGTAATGTTTGATATTAGTGGATTAGTGGATGTAACATTTGGAAAGTTTAAATTTGACTCACACAGGCAGCGTTTTTACTTTCAACAGTATTTGAGAAACTGTTCAGCTCGAAGCGATTCCTCTTCTTTCCATCCTGCCATGTTCTCTGCAAAAACTCAACATTAGCACTTTAAAAACTTTCAACCCTCATTTATCAGCTGTTTCTAGAGAATGTCCTAAACGCCATCCTTCAAATGAAAACTAAAAGTACAAAAAGACTGAAGTGTGCGGAGGCCAGTGGTACCTTAGTCAGTAATCAGCCAAAAGAACTCCTGCTCGTTCCCATTCGTGGTCATTTACCTGCCTAAACGGCCTCCGGTAAGCAGATATGGTGACATCACATCCCATCAGAAGTCAAGCGGGAAAAACTCGCTTCTGGTCAGAAAGATGGAGACGAAGCCAACCAAGCATCTCCCTTTCGTTCACCTTTCAAGTTGGGTTGACAGAAGAAAAACTGTTATTTGAAACCGACTTGCAAACATTTAACAGCAGGAGATGAATATTTAACAATCCTCTGAGACAGAACGCTGTAAAACAAGTGAATAAATGCAGAGAGGAAGGGACACGATCTGGGGTCAATAAGAGCTCTTTTTTTCTTCTTCTTCTTCTTCAACATTAAGTAAAACATATTAGTTAATAAATTATTCAACAGTAATTAATGCTTAATAATGCACTTCCTGACGTTTATTAAAGGATCCTTATTGTAAAATGTTACCAAAATTTTACTTATGCTTAACTGCTTCATATTTATTCCCTTTAAGAGTTCATTAATTACATCAATCATTTCTTTTATTACATATTTATTGGTTAATTGATTGTTCCTATATTACAATTTCATTTTGCATTGTGTTTGTTCACTTTAACTACTTGTGCATTGTTTCTTCTGTTCTCACTGAGAGGAGGGTGGCCTCTATCCTACCTCAGGTCTTTGAACTGATCCCTTCTTCAGAACCGTGAGCCGAGGGTGCAGACTAGTAGTCATGGGGACACAAATCTTAGAAATAGATTACCTCCTTCAAGATAATATAGGTTGTTTTTGACATTAATGGCACCAGTCCTGAGATTTACGTATTCACTCGAGGAAGGGAGGGCTCCACTCTATCTTGACCTCATCTGGCCAGGATGAACCGTATGTATCAACAGAAAAGTATAAAACTTGTCTTGCTTCGGATCCCTCAGAGTCTCCTCTGACGGATGACAGCTCTCCTTGCTTGCAATATTTGTTCTTTCTCTTTTTAAAAGTAAATAAATTTTACACTTTCTCTTGACCAGACTTTTTTGTAATTCATTTTTCTACAACAGTAGTCACCCATCATTTTTACAGTGTGTGGCGAGATCACCATGGTAACTAATGCTGAACACAAGATCTGCTCCAAAGGAGGTTACGTTTAGAGTTTCAATCGAGCCTTTTACTGATTCTTTCCACAAGCTTTACCACGACCATCAACAACTGAAGCAACATTTAGAAGAGAATATTTAGCTGTTTTGTGGTGATGTGGTGTACTCGTCCAGGAAAGGTTAAGACAGCCTTTTACAAACTAGTACAAATCCTGTTAATTATCTATATATAAATAAGAGTTGTCCATAAAGTCTGGTTTTCTGTCCTCAAGTAATAGCTGCTATCTTGCTTTTTTTTTCTTTTACTCTTCAGACATCCACAGTAAAATGTATGTAAGCAAGAAAATGCCCGTACTAACCAGCAGGACTTCAACCTGGGACTTCAATCTGAACCAGGAGGAACCAGAACCTTTTCCGACGGAAGCCCTTCAGCAGTCAAGAGAGCGAAAGCGGCGTCTAGTGAATCAGGAGACCGATCCCTTTATCTCCATTCCCACAAATCAGAACAGTGACTTTGGCAAGGCAGAACCAAACACTAACCAGTTTTTTTTCCCGTCAATTTCAGGAGGAAAGCAGTCATATAAACTCAGGCTCAGCTGGTGATGTAGAGTCGAAGACAGAAAACTCTTTGGAACCTCTTCTGTGCCAGAGTCAGTTTGGTGTGAAGCTGTACGCGTGCAAAAAATGCGGAAAAAGGTTCAGTCTTTCTTCTCAGTTGCACACGAAAATCCGCACAAGTGACCATTTGGTTGTTACCATATGTTTAGTGCACGTGCACTAATATTTATGAGTGTGGCTTGTGACGTAGGAGGATACACAATAAAATGAGAGAAGGAAATAAATTGATTTTGTGGTGTAGGGATTTTATTTTCCTAGAAATGCAGCGTTTTGTCATGTGTGAAGTTGGGGCACATTTTGACAATATGAACCTAGCTTGAGTGCAGTATTAGTAACTCCTGCTGAATCCCTGTAGAAAAATTAACTAAACCTCTATAATGCCTGCGGTCCAATCAGAAGTAGTAAACTAGCTTGATGGGCTCCGAGTCATAAATACCAGAAATACAGCCTGTAGGACACAAGGATACAACTAAACACCATCTCTTCGTGTAGTCATGGTGACACACCTGGCCTCTGGCATGTAGAGGTAGACTGGACTAGTTAGTGTTAAACTGCTGCTGCACAAAGCAGGAAAGGATTCATTCAGCTTGTTTTAGCGAGTGTACCCACATTTTTAAACTTTCTAACCACTTTTTGAGTATCTGAGAATCTAGTGACCAGCAGATGTCAGTACTACTAAACGAGCTGTTGAATGGGACCTCGAGTGAAGACACTTGTGGTGAAGTAATTAGCCAGAAAGACTCAACACATTTGCGAGGCTTCATCACATCACTACTCGGCACAGAAGTGTATGTTTACTTGGTTTCAGACGCTTTCATAGTCACGGTAAAGGCGGCTTTCAGTCGCAGTCAAGCCAGACGAAAAGCCGGTGGGTAGGCTTTATGAGCCGGTGTTGTGTCGAGGACAGTTTCCCCGTTGAGATCCGTTCCCCCTCTGAGAATCATTCTTCCTTTTTTAATTAGATCCAAATTTTAGGAGCACACATTGTATCTGTTGAATCTTATTTCACCAAATAAAGACAGAGATCAAACACCTGTGGATCAAAAGGACTAATATCCATCTGTGAAACAGTAGAATAAACATATTTGCAGCACAAGGGAAATGTTAGGGCTCGAGCAACACCGATGATGGGCTCTCTCTGTCATGTTGCCAGAATCTGGACAAACAAAATGTATAGTCACTGCAAAGATGACTTCAAGCTGTCAGCCAGGGTGTAAAATCTACACAAATGCATAGAGGTGAGCCTCTCCAGTGCAGAAAGGGTGGAAAATATGTGTTGTATGATGAGGGCAACCAGACCACTGCTTTTATTTTAAAAGAAAATAAACTGTAAACATAGCAGCTGTGTTTTTCAGTGACTAGCCAGAGTGCTCTCTGTTGGAAGAATTCCATTTCTTGACGGGGAGCTAAACTAAAGGCTACTCAGAAGGGAGCCATTAAAAGAGTACAGCTTTTGTACACCCATGGACATCTTCATCAGTAACATGATTCATGCTGCCACACTGTTCCAACCTGGAAATCTCATTGTTGTCCTTTGTTTGTCTTTAACTATCTTAGAAACATGACAAAGCAACATCAGCTTCTTAACATCAAAGTTTACAGTATACTTTATTATTAGAAATAAATAAAATGTAAAAAGGTAACTCAAGAATACAGCTTCTCACATGTGTCTTCTCACATGAGCCATCAGATTACTCCTTTGACTGAAATTCTTCCCACATGCTCGGCATGAATAAGGTTTCTCGCCTGTGTGGATTCTCATGTGGACCAGCAAACTGTGTTTTAGGCTGAATCTTTTCCCACATGTTCCACATAAGAAGGGCTTCTCACCAGTGTGAGTTCTCATGTGGGACAACATATTACTACTCTGAGTGAAACTTTTCCCACATACTTTACATGAATATAACCTTTCCCCCGTGTGGGTTCTCCTGTGGACATTTAAATTACAGGTGTTGGCGAATGTTTTCCCACATGTTCCACAAGAATACAACATCTCCCCTGTGTGAGTTCTCATGTGGGACAGCATATTACCATTTTGAGTAAAACCTTTCCCACATATTTTACATTTATACGGCTTCACACCTGTGTGGATTCTGTAATGCTGCTCTAAACTGTACTTGTACCTAAAGGCTTTTCCACAAATATCACATTGTACACACTTGGTACTTATGTCAGCTTCAGACTGAGTTTCTGTAGTGTGGTTGACCATATTGTTACTCTGACTTCTGTTTCTGTGACGGCTGTTCCCTGGGTTAACCTCCGAATCACCAGCTGGTCCTGGGTCTGCATGCGCTCTTCCCTCCTGATTTTGGCTCTGAGTTGAGAGACAGTAAAGCTGGTCACAGCTAGTTTCTTGCTCAGAGAAGTCCTCAAAAGTGGAAGTCGCCATAATGTTATTACTCTCCTCCTTCAGGACCTCCTCTATTTCTTGAGTAGTGCAGAGTTTCTCCTGTTCCCCTTTAATCTGTGGAAGCACCGCCTTCTCCTGGTCCAGACTGGAGTTCCTCTCCTGGTTGAAGAGTTGCTGGTTAGTGAAAGCATCCTCTTCTTTACAGATAAGTTGCGTTGGGAGGTCTGACAAGACAAAGGAGCACAACAGGTAGATTACTAATTTGATGAGAGAAAATCTCTTTTAAGACTAATTTTACCCATGAGCAGGGTATGTTCACATCTTTGAATGCAAAAGGGGGTCAGACAATAAATCAGTTCATACCCTGCAACTCCCTCCAACACTGCTGGAAATTAATTAGAAAACAGCTACTGTTGTCATAAGTCAGTGCATAAATAATACAATATTATAATCAGCAACTATATCATGCTTGTACAAACTCCAGTTTAAAATGTCTTTTCTAAAATGCTTTTTAAATCAAAATTTCTAAAAAGTAAAGCTTAGATATGCCATTTCTGGGTGGGTTTCAACTTTTATCTAACACACACATGTACAAAGGAGATTAATTTTATTGTTATTAAATAGCTTATAATAACTTATTTGTATTTAGAAAACACAAGTAATAAATTTAAAGAAACAAATTAGATGTCGGCATCATACTCAAAAAGAAGAATTTGCTTGCAAGTGTACACTGATGAGCTGATCCACCATCTCTTTTTATTTATTTAAACGTCTTACTTTATATTTAATTACAAGTTTGTTGTCTGCCACTTGTGCCTTGACTGAGATGGTAAAGATCTAATTGTTGTTCAGCATCCTGACTTGTCCTGTACATTGGTTCAGTAAAGTTATTGGGGAGAAACGGGCTCTGATTAGGATCGTCCATGACTCATATTCATGTCAGTTCATTCTGATTATTCTAATGTTATATACCTTTAGTATATAGGTTTATCTGGTGTTTCCAGCTGATGTCCAGCAGTCTGCGCTGGCGATCGATCTCTTCTTCGATGGTTTTTTCAAACTCTGAGAATATTTCTTCAGCAGCAGCAGTAAGTCGCGCGCTGATAAACTCTCTCAGATGCTGAACTGAAGACATTGTTGCTGAAACACTGAAATATTCAGCTGAGAAGCGACAACACGCTGCTGATGGCGCTTTGTTGTTGTTGTGTGTCACAGTGAAAAGTTCCGACGGTAAACGTGAGCTGCAGGGCAGCTGCATGATGTCGCTGTTGTGTTACCTTAGAACTGATTCTTTCTTCATTTAAAAACAAAAAACTGTAGGGTATCATCTCAAAACAGCAAATAAACATAAAATTGTTTAATTCAGAAAGCAAAAAAACCTACAAAGCATTGTTTGAATTTGACATTTCTTTCCACTTTAGCTCCAAGTGGGTTATTTTCAAGTGTTTCCCACTATCATCTCTCTCTCGTGTTCTTTTGCACTCCAGGGCAACCATGCATTTACCAACTTTTATTTACGCATAAAATAAATACAGCTCTGACCACAAGAATAAACAGAGTATCGCAGTAGAACAGGAAAACTGCAATGTTTTTGCAGGTGTCACAGATTTCAGCATACATCATTTTACGGGTTCAGAGGAAAATGTCGTTATGTAACTGTTATGCAGTTATAATCAATAATGGACTAGATTGTAGATTTTCAAACATTTTTATTCTTAGCTAGTCTTAGGATCAGTTCATGTCTTAAATCTTTACACTTTATTTATTATCACTGTGCAATGTCAGATATTTTGTGCCTTTGCAACTTTTTCTTTTTAATTTATTTTAATTGGTGACTTTAGTGTTGAAATGTCCTGTCCTGTCTTCACCGCGGGACAGTGGGAAACGTAATCTCGATTCCTTTGTATGTCTTGTGCATGTGAAGAAATTGACAATAAAGATGTCTTTGATATTAGGTTTGTTTTTTTTGTTTTTTTTACCAAAAGTGTTTGTGTAGGAACCTTCTTCAATTCCCAAATTCTTGTCCGACGTTCTCTATAAAATGTTGGTTATTTTTTAAAAGTCGCTGTGACTTTGCCACAGAAATTAAGGAATTTTAGTTACTTTTAAAGAAAAGTGCCTTTAAGTTTCATGTGATTTTAGGTTTTTGTACAAAGTATTTGATCAATATCACCAATACTAGCCTGAAGAAGTTTCCTTTGTTGTAGCTTGCAACATAAATAGAGTTTGCAATAAATATGTCTAAGAATTAAGAAAATACATATCACTGCTGTTTTAGAAATTAATGGAGAAGAAGGCCCTGAGGTCATAAAACTTTGTAGTTTTTTAAAAACCTTATGCAACTCACTACACTGCAAACACCAGAAGGCTTGTGGTTGAGGGGCCTCAATGTTTGATGATTTATAAAAATTAAATGAAAAGTATTTGTCCTTTGTGGGGAGATAACAAGGTTACATTTCCCATCATCCCTGCATCCTCTTTTTTTTCTCTTCAACTCGCATGAGATCTGGTTCATTATTTTGATAATTAATTTGGTTTTGGTGAGCTTCATCAGTGTATCCTTCTGGTCAAAAGTTTTTCTGTTTCCAAGAATACTCATCATAGATTTAGAAAAGAGTCCAGTCTACACAATCCAGGGCTGACTTTGATATGAAATAGAACACCAAAAACAGTAAGACTGTGATTGTCAGAAGCAGAGAAGACAGATTGTCCCTGACTTCTGTCTGGCACTGCACTCAGTGTGTGCTGTGAGGTTACATATTTGGGCCATATTGTTGCTGATGACCTCTCTGATGACAAGGATATCTACAGGCACCGTTGGAAGCGGCAGGCTCAAGCGAACATGCTATGCTGTAAGTTTAGCGTTATACGCGACGAGGAAGAGATGGAAAAGCAGATGGACATCATCTGGAAACGTAAACTACAGATATACACGACAGGTAAGTAAAATTCATGCAAATCAGGTGTTGTGCCCTAAAGTGATTATCTGCCAAACATTGATTATACGGCCGCGGGAGCGCGCGCTGCCTGTTAGCGTGGTTTCGCTGAGGTGTAAAACCGACATAGTTCGCGAATGCAAGTGAGAATGTCTAAATGAACAAAGAAAGTCTGCTTTTGCAAGTGCTTAAACTGATTTATTAACACTGCAACATAAGAGGTGCTGTAATCGAGGAGCTTCAGGGAGGCAGCTGGAAAACCTTTCCTGACCTTCCAGTGCAGATTCCTGGGTGAGTTTTGCAGAATCAGAAGAGACTTGGAGAAAAAGTTTAAGAAACGAGCGGTGGGTGGAGTTCATTAACATAGTCATTGACGAGTTGCTAGGGAATCAGGACTTTAGCAAGACTAATCTCATCTGGTTTAAAACTAAAAGTACTTGCTGCTTATAAATGCTAACTTTCTTCTGCTACCATTCATCCCTCCAGACCTTCCACAGCAACATGCTTATAAAAACATGACCAGCAGCTTTTTAAACGAGATAAAGTCCAATCTGGACCAGCAGGAACCAGAACCTTCACCAATCAAATAAGAATCAGAGGAACTCTGCATCCGTCAGGAGGGAGAGCTGCTGCAGATGAAGGAGGAGCCGGACATGGTGGCTCAGTGCAAGCCTGAAATCTTTGAAAGTACAGTTGTTCATAATGAGACTGATCATCGGTGCAGGATGCTGCAAGGAAATTCCACATTTCAGGTATGTAAAGTTGGGACAGTGCATACAGGCTACACGCAGTATACAGACATACATACATAAAAATACGACTGGTGTATTATAAACAAGATAATTGAGCTTTATGAGGTATAACTTGTAAGGATGGCGCTTCTGTAGAAGGAGAAACACAGCTTAACGTGTGGGTGGCGCCCCCAGAATCTCATTCTGTGTTGTTAATTCCAGAGAATGATGATCCCTACAAAGTACACCTCCTTGTAAAGGTGACTAATCAGGCTTTCTGATGTTTAATACAATACCAGCTGGTATTATTAAAGGGGAGAAATAATCCACCAAACTAAAATTTTCTTTCTTGTTCTGAGTTTATAATGATGCCTCCGAAAAAAGCCAACTTGCTGTACATAACGTTATAGAAATTACATTGTTTGAAAAAGAAAAAAAGGACTGCGATAGAATCTATAGTAGTGGATGATTCAACTTTTACCCCCAGGCTTTTTTGAGAAAAGGTAACAATAATTTCAGTGCATCTTAATATCAAATCACAATACTTAATAAGTGAAACTCTTGAGGATCTCAGTACTAAATAGTCTCAGTATTCCAGGATTGTAATGATATTAAATATGAAGATGAATTTATTGTTGCAGGTTTGGAAATAACCACAGTTCCTGCTGGGCGTTTTCCTGTTTTCATACTTTATCTCTCTGTCTCCAGCAGACCCTCCAAAGCCACATGCCTGTAAAGAGGTTTAGTTTTTGCTCAGGAGAAGAACTGGAGTCTGGACCTGGAAGAATCAGAGACTCAGATATGAAGCAGGAGGATGACGTGGGGTGAAAGTGAAGAAAGCATCATCCAGTACAAGGAAGAGATGGATCTTCAGCAGACTGTTGGATATCACCAGGGTTCCTGTAATTAAGTTACACAGAGTAGGCATGTAAAGCTCTAATGTTCCTAATGAACAAACACATGCTGTTGTGACTGTTTTACAGAATAAGCACATCCCCCTTCTTCATCTTGGTATCAGTTTCCTCATCTGTTAATGTTCTCATCCAGGGTTTGAGTTAATTGGTAAAAGGATCCCGATTAGTTGTCTTCAAAGAGCCAGTCTTCCTGGGTTCCGTACAAACAGACAAGAAAAAACACTAAACATACAATACATACGATAAAAATTGTGATTCACTTGGCAGTGATAATCTAAAAGCAGTGAAACAGAAAAGCTATTCCATTCATCAATATTCCATTCCTTATTGCATTCATACAGTGGTTGTGTCCATTTCCTACCCTCAAATGAAAACACTGCATTCTCAGATGGTTCTGGAAAGCTACTTTGCTATTATCAGTACCCACTGAGCTGAGTTCAGACAGACTCATCTACACTCTTATCCAACATCACATTATTTTTTAGGAGATAATCAGAATCAGTTTAGTCCATATTCTGCCTCAGTGCATTGACCTTATTTATAAAAATAATTTGCTATATCGGATGGTTGAGTCGGAATCGTGCCTTCTGACTGGTTGTTTGAGAGATCTTCTGAGACAGATTGCAAGCGTTGATTAATGATACCATCATTTGTTTCATTGGACCTTGATTTGCAAACCAATCTATTCATATTCCCAAGTAAAAAAATATCACCATTCACCTCAGTAACTCTGTCAGTTAACACACATCAGACCAGGAGCTCTATAGCAGCTGTCGGTTAGTACTGGCTGTAGGTGAGGAAGATGCACTTTGACCCAGAGGTTTTAAGCTATCTGACATGAACTCTGAGCACGGTGTTGCTGGAAAGTTATTTTTGATATAATGCTATGCCTCCCCCATTTTTATTCCTGTCCCCCATGTCCAGAACTGGAGCATCCAGATGGATCTCCGATCCGGCCAATACATGAATGTTTTCTCAGTAATCGGATAGATAAGTTCATGTACCTTATTTCTGATGCTGCAGGCATTCAAATGGGCCAAAAAAGACCCTTTGAAACAGGAATAAGATGCTTATCGTCAGTGGGCCTACCATCCATTAAATGTTCAGTCTAAATGAGCTCAAATTAAGGAGACCAGAGAACTAGTTCTCTAGCTCCAGCTCCTGACGTTTGAAAAGTGGGATGGACAATTAGCTTGTCGTGTTGCATATGTGCTATGTCGCTTCGTTCTCTGGCAGCTTTCATGGCTGGAATGAGTTCCTTACGCTTTGCCTGATCCTAAACCTTTCCCAGAACAGCCATTTTATCTTTGTATTTGAGGAATTTGATCACAGTAGGCCTAGGTCTTTTACCAGAATATCCGGATTGCCAATCCTATGTGCGCGTTCAGTCACCATCCGACTACTGTCCAGGTGAAGTTCTCGTTGATCACACACCTGACTTTGTCCTCAGCCTCCTTCCAGCTTTCGTTCTGGGTCTCAAGAATTTCATCCACAACACGGTTATTCCATCTTGTTTGACCCTCCAAGTAGTCCCCTTTCTCTGTCATCCTTGTCAGTTTCTCCTGACCTGCGTTGTTTTGATTTCAGCACGAGCACTTTTTCTCTGGGACTCAATTCTCTCATTTTCCTTAGTTAGATCATCAGCGTTCTTCTGGGAGACTTGCAGGCTGCTTCTCAGCTCCTGTGTTTCCGCCGTCAGTTTGACACATTGTTCACAAATAATTCCAGCGAAGCCTTGAAGCTGCTTTCTTGCTGCTGCAGCAGTTGCATGAACAAATCCCTTTGTCCACTCAGATCTCGTACCTGTGAAAGTGACACCATCTCCTCATTACTTTGGTCCTTCTTAGGTGGCATGATGTGCCTGCTAGGAAATCCTCAAGCTTCAGCAGATGAAGGAGGCCGAAATAGAATCTACAAAAAATTTAAGAGTATGAAGATCATCCACCACTTTTTACTTGGTTTCTTGTAGAATATAACATCTCAGAGTGGACATTTAGAACATAATTTGATACAATAAAAAAAATTAAAAAGCACTTTAAAAATACCAGGAGCAAGTTGAGTGATGAAATTTTTTTTTTTTTCTTGTTTTATTTTTTCCTGTCCACTAGCATTGTTTTAGTTGAAAGCATGACCACGTGCAGCTGATATCAAATTCATCAGCTTATATGTTGTGATTTCTTCATACAGATTGCCCACAGTCACATGTGAGTAAGAAGCTGGAGATTTTATGCCACCGGCAGCTTCATAGGCCAGACCAGGAAGAACACTTGTCTCCACAGATCAAAGAGGAAGAGGAGAAGCTGTTTATCAAACTGGAGGAAGAGCAGACTTGTACTTATAAAGAAGGTGAACAAAAATTAGACATTGAACAGATCCAAAACCGGAAGGGAAACAAGCATAAAGACCCAGGATCAACTGGAAATACAGAACTAAGACCAGAGAAGAAACATGAGAAAAACAGACAACAACTTTCCCACATTAGAGAGTCCCTCTGATGCTGACGCAGGTAAAAACCTGTCAAATGTGACAGTCGTGCTAAATCCTTCAATTAGAAGTGTTTATTGAAGAGACATCTCAGAGCGCACACAACTGGCAGCTGCTGTTCTTGTAAAGAATGTAGGAAAAGTTTCAAAAGTAAGGATAGTTTTAGTTCACATGAAAAGCCACAGAAACGACAAGCCGCACCGTTGCAAACTATGCAGAAAGGTTTTTATTTACAGGGTTGCCCTGAAAATGCACGTGACAATCCACATGAGTGAGAAGCTCTAACCTTGTAAAGTATGCAGGAAATGTTCCAATCACAGAATCAGAGCACGTCTGTATGAGACTCTCAGGGTTCAGAGGTCATATTATTGCAAATCATGTGGTAAAGGTTCTGAAAAAGTGACAATTTACAATCTCACGTGAAGAATCCGCAGAGGTTGGAGGCTCTTGCAAACACAATGGAACTTCATATATACTTTACTGCTTTGCAACTTCATGACGTAGGAGCCCCTTTAGTTATGTTAACTTGAAGTCTCAAAACATCTGTAGTTTGGGTTAACTATGAAGTCATGCTGAAACAGAATTCAGATTCAGTGCAGCTTTACGTTGCTCCAGTAACAAGCATGTAATGTTATTGCACCAAATCTGAGGGATGTGATTTTGTGCCAGATTTGACCATCTTTGAAAGTTGTTTTTTTTATAATGACTCTGTGATAAAACAAGTAGAAATGCAAAGTGTTTTTATTTTAAAAATGCTTTAAGAGACTGTGGGTTTACACTGTTGGTTGCAATGTGAGCTTTGTTTTAGTTCTGTTTACATCTAGAAAATTTAAAGCACATAGTGGCTGTTGTGTTTCATTTAGCTGTATAATGGATATTCTGAGTTGCTTTAAACAGATGAAGCAATAACAACCTAAAGCCTCAAGTTCTGCTACAGTTCTGCTGCTGCTGTTTTACATGATCCAATTAACAGTTTTATCATTTTTACTTTAAAATATTTTCCATTAGTCCTCTGATTTCTTTCTCATGCCCGTTTGTAGTTTACTGGGATGTTTGATCAGATTTTGTTAAACTCTTTTGAATATATGTCGTGTTACTTTGCTACGTTTTGATTAATCACTTTTAGAGTAAAGCACCAAACTTTTGGACCATGTCAATAGTAGGTTGTTCAGAAGGGGTTTCTGTTGGGAAATTGACATTGTTCAAATTCTGATAAAACGTTTAAAGTTAACTTAACGTCAGACAAAATAAATAAATAATGAGTGGCTAGTGGTGATGCTTTCAAAACTTTGATTTTATGCATCTTTTCTATTCAGTTAAGAAAGTTTTAAATATACAACATTTAGGTGTTTCAAGGTTTTAAAGGATACTACTGGACATCGCACGTGTAGGGAGCTACACTGGAACTCTTAACACAACAAAACCAGCTGACTAATCAACATGTTCATCTGCTGCACCAAGCAGTCAGGGTGTGCTCTTCTCTGAAACCACCACATGGGGGTACTACGGGCTTTCTGACAGATTCGCACTGAAGATGCAAACTGTTTATTAAGACTTTCCAAAAATGAAAGGAGTTGGCCTAAATTAATACACATCATCTAATGGTTCAGCCCGGATCCATATTACACACACATTTATGGACAATTGTGAAAACTTGAATCTATGAAATATTTAATAAAAAGTCTACTTCTGAGGCCCGAACTGGACCAGCTTAATCATTGATTGATTTATTAATTCATTAAAAGGCTACTTGCCAAATATGTAGGTAGGAAATAAATGGTAATTTTTTTAATTTTAAGTAGTTCTTTAAGCCTAAATTTGTCTCCTAGTTCTTGAACTACATAACTAGATTTATTTGACAGTTGTAGTTTTATTTGTAAGCAACAATATATAATGCATCCACAAATCATTAATGTAGTTTTTAAAAAATAAAAATAGTTTTCACATTTTTAATCATTGTTTTATAAACAACTGATTATAAATAAATAAATATATATATATATATCGTCGGACTTACTGTGAAAGGCGGTTTACTTCCGGCGGAAGTAAACAATAACACGCTGTCGGGTTTATTAGGCCCGAGCACCGAAGGCGGTGCGAAGGCCTATTGTAACTGCTCCGTTTTTTCCTTATTCTTCTTCTTCTTATT
>JBAMHW010000008.1:30773713-30785356 GCA_037177495.1 Rhadinocentrus ornatus
TGTAAACAGTCTACAGTAAAAGACATTAATATCTGACTGTAAGCCAGGGTTTGATCAGCCAGTAGCAGCTTTGTGTATTTCATTTTCAGGCCGGTTGTGGAGCAGAAGACAACGTCTCCTCTTCCTGCAGCTTGAAGACGAGCCTCTTGTGAGTGCTTCTAGATGGAGGAGGAGCCTGCGATATAATCTGCCACAATCTGCGAGGATTATAAACAATAAGTGTTTTAATGTCAGTCTCAAAGTCTCCAGTAACTCCAGAAAAAGTCTCCAACTTGGTTGCTGTCCACTTTTTCCTTGTTAAAGTGCCGCTAAAGAGGTCTACAAACTCGCTAATTATAGCAACAAGTTGCTAAGTTGGCAACACTGCAAACAATGGGTCCTCCAGGGAGAAGCTGTAGTGCGGGGCTGCCCGCTGCAGTGCCTGTATAAAATGAATTGAGACGGCTGTTGTTGTTTTTTTGTGAACCAGCAGACGCCAAAGTGCCATTCAAGTATCGATATCCGTGCAAATTAATATCTAACTAGATATTAAACTTTAGAATCGATTAGTTTCTGAGAATCGATTCTTTTGACAACACTAGTCACAGCATGATTAATCTGAATAGGACAGGTAAGTTGCAGATACCTAATTCAGGTGCTGAATGAGCAGTTTGAAAACAGAGTTGCACTTCCAGCTTAAAAATGTCCTTAATGAAACGTTTTTGAGACTTAAACCAGTGTCTCCAAATGTAGAAATCTAAATTTCACAACTTTCCATACTTGATAATACACAAAGGGAAATGAAACTGCTTTTTCTTTTAAGACTTCGACAGCATTAGACCAGGTCCAGCGTAAAAACTGCATAACTTAGGATCAAAGTCAACTCAGATCCTAACTATATTATCCTGAAGTTTATATTGCTACACAGGCTGTGATTACTGAAGTAGCACTATGTAACTTTCTGACCTTAAAGATATCTGACTTTTGTCTCAAGACCTCACGGACCAGCAACTGGATATCAACATGCAGGCTATTTTGAACGCGCACTAATTCATTAAAGAACCGCAAGAAGACATTCTCAGAGGAAGAGAGAAAGGGACAGAACAGTCAACATAGATTGAGCTCTGTCTAGACCGCATAAGCCAGAGGATAAAAGAATGAACTGTTGTTAGGGGGGACTTTATTGAAAAAATCAGTACTAACTAGTAACTAGTTTCACTGGTTTAATGTACCATAGTTTTTAGGCTTTCTTGCTTTTATGTTATGAAATATAAGACTTCACCTTTTTATGGTCTTTTTATTTGAATCTATTTTTTTAATCTCCTACTGATGGTTGAAAGTCACCACACACAATTCTGTTGTATTTTTTTACAGTAAAAATAAATCTTATCTCATAGATTAAATCAAATTCTTTGGCATCATTTTGATAGAAAAAAACATGAATAATTTCAGGATTAGGAACTCTGCTGTCACCACTATGACCTGAGACATCATCGGCCTCCAGTTGAATAAATTACAACACAAAGACTGGAAAAAGTTTCAGAGCTCCATTCTGTCATGCAGAAAAACTTTCTTTTCATTCCCATGAGATTGGATGATTAGTTAATTCAGACATTACATGAGAAACCGTCAGTCATCCGTATTCCTGAGTCCGTGAACTTTGCTTTTACATCAGCACATAACAATCTGGTTCTGTTGTTATTTGTCCCTGCAGATCTCCCACAGCAACATGACTGCAAAGAGGAGGAAGTTCTTCCTGACCAGCAGCTCTTTTGTCAGGGGGTTATATCCAGTCTGGACCAGGGGGAACCAGAACCTCTAGAGATGGAAGAGGACCAGGAGGAAGTCCACATCAGGCAGGAAGGAGAGCAGCTTCTTCTGAAGGATGAGACTGACATGTTGGTTCAGAGGCGGTCTGAATCTGAAGAAGTGTTCAAAGTAGCAAATACCAGCATCCAGAATGAGGAGGAAACGGATCATTTGCCTGATTTGAACATCGTGAAACCTCGAATAAGGTTACACAAAATAGGTACGTAAATGTTTAAGTCATAGACAGCTGTAACAATTATATAAACAATGAACAAAAACTACTGTGTATCACAGCAACTTTAATACTTGCTCACTGACGTATATTTACTTCTGTAAAGGCAACGTATAAAATCGCTTCTTCTTCTGCTCATGCGGGTCACTTCAGGACTGTAGACTGTCCACACTGGAGTCTGATGATGGTCACATTTAAAAATACGAATGCAGTTGACTCAGTTGGGGGGTTAAGTTTATTTTCTCCCCGTATAATAATACGGGACATTTACGGGAAAATAATAACATGGAAAAGACGAGTAAAAAAACGGGGGGGTGATCCTGAGAGAGAGAAAAAAAAAGAAGACCGACCAGTAATCCGCTGGTCCAGATATGCTGCGGGACGGGCTTTTCATACGCTACATGACAGCCAGCTGACATGAAAAGGCTGGTGTGTGTGTGTGTTTGCTGCTGCTGAGTAAAACTGAGCAAGAAACACAACTTATGTTAGCAAATGTTAACAGGAAGGCTCGGTTGGATGATGCTCCTTACAGAAAAATAAACTCATGGATAAAGATGGGATCTACACGTGATGGTTTCCTGATAGAAGACACAGCATCCGGCTTTAATTCTGGCTCGTTGGTGAAGCCATTTTTTCCTGCTGCCAGCTCGTGAAGCTTCTTCCTTAAGTGTTGACGGCAAACCAGCGTGTGGTTTGTTATACTGTGATGACCTCATCCATCGCTCTTCACAGCAAAGGTTTTCAGTAAATAATGGAAGCTAACGCGATTAGCTTTTATCTTAACCCGCTACTACACAACGCGTGGATCCGCGATCTCCTCGTCCCCAGTCAGAACGGGCGGGACAGGAGCTTGTGGCCCCGCCCTGTAGGGTTATGACGTGTAAAGGAGGGTGTGTCTGAGCCCGCCTTTCTATCCGCCATTAGTTCACAATGATTTAAACGCAGAAATACTCAGAAAAGCCGTTTTGATCATTTTCCTCCTCTGTCCACATGAACATGTATAAAAATGGTTTAGTGCAATTATTTAACTATTAATTGTATCTGGATTTATTTTGATCTCCATTAGCTGTGGGAGTTCAACTATTCTATTATTTCTTCATCCACGCTCAACACGGGCGTTTAAAAAATTATCAACCTGATGTTTTTTTACCTTATTTAGATGATGGCACGTCCTTTTTGACTCCGGTTGCATGCTTACAATTCCCCTCCGATACGATGTGCAAAGTGTCGTAGAAAATTCACCAAGAGTCTGGAAGAGTGAAATGTAACAAAGTTTTATTAAAAGTTCAAAGTGATCGCAATCAGAAAAGAGTGGTCGTCCGACTCGCGTGAAGTCAGAGGGGGCTCTAAGGGACCAGGAGGAAGATAAAAGTTTTATACTTTCTTCTTGATGCACAAAGGAGCCCTGAGACCGATAAGGTAAAGATGGAAGAGAATCCTCCCTTCCTCAAGACCTTGGGTGAGCATGTAAATCTGAACTGGGGCCATAAACAACCCACGCTATCTTGAAGGAGTCCAGCCATACATTATATTTGTGTCTCCACAAGTACCAGTCAGTACCCCATTACCAAGGTTCTGAGGTGAGCTAAGGGTTACCTTACCTTTTCAGTGTTTAAAGTGAATAAACCTTAAAAGGGAGTTCAAGCATAATGAGTAAAATGTGAAAACTGTAATATTGTAACAATCAATGTATAAATGTAATACAGAAGAAAGATTTGTGTGAGTGAAAAACTCTTAATAAAGTGTTTATATGTTAAGCAATTAAGTGTAAATAAGGAATATAAAAAGAAAATGCTTCACAAATTTATTGCGCGTTCCGGTCATACTCGGAATTCCAAGGAATTTTTGCCAGAAATGAGGAAGTGAGTTATCGATAATTACGTTATAATGGTGGGTTTGTTCCCACAAAGGAGTTGGTGCAGCTGGAACGTCATCTACCCGGTAACAACGTCACATATTCTCGGCCGCTACCACTATCAATGTCGGATCGGTGAATCCCAACACCAGCTCCTTCCTGTTAGATGAATTCTGCTGAGTTGGCTTGTATTGATTCTTGTCTGTAAAACGCCCTCAGATTACGTTGTTGTGGGTTGCTGCTGTATGAATAATTAAAGCTGAATTGCGATTTTTTATTTATTTTTTTTTTGTAAATGGACGTTCCTGGGAATATTGTCCTTGTTGTTGTAGCTGTTGTTTAGGTGGTTTGGTCTACAGTAAAAGCAACCCAACCCAAATAAAGGTGCAAAATTTTCCCTTCCAGTCAAACTGAGTCTTCGGACTGTCCTGGTGTTAAAATGCCCTTAATCTGCCAAACTATTGTAGTTAAATGTTTGACTGTTAGTAGGTGGTAGTATGGCTTTATTTCCCACTTCAGCCATGTTCTGTTTGTTAGGGGACAGATTTGGTTGGGAGTGGTAGCCTAGTTGTTACAGAGGTGGGCTTGGGCTTGGTTGGTTCGAGTCTCGATGGAGGTGGACCACTGAGGGCCCTTGAGCAAGCCCCTTAACTGCTCCCGTGTGCTAAAAAATGGCTGCTCATGCTCTATAGCATATCTAGAGATGGGTCAAATGCGGAGCCAAATTTCCAAATCAGGATTTATAAAGTAAAACATTTATTATTATTATTACTACTGTAATATTTCTCATGTCCTATTGCCCCTCTAGAGCTCTCACATCAACATATCTGTAAGAACAAGGAAGAGGACATTGGTAACCAGCAGCAGAACACTAACCTGGACCAGGATGAAGCAGAGCCTCCACAGATGAAAGAGGAACAGGAGCAGCAATCAACCAATCAGGAGAGAGATCAGCTTGTTCTGAAGCAGGAGACTGAAAATTTTAAAGTGACTCCTAATAATGAGGAAAGAGATCACGTGGAACCAGAACCAAACAGTAACCAGCTCTTCTTTAACGACTCTCTTCTGGCAGAGGAAGTAAACAGGGATGTTTTCTCAGGGTCCGCTGTGAATCCAGAGCAGGAGACGGACAGCACGAACAGAAGCCACCCTTCCAAGCCAGAAAGTTACTGTAAAGATGGCGCATCTAAAAACTCAGTGAAGTGTGACATTTGTGGAAAAGGCTTTAAAAAAGCGTGCCAAATGAAGCGGCATCACTTTTTACACACTGGTGAAAGTCCATATGTTTGTCAAATGTGTGGAAAAAGTTACAGTCAAAGCAGTCATTTAATTGTTCACATGAGAACACACACCGGAGAGAAGCCATATTCATGTGACACGTGTGGGAAAGGTTTTGTTAGTAAAAGCACTTTGACTATCCACAAAAGAATTCACACTGGGGAGAAGCCGTTTTCTTGTGAAACATGTGGGATAAGATTCAGATTATTGAATCAGTTGGTTGTTCACATGAGGAGCCACACAGGTGAACAGCCATATCACTGTAAAAAATGTAAGAAAAGCTTCCGTGATCATTACAATTTGACTGTCCACATGAGAAGCCACACAGGTGTGAAACCTTATTGTTGTCACACCTGCGGGAAATGTTTCAGTCAAAACAATATTTTGATAGACCACATGAGGACACACACAGGGGAAAAGCCCTTCTCTTGCAAAGTTTGTGGAAAAAGTTTCAATCACAGAAGTACTTTGTCACACCACATTCGAATTCACACAGGTGAGAAGCCGTACTGTTGTAACGTCTGTGGTAAAGGTTTTCGACTCAAGCAGGCATTTAATGTCCACAACCAAACCCACACAGGAGAGAAACCCTATTCTTGTATAACATGTGGGAAATATTTCAGTCAGAATTATCATTTAATTGTTCATATGAAAACTCACACAGCTGAAAAGTTACGAAAAAAGAAGGGGCTTAAATAACCAAGACTTAGTCTTAACGAAAAGGTTTGGAAATGTTACAGGAAAATTAGTATTTTCAAGTACTATGTCAGAAACTTCAGAGATATAAAACGGTATCACTGAGCCGGTTTGCAGATCCTGAACGGAAATGGTCTTTAGTTCCTTACTCCCGTCTGGAGAAGTTGCCATACTCTCAATTTCTTGACCTTTTTTTTTTTTTCAAGTAGCCCAGAAAAACACGTTCTAGAAATTGTGACATCAGCACCAGTAGTATTTCCTCATTGACGCACACCTGCTGCTTTTGATCTCAGGGAGGAAACGTTATGAACCAATACTGGCCCACAGACTAGTGAGAGACAACCAGGCATTGTGAGTAAACTATTCCCTATTCCTTCTACAGATGAAATAAGTAATGTGTCATACGTGAGCCCAAGAGCACAAACTTTCATGTGAATGTGGCCCCAGTAATGAAAAAAGGGCCTACTCACTGAGTTTGACGTCTTCATGCAAAGTTTGGCTGTGGTCGATGAGGCAGCACCTCCTTCTGCATGAGCATCCTTCCCAACGGGGGTGGGAGACGGAGCGGGCATGAGCGTTGGGCTAGTGTTAACCGGGCTGCTGGCTAACTGCGCCGGTGCAGCATCGCTAACATTAACTGTTTGCTGTTTGTTTCCCTGCAAGGGTTTTTGGTGATTACGACTAGTGACAACCTTCCAGAGCACATTGACTCTTTTGTATATTTCTCTGTTCTGGCCTTAAAACCCTCCCTGAGCTGAGTGGAGTGGAGTGGTAATTCTAAGTTGACGTTGCTTTCTTTGTTTTACTTATTAACCGCCATTGTGGGCGTGGATACCTGTTTAACTAGGACACCTTTACTTATGTTTTTGTATCTGACTGTTTTCGTGAGCTTTAAATTAGTTGGATTTTGATTTATTTCACCAGGAATAGTTTCTGTTGACCCATTGGTTCTGCGTTTGTATATATTGTGTAAATAAATCTATTATATATTGATAACCCTTAATCCAACTCGTGTGTTACTTACCTTTTCCACCCCTAGACTCATAAGGCATAATAAAATGACTGTTCTTGGTGACTTTAATAGGAACTGACTTGACCCCTCATGAAAGAACCCTGTTCAGTAGTGTAAATCTTACACAGTTACCTTCTGAACCCAGCCGAGCTGGTCATCGATCCTCATCTCTACTTGGTTGGATTCTTGGAATGAACCCTGGTCGTGTACGTATTCTGCCTCTAAGTGATCGTACCATTATTTTCTAGTCTGCCCTCAGAATTCATTACATTTAGTCAACATAAAGACATGAATACTGATCACTTTTTACATGACATCATTAATATAAACTGCCATAGATTTAAATTTACTCCTTTTGTTGAAGATGCCTTGAATTTTTTCTATTCTGAATTTTTAGCTGTGATTAACAAACTTAGGGAGGTTAAAGGGAGGCGCTTACCATGGATTAGTTCTTACCTCAACAATCTTTTTAAAGAAAGGGAAGAAGCCTGGAATAAATATAGCCTATTTAAAGAGGCTGGGGACTGAAAAATGTAGAGACAGTTAAGGATTTTTTGTAAAAATGAAACAAGGAAGGCAAAATCCACTTTTTGTAAAACCAGTTTATCTGAGGACTTTCGTAATCCTCTTCAATTTTTTAATAAATTCAACAGTATTATGAATCAGACTAACAAGAAATCAGATTCCTATTAATGAAACTATTTCAGACCCATCACCCATTTCTAAAGCCTTTAATAAGCATCTTACTTCTATTTATAGCTTCCAGCACTTTAATGCCTACGATTCTTCCCTGATCAGCTTGTTCCTTCCTACTGACGTTTTTAATGCCATATGTGCTTTAAGGACAATAGTGCTGGTCCCGTTGGTCTGGAAACCAAGTTTTTAAAACTTGCTGCTCGTGTGATCATGTTTCCACTTGCTGATTTATTTCATTTATCCCTCGTCACTTATTCAATCACACCATTTTGGAAATGTGCCAGAGTTACGCCGCTTTTCAGAAGTGGGGATGCCTCTGATGTCAATAGTTATCGTCCAATCTCAGTTATTATTAGTAGTAGTAGTAGTAGTATTCCTATAACTTGACAACTGTGTGGTGGGTGAGCAAGTTGTCTTTTTTTGTTTGTAGGGTATCATGTTTGCTTGCGTTATCTTGTGTTATGTTCCTGTTTGTAATGTGTGGTGTATCTTTTGTTTTCATGGACCCCCTGGAAAACAAGACTTTGCATCTCAAGGGGCTATCCATCAAATAAATTTCAAATAAAAGTATAAATTACAGAAAAAACACCGATTTCTCTTTTCTTTTTCTTTTTTTTTTTACTGCTATTTTTGCTTCAGCTTTTCTGAACAGTTGAAGAGTTAAAATCTTCGTATTGGAGTTAAACTAAATGTTTTTGTCCAGTTCGGCTGATGGAGAATTTCACCTATATTTCTTTGCTTTTTATCCTTTCTACTGCGTTGTTCTGTCTTTCTGCCAGGTAGCATTTGTGTAGCTTCGGTATAGGGATGTGTGTATTGTTAGGTTTGGGAGAACTCCACATCTGTGTTGGGGAATAAATTGATGAGATGCTTTTATGCAGTTTGCTAGTTTCCTTTGCAAGTTATTTTGTAATAGCATATATCCACATAGTTCTAATAAATACAATTGGACTATCCCTAAAAGTACCTTTAGATTACTTTGTGTTGAGCTGGTGCTGGACAAATAAAGCTGAATTGATCTGATTTGATGAATGAAATGATGATCGCCAGCAACATCTCCCTCTCAAAAACCCCAGACGTCCATAACTATTGAACCCTTTTAAAGCTCTGACTGACTGATAAGCCCCTACAACACTTTCAGGAGCAACTCTACGCATGGATGAAGTAACAAGGTGGTCACGTAATTTTTGCCATGATTTCTTTCCCCCTGAAACAACTTTATTGCTCAATTGAACATGTAGATGTGTAAACAGTGGTAAACATGGCAGTTTAAATTGGCAACATATAATAAAAGCAGCTTCAGAAAGGAATATTTTCAATAAAATAATCATGGAAATAAAAATAAGGAAAAAAATAGAGTCCATGACAATAATAGAAATGTAATTATTTTATTTAATTAACCAAAAAGGTAGACCTAAATGTTTTTTCTGACCAGTATTGCAATTTCTGTCAGAAGTATGTTTATAACATGATGGAAGATTACCACATGAGATGACATCTTACATGAACTGCTCTAAATTCTAACATAAGGACGCAACGTTGAGGTAAGAACGACTTCGCTTACCTGAAGATGCAACCTGAAGCCAGATGGTTAAATTTCCTCTAGAACAGGCTCATTCTTTGTCCTTGTAGTACTGTTGCTGTTCATCTTATTTACACCACAGCACCTCATTTCTCTCTACATGATTTCTGTACTGCACACGCTGAGTTCTGCCCTGATACCACGCACACACACGTTACAGAGAACTTCTGTCGGACAGTATGCGGCTTAAACACCTGAAAATAAGGCAGAAATCTGTGAAGTGAAGATGGAAACAGCTGAACAAGCTGAATCTACCGTCACTGTGTGTGGGAATAAACTTCTGAGCTGTGTTCTGGCATAAAAATGAATCCAATATTCTTTCCAGGTTTTATTAATGTCAACATGTTATCTGTGAATATTCAGAGACCGTCTTTATTCATATCATCAGGACATTTCAGAAGTTGGACAGTTTTCTGTCCTCTGTGTTGATGTCTCAGCTTTTCAGTCATTTATAGAAATTTTATCTCCAATGAGTCTAGAAAATGTGACGTCACAGCTGAGTGATAGTTTTAAACATGTGGCTGACCTTGTCTTCGCCTCATCGTATTATTGTGTTGAGCCCTCTGACTGGAAAAGTCTCAACACCTTCAGAACCCCGACGGAGTAGGTGCTAAAAATGTAGGAAAGTCCTGATGGGAGCACCTATAAACTGGAGTGGAGTTGAGCTGGGCTAAGTGGGTGCTAGTGGGACCTCAGAGACCCTGGAAACACAAGTAAACCTGCACTCCCTGATGGGAAAATAGAGAACTTTGAGACGTTGGTCATGGAGAGCTTTATATGTGATGAGAATATTTTTAAATTCTTTTCTGGTTTTTACAGGGAGCCAAAGAAAAGAAGCTAAAACTGGAGAAATATGACTTTCCTGGTAGTTCTCTTTAGGATCATGTTTCTAGCTGCAACATTTTGAATTTGCTGGAGACTTTTAGGGACAGAACAATAATAAGGAATTGCAGTAGTCCAGTCTTGAAGAAACAAACCCATGGACTAGTTTTCCAGTCACGCTGTGACACGATGTCCTTCTGAAGCAGGAGACTGAAACTTTTATAGTGACCAGGTCTTCTTTAACGACTCTCTTCCAGCAGAGCATCATGTTCAGGAAGCAAACAGGGATGTTTTCTCAGGGTCCGCTATGAATCCAGAGCAGGAGACGGACAGCACGAGCAGAAGCCACAATAACAACAACGGGAACTCTTCCAGTTTAAGCAATTACTGTAAAAAGTACAAATCTAGGAAGCCTATGAACTTCGGCATTTGTGGAAAAGCCTTTAAGAACAAATTACAAATGAATAAGCATCACTCTTTGCACACTGGTGAGAAACCGTACCTCTGTAAAAACAGTTCCCATCAAAGCAGTAAGTTCACTGTTCACATGAGAACTTCTCCCAAGGAAAAGCCATTTTCTTGTAAAACATGTGGGAAGAGATTGAGTCTACATAAAAACTTTAAAGCCCATATGAGATATCACACTGAGGGAAGGAAATATTGTTGTGAAGTGTGTGGAAAATGTTGCAGTCGCAAAGGTAATTTGACAAAGCACGTGAGAACTCTCACAGGTGAGAAGCCATTTTGTTGTAAGATATGTTCAAAACGATTCAGTCAAAATAGTAATTTAACTGTTCACATGACGATCCACACAGGTGAAATGCTGCATACTTGTAATGTTTGTGGGAAATGTTTGGTCATAGTAATTCATTGAATGCCCACAAGAGAATCCACACAGGTGAGAAGGTTCAGTCGAAGTGATCACTTCAACACACACTTGTGAAAAGTTACCAAATAAAGGAGGACTTTGAATGACAACTACACTGCTTTGCTGTGCAGATGTCCCCCCTTAAGCGGTGCAGTCATGCAGGTTTTAGATGTTTCCTGCTGCAGCACATCTTAGTCAGATTAATGGGTCACCATGCTTATGCAGAACTTTACAAGCTGTTGAAGAGAGCCGTTCAATCAGAATCAGTTGTGTTGGAGCAGGAAAACATCTAAAACCTGCAGGACTGCATCATACGAGGACAGGTGCTGCCCGTCTCTGGCTTACACTTACCAAACTATGTCATGAGAAACTCTTTTTGCTCTCTAAGCTGATGCAGGGTCATGGGTAAGGCTGGAGCTGGAGCAACATTCTTTGCTTTATCTTCCAAAACCTTTCTCCTCAACTTGGGATGTTAGATGTGCTTCAAAACACTGTAAAAGTTGTTTTGTATTATCATATAAGCTAATGTTCATCTAGCAAAGTAGAGTCGCAGTTTGATATAACAGAATTTTCAGGGCTTACTGTATCTTCCCTCTGTTCCTGACTGGCACACACACCACACACAAGCCAGGTTCTTTTTTTTTTCTTTTTTTTAACTTGTCCAGCATCATAGCAAGTAAAATGGTAGTCTGGTTGCTGTATTGTGCCGAACAAATTTGCTTTGCCAAGGGGAGGCCTATAAGTATAAAACTCCTCTTGATAGTCTGATTCTTTTATTTATTTATTTACTGTTATTTATTTACTTTGAATCATG
>JBAMHW010000008.1:30817451-30828906 GCA_037177495.1 Rhadinocentrus ornatus
TTTTAGCTCTAACTAACCTCTAAACTGGCTTTAGGAAAGAATATTAACCTTTAAAACTCCACTAGATCTCTGGGACCCCCCAGCGCTCTCTCTAATATTGTCAACAATTTCTTAGGAGCGGTAGTATGTAACTCTGCGGGGTAAATTGTGATGGATAGTTTACCCAGTAGGTGATTGGCCGAAGTTTTCCTAGCATTTATATCCGGTCCAGGAACTTTACAATCCAGCCACAAAAGAACGTTTTTGATGCACGGTGGCGCTAAAAAGCAGCTGAGTTGCTTTAGTGAGGATAGCAGGTAAATAGTAGCAGAAATAAATAAAATCACCGTTGACCTGTGTGTTATTTCTTCAAACTTCTGCTTTGTTCTTCTGGTCCAACTTTATGCTGCTATATCTATTGATACATTCATTTTACATCATTTTAGCCTCAGAATCCGACAGCTGAGGCTGTCCTGAAACGAGCTTCTACGTGCATTTTTACACTAAAAACCCAGGCACACCAAAAGTGGTACAAAGTTTGAAGGCTTAATTCAGACCAGCCTCTGTAAGAGATTATCGCGTGTTTAGAGTGTAATTTAGATCACATTGTAAACGCATTACAGCCACTATTGTTCATCGAGTGGGAAATAAAAGGCCCAAGTTTTGGCCCAAATTAAACAGCCATGCGGACAAATGGAAGCAGTGTTTTAATTCTACCAGCAGAGGGCAGTAGAGCAGAGAAGTTACACCTGATAACAGACTGACTTCAGGACTTCAACATCCTTTACAGGTTTAATTGTCTTTTTACTCTAACGAAAATGATGTGATTGGGTGACTGTCATGTTATAAATGTACATGTATAGTCCAGTTACCAATAATGTACTTAAATGTGTGATTTTATTATTATGTTCAGATTCAGGGTGGACTTCTATGTGTGGTTTGTTGTTATAGTTTGTATTTAATTATAGTATTCTGGATGAATAATTAAATCAATGAATGGTTTATTCAGAGCATTTAAAAGAAAGAAAGAAACAGAAAATTGTCTCAGATGTAATAAAAAAATCAATTCAACATGTCAAAAAAGGAAGAAGTTTTAAAACAGTTTAATGCCAAACAAGAAAAATGTAAATTGGCTGCCCTGTTCTGTTATATATTCATATGTACATATACACACAGAATGAATTGGTATTTTTATTTATTTGTTTAGTAATTTTCAGACTTTCTGTTCTGTCTGTGATCACAAATATAAATCTAAGGCTTTCATCCAAGTGGAAATCTTTTTAAAAGGTTAAAGTTTATTCGCGCTTTTATTACATCCCAAGGGGATTATTGTAATTCTTTATATGTTGGTGTTGGTCAGGCTTGTATCTCTCTGTTGCATTTGGTCCAGATCGCTGCAGCTCGCCTTTTAACACGAAGAAGAAAGCGTGAACATGTCTCCTCTACTTGCTCCCCTTCATTGGCCTCCTGTTCGTTTTGGGGTAGATTTTAAAGCTTCGTTGTTGACCTGCACCTGTTTATTTGTCTGACCTCCTGCAGCCTTATGCGCCCCCCAGATCACTCAGATCTTCTGATCTCCTGCTTTTAGTTGTCCCAAGGTCAAGGCTGGTCAACAGAGGCGATCGGGCCTTTTCAGTGGTGCAACCAGCAGCCTCTACATCTTAGACAGGCTCCAACTCTTGCTGCTTTTAAATCTCATATCAAAACACATCTGTATTCACTGGATTTCAATCTAGCATTAGTTTGATTTTTTTAACCTTACTTTGTAAAAATGTCTGTTTTTATTGCGTTTACTTGTTACTTTTATTCCTATGTGGCTGCTAATGTACAACACCTTGGCCGACAGCAGTTGTTTTTAAATGTGATCTATAAATAAATTTGATTTGATTAGACTTGGACTCGTGATCTAAGACTCGGAACAATCCTTTATTTTTATGAGGGTTTTTTTCCTGATCTTCTATCTGCTGTCTGTGTTGTGCTGTCACTTCTCCAGATATAAACTGGCGTAACGTCACACAAACACGCATCAAAACAATAGCAGCAAACCTCTTTATATTTACACCTGTGAGGCTCTGGCTCTGTGAAATGCACCTTTATACCCAGTCAAGTTACTTTTCCAGCCTTTTGTTTTGTCTGTTCCAACTTTAATATTTTTAGATGTGTTGCTGCCATTAAATTCAAAACAAGCTAATATTTTTAATAAATGTCTTTCAACATAATTTTATATTTTCAAATAGGTACATTCTTTTTTAATTCACACAAATGTTCCAACTTTTTTAAGGATATTAGTTGTAGATTGATATAGATCAATGTGTTACTCTCCCAACAATCACAGGAAACAGGCCGGTCTGTCCTTTTTCAACACTCCTTACCAGTTGGTGGCGGTAATGCATTTTCCAACCGCCAATAAACTGAAGAAGAAGAACAGCAGGAAACAGTCGCAGCCAATAGGCTAGCTGCTTTCCAAGCTACACTGTTAGCAGGAAGGCGGTTGGGTCGTCGTCTCAGCGGAATGTTTCAGCAACAATGTCTTCAGTTCAGCATCTGAGAGAGTTTGTTAGCGAGCGACTAACTGCTGCTGAAGAAATATTAATAGAGTTTGGAAAAAAACGTCCATTACGAAGAAGAGATTCATCACCACCGCAGACTGCTGGATATCAGCTGGAAACCTCGGATCCAAACAGCAGGTATAAGACAAACTTACTTTAAAGTTGTTTCTTCATACTCGTTGTGTAGGAAAACCGCAAAATTAAGCTAACATACAAGCTAACATTACTAACAATAAAGAAAACACTTGTAGTGAGAAGATCATACAAACTACCCATTTAATATTGTGTTAATTTCAGGTAAGTGTAGTTCTGTGTTTCATGCATCATGACTGTTCCATCAGAAGCCAAAACTGATGGCTCATAACTACAAACAGCTGGTCTGTGAGGTGTCTGTCACAAAGTTGACTCCTGAGGTCAGTGGACCCAAATTAGGGTCATTTCTAATGCACATTGGCTGAGACGAGGAAACTTCTCTCTGCTGACAAGTCCCCACAAGTCACTGTTGATCTGGCTTTCAGCTCCACATCATTCTGCAAATGAACCATTTCCATGTCAGTTCCACATGGCGAAGCAAGTGGCTGCTGGAATTTGGCAGCTACCTCCTTTATGCTAACAGGCAGGAATGGGTTTGAGACAAGTCCAGCAACATCTTCCATGCTGATCTGATCCAGGTACGCACGGTACTGCTCAGGGTGAAAATCATGGTTGTCTCGGATGGACAGATTTTCTCCAGGTTGGGAAAGTGTGTTGGCCGCCCTTTCTCTGAGACGCGTGGTCCAGACACTGAGGTGGCCTTGAACGCATTCACAGCGCCTATCGTGTGTCGATCTTTTCCCTGGAGCTCGCTGTTGAGTGAGTTCAGTTTTGCCATTAGGTCTGTTAGAAACCCCAGGTCCAGCGGCCACGCGGGTCCAGTAGCTACGCAAGACCCGCATCCACGCAGGTCCAGCGGCCACGCAGGTCCCGCAGCCACACGGGTCCAGCAGCCACGCAGGTCCCGCAGCCACACGGGTCCGGTAGCCACGCAGGTCCTGCGGCCAAGCGGGTCCAGTAGCAACTCTAATGATTTCGTACTAACTCTAACAGTTGCCAGTATTTAAGCTTGTGGCTCAGGTGGTAGAGCGGGTCGTCCAGCAACTGATGGGTTGGCGGTTCGATTCCCATTACCCCCAATCATCTGTAGTTGTGTCCTTGGGCAAAACACTTCACCTTCCTTGCCTCGAGTGTCAGCATCGCTGGTGAATGAATGTGGGTGAATGTCCACGTTTCCGTCAGTCTGCCCCAGGGAAGCTGTGGCCACACATGTAACCGCCATCAGGGGGAGTGGAGTGTGCCTTGAAAAGCGCTATATAAATTAGATCAGAGATTTATTCTAAAATGTAAAATGCTTTATAAATTTATTATTCTAATTCTTACTATTATTGTGCATTTGTCACAATACTACAAGTCAACACATTGCTGTTGTCAGTGCAAATACTCTAACTGCTTTACTGACAATTACAAAACAATTGTTGTGTAAGCATATATTTGTATTACATCTTATTAAGCAGTCATTTGGCAGACGCTTACATAAGCGACTTACATACGTGGACAAAATTGCTTGTACCCTTCGGTTATGAAAGAATAACTCACAATGGTCACAGAAATAACTTGAATCTGACAAAAGTAATAAAAACATTGCTTTTCAACCACGCTTCACCAGAATTATTTAAAAAAAAAAAAAATCAACTCGTGAAACAGGCCTGGACAAAATTATGCTACCCCTAGACCAAAGGGACATGTTAATCCAAGGTGTGTCCACTAATTAGCATCACAGATGTCTACAATCTTTCAGTCACTCAGTGGGCCTATATTTAGGGCTACAGGTAGTCGCTGTGCTGTTTGGTGACATGGTGTGTACCACACTCAACATGGACCAGAGGAAGCAAAGGAAAGAGTTGTCTCAGGAGATTAGAAAGAAACTTATAGACAAGCATATTGAAGGTGAAGGCTATAAAACCATGTCCAAGCAGCTGGATGTTGCTGTGACTACAGTTGCATAGATTATTCAGAAATTTTAAATCCATGGGACTGTAGTCGACCTCCCTGGACATGACCGCAGGAGGAAAATTGATGACAAATTAAAGAGACGGATAATACGAATGGTAACAAAAGAGCCCAGAAACACTTTTAAAGAGATTAAAGGTGAACTTGAAGCTCAAGGAACATCAGTGTCAGATTGCACCATCCGTCGTCGTTTGAGCCAAAGTGGACTTAATGGGAGACGACCAAGGAGGACGCCATCGTTGAAAACAAATCATAAAAAAGCCAGATTGGAATTTGCCAAACTACGTGTTGACAAGCCACAAAGCTTCTGGGAGAATGTCCGATGGACAGATGAGACAAAAATGGAACTTGTTGCCAAGGCACATCGGGTCTATGTTCACAGATTGGAAAATCTGTGAAAAAAAGCGTATCAAGAAAAGAAGACCGTCCCTACTGTGAAACACGGAGGAGGTCTGTTATGTTCTGGGGCTGCTTTGCTGCATCTGGAACAGGGTGTCTTGAATCTGTGCAGGGTACAATGAAATCTCAAGACTATCAAGGGTTTCTAGAGAGAAATGTGCTGGCCAGTGTCAGAAAGCTTGGTCTCAGTCAGGTCATGGGTCTTGCAACAGGACAATGACCCAAAACACACAGCTAAAAACACCCAAAAATGGCTAAGAGGAAAACATTGGACTAGTCTAAAGTGGCCTTCTCTGAGCCCTGACCTAAATCCTATTGAGCATCTTTGGATGGAGCTGAAACATGGCGTCTGGAAGAGGCGCCCTTCAAACCTGAGACAACTGGAGCAGTTTGCTTATGAGGAGTGGTCCAGAATACCTGCTGAGAGGTGCAGAAGTCTCATTGACAGTTACAGGAATCGTTTGATTGCAGTGTTGCCTCAAAAGGTTGTGCAGCAAAATATTAGGTTACCATCATTTTTGTCCAGGCCTGTTTCATGAGTTGATTTTTTTAAAATAATTGTGTTGAAGCGTGGCTGAAAAGCAATGTCTGACTTTTATTGGTTAGATTTCATAGAATTTTTATTTCTTATTACTTTTGTCAGATTCAAGTTATTTCTGTGATCATTGTGAGTTTTTCTTTCATTAACCGAAGGGTACAAACAATTGTCTGAGAGTAAGAACAACACAAGCAAAAATTTAAACCGGGGGGGACGTCATAATTAAGTAGAAGTCAGGCTGTTGTGAGTCCAGTTGGACCCAGCTGCTGTCATGTAGTTTTAGAGGCAATGCTTCTTTTTTTTGTTTGTTTTTTTAAATAGTTCTTTGTTTAAACTAGTGTTGAGCAACTGTCAAAATATTTAATCGCGAATAATCGCATGACATATTGTGATTAATCACAATTAATCGCATTGTTACGCGCAAAATGACTCTTTCCTTTAAAAGAAGGCCTACGACTATATAAAGAAAATGTAATAAGTTCTGGTTAACAAACACTAAATCAGGGTTTCCAACCTGTGACTCTGTAGCCGCAAGTGTCTCTCTGGACCTTCTACAATGCCTCTAAATACGAGGCTAAAATATTTTTTTTATCTATTTTTCTCGTCATTAGGTTGAAAACTAAGGACCATTTTTATGTTTTTGTTTACTTTACATCATTTTCCACAAATATCTACGTCCTTTAGAAGAAAGTCTGTCCATCCTCATTTTATGAAGGTTTTATGTTTTTCTTCATTTTAAAACCAAAAAATCAAAATAAAAATGTGGTTTACATTACAATACAATTTTTTGATACTGTAAATCTGTCGTATACTTGTCATCGGGTCACGATTTAATAAGGGAATCAAAAAAGAGACTTGGCGAGAAACAGAATTGACAATGGCATTGATATCAATAAAATGTTTTTGGACAAATGTTGTTAATGTGAGTTTGTTTGCGATTTAATCATTTTAATTTCCAGCTTGCGTTCAGATGCAAAATTATATTTTTTTACGAGAGATGTGGTATTACTACATGAAATATCAAAACATGAAACACTCACAAAAAGGCTGTTGAGATATGATCGGCTTCACTTACCGACTGTATGATGCAGCCTGTGGCCAAAACACTTATTTCTGAAGGTTTCCTATAGGACAGGTTTATACTTGGTCCTTTTTGTTAAAAACTATGGTTTGACTTTAAAGGGTTAAAGTCTATTATGTGGGTAATTGTTAGCCAGTGTGTCCAGTGGAGATTTTATCGTGATCTCACATTGTTTCACATTAAACTCCATCAGCTATCTGGATTTTTTTTATCTGCCAAACCACCTTTGTTTAAGTCTGGAAGTTATTGGTAGCAGGTGAAGTTGTATAATCTCCTTCATCCCTGTTCTGTCTATTCAGAGACAGATTTGTCATTATATGGTATTTCTGTCCCTTTTTCCTGGATGTCTCACACCATCATCTCTGTAAGGAGGAGTAAGAGGATCTCACCAACTCTGGAAGCGCTGGTGAAAAACCCTTTTCCTGTAATGAGTGTGGAGAAAGTTTTAGGCACAGATCAACTTTGGCTGAACAGGTGAGAAGCCATATTCTTGTAAAATATGTGAGAAAAGTTTCACTAAAAGATGTACGGTAACTTCCCACATGAAAATCCAGACATGAGAAGCCATACTTCTTGTAAAACGCTGGAAAGGTTTCTGCACAAGTCTCCGTTTAACTTCCCACATCAGAACCCACATTCTTATAAAATGTGTGAATAAGTTTAATTGACAGCAGCACGATAATTTCCCACATTAGAACCCATACAGCTGAGAGACCATATCCTTGTAAAATATGTGGGAAATAAGACAGACGTCCCCATTTTTTTGCGTTTTGCCGCCTCTAGTACTTAAGCTTTGGTTCGATTCCAGGCTTTCCTTGACTACACAATGAAGTGTCCTTGGGCAAAACTGTCATGGTTCTTGTTTTTGGTTAGTTTTGATTTGTGTTATGTTTTGATCTAGGTTTATTAGTTCTTGTGTTTTGGTTTCTGTTATGTTCATGCTTCAGGTTTTTGGTTTTGTCATGTTTAGTTCAGTTTTTCTGTTTCCCTCATGTGCTCTGTATTTTCCGTTCCTGGCTTGTTGATTTTCCCATCCACTTCTCTTGCTCCCAATTAGTCCCTCTGTGTATATATGTCCCATGGTTTTCAGTTGTCTTTGTCAGATCCTTGTATACTTTATTCCTGTCACGTGTAGATTAAGTGTTCCTGTCTTTGTGGAAAATAAACCTGGTTATCAGCACAGTTCTGTCTCCTGCCTGACTGCCTGCAAGTGGGTCCTCACCTCCGCCGCCATTCATGTAAGAAAGATCTGACCAAACACGGGCCCAGCAGACGGTTTGCTAACGCTGTTCCAATACTTCAGCCGGGAGGCAACTAAACACCTCCCAACTGCGGTAGACCCAGACCCAATGTTCCCCGAGCCTCCTCACACAAATAGTGATGGTTTAATGAAGCCCCATGAATGTGTTGAGTCATCACCAAAAGTGTCATTACTCGAGGCCCCATTTAACGACTCATTTGGTAGCACTGACATCTGCTGGTCATTTGATGTCCAGCAGTCCACCTGTCAATGTGTCAACGACATATTGGTGGAAATGTAAACACAATTATGCAACTGGATTGTAAATCTATAAATATATTAAAGTATATGCTTAAATTAATATATTTATATCTCTATCTGTCTCTCTTTTTTATTTTTTAGCAGATTTAAGTTTTATCCTATCTTATTGGAATGTATCATATAAAACATTCCTAAACTACCGATGTATTTTGCTTTCGTCAGTGTTGCATGTGTTGTATCACCTCAATGTCACCTGGAATTATTTCTTGCATTTTCCACGGCTTTTTCAGCGGCCCGAATTACACGAGACACTCACGTGAATCAGGGAAAACGGGGCGTCATTTGTCTTTGGTCACGTGATGTACAGGAAAATACTACGAACTTCGCTTCAGGCTTCATTTGGACACGCCCCCTTTACTTGTTGCCAGCTTTGGGGCTTTTGTCAAATGTAACATCACTACCTACAAAGTCCAGATGGAGGAGGTTGACCAGGTCCCAGGGGCGGCGGCCCCACGTGAGCAAAACCTTGTGCAAACTGGTGGGAAGACTCCTTGGTTTGGACACGGAGCCAAGAAGTATCCCGAGAGGTAGCCATTCTGGGGTCCATCTGGCAATAAGCCCAAAGCCGCTTGGGTGGCGTCTTTGATGTCGCCACCAACTCCACAGTCCGCGTCTCCGGTGTCGCCACCGGCTTCAAGGTCCACATCATGGGTGTTGCCACCGGCTCCAAGGTCCACGTCTCCGGTGTTGCCACCGGCTCCAAGGTCCACATCATGGGTGTCGCCACCGGCTCCAAGGTCCACGTCTCCGGTGTCGCCACTGGCTCCAAGGTCCACATCTCCGGTCTCGCCACCTGCTTCAAGGTCCACGTCATGGGTGTCGCCGCCGGCTCCAAGGTCCACGTCTCCGGTGTCGCCACTGGCTCCAAGGTCCACATCTCCGGTCACGCCACCTGCTTCAAGGTGCACGTCACGGGTGTCGCCACCGGCTCCAAGGTCCACGTCTCTGGTCTTGCCTCCTGATTCAAGGTCCACATCTCTGGTGTCGCCACCGGCTCCAAGGTCCACGTCACGGGTGTCGCCACCGGCTCCAAGGTCCACGTCTCCGGTGTCTCCACCGGCTCCAAGGTCCACGTCTCCGGTGTCTCCACCGGCTCCAAGGTCCACGTCTCCGTTGTCGCCACCGGTTTCCTGTCCAGGTCTTCAGCGTGTAGTACATCTTACTTAGATGTTTCTTGTTGCTTTTTGTGTTTGATATGAAATGACAAATCAGCTGTGATATCTCATATTGATCACTAATTAAATAAAATCAAAACTGCAATTATGTGTAATTCCAGATGTTTTTTTCTGAATTTTCAAACTCTCTGATATTGAGGTGTTGAGGTCTACAGGAAGTCCCCAAATCAACGTCTGCTTAGGGCCAGCATTGACACATATTGGGGCTGGGCACGTTAACGCGTTAGCTCATTAATTGATTAACGGCGTTCGGGTTTTTTATGTCGTGGGTTAACGCAGGTTTTTTTTTTTGTTTGTTTTGTTTTCAATACTTCTTCTTCACTGGTCACATGCTGCATACCATCTCTTCCGCATATCTCGTCCTTCTGAAGCTGTAGTCTGATGTAATCGGGAGAGAGCGAGCTTATTAAAATGAAGAGACGTTTTCTGTCTGGCAATTAAGTAAGATTAAAAAGAACCGAGATTTATATTTGTCCGTGAAAACCCATGAGACAAGAAAGAAACTTTGTTTTCTTTTATTTATTTATTTTTTTATTAACTAAATGTGGTTGTGTGAATGATATACATACACACATATATACATACATGCATGTATGTATAGACAGTAAAGCAGGATATAATACAAACTTTCCATCTAGAATCTCTAACCAATTCCTAGAAGCCATTAAGCTTTCTCTCGGCTCTATTCTGCCACAATCCTCCTCCTTGGACTTTATGACGCTGAACAAACCACAACAAGGGCATCTGCAGACTCGGCTCGAGTTTCAGGCGTCCACTGACCTTTGAGCACCAAACTTTCATTTTCAACCAGCAGTTTGTTCACTTTTTCCTTTCCCTGGTAACACGTCACAGATGCCTGTCTTAAACATTAACCTGTGCTAAAATATCAAATGTTTCATGTATCATAATAAAAAGAAAATCTTACTGTGATCCATGTACGGTGGCCTGGAGAGAAATGAGCTGAAATCAGAATGATTTTCCACTGAACTGGAGATGAAGTCATACCTGAGCCAAGTTTCGTTTTACTGGCTGCAGTCAGGTCAGATGTTAACATGATTTCCTTCAGCTGCAGCAGCTAAAATTAAGCCATGTGTGGTTTTTATCATCAGATAATCAAACACTCGTACAGGTGGATCAGCTCTCACTGACGCCTCTCTTTCTGTTGGCAGTGAAAGTGACAGGGATGGAAGTGAGTCAGTGGTCCACACACACAAAATTACGTATCCTGTCTTTGAGCTGGTTCCTACACTAAAGCTCTCTCAGTAATAAAGTTTCTGCAGGTAAACTGAATCCTCAACAGATCAAACAGTCTGGAAGAAATCTGAGCCGGTCCTGAAGTTGGACCAAGTCAGATGCTGATGATGATTCAAGGCTGAAGTCTTCATGACGCCGTTCCAGTAAAATCTGACTCTCGCAGCTGTTACAGCAGCTGCTCCGAAGAGAAACTAGGTGCAGGCTGTGGTTACGGGTGTCTGACTTTGTATCGCATCCTCTGCTGACTAATCATGGAGACAAAGTACATGTAAGGATGAGGAAACGGGATTAAATGTCTTTCTGTAGGTAACTCAGCTCCCCCTGCTGAGTGCAGTCACCACAGCAGCTCACCAGTGACATACTGACCACGGATTCCATCATCTTCAGCTCCTAGCTGCTCAAAGTTCAGCAACTTTTTATTATTTTCTACAACATACCACACGCAGACAAAACTAACTGGGAATTAATCTGGACTGAAAATCTCGCTGCTCCCTTGGAATCATCCTGGAGAAATGGAAAAATAAATTTATTAGGAATTCTGACAATTATCTACAACATCCCATCTGGTGTTTTAACTTGAAACATAAGTGTACGGTTTGGTTTCATTACTTCAATTCCAAAACTTAGTGTACAATTTACATAAAAACAAAATCTCATTAAACCATATTTAACTCCCGGTAGAACATAAGCAGCATATCAGAGCTGAAAGTGAATCTGATGGCAGCAACAACAAAGTAACTGGTACAAAGCAGAAACAACTAACCAGGTTACCTGGTAACAGGTCAGTAACCTGACTGGGTGTAAAAGGAGCATTTCAGAGAGGCAGAGTCTCTCAGATGGAAAGATGGACAGAGCTTCACCAATCTGAGACAC
>JBAMHW010000008.1:30829363-30846579 GCA_037177495.1 Rhadinocentrus ornatus
ACTCAGGAAGACTTCCAGAAACCGCTGCATGGACTCAGGAAGACTTCCAGAAACCGCTGCATGGACTCAGGAAGACTAAAGGTCGTAAAACAAGAGTTTGCGTGATGAAATAATCTTAAACACAGTAGCTAAATGAAGAAGAGCAGACCAGACGAACATGTTGAAGCCCTGCAGAGCCTGTAGGGGGCACTGTCCATCAGCAGAGTCCTAAACCACGTGGAAGCTGAAGGTGCTCCTCTTATCAGGAGGGAAACTTCTGAAGCAGACTTATCTCTGCGTGTGAGGATCAGATGTTGTAAACTGCACGAATGTGAGTGTTTGAGTTGAAAGATAAAGCTGGAATTTTTACAATGAGGCTTTTAAAAGATATTTAACAAAAATTTTGACTTACTAAGAAATAATTCATTAATCTAAAATATAATTCAGAATCATTTTAAACAGCAGTTTGTTCTGTTTCACTGATCTTAAAATGTCACAGCCGGTGTTAAACCTGTGGAAAAATATTAAATGTTTCAGAGCTTCACTACAAAAACACATTTATCATAATAAAAAGAAAATCCTTACTGTGATCCATGTACGGAAACAAACCTGAGCCAAGTTTCATTTTACTGGCTGCAGTCAGGTCAGATATTAACATGATTTCCTTCAGCTGCAGCAGCTAAAAATAAGCCATGTGTGGTTTTTATCATCAGATAATCAAACACTCGTACAGGTGGATCAGCTCTCACTCTCTTTCTGTTAGCAGTGAAAGTGACGGATGGAAATGAGTCAGTTTCTCTCACTCCGCTTTTCTTCATCTCTGACTGGTCTAGTCTTCTAAAGTGGTCTTGATCAACAGTTCTCCAACTTTCTAACAGTCTTTCAAAGTTTTTCTTTAGGCATTTGTTTTCTTTTTCTCTCATTTCCAGTTCATTCCTGGCACCAGACCAGCTGTTTAACAGCTGTCATCCTCCAACCCCCTCCATCAGTGATGTCTCAAATCCAGCAAAGAGCTGGACCAGGACCTAGGATTAGGTTTCTCTGAAAATGGTCCAGTACAAGGACTGGACTGAAAATGAGGAGAAAAAAACAGGAAATGTCCAAAGAAATGCTTAGAAAGAAATTCAGAAAGCTGGAGAACTGCTGATCAAGACTTCAGAAGGTTCTGCCTGCTGGATAAGAAAACAAATTAATATTAATCCATAAACCACCTGCAGTTTTTATTCTGCAGCATTTTTCATTTTCTTCCCAGTTTTAGTTGTTTTGAATCCACCTGCAGACACTAGACAGAAAACCAAACGTTACTACATCAATTAAATCTTCCACATTCGATGATGTAAAAACATGGTTATAAATGTTCCATGAAAATCTAATTAGTAAATATTAATTTATATACATAAATAAAAAAAATGTATATCTTAGGTTTTTTTCATTTTGAGCCGACAAATCTGATCCACAATTTAATAAATAAGTTAACAAATAAAAGGATTTACTTCTTCCAGCAGCCAAAAATCTTCATCATTGCATACATACACCTGTTGCCCATGTAAGGCGTTTCCTTCCTGTCGGTCGGATGTATCGGTGCTGCAGGGAAACAGGAAACCTCTCCTCTGTTTGTCATGGCGGGTACTTGTGTGACGGCTTATCAGTGGGCAGTTTGAGCTGTCAGGTGTTAAACAAACCCCGGCTTGTTGCTGGTTAACCCAGCGGCAGCTGTCTGATTAGATTACACTCCAACTAAAGCGTCTGTTTCCTTTTGATGTTAACGTCCTGCAGCCTTGTTTCTGTCACATTTCTCAACCATCAGCTCATCTTTGCTTCCTACAAACATCAACTGTAGAAAAACTCATCAGAGAATTCCCAGTTCCGCTGTTAAAACTTTTCCTTTAAGAACCAGAACTGGGGAAAAAAGTGTTTCCAATGAAACCTTTTCCAAGAAGTTTCACTTTTATCTTTAGGAAAGAAAGAAGTGCTGATGAGTCAGTCAGTGGTCTGCAGAAGTCCTTATCCATCCTTACTTATTCCCGCCCAGGAGAACAGGAAACATCTGCAGAGATTTATTATTTATTATTTGAATGTTTCTGCCTTTTGTTCCGTTCTCTGTCCAGATCCCACACCACTTCAATAATGCTAAGGTCCGGGTTCTGGGGAGGACCCGTCCCTCTGTCAGACTAGTTGAGGTCTGGGATCTGGGGAGGATCCATCCCTCCATCAGACAAGTTGAGGTCTGGGTTCTGGGGAGGATCCGGCCCTCCATCAGCCCTGTTGAGGTCTGGGTTCTGGGGAGGATCCGGCCCTCCATCAGACCTGTTGAGGTCTGGGTTCTGGGGAGGATCCGGCCCTCCATCAGACCTGTTGAGGTCTAGGTTCTGGGGAGGATCCGGCCCTCCATCAGACCTGCTGAGGTCTGGGTTCTGGGGAGGATCCATCCCTCCATCAGACCTTTTTCCACTGAACTTCAGTCTAGTTCTTGGGTCATGTGACACACCTCAGCCTTTCCTCCGTTTCTCTTAAAGAACTGCTTCTTGACAGCCACGTTTCCATGGAGACCATTTCTGATGAGGCTTTAGGCATCAGTAGATGGATCATCTGAAGGTCCAGATGCATCTCTCAGGTCCTGGTTCAGGTCTTTGCTGGTTTTCACACGAGTCTAAAGAAATGTGAAGAATTGATGCGTCTTTGTAACAGGCTGCTAGGAAGAAACAGGTTCTTTCCCAAGTTGTTTTGCGTCAACACCAGACTGGCTCATCCCTTGAGTTAGGAACCCGTTTTATGCTCAAATGATTAATAGGTCAGTTAAGTTCCTCTGAAAATGGTCCGGTACCAGGACTGGACTGGAAATGAGGTGTATTAGCGCCCAAGCCATACTTCATTAATATAAGGGAAATAGCAGAAAATATCCACAGAGAACCTTTGAAAGGCCTTTACAAAGCCGGAAAGATGTTGTTCAAGACCACTTTAAAAGATTACAACAAAGTCAGAGATGAACATTAATAAAACAGTTTCTGTATGAAAAAAGTCATTTCTGTCACTCAGAATATGAACGGAAGCTCTCAGCTGTCGGGGCCGAGCTGTGAAAACTGAGTAGATTTTAGAAACCGCAGCATGTGAAGCTTCTCAGAAAGAGGTGATGTGTTTGAAGTTCAGGAAACGTCACAGTATTTTTAGGTTATTGCCTTCCTGACGGCTCTCAGCAGCAACAGCAAAGCTAACTGTCTTTCTGGTTCATTGTCTTCACTTTCTTTTTCTTGTGAGAGGAAAAGCCTTTATTCAGTGTGTAAACTTGTAGCTGTCTTTTAAAATGATGGTGGCTCACACAAACCGGTGGGCAATGCATGAACTGGGATTCTGTTTTTACATGCAAACACCATAAAATATTACACAGAATTCAAGAAAACATGTTAGAAAAAGAAAATATTGATTTTTAAAAGGGCAACCTCCTTTAACCCTTAAAGCCTGACACAGGAAAAATGGGAAGAAAAGGAAAAGAAATTTGTTTCTCAATTCTTTATTTTTCCCTTTAACAAAATGTTAAAAATAATAATCATATTTTTTAAATATCTACTATTTATTACCATGTGATATGTTAAAATTATTGTAGTGAATTGTTGTATTATTATTATTGTTGTATCCACCAGTGGGTAGAAGACAAGTTACAGATTGTATACAACAGGGTTTTGAGCAACATTTTCACCACAAAGTGATGGAAAAGGTCTCAGAAACAGTGTGTATCCAATATGATCCATACAGAATTTAAGGGTTAAAGGAACTGCACTTTCCCTTTATTGGACGAAGCGGTATGGATGGATGGAGGAACGGCACTTTCCCGCAACCCTTCATTGGACGAAGCCTGGGTTTCCCTCCTTAGGCAGCTGCCCCCGCGACCCGACTCCGGATAATCGTCAGATAATGGATGGATGGTTTCACTAAAATTCATTATATAAAAGCAATTATATAGAATTGCATGAAGTGAAACTTTAGTTTTAAATTGTTGTGCTATGAATAGAACTAAACTTCATGTTTAATATTTGAAGTTTGGTTTTTTTCAGGTCTGGAATTTCCTTCTTTTACATTAACTGAAAAGAAAAACACCTTTAATTAACATATGAAAACCTCAACGCCTACAGGTTTTGGTTTTTTCGTAGTGCCCCAGCTGCCACACTTAGATTTCTGACCTTAAGTCAGGATGTTTACTACATGTGTCACTAATCTGAAACCAGGAACTCCCACAAGAAGACAGTCTGAAGACTTGTTAATGAGAATATTTCTTTCTTTCTGAGACCCTGCTATTAAAGCTGACCATTCTATGACTAAAGACATGAAGTGTAAACATCTTTGCAGCTTCAGATCAGATTTTTGCAGAAGTCGTCTCGTTGAAACTTTGATGGAGCGTGAAGAGTTGAGGGGGGCGATGGGGAGACACCGATGACTCACAGGCTGACACATTGAGTTTTTCCTAAATTAACAGCGTTTCTCTTTGTCGCTTTTTTTCCGTTTTGATTGTAGCCTCAATGGAAAATTCCCCCTCAGATCTTCAGAAATCCTCCAGCTGCCATGTTTCCTTCAGTGTGTCATCTTCCTTAGTGGCCCAACCTTTTAGCTAAATGTTCTGTTTGATATTTTTTTCTCTGTATGTTTTTTTCTGTGTTTTATCCATCTTTATCTGAGACGGCTGACCGACATTAAACAGGATCATTTTAGGTGCAGCAGTTTAGCTGATAAACCTGAGAGATCCTGAATTATTTTTATGGTAACTGATGGGATCTAAGCCACAAAAACACCTGTTATAAACTGGTGAACACCTTAGTTTCCTTTAAAAACAAAAAAAAAAAATGCAGAGTGCCTAGTTTTTGGGTGAGCAAACATTGCAATGATGCAAAATCTGAGAAAACAAGCTAAAGTAAATAGCCTCCATTTACATCAGGCTGCCCCCAAAGCCATGCCGTTAGCCTCGTAGTTTCTCTTTCTGTGTTTAGTAAATCGCAGTATCCAACTTTCTGACCTTTAAAAATGTGTTTCTGGCTCATTTTAACGGCACAGTGATGTTTGCTATGTACATTCTTGGAGGCGTCTTGCCCAGCAGTGTCCTGAAGCTGACAATCCTCACTTCGCACACGCTCAGTCACACACACCATGGCTGATTCATCAAAGAAACACAAGAGGAGATTACTGGAGGAAGAGAGGAAAAATATAGAGAAGGGCCCAAGATAAAAAAACAAGAGACAACATTAGACGGATTTCTGCAGAAATCTGAGAGTACGGGTAGGATGCAGGATGGATGCGAATTATCCGCCAACAGGGGGGAATTGGCTGAAAGACTCTGCCAAACTCCAGCAGGACCAGGGAGTATTACACATGAAGGAACTCTGTGGCCTCATAGGATGTTTGTTCCTCCTTCAAGTACGACTCATATGATACAACCGCAATTTCAAAAAGTGTTGGGACATGGTGTAAAAAAACAAAAAAACAATAAAATTATTTGTAAATCTCATATAGGATTTCTTCTTTTTTAATTACATTTTTTACTTAATCATGCGTTGCCATGCCTCACTTCAAACAAATTATCTGGAGGGGTCACTTTCGGAAGGTAGACAAACAGAGATGCTGTCAGAAAAATCTTCATCCTTCCATTGTCTCTGTCAGCTTAGTCCAAATTCAGGGTTTTTAAGGGGGCGGAGTTTATCCCCGCTACTGTCAGGTGACGGTAAATACACCCTGGACAGGTCTCTAATGCATCACAGGGGCAACAGGCAGACAAACAACTGTTGACTCATTCCTAACACACCTGTTTGTGCACTGTGGAAGGAAACTAGGCGAGCTCGAGAGAACCCACACATGCACGGAGAACATGGAAACTCCATTCAGAAAGAACCGGGGTTCAAACTAGGAACCTTCTGCAGTGAAGCAGTGCTAACCACCACACCATCGTGGGTCCGGGGTTAAAATTTCAAGACAAAAGTAATTTTAGAACAATTAAATTTAGTCAACAAATATGGTTCTTTTATTAAACTAAACAGAAAACCATTTTCTTCATTAACAAAACCACAAGAACAGAAAAGCTTGAGTGTCATTAACACGGCTGGAAACACGACTGTGCGCTGTGGTCGGCGGTCAGCTGACAGAAATGGTTTTACTTTCCGCTCAGCGTGGGGAGCAGCTTCACGCTCAGAAAAACCCTGCTGCAGACGCACTGAGAGGAAGGTGGGGGGATGCCATCACGGCATCTCATGGGAGCTCAGCAGGATGGGTGGGGGAGGACAAGTTTCTGCAGGTTTTGTTTTACTAATATAGAAAATCCTTAGCCGAGCTAAAACCCCAACAGCTGCTGAAATAGTTCATAATATCGGCTAAAAATAAAGTTGTGCAGATGAGACATGATGGTGTAAGACTTTTTGCCAAGCAGGTGCAAAAAAACTAAGAACTCTGAAGTGGAGGTGCTATGTTGGTGTGTGGGATCACCTGGCCTGATCTTATCTTTAACACAGGTGAAAAGATGGCCCTAATTTAAGAGATCAAGGAAAGAAGGTCAGATCAGAGGAGCAGTGATCGGTATTTTTAGATATTTTTGGTTCAGACAGGAATCCGTACTGCAGCTGTTTCAGAACTCCCTGAGGAACCTTCAGACCGGCCATGAGTCTCACTCGATGTGAGGCTGAAAAACCTCCTGTTTTCTCAGAACAAGTCCTACTCCTCACACTTTCACTTCTGAGGTTTCTCACTATCAAATTACTCTTCTGGGAATGTGGAAAACAGCCATATTCATAAGAAATGAGCAATGGCTGCAGGTAGATTTAGTTGAATAAACCCCTGATAACCTGAAATCCATCTGAACAATTACATGAAGGTTAGCATAGTTCCTGCTGCAGTCATAAACTTTTCTATTCATTTTACATGTCAGAACTTGCATTGGGAATCTAAATCTTCAAACTTAAGGATTATTTTCAAGATTGCATTCTCAACATTTGATCATTAATGTGGTGCAGATGTCAGTTGTTGGCCTGGACGTGCATTATGACGAGTATTTATTCCCTAATATGGGAAGCCTTCCTTTTGGCAATTTCCTTGAGGACCACATGTGGTGGTCACGTAACTGAGTTTTGGCAGCCATGCTCACATTTAGTCAACGCCTGACTAAAGTATTAGTTTTTATTACTATATAAAAGCAGATTATTAACAAGAGTTAAAGTATTGTAGAAGAAATTTAGTTTATCTGCTATGTAGGTAAAACTTATCAGAGAAAAATTTTTAAATAATCTTTTCCAGCAAATCAGCAAGATGGAAAATGAAAAATAGGTTTTAGTCCTTTACTGGTGCAGAATTGTAAAATGTTGATTTTAAGTGAAACTGCCCTTTAATGAGGTTTAATGTGTTAAAGACTTATCTAGCAACGGTTAAGATCCAGAGTTTAACAGTGTGCATGCTTCACATGTCTGAGTTTTTTCCCAACTAAATCATTATTTAGATTTCTGTTTAAGAATAAAATTATATAATAATATAATGATTTAATGATTTAAAAATAATTTATTTAAGTGCCTTTTGTGATTTGTGTTTATAAATGGTAATCTTATGACTTCTAAAGTACAACAAGCTAAAAAGGAGTAAAAACAAAGGGGTCCAAAAGGGGGTTAAAGAAGCACTATTTTTATGATATATTTATTTATTCTCCAGGGAGTGGGAGTGTGTTTGATCACTCACTGATGTCCACAGAAGTGACTAATTTGGAAACATACCATCCTAACCCATGCATATACTAGAAAAAGGCTTTAAATGGGTGTCCACTGTAGTGGACAGTAGGGATGAAAGGGTTAAAAGAAAAATGGAAAATTTGGGATTTTAAAATCTTCGACCTGGTGGAGGAGGAGAGGGGAAAAACACAAGGCGAGAAAAACGAATTGTATCATCCATTTTTTGTATTTTCTGATATTTAACTCTAATTTCAAATACAGCACAGGATGCATAAGATGCTGAAAGGACACGTCTGAGCATCATGTCAAACCTCTTCCTGCAGCATCCTCGCTCCTCCTGGTTTATTTTAGGAACAGAAAACATCCTGAGATGGATTTCAAGGTGAAAGGAGAGGAGACAAGGAAGTAGGCGGGGTCTTAGGAAAAAGGGTCCTTGGACTTACTGGTTCTGTTCCTGTCGGGTATGTGGTATCTGAACAATGTCCCATACATTCAGTTTCCCACAGCCGAACTCTGGATAAGAACATGTCAAGGATTTTTTAACCTACTTGACCACAATTTGGAACAACACTAAGTGGGCTGGAGACCTCTAGAAACTACATTTAGATCAGAGATTCCTGAGTCTGCTGGACTCCTGAATCTATCTGCTCCTTTTTAATTCAGGTGTTATACTTGCAGCCTGTAAACTGGGATCTAACTTCGCTTTTTTTATGGTAACAGAAGAGGTACTCCGTCTGAAACGCAGAAATCTCCCTGCCCTGCATCTGAAATTTCAAGGGAATGCGATGTGGAACAAATCACTGCTGGGACAGAAACAGGAAACCCAGCGCTGATCGCTGACCCTGTTCATGACTCAGCAGTCTGGGCTGCTGCAGTGACTCAGCAAAGACTCAGCTGCGGTTCATGTTATTACTTTTTATGGTAAGCGGAAGGAAGATGATGTGGCTGAGACTAAACGTTGTTTAAGCCTAAATTTAAAACGTAATTCAGGGCAGGATTTCCCACTGTTGTTCAAACCCTGAAAACATCCTCTTATAAAACCCAAAATATTCATTTCAGCATTAAATGTGCTCCTGCTCATTTTTCACTTCGTTTAACTTGGATTTAGATAAATTATACCTTTAATTTACTTATTTATGCATGACTTTTGAAATGAAAGTGTTTCCATGGGATGTACACATGGAAACGCGTTTGTTTGTTTCTCCCTGACATAATGGCTCTTCGGGATTGTATAAGGCAGTAAATTCCCTCCACACTGTTTACACTTGCTTGTCTGATGATGGATCAGCTTCTGTCTGACTTCATTATTTCTGACTGGAGTTGAACATTTATCTGATTTTATCTGCAGTTCAGAGAGGACACAGAGTGATGGCAGCATGTTCGTTGTCCAGGTCAGATGTCAAATGACGCAACGCTGAGAAACACCTGAGACCACTGGTGTTTTGATTTGAAGCTAATGGATTAAATTTGTTAAAAAATCTCCAAAACAACATCAGCAAAAAGCAAAACTTGGGTCAGAAAAGTGTCCAGAAGTCCAGAAAACACACCACGACAATGTCTGAGTCCAGATTTATCTCTAAAGGCTGTTACACACCGGGACCGTTGCGAATAAACAACACGATAATGCAAAAATTCGGAGGAGAAATTTCAAAGTTTTTGTCTATGCACACCAAGTGCGACACGAAATTGCGAATAAATTATGAAGATTCTAAAATATATTCGGAAAGTGGGAAAAACAAAAGTGACTTGCAAATCTCGCGACACCGGCTCTGGTGACGCAATCAATATGCCGTCTGATTGGTCGATTGTGTCTCTGTCGGATGCGAATATTAAAAAAAATCGACCTCGGTCCGAAAAAATAAATCTCGCAAAATCGCTTAATGGAAATTCGTCACTGATTTGAATGTTTCTATTGACTTTTCATTGATTCCATAAAAAATATTTCCGTGGACAAAATGTTCAGAGTAGGTGTGTAAAGGCCTTAAAGAAGCATCAGCCGCCATGGTAACAGGGCTAAAATGCCAAACGACGATCTAGCCCCGCCTCTGAAGCCACGTTGCACAATCAGAAAGTAACAAAAAAAATTATTTCCGCTGACGAATCGAAAAACTGGTGCAGCTTGAAAGTCAGAATCCTAGTGGTGAATAACTCATGACGCCTTCGTTCTTCAGTACAGTCGGCTACGAACTACATAATTATACAAACACGTAAAAAGTCCCATTAACAGCCACAACCTTGGTTACATCTTCAGTTGCCGTAGAAACTACAGAGTTAAGGATCCTTATTGTGTCACAAACCATACAAAGTTAATCAGGCCTGAAAACTCTTATATGAAGTCATTTTAACTACAATATTTAGTTCTTTCCTTTTTCTTTCTCAATTTCTCTCATTGACAGTGATGATGATCCATTTCCCGTCTGTATTATATGTAAATCACTGTTTGTATTTGAGCTTGTTCTCTTTCTATTTAATTCACTTCATTATTTTTAGTTTGTTTTATTATTTTAATGTTTTTTTTTAGACCTTGGTTTTGATATTTTATCTAAAACACAAAGTTGTCTGGTACATGAAATGTGTTTTACAAATAAACATCTTACCTTGCCTGTGGAGCTAGAATAGGGACACAAGTTTTCTGTCATGTGTCTCCATATTTATAAGTGTAACGGATCCAGGTACAAAGCAAACCTACAAGTACAGATTACTTCTGCATGTCAGAAAATAGAAGTCAGTTTAACAAAACATTTGTCTGAACATTTTACACCCTACCCAAGAATCAGATTCATCTAATTGCTAACCAGTTATGTAGAGCTGACCAAGACCAGTGCAACCATCATAACCCCTAACAGCTGAGTCGGTTTATAAATAAATAAAATCTTTAAGAACCCTTAGCAGAATTAGCTTAGAGAAGCTCCATCACCAAAAAGAAACCTTTGAGTTTCCATAAACCAACTCACCTTTAGGGAGATGTGAAAGAAGCGCTGACCTTGGTCAGATGGTCGTAGCGGTACTTTTCCACTCATCCTAATCTTAATTAGGATTAATCCTAATCTCCTGTCTCCTGATTGGTCAGGAACTAGAAACATCTGATTGGTTATTGAGTAGGCGTGTAAAATGTTTTGCATGTTAAAAAAAAAACCAGAATTAATCTGTCGTTTTTGTTACAGATACAAACACAGGGTGTGTCCCACTTCTATACTTCGACCACCACATTTTACTAGGGGCGGCGTGGCTCGGCGAGGTGGAGCGGTCGTCTTGTAACCCTAGGGTTGCCGGCCATGTGGGCAAGACACCGAACCCCAAATTGCGCCTGATGGTTCGTAATGAGCTGTGACTGTACAGCGCTTTGGATAAAAGCGCTATATAAATACGGACTATGTGCTTAGTGCGCTGACACAGAAATTTCAGTAAAAACTGCACTGAAAGCACCCGGATGCTGCCCTAAACTCGGCCAAAAATCTAGTGCGAAACAATGGACACTACGCGCACTAAACGGACGCCATCTTGCGGACGTAGCGGAAGGGGAGGGACTTTCCACCAGCTTTCCAGAGCTGAATGATGGCGGCCAGCGACTGAGCGGTACCGATGCCGGCGGAGGCTGTTTAGTACAGTAAGTATGAAGTTATTCTATCTAATTCTAATATAAACGGCAGCATCCTGCCAATCTCTTCTATCCCTGACGACAGTTATGGGTGTGATCATTTGTTGAAGGCTGCGGTTCTGCCGACTCAGTAGAGTTGGCGCACGTACATGTCAGCAGTTTTTTAGCCGGTTTCGTGGACGTGGATAGAAATAATTAATTATATAGGTTCCGTATGTTTATTAATCGTTGTTAAACCTCCAGATTAAGCACTGTGGTGTCTGTGGCGTAAACGAAACGGTCCTTGATCTGAAAACTGATCCGCTGGTTAGAGAACCATCCCGTTTCCATGGTACCGCTGACTGAGCCGTAGTTGATTGTACAACATTTTAGATGAGAGTCTGCAAAGTACCCATGAAGTACATAAATACTGTTTGCTTTCATATAAACTGCCTTTGTATTTTTACCGTAGGTCACTGTGGCATCAAACTACCGAGCCAGCATTGCTGCATTTCATATTTTAAACTATGATTTCTAGTATAACCGGTTTCCTGTTGCCAGATGAACTGTATCTGTGTAAACACCATGAAAAGAGATGTATATGATGTAAAGTACTTTGATTCAGTGAAGATATCTTTGCACATTTAAAAGCTGTTTTACTAGTGTTTTAAATTGCAGGAGGAGAATCCTGCATCAGCGTTGGAGGTGACGTAGTTTACAGGTGGGGGTTAAGTAAGGAGTAAACTAAAGAAAGTAAAATCTAGAGTTGGAAATTAGTTCTGTAAATTAAGCTGCAGAAGAATCTCAAAATGCCGTACGTCACCACCGCTAAGTGCTAAACGTTAGTGCTCCATTTGGGTCGGCACTTACCCGCGATAGTGTTTACTACAGAGGGTAGTGCTTAGTGCGCACGACCTTCCAGTGTGTGGTTTGAGACACACTTATAGAGGAGCTACAAAACTTATGTCGGGTTTTTAGCTCCGTACACTGCAAGTCAACAACACTGAAATACAAAAAAGGCCCATCCTGTAAGAAGTTTTCTTTTAAGTTTGTTTCCAGAGCCCTAAAACCGGGTCTGCATGTGAACAAAAGGCACAAACAAGGAGACAAATCTTAAACAGATTTGGATCTTTGGGCAGAAAAACAAATCAGATGTCTGTAACACGGTCAGAACCTCCAACAAAGAAGGGTTTTTATTTTCACATTTGCAGCTGATTTCTGTAAGGAATCAGTTCAACAAAGAATTTATAAAAATAAACTATTTCATAATAGAAATTACACAATCAAACACACACAATGTTTTCTGATGAGCGTTAGAGGAAGGTCAGGTTACGACATGAAGTCAGATTCTGGTTTTAAGTTTTTCTTCCTGATCAGGCGTCTGATTTACCAACACAAAGGTAAAACCGTTTAAATAAAATAAACATTAAAAATCTAAACTAAATAAATAGGCGGACTGGTCGCAGACCAGCGTGTTCTAAACCAGACGGATCTGGGCTGCGTTCAGCGTAAATGTCATGAACAAAAACCGTTAGTGTAAAGTCCTGAGCTGCTCCAATCTCTGTTTCAGCTTCCTGCTCCTCTTCCTCAGCTCATCCTTCGTCGTCAGCAGCCTCCTCTCTTCCTCTCGGATCTTTCCAACGAACTCTGTGGCCTTCTTCAGGATCACCACCTTCGCCGCCTTCTCGTTGTTAGCCACCGCCGGGACTTCGTCCCTCAGGGTCAGGAAGCTCATCCTCAGCTCGTTTCGCCGCTGCCTCTCCAGCACGTTGTGCGTCCTGCGTTTGTCGTAGTCATCTCCGTCCGACTGCGGGCTCCAGCACCGCCGGCTGCCGCTCTGCGTCTTTGTCCGTTTCTCAGCGGGCTGCTGGGCGGCGTAGTTGTGTTGGTGGATGTTGATGTGAGAGCGTTTGAGAACCAGAGGGGAGGAACTGGACCGCCGACATGTCCTCTGCCTGTCCACTGTCACCACGTCAATCTCTTCTTCCTCATTGTTGTCCATTTCTTCTTCTTCTGAGGGGGAAAAAAAAGGAAAACTTGGAGTAAGTTTGAGAAAAAGTGAAATCCCCGCATTAAATTCTCTGCATTCCTGCTTCCCACCTGATTCACTGTCACTGCTGCTGAGTGGCGGCGAGTCCAGACACAGTTCGGATCCCACCTTCATCTCCGCTCCCTCTCCGCTCTGCTGCGCCTGGAACACCTCCGACGGGTCAATGCAGTCCGCCGCCGCCGCGTGGAGATCTTTCAGATAATCTGTGTTCTCCTGAGGCCGGTCCAGCTGTGGATCCGCTGATCCAGGCGCGATGCTGTTGGCGGTGGAGGAGTCCTGGCGGGCCTGGAGACACTCCAGCCTCTCAGACACCACCTTCTTCAGCTTGGCGGCAGCTTCGCTGCTGCTCCACATACAATCATGGATGATGAATGACTGCAGGAACGCCGCAGAGGTGTTGCAGTCCTCATCCAGCACGTCATAAACCGCCTCCAGGTGGTCTCCGGCGGACAGTGGTGCGACAGACGGCGAGGGTGACCTGCTGGGGGACAAAGGAGGTGTCGGCAGGAGCTCGAACTTCTTCCAGATGTCCTCATTGGGACCCGGGAGGAGCTGGCAGTGTGGAGGAAGGTAGAAGTCCTCCTCCTCACCATCCAGGAAGAAGGGCTGGATGATGTCATAGTCATAATCATAGTTGGTGCCAGACATGGAGAACGGCATCGTGGCTGCCTGTGCAGGAAAACAACAACTCTGGTTTAAGCCGAGTTTATGACCGCAAAAGAGTGGAGCAGTTCATGGACTTCAAACAACAAATCACACAGCATTACAACCATCACATCCTCAATAAAAATGATTATTATTTTCCATTTTCAAGGCTTGAATTACAGAAATAATCCCTGAAAGTTCGTGAAGCTTCATCAGGTTTAACGTGGTGGGAGGTACAGAGTCTGATGCTGAGAGGGATGTTGAGCCGACCCGTGGATTTACTAATCACTCAGCTCAGTTACAAGCAGTCACCACATCTGGAAACTGTAGGAACTACTGCACCGCTAACGGCTCAATTCAGCAGCTGAAAACCCGGCAAGAAGGCAACGGAAAATGTTTTTAAATAGAAGGATTTAACTATTCAATACAGATTCAAAAGCAGCAGAGAACATAAGGCATGTATATATATATGCCTTTCTTTTTACTTTGTTATATATATAACATATATATAATGTACTTTTTAAAGAATAAAGAAAGGATCATAAATTTGACTTCAGGAGGATTGTTTTAATTTTGTTGGGTTTTGTTTTGTTTAAATTGTTTAAACTCACCGTTAATCTCAAGGAGCAAACTTGTGAAAACTGTCCTGAAAACGGCGTAAAATCCAAACGTTTCAGAGTCCAAGTTAAATCTTCTGACACTAATTTATCCAACTGTGTTCCTGGATGATCAATAATCCTGTCAGTGTGTGATCAATACCAGTGATCAGTTATCTGTAGAATCCGAGGCTGGTGACGCTCCGCTCTGCTCTCACACTGAATCCCTGCATCCAGCGACTCTTCACCCTTTAAATAGCTGTTTCTTCTTCTTCCGCCCACGTCACGGCTTTCCCACCAAAGGAAATCTAAAACTAAAACAACTTCCTGCCGTTTCTCGCCGCGTGAAAAAATCATATTTATCGTTCTCTCTTGAAAAATAGGATTCTACTTCAAGTTTTTTGCTAAATGGAGAAACGAGATGTGTTGAATGTGGGGACTATTTTCTTCCGTGGATGTGTAAAAGAGTGAGATTAAAGGGTGGTCTGCGCTGACGGTAAATGATGCAAACGAAGGAAGTTCCGGCTGTTATCCAGTGACGAAGTTATGAAAACAAAAACAACAAAACAAAAACAAGAGAAATAAATTATAACGCACAAGTGAATGCAGAATAAGTTTACTTTATATTACTTGACAGCTAATTCAAATAATTAAAGATTGATACAATAATAATTAAAATATATATTATTTTGTTCTAAAAGCAAATAAAAATAAAAACGAAAAAAAGAAAATCTAGCTGAGCAGTAAAGTCTTTTATAAGTAAATAGCCTGACAAGAGAAGAGTATTAAATAAAGAAAAGTATTTTTGAAAACAAATGAATATATCAAATCATAATGAATATAACGTAACAGGCCAATTTACATTTTTATTTAAATTTGAAAGGCTAAATAAACAAATTTTAAACTTCTTCCTTTTGGACCGGTTGAATTGATTTTTTATTACATCCGAGACATTTTTCTGTTTCTTTCTTTCTTTTAAATGTTCTGAATAAACCATTCATTGATTTAATTATTCATCCAGATTAATTATAGTTAAGTACAAACTATAACCACAAACCACACATGGAAGTCCACCCTGAATCTGGACATAAAATCTAAAATCACACATTTAAGTACATTATTGGTAACTGGACTATACATGTACATTTATTACATGACAGTCACCCAATCACACACTCAAACGGCACTTCTATCACACAAAAATGAATAAATATGTTTGAGATTTGCATCTCCATCTTGTTTATGGTCATTATTTCTTAAAAACTTCCAGCTTTGTGTAGAAAAACCTCTGATCACATGTAATCTACATATATGACTTGACTGGCTTTAATGTAAGAATTCTCTTTTCTATTTTAAAATTCACACTGTAGCCTCACAGTAAGAGGGTTGCTGGTTCGATCCTCGGCTGGGGGAGGTTCAACCAGTGGCCTTTCTGTGTGGAGTTGCATGTTCTCCCTGTGTATGCGTGGGTCTCTCCGGGTTCTCCGGCTTCCTCCCACCGCCCAAAGACATGCATGTTAGGTTTATTGGTTACTCTAAATTCTCCCTGGGAGTGAGTGTGAATTTGTTTGTGTCTCTCTGTGTTGGCCCTGCGATAACACTGGTGACCTGTCCAGGGTCTGCCTCACCTGCTAAAATGCTGGGTTAGGCTCCAGCTTCCACATGACCCTTCCTTGGACAAATGAATAAATATAATTGATGGATGGAAATATCTCAGTGAACTGAGCTGAAACAAAGGGCTCCATCAACTTAACCAGGCAACGCCGCTGTTAGAGTAAAAAGACAATTAAACCTGTAAAGGATGTTGAAGTCCTGAAGTCAGTCTGTCATCAGGTGTGACTTCTCTGCTCTACTGCCATCTGCTGGTAGAAATAAAACACTGCTTCCATTTGTCAACATGGCTGTTTAATTTGGACCAAAACTTGGGCCTTTTATTTCCCACTCGATGAACAATAGTGGCTGTAATGCGTTTACAATGTGATCTAAATTACACTCTAAACACGCGATAATCTCTTACAGAGGCTGGTCTGAATTAAGCCTTCAAACTTTGTACCACTTTTGGTTTGCCTGGGTTCTTAGTGTAAAAATGCACGTAGAAGCTCAACCCCTTTAATCCAAGCCAACATCCAGATCTGATGTTTCAGGACAGCCTCAGCTGTCAGATTCTGAGGCTAAAATGATGTAAAATAAATGTATCAATAGATATAGCAGCATAAAGTTAGACCAGAAGAAGAAAGCAGAAGTTTGTAGAAATAACACACAGATCAACGGTGACCAACCTTTTCTCATCTCACATCATTCTCTCAAGTCTTGGCTTTCAGGAGAAAAAATAGAAACTATTTCCATGTTTCCATTTTTTCCTCATTTCCAGTTATTTCTGCTACATTACCTGCTATCCTCACTAAAGCAACTCAGCTGCTTTTTGGCGCCACCGTGCATCAAAAACGTCATTTTGTGGCTGGATTGTAAAGTTCCTGGACCGGATATAAATGCTAGGAAAACTTCAGCGAATCACCTAAAGGGTAAACTATCCATCACAATTTACCCCACAGAGTTACACAGTACCGCTCCTGAGAAATTGTTGACAATATTAGAGAGAGCGCTGGTGGTCCCAGAGATCTAGTGGAGTTTTAAAGGTTAATATTCTTTCCTAAAGCCAGTTTAGAGGTTAGTTAGAGCTAAAA
>JBAMHW010000008.1:30887940-30905814 GCA_037177495.1 Rhadinocentrus ornatus
TGGTGTGAGACGTCTAGAAGGACAAAGGGACGCAATGAATTCAATACAATGTGAAATCTGTCTCCTAATAGACAAAAACGTAACCTTAAGACTTCAGTGTAAAAAAAAAAAAAACGATTTAATATCGAGTTAGATATTAATTAGCCTGGGTATCAATACTTAAATGCCACTTCTGGTTTACAAAAAAACCCCAAAAAAACAGCTGTCTCCATATTTTACAGGCACTGCAGCGGGCAGCCCCACCCTACAGCTTCTCCCGGAGGACCCATTGTTTGCAGTGTTGCCAACTTAGCAACTTTTTGCCATAATTAGCAGTTTTTAGACCTCTTTAGCGACACTTTAACGAGGAAAAAGCGACCAGCAACCAAGTTGGAGACTTTTTCTTGTGTTACTGGAGACTTTGAGACTGACGTGAAAACACTTATTGTTTACAATTCTCACAAATTGTCGCAGATTACACCGCAGGCCCCTCCCCCGTCCAGAAGCACTCACAAGAGGCTCGTCTTCGACGTTGTCTTCTGCTTCACAACCAGCCTGAAAATGAATTACACAAAGCTGCTACCGGCTGATCAAACCCGGCTGACAGTCAGATATTAGTGTCTTTTAATGCAGACTGTTTACAAAACATTTAAAAAGCTTTTTTTTACGTTTTTAATGAATCTAGTTTAAAAAGTAGGTAGACCTAACTAGTTTGTTCGTTCTATTTACCCGATCTCGTCTCAAGCATTGTGAAGAAAGTATGAAGACGATTTCTGCACAAACTAACGCAGCTTTAAAATTATGCATTTACTTTAAGCTGTTAATGTATTTTCTTACATTTATTCATATATTTTTGTTTGCTTTTATTATGTTATTTTTATGGTGTTCTGACTTGACTAAAGGAATAATAATTTTTTCCCTATCTATACTATCGACAATAGTAGGCTATTATCGAGCACCATCCTTAGAATCGGTATAGAGTTTGAAATTTTAGTATTGCGACAACCCTAGCTTTGGCCTCAGGCTGCATCATGCAGTTGGTACGTGAAGCCGTTCATATCTCCAATATAAGTCCTTGAGTCATAATAGAGCAGTTCGTATCAGATACTTTACTTTGTGCCAAGTAAGTTTGCATGTACAAGGGACGGCTTTTAGCTCACATGGTTGGGCAGCCGCCCCGTGAACTGAGGCTACAGCCCCTCGTGGCTGCGTCCTCTCATCTTTATTATTGGTTTTCTATACAAACGAGTGCTGCAGCCAACATGTAGGTCAGAATATTGTTAAATTTGCGGATGACTCAGTTATCGTGTCCTTGGTGAGCAGTGAAGACCCTGACCACAGACCTGTAGGGAAGGAACTCACCAACTGGTGCAGGTCATCCTTCTTAGATATTACCATAAACAAAAGAAATGTGCATCGACTTTCAGAAGAATCCTGCGAGTTTCTCTCCGGCAGTAGAGCTGGTGAACTCTTAGAAATACCTGTGCACCCACTTGGATCTTCATGTCGGCGCTGTGTGCAGGAAGGCAGAAACTTCATCGTTTTAATGCTGACAGGACTTGGATTCAAATGTTTTTCTCTTGTTGTATTGAATCCCTTTTAACTTCCTCTTATCTGTTGGAACGGCTCCCTTTCCCTCACAAACATGAACAGAGTGCAGAGATTGTAAGACTGTGTGGGAAAGTTGCAGGGATCTCTCAGCCCTGTTTCATACTGGAGTCCTAAGCAAGGCCCGATCCTTGCGGATCAAAGTCACACCTTAACTCATGCTTCTTCCATCAGGGCGCAGCTACATGTCACAAATGTTCACTCTTGCTAACAAGAGCACTTCAAAATTATTTATTTTTAAGAAAAGATTCTCCATAATTTCCATCTATCCTGCTAAAAATAAACATCGGTCTCTTTATTTTGCACTAAGACCACTGAAGGTTTACGTACCTATTCTGTGTAACCTTATTTGAGGTTTCATGATGAATCTGGGCTGATGATCAGTTTCCTCCTCGTACTGGACGCTGGTGTTTTGAAACTGTGTGAACACTTCTTCAGGTTCACACTTGCATTGAACCATCATGTCAGTTTCATCCTTCAGAACAAGCTGCTCTCCCTCCTGACTGATGTGGACTTCCTCCTGGTCCTCTTTGATCTGTGGAGGTTCTGGTTCCTCCTGGTCCAGACTGGAGCTCATGTCCTGTTTAAGGAGCTGCTGGTCAGGAAGAAAGTCCTCCTCTTCACGGTCATGTTGCTGCTGGACGTCTGCAGGGACAAATAACAGAACACGATTATTAATGTAGTTACATAAAAGCAAAGTTCACACATTCAAGCACAATTCAAAGTGTGGAACTGGTCTCAGGTTTAAGTTCATTAGAAGGGCAGAGTGACTCTTACCCCTCAGGCCTCTGGGGGAGGGTGCAGGCTGTTACGATCCCAGACGTACGTCTGGGATAACTTGCCTTTCTTAGAGATAGCATAGGTTGTTTACGACTCCGGCTTGCACCTGCACCAGTCTCAGACTTATGTTTTCGCCTCTTCAGGGCCTGAGAGGGAGAGATGGCTCCACTCAGTCTTCTGTCTGAGTCTTATCAGCCTCTGGGCTGACCTTCAGTGGTCCACAGACAGATGTAACACTGTCTGTATTGGGCTCGTTGGACTTATCTGCTGACTGGTTCTCTAGTCAGACGACCGCTCCCCTTACTTGCAATTATTGTCTCATTAATATTCTGTCAAAATAAATTTAGTTATACTTTTACTCATCCAGACCTCTTGGTACTTTCTACAACAGTGGTGGCAGCCATCATTGTAAGAGGGTTTTATCGGCAGAAATGACATTTGCTTTGTCAAACAACTCGGCAAAGTCCCGATAACCCTCAGAGGTCTGAGACTATCTTGCTTGTTTAATCAGCTTGGATTTTGCCTTCATATACCACATAAAAAAGATTTACCATACAATGTCAGTACCTGTTTGTTTAGCACAACTTCACTTATAAAATCTGATGATTATCGGACCTGAATAAACATTTTGTATTCACGAGCCTACCTCATCTTAACTTTCCAGTGAGACATCAGTGCTGCAGGTTAAATTACCTGTTAAATAAGAGTCAGATCTCAGATTAATGGAGTCAACACCGATGGCTCTCCTTGGACAGAAACAACAAAATGCTGTTTTTCTTCTTCCTCATAAGTATGTAACTACAAGCATGATCAAAGAAGTGATATTTAATATTGTACAGAGAATTTATCCAGTTAAACATTCAAGATCTTTATTGTCATTGTGCAAGCATAATGACATTTTTGACACCTAGTTGACTATTGATGGCTATCAGAAATGGTGACCTAGGTCACCCCTTTTGTAGTCTGGACTCTCTTAACATATGTGACCCTCACATGGCCAGGATCACCGAGGTCACCATTCCTGATAGCCATCAGGATGTGACTGTACCTGCATTATATTCAACTCAGACTTCAACACAAGACTTCACTCGTCTTCTAAGACACACATGCTATTGAAACAGGACTCTTCTGCCACTGAGCCAATGATCATGTCGATAATAACAGTCAACAACGCATAATAGCCTTAAAAACGTCTTCCTGTCACTCTATTTGCTTTATGTGTCGGTGACTTCTTCATTTCTTCTCTCTGGGTAAATAAAACTGCAGCTATGAAGAAACAACTTTAACATGAGTTTGTTTCGTACCTGCTGTGTGTAACTTTCTCTGAGGTTTCCAGCTGGTGTCCAGCAGTCTGCGCTGGCGATCGATCTCTTCTTCGTACTGGACGATGGTTTTTTCAAACTCTGAGAATATTTCTTCCGCAGCAGCAGTTAGTCGCTCGCTGATAAACTCTCTCAGATGCTGAACTGAAGACATTGTTGCTGAAACTCTGAAATATTCAGCTGAGAGACGAAGACACAACCGTCTTCCCTCTAGCTTTTCCCGGAAAGCAGCTAGCCTATTGGCTGCGACTGTTTCCTGCTCTTCTTCTTCTGCAGTTTATTGTCGGTTGGCAAACAACGGATAGATGCATTACCGCCACCAACTGGTAAGGAGTGTTGGAAAAGGACAGACAAGCCTCTTTTTCTGTGATTATTGGGAGAGTGACAACACATTGATCTATATCAACTAAAATGTTGGAATCAATCATCTACCCACCCATCCATCCATCCATCCATCCACCCATTCATCAATCCATTCAACCATCCATCCATTCATTCACCCACCCACCCATCCATCCATTCATTCACCCATTCACCCACCCACCCATCCATTCATTCACCAATCCATCCACCCATCCATCCATTCAACCATCCATCCATTCATTCACCCATCCATCCATTCATTCACCCACTCACCCACCCATCCATCCACTCATCCATCCATCCATCCATTCACCCACCCACCCACCCACCCACCCATCCATCCATCCATTCATTCACCCATCCATCCATCCATCCATCCATTCCTTCACCTATCCATCCATCCATCCATCCATTCATTCACCCATCCATCCATTCACCCACCCACCCACCTATCATCCATCCATCCATTCATTCACCCATCCATCATCCATCCACCCACCCATCCATCCATCTATTCATCCACCCAACCATCATCCCATCCATCGATCCATCCATCCATCCATCCATCCATCCATCTATCCATCTATTCATCCACCCACCCATCCATCCATCCATTTATTCACCTATCCATCCATCCATCCATCCATTCATTCACCTATCCATCCATCCATCCATCCAGTCATTCACCCATCCATCCATTTATCCATCCATCCATCCATTCCTTCACCTATCCATCCATCCATCCATTCATTCACCCATCCATCCATCCATCCATTCACCCACCCACCCACCCACCTATCATCCATCCATCCATTCCTTCACCTATCCATCATCCAGCCATCCATCTTAGTGACATGTTTTAAAACTCTTAAGTCTCTAAAATCCTGCTTTGCCTCATAACGCATACACCACATGTGCAGAACTGGTTCTGATACCATTATCGGGGATAATGGTTCGTGAAATGGTTCCTGAACAAGGAATTTTTAGTAGGAAACAGACACTTAAAAAGCTGATGATGTTTGTATTCATTTATTCTCTATCGCTTAGTCCATAATGGGTCGCGGGTAAGCCGGAGCCTATCCCAGCATTTTAACAGGTGAGAGGCAGGCACACCCTATGAGGTGTTTGTCCTGAACAATGAAGAACTGATGGATGGAGCTCTTCTTGGTCCCAACAGCCAGTAGGTAGGGCTGAGCGGATCTGGTGATGGCGTCAACATATTCCTGAATGCTCGGGCCTCTCTGAGTAGAAAAGAATGATTTAAAATTAGCTTTATTTCAGTCTTCCTGCTATTAAACTAAAATATAATTCTAAAAATAGATATGTATATTTAAATATATTTAATAACATATTATACATATAATGTAGTCGCTTTGGATAAAAGCGCCTTCCAAATGACTGTAGAATAGAATAGAATAGAATATTTTATTACATATAATATAGACATGAATTAATTTAAATTTTTTTCCAAGTCATGTGACACCATCAGACTGGTTCCAGGTACACAACATTTTGTATTATGGTGCATAAAGCCCAAAAAATTGATGTTAGTTAAAGAAAGAAAGAAAGAAAAGATCACCAGCCAGATGTTTTCTTGGTGGTCGGGGACTTTATGCTCTGTTGAATAATTCAGACCATATTTGAACATATTAAGTCTTGCAGTTTTTCAGCAGGACCTGGTCTAATGTGGTCAAGGTTCCCAGATTTTCATGACAAGGGTGAAGCTAACATCAGCAGCATGTGGCTGCTGTCTCTGAATGTTTCATCCATCCACGCTCGGTCACCTTTTTTAAAAACTGAACGGCCTAAAGTGTCATTCTACGTGCCACAAAAATACATTTATAAGCTATTTCTCATCATTTCAGCTCTATCATATGTGTGGTCTATGGTCTGGATTAAAGCCCTGAGCAGGACCTGCTCCCACCCACTCCCGCTAAAATTACCGTCCACTCCTGCCGGCCCTAAACTAAAATATGTTTAGATGCATTAGAACTGTTTCATTCATTGGCCTACATAAAATGGAAAAATAAATAAAAGTACATTCAACAAAAATCACAGTTTTAGTCAAAAGTTTATGTTCACGTAAACTGAGGCCAAAAACTTTAGGATGTCTGAACATCTGCAGCTATTGCAAGAAAAGAGCAAATCAATTAAACAAAGGCACCAATATCACATTCAATTTGAAAAGATCTAAACAGAAAATCTGGTTTTCCTTTTATTTCTTTAGATTCATGTAATATATATTTACATATTTACAAAATATTTACAAAAAATGGAAAAAGAAAAGAACCAAAACATTTACCTTCTGTCTTTCTTTAGACCAGCCAAAATAATCCAGTACTCCACTCTGTAAATCTTTCCTGTTGCCGTCAATGCAACTCAATGAATGACTTTAACTTCTCAGGCTACCCTTTAAATACTTGAAGCCCCTCACCTCATACTCAATAATGCCTAATTTCTGCAAATAAATCACTTTAGTTAAGTTTTGTTTAAGTTTCCACAAGAAAAAATAAATTTACACATTAAATTAGGCCCGTTACATTCATCACAGTATCATAAATACCAAAGTAATAAACACTTTTTAAAAATAAAAATGTTTGGCCCGAACCGGAGCAATCACATGACATCACTTCTGCATGTTGGCCAGGTTACTTAACAGCTGATCGGATATTGCCTCGGTTTGGACCAAAGCCACAGCAGCGACAGGAAGAGGATGGTAATTAACAATGCCCATTTAACCAGTCAGCCTAATTAAATATTTAGTGTGCACCCTGAATAAGTCGCTACGTGAGGCAGATTGTATTCCTGTGTGGTTTACCGCTGTAATGAATGTCGTACTTTGGAGCGAGTTTTTCTCCACGAGACCAACCAGGCGAATATGTGTGTGTGTGGGCGGGTCTATATATATACATATATATATGTATACGGACTCAGTAGGGACGGCTGTCAGTAGACTGCTTCCTCACACGCTGTTTATTCATAGCTGCCCAACCCCACCCAATACAACCTTACCACTTCCCGGCCCTGTCCAATACAACCTTGAAACCGCTCAACCCCGCCCAATACAACCTTACCATAGCCCGGCCCCACCCAGTAAAATCCTAAAACCGCTCGACCCCGTGGGGGCGCTAAAGAGTAAGACTCCAAAGCTAGAACAAAACAATGTATGCGCAGATAAAGGCTCACTGAGTGTTGCAGGAAGTTCACTTGTAAGAAAAGAAGAGAAGATGGCTGAGGACTCACTGCGAGGCAAAAGAGAAACATTTGTTTGGACTGATGAAGTTGAGTTTCTTCTTCAAGTAACGCTGGACTACAAGGCCAAAAGAACTTGAGAAAGGGTGGATTGGGAATCCGTGTGTGTTCGTCACATTGACCTCATATCCTCTAGTGGTGTGGCTTCGCTGTCCGCACAGTACCACAGACGGTAGAGGACTCAAACCTATCCACCTTGGTACCTGGTTTCAGATGTGATCGGTTTCATGGAGGCTAATTCCTGGCTTTGTGGGGATGAAAGGGTGGATTGCTAAAATACTTTTGCGGTTTTACTGCAATCCGGCATTGTGGGGACAGCTCTTAGGGCTCAGGAGGTTACCCAGGGATCAGTTTCACACATATAAAGGTGAAAAAAAATGTCCTTCTAACTTCTCCAGGATAAGGTATGAAACAAACCTTCTGAAAGACCACAAGGTGCTTCTCAGCTTGGGATGCAGAAACCTTTCCAGGCTTTCTACGTCCTTGAAAGGAAGGAGGAATCAGGTGGAGGAGGAGAATGATGGAAGCTAGATCCCTGTCCCAGCCTGCAAACACAAACACGGCTAAATGCCTAAAATACTCTTACAATTTAAACACGTAGCTAAGCCGAGAAAACTTAGGAGAGGGAAACAGAAGAACTGTGAGTTCTAGTAGATGTCAAGCAAAGTACCAGAGCTAAGAGTCTCCCCCAATTCTTCTTTACCTGATGCCCCTTCAGCACAGCATATGAGTTCTTGAAGGTTACTTGAGGAAATGAGGGTCTTGCTCTGCTAAATGATCTTCTGTCTAAAAATAGCAGGCCACCTAAATAAACAGATATTCTGTTAGCTGAGTGCAGATGAATTCCAAGAGCAGCTGAAATCAAGCATAACAGCACATAAAGTGTGAGGCATATAAATCATAAAATCACTCTACCAAATGCAGCAACTATGTTGTCATCGACACGTTGCCCAACCTTACATGGTATTAGCCCTGCTTCATACAGGAGTATTCAGGAGGACAAGACGGAGGTTTTAGTTCCTGGAGCAGGGAGAGAAACTAAACCACAAACTTCCAACTCTGGCATTAAACCACGAGGTGAGAAACCTCAGAGTCATGTTTTACTCTGAACTCAGGTTTAACACCGACATCAAGAATGTCACCAAGACTTCTTTCTACCACCTGAAGAACGTCGCCAGAGTTCGAGTTTCTCTCTCAAGCCGATGCAGAGACTCTGATCCTGCTGTCACCACCTGCAGGACTGATGACTGCAACGATCTTCTCTGAAAACTTGAGCAGCCCTGCAGACATGCTGCAGGACTCCATCCTGGAGCATTGGCATTTAGTCCGCTTCAGGGTGGATTTTAGGGTTCTTTTACTGGTTTTTAATACTCCTTACAATCTTGTGCCTACTTACTTTTTATTCATTCATTCCATTCATTATCTGCTGCTTCATCCATTTCGGGAAAGCTGGAGCCTATCCCAGCATTTTAACCGGCGACAGGCAGCTACACCCTGGACAGGCCATCAGTCCATCGCAGGACCAGCACAGAGAGACAAGCAAACATTCACTCCCAGGGAGAATTTAGAGCGCCCAATTACCTAACACGCATGTCTTTGGACAAAGGGAGGAAGCCGGAGAACCCGGAGAGATATACTGGAATTTATATTTACAGGGAAGCCAGGAAGAACAAAGGCGACCTGTCTGTGCTGTGGCTGGACCTTGCCAACGCCTATGGTTCCATGCCCCACAAGCTGGTCGAAGAGGCGCTGAATCGACATCATATCCCAACGAAGTTCAGAGACCTTATCCTGGACTACTATGCCAACTGCAGCCTGAGAGTCTCTTCCGGATCAACGACTTCTGATTGGCACAAACTTGAAAAAGAGATTATCACCGGCTGTACGATCTGTTATACTCTTTGCACTCGCCATGAACATGCTGGTGAAGTCTGCAGAAGTCCAATGCAGGGGGCCCTTAACCAAGTCTGGAGTTCTTATTTATGAGCACTTGTGGGCCCTGAGGTCCTCTGGTACCGGCCTGGTACCACATACGGTGAGGCCTGTTTCCATTATTACGGCCCTCGCCTGTGGACCAGCCTGCCAGAGAACTTCAGGGCTGCAGAGACCGTTGATGGTTTTTAAGAAGAGACTCAAGACCTTTGGTTTTAACTGACTTTTTATTGATCTTAATTTATTTTATTTTGTTATTTTACTTTCATTTCATTCAACTTTATTACTTTAGCCCATTATTTTATGAAATTCTTTATGTGTATTTTTATTATTGCTGCTCTTAGTTATTCATTTTTTTTCTTCTTAAGGTTATTTGATTGTTTAAACTCCAGTGTTTTCCTCATGGAGATCCTCCATGCTGGGGATTTTGCCGGCTCAGTCTGGGGGTTGTTGCCATGGTGATTGCTCTTGTCTGGGTGACGGTGTGAACCCCAGCCTGCCCTGATCTGGGGGGTTGCTATGGCTGTGGCCTCTGTGGACATGGGTGGACTGGCTCCTGGTGTCAATGGATCCGCATGATATCAATTCCTGACAGCAGCATCAGGCCAGATGTTTATTACTTTGTGTGTGTGTATACATGTGTGTGCGTGTGTGTAAAAGAGACTTTGAGTGTTTTTTTTAGTTCTGTTATTTATGTTGGTGTGTGAGGCTTGTTTTATTTTAATATGCATGAATTGCTTTTTTATCATGTAAAGCACTTCTATTGCCTTCTGCATGAAAAGTGGTTCATTAATAAAGTTTGACTTGATCATGAGGATAAAACCTTTTGCTGTCAAGAATCACGGTTTTTGCTCGTTTAGGCAACTGAAACAAACTTTTTGAAATCAAAAGTGAGACGCAATTCTTTCTTAAAAATGTAAAAACTTTATTTGCGTACATATCCATCATCCTAAACAATCAGTGCGGAACAATCTGTGATGCTGCAGCATTCATATAACAAAAGCACAATTAAATGTCCGAAGTTTCCAGTCGGTTCAAACATCAGGAGAACTAAAATCCACATCAGTCTGAGGTTTCCCTCTCATCGGTACCGCTTCATCCACGTCAAAGTGGATCTGTTAGCTTTCATCAGCCTCCATGTTTGACCAAATTATATTCAGTTTCTATTCAGTTTCTATATGGAAATGCTAATATCTTGGTATGGAAGCCATGAGGGGCCATGTTTAATGTCGATCCGTGTGTGTGAGCTGTGTGTGAACGTAACCAGTAGCAGAGAATTTTGTGTTTTTGCAAGATTTCACTGCTCAGAATAAGCGACTAGTAATGAAAACTCACCTTTGAGGCCTTAAAAACAAGGACAACAATCACGAGATGTGCAGAGAGGAGTCAATTATTTACTACCAAAAAAACCAAAGATGAAATGTGAATTTGTGTTATTACAGTTTAATCTGTGCTTGTGGTTTAATTTAATGCTATTTTCCCGCTCAGACTCTGGAGGATAAAGAAAAGGAGCATTTAGTTCAGACGTCTCGCAGCCCTGACCTGATGCAAACGGGTCTGAGCTGCCGGGAAAGTTAGAAAAGCTGCTTTTACATCACATCAGATGACCAGACCAACCAACAATCGGCTTGGGAAACTCCGTCTAAAAGCTGTCAGGATCTTCAGTAGTCGGCTGCTGATGTCCAGGTGCAGCATCAGCACCTTGTAATTCGGTTTGTCTCCGTCAGTTTAAGTTGGTTTGCAACGGCTCGGCTCGGCTCGCCCTTCTCCCGCACAGCTAGATGAACTCGGTTAAAACAACCCCACAGAGAACACAACACCGAAACCTGTTTAAATAAGCAAATATACAAAGATGTGGAACCAGATTATGTTTTTATCAGTCAGAATGAGCGAGGCAGAGCTAGCGCTATGATGGTGTGCTCCATTTTAAGAATAAGCTGGAATTTTTTAGAACCCGAAGAGAAAAATAAACCTGAAACTTCCTGAAGTCGGATTTCTGAACCTGTGTTTGTGTGTCATTAAATGAGTTCAGCTCCATCAGTGAACGTATTTCTACGTCTTCTTACGGAGCGTCGTGCGGGATTCACTCGTACGGCTAATGCTAACTAGCCTGGTCAAAGAGCGAATCCCATTGGTTTTTCCAGTTAAATAAAACGCAACGTTGGTAAACTGAACTACGTTTCTGGACATTTCTAACAAGCAAAAGAAACGATCCAAAGCCTGACTTTAATACTGTGACTGACCACTAGTTGGCAGAATAACGATTTACTGTAAATCTGACATGAAGTGAACGCAACCGGATCACAACGGCTGATTTTTATCACTTTTTGTATTGCTTTCTGTTTCCTTTTCTTCTTCTTCTTCTTAAACAAATAAAACAAACATTAAATCATCAAACTGACAAGAGAAAAAAAACAACACATAAACATTAGCTAAAAGTTTGTTCAGTAGTTCTTTTGAAATTTGGACCAGGACCGTTTTATCTCCCTGAATCTTTTCCGTTCAGCAGAATCCGTTAATTGGGCTGCAGCATGTTTTTGATCTGCTTGGAGGTAGTCTCGTCGTTCAGATGTTTGGTCGTGTACCTGAGGGGAGAACAGGAAGTTTACTTTCAAAGGCAGATTTATTTCCCTTGTTTTATAAAACAGCAGGCAGCATCACCCAAAATGTTTTAACCCTTTCATGTCGTGTGTATCATATTTTACAGCTTCTTGAACCTTTTGCATCATTTTATAGTAAAAACTTTGTGCAAAACCCTGTTTTACACAATCTGATACTTGTCTCCTGCCCCCTGGTGGACACATTTTACACTACAATCATTTTGACATCATAGTGATAAATGGTAAATATAGACAAATTATTTTTCTTTATTTTGTTAAAGGACCAAATAAAGAATTCGTATTTTATTTTTTCATGGGTCGGGCTCTGAAGGGTTATTGATCAACATGAAATGTGTTGTTGGCTCTGACAAACTGAAATGTTAATTTATTAATTTATTTTTTATCAAACTGCTTAACCAGCTGAGTCTGTTGAGAACCATTTCTCCTTTGCACTAACGAGCAGGCCAAGTGACGGCAGAAAAGGTCATTCATACAACTGGTGACCGAACATATACATACGTCCAACAAGGACTCGGAAGCAGAAACACTGACTAGAAGCTGTTAATTAACAACTGGAAGTAAACTGCAGATTTTGCTGTGAAGTTTATGTAATTTCTGTAACCGATTCCAGATGTTGGAGGCAGCAAACTGGAATAAAAACAACCAAGGGAAGCGTAGACCTTTAGAGTGATAAAATAGAGCAAAGAAAGTTGTTTTTTTACCACGTATTTATAATTACGGCTGTAAATAACCGAGCCTGTCCTCCTCAAGCGTTCCTACGGGTCATGTGTTCATGCAGCAGATAGAAAATTACTACCGGAATATTTCTGGTCGTTGTAAGAAGTGTAACAATTATTTCCAGTAAAGTGATCTTGACTCTTGCTCTCTTTCTTCTCCTCTCTTCCTCCGGTAATGTCCTCTGGGGTTTCTATGGCAACTCAGTTATGGTGCTCCTTCAGAAAGGCCGGTGTGGAAATCTTTTTCAGACCAGTACCAGTTCTGGTGTCTACATGCAAAAAAAATTGATATCCAGTTGTGTGTGATGTGGTGACATAATACACGAGTGTCCGTGTACCATGAAAACGAGTCAGAAGCACCAAGTTTAACAGCGCGTTGGTTGTATTTACATAAACAAACACATCAGTTCAAGGACTAATCCGATTGGTAGTTTTACAACATCTCTTAGAATTGGTTCAGTTCAGTGGGAACGCTAACTAATGCCAAAGTACCATAAAACTGCTCTGGACCAGGTACTGGAGAAACACCAGTAATGTTTGCGGTGTGTTTGAGGTTTCAGCAGATGCTTACGAACCTGAGGGCGTTGAGTAAACCCTCCACGCTGCTGGGTGGCTGCTCTTTCAACACTCTGATGCAGCCTTTCATCTGAAAAAGTCCCCAAAATTTAAAGCTAAATCATCAGAAAACTCCAAATCGCAGTTTTTGGTTATTTTTCTCTGTCCTCGTTGACATACGTCTATGTTTGAAGTCTTAACGAAAGCTCCGGCCGGGTGGACGTGGTCGAACAGGATGATGACTCCAACCATCACACGGAGGCAGAACAGAACCGTCTCCTCACTAGCGAAGCGACTGCGATACTCTCTGCAACACACACACACACACACACATTGAAGATCCTGCTGCATGTAAATATGATGATGCATTCAGGAGCACTTGAAGACTCACGGTGTTTCCAGCATCACTTTGCACACGCAGGCCATTGTGCTCAAACAATCTGTCGTATTTTCGATCGGCAAGTCTGGATTCTGAAGAAAGTTTCATTCAAAACAGACAAAGTAAAACAGTAAACGACTAAATCGTTGTGGTTTATTCATATCAAACAGAAAACAAGGTTTCCAAAAGCAGAATGCGCTGAAGGCGCCCTCTAGTGGTGCATTTATAGAAATACATGACTGTCTGCTGCCCCCTGCAGTCTGAGATTATTATTACACCCAGAACATTAAACTCCTTATTTCTTAGTTTGTCATCAATAATGAAAAGATATATGTAGAAAGAAACACTTGATGTTTATGTAACCTAAAAACTGAATAAACATTTTAAATGTTTGTTATTCAGATAATCAGGAAAATTAGTCATCCGTGAAACAGAATCAAAGTTTCCCTGTACATTACTCACATTAAGACACACAAGTTTATAAAATAATACAAATGTCTTAAAGATTTATCAAAGACTAAATTTACAAATTTACGAATGTCCACTGCATCCGGAGGCAAAAAAAGAGGAAAGCACGTAAAAAACTCTGTAGAAACAAGCTCTCAAGTGTTATTACGGCATAAAAATGTCGTCTTGTCGTGTGTTTGGGTGCCAGAATAAGAGGAAAAACATTCCTGGCAGTGAATTAAAGTTTTTTAGGAAACCAGCTCAGAAAAAAACTAAGACGATTCTAGCTGAATGCAATAAGACGAAAGGACAGGACAGAGACGATAATCAACAATTCTCGTGTTTGCAGCGGACTTTATATCAGGTAGATAAATGTAATGTTAAGTGATTGTTATCGAGTCCAAATTAACAAAATTGCACGTTATAAAGGAAAATGTTGGATATATAACGTTGCCTTTGTCAGCACATTAGCAAGCGCATAAATGCTAACCTTCCGACCGCAGCACACAAAGATCGGGACGTAAAAGGATCTATTTTATTATTTGAACGTGGCTATTTATGACGTAGTTGTAAGATCTAGCGATTTATATGCTTTGAGTTTCTCTTTGTTGTACACACATGGTGTCTCGATTAGACATGTAGACGTCTGGCCACTCCACCGTCGCCAGTCCCAAAAGATCTTCATGCCGCTCCCGTAAGGTGTCTGGATCAGTCCGCCTGCTTCCATCTCATTTTCTAAAATAGCTTCACAGTCCTGTAAAGTGTGTGTCTGGACATATTCCAACAGTTCCGAGACTGAACCACTTGCTTGAAAACCCTCCATTTACTAAAATGCCACCAAAAAGTATTAGCTGCCACTTGATAGCGTAGCTTCTAGCCTCCGCTTTGCTTCCAGGCTAAGCTCCGCCCATCTAATGCAGCTGATGTAGAAATGAAAAACAAACTCACGTCTGAGACAAACTTGGACGTGGCGTCGCTCAGCGTCTTCAGCATCGGCGTGGCGCTGGCGTAGAACAGAGACATGCGATTGGCCAGCTCGTTGTTGACCTCCTTCTCTGACTCGGACTGGGAGGAGATAAAAAAAGCAGTAGGTTGCTATGGAAACAGAACCAGATTGACCCCTGGCAGTATAAACGGAAAACTTTTATCAGATCTGAGAGTTAAAGCGTGTACAAGCGTCTTACAGACAGGTTGTTGATCCGCATGCGGCTGATGGTTCGGCGGTAGTAGCTGAAGTCGTTCTGGATGGCGGGGTTGGTCATCTGAAACAAAACAACGATGAAGAACATGAGGAGGAGGAGCAGTGAGGAAGAAGAAGACCGGATGAGGAGCGTGATCCCACCTTGAGCTCGTCGAAGCGCAGCGTGAAGTGCAGGATGTGGGCGAACTGCCGGGCCAACGCCTGCTTCTGCTCCAGGTGCTGCGTGGGGGTGGAGCCGGAGCTGGCGAGGACGTCCAGGAGACACTTCAGGCTGGACTCTGATGGACACACAGACGCTTCAGTCAACTCCAACTACTGTCTTCTGCTTTCAGATCAGAAAAGATTACACACATGTCACCAGGAAATGAAGAATGCTGGCGTGAATATCCCAAACATTCCCTCCAGACTCTTCCCAGAGGTTGCCAGGTAAGATGTCCAACTCATCATCCAGACAGCCCACGCGTGAATACAGCAGGAGATCCTCCAGGTGGTTTAGGGTCAGTGAGTGTGTGCCGACATGTAATTACTAAATGATACTTTGGATATTTAGATGTCAGGTAACGAGTATAATCACAATATAGCAGACTTTAAACGATTAATTAAGCAACAAGATGTAAAAAACCCATCAAACAGCAAAATAAAAAAATGACTGCAGCTTTAAAGACCCGCTCCGGTGAAAATCATGTTTTTCATGTTCATGTCCATGTGGCATTTATCTGATGCTTGAGGACATATCTTGTGAAAAATATTTCTGCATTCGGCTGCTAATCCCGTTAGCTTTCATTATTTACCAGAAAACTTTGCTTTGAGAGAGCAATGGATGAGGTTTCTCGCTCGTCGTATTAGAACAAATCCCGCGTTGGTTTGCAAAAACACTTCAAGGCAGACATGGGTCAGCATAGCTCCTGTTACATGCCTTTTTTTTTGCACCGCTAATGATCGGTCGGTGCGCTAGCATGCAGATCCAGCACATAGCGATGGGAGGAGGAGGGTGGGGGGCTGACTCCGCCCACAACTCAGAGGCGAATTGCTAATGAGCTGCTGGTTCAGGCACAGGGTAAGTCCTGGAAAAGGCAAAAACTTCATAATCACAATTCAAAGACCACTGACAACATCTTAAATAGTTCCCAATCAGCATTGAAGTGGGTCTTTACAATCAGGCTGTAACCGGAGGATTCCACCAGGGGGCGCCTCCTGCCAGCGGGGTTGCGGTTAAGCGAGCGCCATCCTGGGTGTGACGGGTCAGCAGCAAGCTTCTCTCTGCGGTGTTTCCTGTCAGCCAGTGAGCAGGTGGCATACCAGGATCTGATGCAGCATGCGAGGACAAAAACCACCAGCTTCCTCCCCACGTGGTTCTTTCTCAGCAGCCTGTTTTTTAACCACCAGAGTTGCGTCAGCAGACCAGGAGAAATCCTCAGCCACCTGCTGAACACAGTCCCCGTCGACATGAAGCAGTGCTCGTGTGTTCAGGCCACCACCCTGCCAGCCTTTTCACCTCCTCGCTCGTTCCCTCTACTAAAAGAGAGCGATGGAAGCGGACCAGGGCTTGTTTAGAGAAGCCCAAACGGCGTCAGTCCAAGGAGGGAAAAAGCTGGAAACATCAAGTCATCCATCTTACATCATCACGTCTCACTGACCAGAGATCAAAACACACACACACTATCCCAATCCCACCTACCTACCTACCTAGCTGCTTATTGCTGTCGACAGACTCTTACCCAGTTTCTGGGAGAACTCGTAGAAGGTCTTGAGTTTGGTGACGAGAGGAACCACAGCGGACCAGGCTTTCTCCTGGACACCCTCCACCCCAGGACTCTGGATGGCCTGCACGCACACACAAGAGACAGCTGGAGTCATGAAATCAATTAAAGCAAAACCAAATAAAAATACTTTTATTAATCCCTGAAATGATGTCATGAAAAAACATTTTAAGATATAAATAAAGTTATAAATGATTAAACGATGAGAACATGTTAAAAACAATGAAAAGACGTAGAGGATAAAATATTTACACACCAACAATCCTCCAGCGAACGAATTTCAATCACTGCTGTAATGTGAGTGGAGATGCTTTCACCTGTCGGATCTCCTCCCCCGCTCCTCTGTACGTCTGCAGGTCGTTGAGGATAACCTTGGCCTCCGTCAGCACCTGGTTCACCTTCTCCCACACGGCCGTCTCCGACTGTGAAGGCTGCGCATCTGAAAGATGCCAAGCGAGGTTAAAGGAGGTGTCCCAGACTTCAGGACAACACGTTGTATGATGGACGAACATGCTGGTTCCCTCTGAAATAACGCATCATATCGTCCTGCTGGGATTTCTGTGCTTCTAGAGAAACCGAGGCGAGTGTGATGGTGGAGGACGTCTCACCAGCCTGTGAACCAGGACATAAAACAGGAAATCCGTCCAACAGGTTTCACCTCCTGCAGGAAAACCAGCAGCTTTGCAGCACGAAGAGAAACGTTTAGTAACGTATCGTCACTCTGACATGTCATAGAAAACTGTTTTGATGGAAATTTTAATGTTGACACATAATACACTCGTCATGAGCGCGATGCCGTGGTAGCTTATTAAAAGAAAACTGTATATTGCCACGAATATTCACATAGAACAGTGAAGCTTTTCAGTGATTATTCTTATTTTATCTTTTCTAAACAGATTTTTATATAATATAATGTAATAAAGCGGCATCATTTTCTTTAGTTATTGTGTGTGTGTATA
>JBAMHW010000008.1:30909289-30931735 GCA_037177495.1 Rhadinocentrus ornatus
GTGTATATATATATATATATATATATATATATATATATATATATATATTCGTATGAGGTTCGTATGAAGTCAGTCTGTGTGGTTTCTGTGGGGAGAGCTGCTACTTCTAACAGGAAAAAAAGTTGGAACGTGTAAGATCTGTCAGATTGTTATGACTTACTCTCAAAATCCAGGAAGAAGTTCCCGGTGTTGTTGTCGATGTCTTTGGTTAGCACCTTGATCAGGTTCCCCATGCTGTAAAAACACAGAGTTTTACATGTTAACAGGGTCATACATGAAGGTCGACACCAGCTCTGACGGACGGATGAGAAAACAGAGCTGCATCCGAGGAGGAAACGTCAGGATCAAGATTTTTACTGAAGGTTTTATCACATTTTATACATATTTGACTTTACTGTAACTTTTAAACTGGTCTTCATCAACATCTTTCAAAGTTTTTCTTTGGACATTTTCCGCTTGTCTTCTCGTTTCCAGTTCAGTCCTGGTACTGGACCAGTTCAGACCCTACACGGCACATCCTGCGTTATTTCTGCTCCTGGAAGAGCCACTTTATGTGTTGTTATAACCTTGTTGCTACGGTGACCGTCTGTGTCATTCTGTCAAGGTCTCCATTTTCCGTAGAAGTCCAGCCAATGTTGTGTTAAAGTTACTTCAACTCATCTGTTGTTGAGTAAAACCGGGAAGCAGCTCCAGCTTTTATCCCCCGGTGAGCTTTAATCAGCTAACCCGAACCAGCTAAGCGGTTTCCAAACTTCAACCAGCTGATCACTGAAAACTCTGACATGACCTGATCCAGCTCCTTCTGATTCCAGCCAAAGGTTCACAGGACACTTTCTCTCCAACATCATTAAATCCTTGCATCGTTTTTTATGACTCCGCGAGGAACCCTGAAACACCCTTCATCAGTTTCAGCATTTAATTATTAAATCCAACCAAAAACAACACAAACATGAGGAATTTTCCAGAGACCAAGGACACCTTCATCACACTCTGGTCGATGATGGGCTGGTTGACCACCGCTTCCTGTTACGCATATTTAATGAGGCAGAAGTAACATCATGTGAATACAAGCGGTTGGTCGTGGGCTGCAGTGTCCAGATTACACAACATATCAGTCACGCTGTGCCTCCATCTATAATAATACGGTCTGGTTATACTTGCCATAAAAACACAGAACATTTGGATATTTTAGACAGAAATCATCTTGAAGCCTGAAGCAGAAACAAAGTCCTCCTGGACCTGGTCCAGCAGAAAACTGCTGTAAAGTTACTGAGTTTCTCTGCGAACCGGCGAGCTCGTGGCTTCAAGCTGAAGTGGAAGCGGCGCTTTCTGCAGAAAACAGAGAAAAGAGGAAGTGATGAAGTCTCTGAAAGTTTGGCCTAAATCTAAAATGGAGGAAGTAAAGCACTCTGAGCTCGGGTCAGGTACGACACTCACAGAAGGAAGATAAAAAGTCTGAATAGATGAAACCGCCGTGTTTACAGCACCATCCGTTCCCAGTCTCATCACTGGGAAAGCAATGTCAGCTGCAACACGCATCCATGATCTGCATTAATGTTTCATCTCCCTGCTCTCCTCGATTATCAGCAGTTGTAAAAGAAGCAAACCGGCTTGTTCAAGTCTAGTTTCAGTTGTTCATACTTTCACGTCTCAGTTTGACACCTTTTAAAGCGTCTCCATCATTTAACACCAACTCTGCAACCAGCACCATCCCGTCAACTAATAATGAAGCTGTAACGTGTAAAATATTCATTATTTTTAAGCACCGATCTGAAAACCTGCTCTGACGTGAAAGAGATCAGCTGGATCTTTAATGTTCTGTCATTAGAAACCAATAAAACCCCTCAGCGAGACTTTACTGACTTGCTTCAGTTGGATAAATAATTAAAAAACTCATCATTTTAAGCTCAGACAAGAAATAAATGAACATTATGTTCCCTATTTATATCCAACCGCCGAAACATGATGCTGTTTTAACAAAAATGTGGTTTACGAACAGCGTCTAAATATGGAACTTATTTCAGACGCCTCGAAGCAAAGCTGTTTTTATCCGACGTTCATCTGCAGATCTTTTATAAAGTGCAACTATCTCTAATTTGGTTCCTTTAAAGATTAATTCAACTAACGCACAAAGAAATCAACCAAACTTCCAACTTATATTTGGAAATTAGAAAGTTAATGTAGAGTCAAAAAAAAGACAGAAGAGTTTCCAGTTAGGGTGTCAGGATTGGGTATAAAAGCAGCATTCAGCAAAGGTTTATTCTTTCTAACAAGGAGGGGTGATGGCTCACCACTTTGGTCCAAACTCCCTCTGAGGATCATCAGCAAATACTTCTCAATGACAGATTGTGAAGAACTTTGGTCTTTCAACATCTACAGAGCAGAATGTCGGCAAAAGTTTCATTGGCTCTGGGAAATAGTGTTAATTTCGTTAACAAAAACTAAACAAAAACATTTTCGTCAACATACATTTTTCACCGGACGTAAACTAGACTAAACGAAACTAAAAACCCCATTAAGAAACAATAACTGGGACTAAATCAGGATGCATTTTCCTGGACTAATAAAGACGAGACGAAAATGTAGTTTACTAAATAAAGACTGGGCTAAAATCTATGGACATTTTAGTTCACCAACAAAAACGAGACGAAAATTATATTATTATATGATATGATTTAGTCAAATCCTGTCTCCTCCTCCTTTGCTCTTCTGCCACACACACACACACACACACCCTTTTAAACCTGCAGCAGGCAGGTGCACAAACATGGGACAAACAGAAAGTGGATTCACTGCGAAAAAGTTAAAGTAAAACATTAATGGCCATGCTTTACACGGGACCCGGGAGAAAGAGAAGACGTGATATATGGATCCACTTTCGCCACATTGAAGTGGAGAAAAAAGACCTTATGCTTGATTTTAGTGGAAGGGCAGGAATGTGGGCTAAGGTAGCTAAAAAAAAACACAAACCTGAAGAGACATGTCACAGTTCACCACAAAGATGTCGTGGTAAGTTAACAAAAAGTTAGGTAGTGGTTGTTTATGACGTAACATTAAACCAACGGCTGTAATGTTCCAGTAATAACGTTAAACCGGCCGCAAACTAATGCTGGCTAACTTACTAGCTTCCTAGCATGTAGCGACTGTAGCCACTTGTTGATAGAATTGTGTATGAAGTTGAATTTACGTAAACTTAGATAAGTTGTACTGGTCGGAAAACTATGTTTTCAGTTGTATTGCAAGTTTAAAGTAGACAAGTTTGAACTAATCTAGGAGCTACAAGCGAACTATACCTGGGCTGCTACACATGGATGCAAACTAAAAACTAAAACAAATCATCTAGACAAAATAAAACAATACGCCACACTTAATTCAAAACAACTTTATCCTACATTTTTATACATGAAATAGTCTAAATGTGGTACAAAAGTTTTGAATGTCTGGGGTGGCCAGAGTTTGTGATATGAAAATGGGGTTCCACTTGGGAACCACTGCTCTAGGAGTTTACTTCCCAATGTATTTATTTGGTGACATAAAATGCTGTTCTGTTTGTCTTCAGGTTACCATCACAAGGACATTTTGATCTGAATTGTCATCAATATTAATATAAATGAATGCATGAAAACTTAAAAATGCCTGCACGCCTCCTCCAGCCAAGCGACAGGCGACATTCGTGCATGTGAAATGTTGCGCTCGTTCACGTAGACGTGCACACGGGGGCTTACGACGCGACACAAGGAAATAGAATTTTTTTTAATTTTTGTGAGTAGTGACTAAATAATCCACCAGCTCCCATAGACAGAGCGTTACCAAACATTATAAACAAACTACCAAAGACCAGCGCTCAGTTAACACAGTGAACAACAAGGGAAGAAACTCATCCACACTTATTACTCTCTTTCTCTAATCATGTTAGATAATGAAGATCTCAATTTAAATCAAAATAATCGGGATTATCATTTTTCCCGATAATCGAGCAGCCCTAGGTCAAGCTCTTGTTTGCAGGAGTGCCGAACGAACGCTAGGAACACCGGGCAGCCATGATACCTACACTGATGCGTCGCTAACAGCAAGTAAATCCTAGCCCTAAGGAAGAAGGCGGCCATGATACATACACTGATGCGTCGCTAACAGCAAGTAAATCCTACCCCTAAGGAAGAAGGCGGCCATGATACATACACTGATGCGTCGCTAACAGCAAGTAAATCCTAGCCCTAAGGAAGAAGGCAGTGATCAATCACACGGATGTTCTTTCCTTCTTTTTCCAACATCCCGGGCCGGACCCGTTTCACTGCCTAGTCCCAGGCCGAACCCGTTCCACCGTCTAGTCCCGGGCCGGACCCGTTTCACCGTCTAGACCCGAGCCGGACCCGTTTTACCGTCTAGTCCTGGGCGTTTAGTAACGGGCCAGACCCGTTTCACCCTCTAGTCCCGAGCCGGACCCGTTTTACCGTCTAGTCCTGGGCGTTTAGTCCCGGGCCAGACCCGTTTCACCCTCTAGTCCCGGGCCGGACCCGTTTCACCGTCTAGACCTGAGCCGGACCCGTTTTACCGTCTAGTCCTGAGCCGGACCCGTTTCACCGTCTAGACCTGAGCCGGACCCGTTTTACCGTCTAATCCTGGGCGTTTAGTCCCGGGCCAGACCCGTTTCACCCTCTAGTCCCGAGCCGGACCCGTTTCACCGTCTAGTCCCGAGCTGGACCCGTTCCACCCGATCGTCTAGTCCCGGGCCGGACCAGCTTCACCGTCTAGACCCGGCCTGGACCTGTTTTACTTACTTTAGAAGTGCCTTCATTCTTGGTGTGCTAGACTGAACAAGGTGTTGGAAACATTCCTCAGAAATTTAGCTCCATATGGACATGATAGCATGTCGTGTTAGCATGAGAATAGTTGGAGATGATTTGAGCTTTATGGTGAAAGGAGCCATCACATCAGACTGACCGGTGGGTTCATAATCACAATGCAAAAGTAAACTACACTGTAAATCCGTATTTCATGGATCATTTCTCCAGATTTCAGCCTGTCTGAGTCTTTAAACGTCTCGACCGACATTAAGCCGACAGAAAAAGCAGAAATGCTGCAGAAACTGAAAGCAATGAAGTGACGACTAATCAAACTTCACGATGTTTATGAGCTGAATTTATGTCTAAACTCTGGACGGTTTCTTTTCTGATTACATGTTCAGTGTTCCGTCCATCGGTAATCTGCTTGTTAACGTTCTACATCCAGTTTTATCGGGGACTGAGGGAAAGTTTTCACTGCAGATTCCTCAGATCCAAACACCACTCACTCTTTTAAACTGGATGTAAAACTGAAAGCACATATTTACAGTGTTGATCATAAAACTCAAAAACTTCCGTTTTTTCTATTTGGGAAAAAGTGAAAATATTGTTGTTTTTCAACATAACATCAACTCATTTTGGGTTTAATCAGAAATAAACGCTTAAAAATCGTCATTTATGCAGTTTTTTAACCTATTTCAGAAGTTTAAAGGTTATTATTTAAACTTTATGTCTCCCTTTATATTTGACTTCAGTCAGGAATTTCCAGTTGATTCTTCTTCAAGTTGACAAAGATCATTTTTACTATAAAAGTTGGTTATTTCATCAATATTCGTGATGTTATTTGAAATAAATGTCCTATAATTGTTCGGTCCAGTTATAATTAACATCAAAAGAAACACAATGTATGTTGATATTAAATTAAAATACTTTATTAATCCCTGAAGGCAAATTCTAATACTTCTCTATGCTTATGTGATGATATTGCAACAGCCATAAATAGTCAATATATTCAGCAGGTTTGCATTTTACAATATTGATCCAAAGCTTAAATTTCACATGAAGTCTCATAATTATTAATTCATAATAAAATTTTGTTATTCAATAATCTTCACTTTTTAAGTCCAAATATTAACTTTTATCTCTTTAATTTGATTTTAATGTAATTATTTTAAATACGTTTCTCTACATGGCAGACTAGAAGGATACGTCTGTCTTTCTAATTCTAATTTATTTTAGGTAAAAGAATAAAACGTTTAGTTTTTGATGTTTTAGAACTAAATAAAGTTGCATCAATGAGCTGCAACATCAGAACAGGAGAGCGAAACCAGATCAGGAGGGAAAACAAAAACCCAGATGGCTCACACACATCTGTGCCAGATGTGGCCCAAAGCTGGACTTTACAGTCTGTAGGAGAGCACTGAGCCACATCTGGTGGATCTGGGCTGAGTTCAGGCAGAAAGACCTGCAGATCTGGACCAGATGTTCTTTCTCCCGGCTGCAGCATTAGTAGGATTGTTTTCGTGGTTCTGCTTGTCTTTCTGTTCCGTGTTTAGGGAACTGATGCAGAAAGAGCCAGAAAGTTCCCGTTGGTCTCCTCGGTCCCGTATGTGATAAAGTTGGTAAAACGGAAGTACCTGCTGGCTGATCTGCGGTGGACTCACGTTACTTTTCTGCTTTGTACAGAAACGATCCTCGGAAACGTCACATACCTTGGTGGTGATGAGGGTGCCTGAATAATCTGATCTCGGGCCAGAAACCAGCCTCTGGACTCGGACTTCAGGCGCGACCAAGAGGAAAACTGGAGCTGAACTTTGAACCGTGAAGTCGGTCTGCAGTTTTTCCTGGTAAGTCTGCAGGACCTGACATGTCTGATCTGAGACTGGATCCACCCTGGTAGCTCGTCCCCCTCCCTTTCTTCCCCCAGGCCCTCCGATCTACCTTCCCTCCCTCTTCCCGGATCACGTAACCCCTCCCTGCGGTCGCTTACCTTCACTGATCGCTGATCGATGTGTGCGGATCGATGCCGTGTGCCCGCGCGCTCCGTGTGTCCGCGGTGGTCCAGGTGTCTGTCTACGGTCCGCCTCTTCTACATGCTGGGTAAGTGTGAACCCGGAAAACGGCGGCGCGAGGCTCCGTTAACTATAAAAGGAGTGATTTCCTCAGGAGGAACTAAAGTCTGAGCCAATCAGCAGGCGCGGCGGCGGCGGCGGCGGCTGCCGCTGCAGCGGCAACCTGCCGTAGCGGCATCCTGCGGCCGCACGGAGTGCCGCTGGCTGTGATAAAAGTTAGAAAATAAACTCAATTCTTTCTTACGTTCACAGTTTAAACGGTTTTAGTTTTTTTCTTTATTTTGTCGTGATTGTTCAATAATAGTATTAATGAATTAATCATTTTAGTCATGGATGAATAATTTTTTATTTAATTTTCCCTAAAACGTGTCAAATGAATCTGAATAAAATTTAATTTCTAAATTCACTGAATTCAACTAAATATTATGTTTATGACTTAAAATATTTTACTTTATCTCTCAAAATTTAAATTAAGAGCTTATAAATAAATAATCAATAATAATAATAATAATGGTAATAATAAGAAGCAGAATATCAGCTTTGAACAATTATTTGTGAATTTCTGCATGAAATCGCAACAGAACAGAAAGAAATTAGGACATTTAATGAGGGAAAACAAGTAATGAAACAAATAATGATGGTTTTTATTGTAATAACGATTTAGAGCAAATTCAGAATCCATGAAAATCTTTGTGGATAAAAAATGTTCAGAGGATCTTTTTTAGTCTCCAAATGAGAGAAAAGAATCGAGCATGTTCAACACAAAGTTCCTCAAAGCAAGCTTGAAAGGATTTGTATTTTCTCCCTCTACAGCCAGAATATTATTAAACTTTAAAGTAATCTGGAGGAATTTCGGTGTGTAAAGGACAAGGGAGCGAGTCTTATCTGGACACGGTCATCTCTGATCCCTCAGACAGACCTGCATCCACAACCATCATCAGATAGAACCACATGAACCAAGATTACTTGAAACCTTCATCAGCTAATGTAGCACTTCAGACTTACTGAACCTGGTCCAGAGTTCCAGAGTTGACGATGACTTCTCTGGACTCAGGGGCATCTGGGATGGACCATCACTGGAAACTTGGATCATGTTTACCCCAATCAGTTTTCCAGATCTTTGTTGGAGGAAACTAAACACAGCGCAAAAGGAGCCTCAAGACTGTGACAGAAACAAGTCCAAAAGCCCGGTTCTGTCATGGTTCAGGGTTCCATGATGGTTTATGGTGAAATCAGGGTTCTGTGATGGTTTGGGGTCAGATAGGGGTTCTGTCATGGTTTAGGGTTCCATGATGGTTTGGGGTGAAATCAGGGTACTGTGATGGTTTGGGGTAGAATCAGGGTTCTGTGATGGTTTGGGGTCGGATCGAGGTTCTGTCATGGTTCAGGGTTCCATGATGGTTTGGGGTGGGATCAGGGTTCTGTGATGGTTTGGGGTAGAATCAGGCTTCTGTGATGGTTTGAGGTGGGATCAGGGTTCTGTCATGGTTCAGGGTTCCATGATGGTTTGGGGTGAAATCAGGTTTCTTTGATGGTTTGGTGTCGGATCAGGGTTCTATGATGGTTTGGGGTCGGATCGAGGTTATGTCATGGTTCAAGGTTCCATGATGGTTTGGGGTGGGATCAGGGTTCTGTGATGGTTTGGGGTAGAATCAGGCTTCTGTGATGGTTTGGGGTGAAATCAGGGTTCTGTGATGGTTTGGGGTCGGATCGAGGTTCTGTCATGGTTCAGGGTTCCATGATGGTTTGGGGTGGGATCAGGGTTCTGTTATGGTTTGGGGTTGGAACGGGGTTCTGTCATGGTTCAGGGTTCCATGATGGTTTGGGGTGGGATCAGGGTTCCATGATGGTTTGGGGTGAAATCAGGGTTCTGTGATGGTTTGGGGTAGAATCAGGGTTCTGTGATGGTTTGGGGTGAAATCAGGGTTCTGTGATGGTTTGGGGTTGTATCGAGGTTCTGTCATGGTTCAGGGTTCCATGATGGTTTGGGGTGAAATCATGGTTCTGTGATGGTTTGGGGTAGAATCAGGGTTCTGTGATGGTTTGGGGTCGGATCGAGGTTCTGTCATGGTTCAGGGTATCTTGATGGTTTGGGGTGGGATCAGGGTTCTGTGATGGTTTGAGGTCGGAACGGGGGTCTGTCGTGGTTCAGGGTTCCATGATGGTTTGGGGTGAAATCATGGTTCTGTGATGGTTTGGGGTAGAATCAGGGTTCTGGGATGGTTTGGGGTGAAATCAGGGTTCTGTGATGGTTTGGGGTCGGATCGAGGTTCTGTCATGGTTCAGGGTTCCATGATGGTTTGGGGTGGGATCAGGGTTCTGTTATGGTTTGGGGTAGAATCAGGGTTCTGTGATGGTTTGGGGTGGGATCAGGGTTCTGTGATGGTTTGGGGTAGAATCAGGGTTCTGTCATGGTTTTGGGACGAATCGGGGTTCTGTCATGGTTCAGGGTTCCATGATGGTTTGGGGTGAAATCAGGTTTCTTTGATGGTTTGGTGTCGGATCAGGGTTCTATGATGGTTTGGGGTCAGATCAAGGTTCTGTCATGGTTCAGGGTATCTTGATGGTTTGGGGTCGGATCAGGGTTCTTTGATGGTTTTGGGACGGATCAGGGTTCTGTCATGGTTCAGTGTTCCGTGATAGTTTGGGTGGGATCAGGGTTCTGTGACGGATCAGGGTTCTATGATGGTTTGGGGTCGGATCGGGGTTCTGTCATGGTTCAGTGTACTTGACTACCTGCAGTCCAGACCTGAAGCAACCACAACCCAGTACTGTTGGACACCTGAAGACCGGTTGGCAGGGAGAACGGAAGGAAATAAACCTGAAATTCCTCATGAACACATTCGTTTAGACGTGTTTTTCAAACCTCCTTACTTGTTTTTTGAATCCCTCTTAAGTCTCAGAACTACTTCACCCTCCTTTCTGCAGTTCTTCAAGAACAAATCGAAGTTCGGAGGGAATCGTTTCTTTGCTGCTCCAAAACCCAACATCAGACTGTGACACTTTGTGAGATGTTGACGTTATCGGATTTAAATTATTTTCATGTTTTTTGTTCATTGCTTTTTTACCATTTTCAGTTGGATCTGATTTTAAAATGTGTAATAAATGCAGACTGATTTTAACAAAACAAATAATCTCAAATGGTTTATATGTAATCTTGAAGACAAACATTGAAGATCAGAACTTTGAGCAAAAATGCAATAATCCACCTTTTTCCACCTTAAATGAAATATTATGATCTAAATAAGTCAGTTTATCACTGACTTAGTTACTCAGCCACAGCTGATAATAAACATCAGATGGTTTAATGTGTTTCTTTACTGTAGATGCCAGTTGGAATGAAGTTCATATAAAAAGTCATGTTTCACTTATTAAAGGAAGTAAGAACAGATGCAGGGCAGAGATAAGGAAAGTGTTTTTGTTCATCTGTATTTAGAGCTTTTCCTATATGGTGTACGATAGCTTCTTGTTTTACTTTGTTAATATTTTTACATCAGAGGATCAAATACAGTATTTAGCATTTACTGCTCCTTTTGTATTTAGATCAGTAAAGACACTGAGTGCAACAGCACGTGCACATTCTTCTTCATCTTTAACAGCACACTGAACCTCCTCAGCAGCCGGATCAAACCTGAAACCCCTCAGGAACTGGATGTCTGACTCTGAATGAAGAAAACAACCGTTTTTATGCGGCAGGTGTTTCTGTGGTTTAAGGAGCTGCAGCGAGTGTGCAGATCTCCTGCTGCGCTGCAGCATCATCATCCAGACATCCATCATGGAGAGACTCTGAGCAGGGAAGGTGTTGTCTTAGTAGTTTGTTTTGGTTTGTTTCCACCAAACACACATAGCAACAACGCTATAAGAAACACCAGAAGTCGTACTTCCAGGAGCAGAAACAAAGCAGGATTTACCATGAAGGGTCTTAATCCCATCTGCTTTCACCAGTAAATTCTAGACTTCCAAGATTTTCCAGGTTTCATCTGCTTGGTGGTGTAGAAGCTGGTCTGAAGCAGCAGATAGTTCCAGAACTGGACTGAAAGTAAATATTTTTTGGATTGCAGAATGATCTTTGACGTTATCTACAGCTTAACTCTCATCTAAACTCAGACAATGTCTCAGATCATTAGTTTTTTACTTTGTTTGACCTCCAAATTTTCACTGGCTGTATGTGAACATGGTTGAATATAAGCTGCAGGAAGTTCTTCTTAACTTTCCGGTTGTTTCTGCATTTGCCTGTTCATTAACAAACACAAAGACCAGCAGAACCATGAAAATGATCCTGCTGAGCAGAATATTCATGCTGCAGCTCAGATAAGAGAGGAATAGAACCGGACTGAAAGAAAGAATAGACTTACTGTAGCCTGAAAAGTCTTAAATCTTTCCCATTTTTATCTTTACATAAATTCACAAACAATAAACAATTGCATTATTTATTTATTTATTCATTTTTTATGGTTGAATGGTGTATATATATCATTATCGTATATTTTTATTTATATTTTATGTTTTATTACTAATGACTAACTCTAAGTAATTTTTTTCGGTAGAAGTAGAATAATGTTCACGGACTCTAATCCTACATTTCCCATGGTACCCCGCGCACACGGAAGTACGTCATCCTCCGTGATTTGGTTTTATCTTCTTAGTTTTCCAACAGACGCGGAGGACAGCATGGCGAACAAGGATCCTGGAGTAAGTTTTCTTTCTCAACTCACCATTAAACGGACTTGTGTGACATTCCCGTCCGCAGTTCGGAAGAACCACTTTGGTGTTTCCCGCCTTTTGCACGCTGTCTCGTGACATCCTGGAATTTAAAAGCTTTATGGTTTACTCGTGAGTCCTGCTGATGTAAGCTAGCAGAAACGTTAGCTCACCTGCGATCAGTTCGCTGAAATATTAAAGATGAAAAATGTGTAAAAACAAGTTGGTTTATGTTTATTTTACAGTTTTAAAGTCTGACTGGGAGTATAATGTAAATTATAATATTTTTTCCTTATTTTCGTCTCTGGGCGGTTTTTATTAACTTTGTGCTTATTAAATAAACATTTCCAATCGCCTTTCTTTAATTTGGTTGATAAAAGGACACCCAGCAGCTTCATTTTTTCTTTTAATGTTAAACCAATAATATTTATAATTGCGCTATTTTTCATGTAAATGTTTGTAATCGAAGAAACAAAGCTGATCTGTTAAATTATGGGCTAAAGATTTATTTTCGGCTGAGGAATTTATGGATTAGGAAATGTTAAATTGGTGCTTTGGGTACAATTTTCTCATACTGACCCCTGGATGTACACGAGTCCTCATGGCAAAGATCTCTCTGTGGAGGTGAGAAATCAAATGAGGGCTGACCACTAGGGGTGTCACCATTCTCCGAATCGTCGATTCGATTTTGGATTTTAGGCTCACAATTCGATACGATTTATTTATTTATTTTTTTTCTTTTTCCTTACAGCACAGCGGCCTATGCTGTTTTTTGACTAGTCTAGTCTACAGTCATTGGTGGGTTTTATTCAATTTTGTAAATTTTGAACAGTAAGTCTTATTTCAAAATATGGGCTACTTATTAGTAATGCAATTTCCAATATTCTTGTGTAATGTATCACATTAGCGCTAATAGTCAAATTTAAATAATTTATTTACAATAAAAAAGGTAACAATCTTGTTCTCAGTCAAGCTGAAAACAACAAAAACAAACAAAATAATAACAAAAGTGAGAAGTCACAGAGGGTGCCTCCCATCTAGTGACTTTTTTCGGTTTCAGCAGTGTGCGCTGCTTATAAAATAATATGCAACTAAACAAATACAACAACGTGACAGCCTGTTTCAAAGTCGTGGAACAGTTAGAACTTTAACAAACTAAATCCTAACAGCAGAACATGAAAAACAAGTATTTAGGAATTTTTGGACCCTGAGAATGACAACTGTCATTTTTCCATTCTTCTTTCAGGTTTTTGTCTTGAACAGATATTTTCTGTTTATCTGGAGCGAGATAAATGCTCTTTAGTTATAAAAATAGCAACAATTTACACCTTTATGACCAGGCAAGACAACTGTTATTTTTACATTTTCAAGTTTTTCTTTAAGAAGATGAATGTCCACATTCTCTGGAGAACGAGCAGCTCTTTGTGCGGTCACAATGCCTCCTGCTGTGGAGAAATGACTTTAGCCATCTTGCATAGCTCAATCTCCTCTTTGACAACATCAGACCATGGTTTTGGTGTTGAAGATGCAGTGTGTGCTGTGCTGAAAAAATCACCCATCAGTTCACTGAGTGTTGTTCTTTGCTGGGGGGCTGCAGTTTCTGCATCCTCTGCAGGGTTTTGGCTGCTCCCTTGTCCTGAGCCCTGAGTCTATAAAAGACAAGGTCACACAAGTTTAAGGTAATTAAAAACACATGTGACACTTAGATGTGACAACAATGTACTGTTGTTATCATTAATGAAACGTCGATTGCAAAATGTGAATGTATTTAATAAAGACTAACTACTTGTCAGAATATGAACTTATTGTGTATTAACTATCAGATGAATTTGCATTATTCATGTTGACATTTGATCACATTAATTTCAACTGGCCGCGTACCTGTGTGGGATGCTTCTGCAGGACTTTCTCTGTCAGGCTGGTAAAAATCTCATTCCGAGAGGGTTCATCCAGATGGGGTAAAGACTTGAACCGAGGATCCAAGGCAGTGCTCTCATTCAGGAACTGTTGAAGTCCGGAATCTGAATATCTCCCTCCAATGTTGGATGCTCTAGCAGATTTAACATCCTTCACAATCTGTGGATCTGTGTCACGGTCTTTCATTGATGTGAGAATGGAGAGTTTGAGCGGCCGGACCATAGACACAGTTGGCTGCTGTTCTGAGCTCAGTAGAGTTGTGATTGTTTTCATGGGTTTCAGCACCTGAACCACATCTTCCAGAACAGTCACATCTTGATCTGAGAGAGTGATGAGATCGTTTTAAGGTCTTTCTCTGTGAGTGCAGAATAAACAGCAGCTTGCTGCTCTAAGCGTGTGAGCATGTCATGGCTGGAGTTTCACCTTGTAGTGACATCTTGAACCAGCGTGTGAGGAGGACACTGGAGCATCTCTTGTTTGGCCTTTAAGGCTGCTGCTGCAGTTGTGCTCTTGTAAAAAAAAAAAGTTGACTACCCTCCTGACTTTTCCCAATAGACGAGAGATCTGGTTTGCTCCCAACCCCTTCTGGGATTCCAGGTTCACTGTGTGTGTAAAACATCCTATATGTGGTGACAATCCAGCTACATTTGAGGCATTGGCAATGTTGGCCTTATCTGTGGTCACAGGGATGGTTGTATTTTGTCTGTGAAGTTTTCATTCTAGTACAGCTTCCTTTAATTCGTTGCCAAATGATCACTTGTGTGTGATTCATATATGGGGCGAGTTTGAAGGACTGCACTTTCACTCCTCCCGTCATTGCCGTAGTGTGCTGTGATGGTGATGTAACTCTCAGTTGCTCTTGAGGTCCAGTTATCTGTTGTTAAGGCAATTAACTGTGCACTGCTGAGACCCCCAAAACGTTTCCTTTAACGTCTTCATACATGGCAACACTTTTGTTGTGAGATGCGACCGGCTGGGGACATTGTAGCGTGGCTCAAGTACGCTAATTAAATGTATGAATCCGGCGTTTTCCACCACCGAATAAGGCTGCAGGTCTGCAGCTATAAATAGCCCTATAGCGTTAGTTATAGCTTTTGCGCGAGCTGAGGTCTGTGGAAGTTTAATTGCAAATGAGGATGGAATAGTTGGCTGGACCAGTGATGATGTTTTCCCAGCTGTCAAATCTACATCTTTGTGATGACGGCGAATGTGTCCTGCCATGTTTGTAGTGTTTCCCGTGACCGGGTGTGGTACGCGCACGTAGCATATCTTGCACACTGTGGACTTCTTGTCGACAGCGCGAACGTTGTTGGCATAACTCACCGGGAACGCAAAATATTTCCACACTGGTGATTTAAGAGAAGCAGGAGCGGGTTCAAGTTCCGGTGCCGCGTCTCCCTTATCTGCACTTGCCATGGTGTCATAAACTGTGGCGTGTACTACGCGGTGGCTAACCTGCTGCGCTGTGATGTGTTTTTACCTCTTTGCACACCTCCTCTGTGGGCGGGGGGGATCGTCTATCCTCGCTTTCATCTGTCGAAGCTCGAGACCATGAAGTTATTTCGATCGATTGCGATGATAAATCGAAATCGTGACGCCCCTACTGACCCCAAAGATGATCTAGTTCATAAGAAGATTGGTAACAGCCTGAAACTGAGCTCCAGCAAGGTGGCCAGGGTCATACAGCAGTTTTCCAGTCAGAACCGGCATCTCCTGGGTCAACTAAAGAAGCAGGGTCCTCGTGTTCTGCCTGATGCAGAAATTGGCTTTAAAAAACACACGAGTTCTGTCAGCATTGCTGCAGAGGTTGAAGAAGCAGGAAGTGAGTCCGTCAGTGATCAGACCAGACGCTGCATACTGCATCATGTTGGTCTGCATGGACATTGTCCCAGAAGGACAGAAGAGAAGAAAGCCTCTGAAGCTGGATCACAGATAAGCCCTCAAACTGTTGGCTGAAGACCACCAGTCCAAGAGTCTAAACAGGACCGTATCACATCCCAGGAACCATGTTGTCTGACCAGACTCATTTTTACTTGTTTGGCTCACATAATGTCCTCTGGTGAGGAGCAGCAAGATAACTGGGTCCTGCCTACAGTCCAGCTTGGTAGTGGTAGCATCATGGTCTGGGACTGCACAAGTTATCCCAGCGATGGGCACCTGGGCTTCATGGAGGGAAGCGTGAATACCACATGTACTGTGATATTCTGATCCCCTCCCTTCAGAAACTGGGCCACACGACAATTTTCCAGCATCATGATGCCCCAAACTCACCATCAAGATTTCACACCATCACTTCCTCGCCGAGGAAGCTGAAGATGACTGTGATGAAGGAGCCTGGTCTTTTTCCAGACCTGAACTGAATGAGCACCTGTGGGGCTCCTCAGGTGGAAGGCGGAGGAGCAGAAGGTGCCTAACATCCATCAGCTCTGTGATGTGATGGTGGAGGACTGGAGGAAGATTCCAGTAACAACCTGTGCAGCCCTGGTCCACTCCATGACCAATAGGACGGACATCTGTGCTGGATAACAATGTTGTCCACAAAAATATTCCCACACTGGACACGGTGTGGACAGTTCAAGCTGAAGGTGTACTCACTTGCACTCGTAAAATTCAAAGTGTAACTACACCCCCTACTTTTCGTGTAACTCCCCCCACTGCCAAATTTGAAAATGCCTGAAACTGCAAAGGTTGTGGTGTGGTGCGATCAGGGAGCGGAAAGTGGGCGGGGCGGGATACACAGGCAGAAATGATTGACAGACAGCAGCTCAGCTCGCATCCCTTCATATGCGCCGGCGGGCGTGGTTTTCTATTTCTGCAAGGCGAGGACCCGTGTATCTGCATCTGGAGGTTTAAAATGTCCTCCTCTCTGTCACCAAAAACAAAACCTGGTTCTACCCTGTGGAGGGCGCTTTGAGCCATTTTTACCCACAAAATCCCCTTTTTAAAATAAACAAAGAAAATACTAATTTTATCAACAGTGTATGTAGTTTTTTATCACAATTAAGTAATTCTCTGTTGTTTACAGCTTAAAAAAGACATTTTAGGGTCCAGTGTTTTCCCACCAATATACTGGCAACCCCCACCACCCCTAGAAAATCCATCTTTACTTACTATCTTATATATTTAGTCATTAATTCATTTTTGAATGTGATCTTTTTTTATTTTTTTTTAGTATTTTGCACCAGATCACAAAACTAATCCGAGCTCCTTGTCCTCTAGAACTGGTTTAGATTTAGTCCTTTTACTATTAAAAACTAAACACTTTATTTATCTCAGTCCCATGTAATTTTGTCTAATCATGTCTCTAAATGCCGTCCACGTGCACACAGGTGAGCTACACTCCCACCAGCAGAGAGCGCACGTGGGAAATGGCCACGTTAACCAAACAATTGTTCCTGCTCCGGTGTACGAAGAACTACATGTTCATGCTCAATGTTTGCAGTTTTGCCACTTTATATATCGTACGTAAAACGTCTCGGGATACATCGAGTATTGTCCATAAATCGCCCGGCTCTACTCACCTGTGGGGCCACATAGTTCTACAAAACCGTCTGTGCTGAGTAATTATCAGAGGACGACTAGCCGGACTAGCCTGCGTTCTGTCCCAGCTTCAGTGGGTTTGTCCAGGAGGAGATGGAATAAAATAGTTTCTGAAATGTTTTTACTAGAGTTTTTAAAATGGGTTTTAGCTTCTTGTGAAGTTTGCAGGGAGGTGTCAGCCTTCACCCCCCTCCCTGTGTGAAGGTTGCTGTCATGTTCAGAGCAGAAGAACCCTGCTTTCTGTTGTTCTGCCCTGCAGAGTGTTTGTAGTTAGTGATGAGCTCGTGGTGCTGCTGTTTCAGGGTTTCCTGCAGCTGCTGCGGCAGATCGCCGGCAGGATGTCGTCGGGACCTCGAGGTGCAGGAATCGGTCTCAAACTGCTGATGGGAGCCGGAGCGCTGGCTTATGGAGTGAAGGAGGCCACGTACACAGGTAGTCTGCTGATGTTTATACAAGACATTCTGACTTGTTTTGCTGTTCTGAGGCCTTAATGAAAAGTCTGCAACAGGTTTTGGTTAAACAATCAGATCCAGGACAGGCTTTGTTCTTTTCATCGGGGTCTTCCTCTTTCAGTATCGGTGGGAAAACTGAGAGAGATACTGGACTGTCGGACAGAAAGCTGTTTTGATCTTTCTTAGTCAATCTTGTCACAAGTCTCATGTTGAACTGGTTTCATTGGTTTGTTGTTCGGATTTAAAGTTAGAAACGAAGTTTGACCTGTGAAGCTGTGCTAAATGCTAACCTGCATTCCTGCATCGTTACAGGTTATTTGTCCATGTGGAGGTGTTTTATAGCTGCAGTGTTCCAGCCATGGACTCTACACCTCCAGGCTGATGGCCCTTCATCAGACAAATCTCTAAGAATATAAAGACCTATGATGAGGTCAGATTTACCTCTGTTTCTAGAAAAAAGTTCAACTGTAGGAAGAGTAATAAATATAACTCGTAAAAATAAGAAATAAAGCAATTTGAGACAAAACCAGAGCCGATGTACTACATGCTTACTGTAACAAAGCTGGATATAAATAACCGGAGTATACAGTCTGTTAATCCTCCACAAGATTAATAATAGCAAAGGAGATGAACTGCAGTGAAACTGGGCTGGGCCTCGCGATGTGATTACGATTCAGGGAGCTATGATTCGATTATTGAACGATTATCAGGATTTTCATAGCTTCTTTTTTTTCTGTTCCTTTATTCTACTTTATACTCTGTTCAGTATCCAATAAGTCAAGTAACCAAACACATTTATGTCCTATATCTTTTATTTAGTTCAGACTATAAATAAATCCAACATATTGGTAATATTGACATTTTTCCATGGGATCTACAGGAAAACTGAGTTGGAACGACGACGCATGTTTGTAGAATTACAGTTGTGTTTTCTTTTGGCTTTAAACAACTTAGAAATGTAATTATTGTCCAGGCCTTGTCTGTCCTCATATCCATAAAAACCAAGGTATTTCCAACTGCTAGCCTTCGAACCCGATGAGTGAAGCTCTCGCTCGGCAACGGTGGCCGAAAGGCTGCCGCAGTCTTGTTATCTGCACCGTTTACTGCCGGTCCGTCCCCCTAAAGTTCCCCCCCTAAGGTTTTAGGTTCCTGCCACACTCTGCAGCCATGTTTCTGTTATTTAAATATTATTAAAAACATTTAGAACATTTGCAAATCGTGACTGAATCAGCACGCGTCGAACTGATTCTATGAGCTCACCTCTAAGTGAAAACCCAAACAGTTCAAGTCCTGCGATGTAAAATCTAAATTACTTTGAGAACATCTCTAAAAGACCAAAATTATAGTCCAATCATTTAATTCCCACTCTAACCTGCAGCGTTTGAGCTCTGTTAACGTCACCCCTCCCCCGCATGATGCAGCGCGAGTTATACATCGTTATACATTTACGTCGATGGAGAAAATGTTAAAGGTTGCGGTGACTTGAGATGCGGCGGTGACCCGATCGGACTTGAAGGGTTAATGAACGCAAATATAATTAAATTAATCTGTTTAATTATTGAAATCCGAGTTCATGCATCAGATGTTCCTCAGCTGATCGGCGGCAGCAAGACTCACTGCAGCTAAAGGAAGAAGAAGAAGAGTGACGGGTTTGATTTTTTTTACTGATCTTCTGTCCATCTCGTCTTCAGTTGAAGGAGGACAACGCGCCATCATCTTCAGCAGGATCGGAGGGATGCAGATGGACACGGTGCTCGCTGAGGGACTCCACTTCAGGTGAGGCTTTCTGTTACCACGGCAACGTGTCCATTTTGTTTGAAGTAGCAGTTTGCAGAAGCTTCAGAAACGATTCTTCAGATTCTACAATCGATTGATGGTGAAGAAGCTGAACGTCATCACTGCAGAAAACAACGTGCTCGTTACCTCTGCTCATTCACACGGACCAATCGGAGGCAGCCAGATCCGTCAGGCGTTCAGCTTCAGCACTTATTCTGCTCACACACAAGCTCGTTGGTTCTGTTTCAGGATTAATGACGGATCTGGAAAAACCAGCACTCCCGTTTTAATTGCAGGGTTTTCATTTTTTTTTGATAAGGGACCATAAAATGTGCGAGGATAAATGTTTCTATTGGATGCATTGTACCACAGTTAGCTTTAGGCTAACTTACATCTGCAGTCCTCTGGCAGGGCCCACTAAAGTCCAAAAATCTCACCGGGATGATTTAATCTTAGTCTGGAAGGAAAACAAAGCAACACAAGTGCTAACGCATGTTGAACTTTTGGTTCAGACTTTATCCCACATGAAAAGATGTTGAGGAACTGGGATGAATTAATCATCCAGTGATCATGGCATCCCTAGTCCACCGCTGGTCCCAGTCAGGGATTTTATGTTTCATTTAACAGCTCGGTTAACACCTCTGATGTTTTCTTCATCAGGATCCCCTGGTTCCAGTACCCGATCATCTACGACGTCCGGGCCCGACCCAGAAAGATCTCTTCCCTGACGGGAAGCAAAGGTGAGAGTCCAGAAACAATGTGATGGGTTATACCAGTCCCTCAGATTCCAATCCCAGTTCGTTTACTGGGAAAGTCTGCTTCATTTGGGGAGGTCTGAAGGTGCAGACCAACTTTGATCCAGATCAAAGAAGTGACCTCGGGCCACCTACAAACGGTTTAAAGTAGGGATACACTGATATCACATATTTTTCAAACCAAGTACAAGTATTTGCAAGTAAGTACTCAGCAATACTGAGTACTAACTGACTGGTTAATGGTGTGATCTGTCCGATGGGTCGTCCTGCAGCACCCTCTACATGTCAGGCTGGAAAAGTGAGAAACTTCCGAGATAAGGAGGGGAGAGAAGCTGTCCGTGTTTTTCTCTTCTGGCTGCAGTTCTGATTTGAAACACTAGGGGGCAATGTTACTTATTTTGCCTTTAAAGGTGAAACCTTTTCTGACAGATGCAGGCGCATACTTACTGAAATGTAAGAGCTCCTGCTTTTACAGAAAAATTTGTTTTATTGAAGATCGAAGGGTTGAAAATTGAACGTGTGAAAATAAAAAGTTTCTCTTTTAATGATCTAAGGAAGGAAGATGGCTCCTTGGTGTAGTTTTTCCTGTAAAACGTGACTGTGGTGATTAAAGCAGAAACCAGACTGCAGCATGTTTGGTTCAAACCTGAGTCTGCCATCCAGACCCTAACCGTCCTGTCTCTGGTCTCTCTCAGACCTCCAAATGGTGAACTTGACGCTGCGAGTTCTGTCCCGGCCGCTGGCGTCCAACCTGCCTGTCCTCTACCAGCAGCTGGGATTAGACTACGACGAGCGCGTGCTGCCCTCCATCGTCAATGAGGTGCTGAAGAGCGTGGTGGCGAAGTTCAACGCCTCGCAGCTCATCACGCAGAGAGCACAGGTAAACGCCACAAACTGGGCACTGGATAGATTCTAGATGGTGGATTCACTTGGGGACGTCTGAGCAGAGTTGATCCTTTCCTCTGCCACTGACGTGCTTTTAACTACAGTTAATTAAGTAGCAGCCAGATTATTTCATGACACGTTTCTTTGTTTCTGTTTAAGCATCAGGGTGCGTGTGGTAGTGGGATCAGGGGGGCTTGACATTATTTATTTCGCTGAAAAGGGGACCTGAAGAAAAAGTATGAGAACCACTCATTTAAATAACCTAAATGAGGAAATACTGGATCAGGTCTTCTCTTTGATTCAATCCTCCATCCTTATTTACGCTGTATTGCTAAAGTTGTGCCAAATTAGTTTAAGGCGCTAGCCGTTGTTTTGGCTAACTGCTGAAAGCGGAACTCTTATTTTGAAGTGTGAAGCACCGGAACAGGATGTGCATGTAAAATGATAGAGCATTGCAACGTTGACTTGTAGCCAAGAACCGGCTGATGTCGGTTTTGTGATGTTCATAGAAATCGTGTGGTTAAATTATTCCTAAAAAATACACCAGTCATAAAACCCGTCTCTTAGCAACAACATCGCTGTTATCCCAACCTAGCATAGCGTTAGCTAAGTAGCCAGTAACTGCAGAAATAACGTAAGTGTACAAAATATGTGAGTCCAGAAGGAGCGTTCATCACTCCGTCAGCTGCAGGTTGAGGCGTATTTTAGGAGATGTGATGCAGAGGGAAGGAGGCTTATTCACTGCAGCACCGAAAACTTACTCCATGCCACCATCATGATGTCATGTCTCCCTTAGTTTTACTTTGTCAGAAAATACTAAGGTGACAGGCTGAAACTCACTATGTGTTACAATTAGTGCCAGACCATTTGTGGCCATTACATATAAAATACAACTCTATCAACGATGACGTCTTTTTGACATTTGAGAAAAGCAGATCTGGTTTTTATTTTGTGTTTGTGTTTTGTTGCATGTTTTTGGAAATTCTTCTGTTTTAAGGTGGTGGTGTAAGTGTTAATGAACAAAAAGTGAAGCTAATTTATTCATTAAATATATATTTTTTTAAAACGTCCGATTAATCAGTAATCAAAATTTTTTTCTGCCAAATATCGGAATCGATATCAGCTTCAAAAATACCGTATCTGTCGGGGCCTAATTTCTACATGGAGAATTAAATTATTGGACTATAACTTCTTTTAAAGGTTTTCTCCGAAGTATTTAAGTTTTAAATAACAGGACATGAACACTTTGAGGGTTTAAGGTAGTTTTTGCTGTTTTTTCACTTTCATGGGCCGGACTGTGTGGGTTCTGCGAGTTTCTTTGACCGGACTGTGTTGGTTCTGCGGGTTTCTCTGGCAGGACTCTGTGGGTTCTGCGAGTTTCTTTGACCGGACTGTGTGGGTTCTGCGGGTTTCTCTGGCAGGACTGTGTGGGTTCTGCGAGTTTCTTTGACCGGACTGTGTGGGTTCTGCGGGTTTCTCTGGCAGGACTGTGTGGGTTCTGCGAGTTTCTTTGACCGGACTGTGTGGGTTCTGCGGGTTTCTCTGGCAGGACTGTGTGGGTTCTGCG
>JBAMHW010000008.1:30935111-30945241 GCA_037177495.1 Rhadinocentrus ornatus
GAGTTCCAGGCTGGGTTCTGACGGACGGACCAAGAGACGGAGGTCCGGAGTTCCAGGACGGACCAAGAGACGGAGGTTCGGAGTTCCAGGCTGGGTTCTGACGGACGGACCAAGAGACAGGGGTCCAGAGTTCCAGGCTGGGTTCTGACAGACGGACCAAGAGACGGAGGTCCGGAGTTCCAGGACGGACCAAGAGACGGAGGTACGGAATTCCAGGCTGGGTTCTGACGGACGGACCAAGAGACGGAGGTCCAGAGTTCCAGGCTGGGTTCTGACGGACGGACCAAGAGACGGAGGTCCAGAGTTCCAGGCTGGGTTCTGACGGACGGACCAAGAGACGGAGGTCCAGAGTTCCAGGCTGGGTTCTGACGGACGGACCGAGAGACGGAGGTCCAGAGTTCCAGGCTGGGTTCTGACGGACGGACCGAGAGACGGAGGTCCGGAGTTCCAGGCTGGGTTCTGACGGACGGACCGAGAGACGGAGGTCCAGAGTTCCAGGCTGGGTTCTGATGAGATAATACTGACGGAAGAAAATCCGCTCTGAATCAGAAGTGAATGACATTAAAGTGTTTTTTATCTTCTATTATAACTGTGTCTGGTCTGTCTGATGATGATGAGGGTGGTGACGATGACTATGTCCACAAGATGGCGCCAGGAGAACATGCAGGAGGCAGAGATCATCAGACATCACAGAAAAGATCATGTTTCTTCTCTTCTGATCTCTGACCTGCTGGAGACGTTGAGATGAAACCAGCAAACAGATTAAAGGCGCACCAGATTATACGGCACATTAATCCCACAAAACAGAAGTCAAATTTGCTTTGTAGCTTACCAAAGTCAAACCAAAACATTTTGAGTGTTATTTTAATTAGTATATGATTTATTTATATCTTTTACCGCATGTTTTACCTGTTTAAGACCTTGGTTTTATAGTGATTTTAGAGACCCCCTCCGGAAGCCAGTAAACCCGTAGTAATGGACCGATTATAGTCGGTGTGAGCGGTTCTGAGGGGATTTAGGCAGAGACACTGAGTGACAGAGAGGGGTAGACTGCTGGGATCGGAGACCGTGATTCGGATAGCAAGGGAGCGGCCGAGGCCGCGAGGCGGCTGAAGACGGGGACGACCGAGACCGGAAGCAGCTGGAACCAGGAGGTGATCAAGACCTAAAAGGCGATGGAGTCCGGTACATGGGAAGCGCAGCGGGATCTCGGAAGAGTGACAAGGACTGCAGCCGAGCAGGGGACACGCCGCGGGTCCTCGGAAGAGTGGCGGGCGGATCGCAAGCCAGGAGTGCATCAGCCGACCCGGGATCCATAGTTCAGCTACTCAGCCCTGGGCTGCAGGAATTCTGTGTCGGCCTGGGATCAACGGGAATACCAGAATTCATACATAAAGCGCGCCGGATTATAAGGCGCCCTGTCCATTTTTGAGAAGATGCAAGGATTTTAAGTTGCGCCCTATAATCCTAAAATACGGTATTTATTACTAATCTGATCAGGTCCAGGTTATTGATCAGTGACCTGATTACTTCCAGATTATTGATTAGTTCAGGTTATTGAACAGTTTAAGGTTATTGATCAGTGACCTAATCAGGTTCTGTTGGTTCTGGTTTTATTTGTCGCCTCATAATGAACTTGTGATATTTGTTGTTATAGTTTTGGTGTAAATCAGCAGGAAAATGTTTACAAGTTTAATTTGTCCAAAGATCAGTCGGTTTCCTGTTTGTGAATCCAACCAATCAGGAGTTGACCTGAGGTTTCTGGGACAAACATGGATCTGCCTGATAGATCAGCTGGTGTCATCATGGCTGTCAGCAGGTTGCTGATGCTGAGATAAGAAGTTCTCTGTCAGGGATGTGGAGCGAACCGCTCCCTGCCCTTGGCCTCGCGTCATTCACGCCCATTCTAGTGGCGTCATGCTTCCTGCGAGGACGGCGAGCGGGCCTCAGCAGCTCGCACTTAGCTGTGAATCAGCTCAGTGTTGGACCGGGACAATGTTCTCTTTGTGCTCTGTAGCAGCAGCTCGGAGAGGCATCAGACGTCCACCTGCACTTGCTCAGCTCACTGTGTTTGTGTTTGACCTGCAGGTGGCGCGGTCCCAGAACAGGGTGTACCTGAACGCCGACAGCCTGGTGCTCAACCTGCAGGACAAAGACAGCTTCAAGTGAGTCCACGCAGCTCACACCACCGCAGGAAGTAGACGAGTTGTTTTTTCCTGTGTTTTACTGAACAAGAGCTGAGAACCTTCAGAAAGGCTTGGTTTAACATTTCCTACCTCAGTCTGGCGAATCTGGAGAGTTTGAGTCGCTTTTCTTCTGACCTTTTGGACCAAATAAGTCCAGGAAGATGAGGAGCAGCAAGAAAGATTTAATCTCTGAACCAGTTTAGTTCCGCAAATCTGGAACTATCTGTGGCCTCAGACCAGTTTCTAAACCAGTTCCTGATATCTGTAACTATGTGCTGCCTAAGACCAGTTCATAAACCAGTTCCTGATATCTGGAATTATCTGTGGGTTCAAACCAGTTTCTGAACCAGTTCCTGATATCTGGAACTATGTGCTGCCTCAGACCAGTTTCTGAACCAGTTCCTGATATCTGGAACTATGTGCTGCCTCAGACCAGTTTCGGAACCAGTTCCTGATATCTGGAACTATGTGCTACCTCAGACCAGTTCCTGATGAGGATCTAAAGGTACACGTAGACATCCGATTAGAATAATACAGTAATCTGATTACTCAGTTTTCATGAAGATAATGAGCAGGAACACATTCAAAACCTGCAGGACTGCAGCCCTCGTGTAGAAACTATCTAAACTATTGGATTTTTATCGTTGGTGTTTATGGTAGTTTCATCAGTTTTATGAATGTTTTAGCTTTTTTCTTTCTTTCCTTCATATCCAGATTGTATGAATGATGTCACAGTAAGAATGGGAGGGTTCCGTCTGTATGCTAAGCTAAACCATGCTAAGCTAAACTATGCTAAGCTCATCCTGAATCTAGTGGGATCACTGATGCAGAAACACAGCAAGTCAACTGTCATTTCTGTGTTTTTCTTTCAGTTTGTCGTTGTTGAAGTAGGAAGTCTTTCCACCGGCCTGTCATCTTTCCTTCAGTTCTGCTTCTGCATCAGGAATCCTGTCCACCAGTTCCAACACTGACCTCTGGGGCCTCCACTATCTGAAAACGGCTTTCCACTGAAGACAAATTTCCTTTGATTTTTAGTTTACGTTAAAAACTGGAACCAGCTTCTCGTAATGAGTCGCATGAAGCCAGGAACATGGAGCGGTGGATTCACATCATCATGAGACGCCGTGCGGCAGCATCAAAGGCAACCTGGTTTTAGACCGGCGGAGAAGCCGTGCGGCAGCATCGCAGCCAGACCGGTTTTAGACCGGCGGAGACGCCATGCCGCAGCATCGCAGCCAGACCGGTTTTAGACCGGCGGAGACGCCGCGCGGCAGCATCGCAGCCAGACCGGTTTTAGACCGGCGGAGACGCCGTGCCGCAGCATCGCAGCCAGACCTGGTTTTAGGCCGGCGGAGACGCCGCGCGGCAGCATCATAGATGGGCCGCTTTTAGACCGGCGGAGATGTTAAACATGAAGTCGACCCCCGGCTGGATGGAAAAAACGGGGACCAGAAAAAGACCAACATGGCGGAGCTCCTCGTTGTGTGAGCGGGTCGGGTTGAGGTCATGAACCGGGTCAGCTGCAGCGTTTCACCGAGTCGCAGCTTTTAATGCCGTCCGCTCAGTGTGTGTCGACGTACAGCGCACACACATTTCTGGTGGAAGTGAGCGTTTCTACGGTTGTTTTGTGTCAACACTGATTTAATTAATAAATAAATTTCTGGTCTTTTTTCTGCCGTCAGCTGAATGTTTTGATTTAGTCTCTTTCAAATGATTTAATTTGAGAAATTCAATATTGATCAAAAATTCTGATCAATTTCTCATGTTTCCTTTAAATGTTTAAGTATGAACTGAAACTCTTGCCTGCAGATGTTCTGTTTACTAAAGTTATTTCAAACAAGTTTAACCAGCCGAAATAAAACCATTAATCAAATTTGATATATATTGTAGTTTTCAGACCAGAGAGCAGCACAAAGGGCTTTACATAATAACATCACATCAGATTAATGCGCCAGACGTCAGGACGTGATGTATTTTATTTCTCCCTTCAGATGTTCTACATCACAGGAAAGCTTAGACTCATGTGATGTGAATGATATCATAGTGTACCCTTTCAGGCTACATAGGCCATGTTTACATGAATTTTAATTCCCCTTTAATTCAGAATAAAACTAAATCCTTGTTGAGAACACCTCGTAAACACCTAATTAACAAAAATGGCCATTCCAAATTAAACCTCAATCCGCAGTAAGTGTCTGGTTTATTCTGGTTTTAAATCAATGAAATGATTCCTCGGTCATGTAAACGTTCATTCCGCTTTAAATAATTCTGGTCTTTCTGAGCATGCTCGTTCCCTTGTCCCATCGCCATGACGATACGGTACTCGACCTCCCTCCTCAGCTGACCGGAGCGAAGCAGGATGCTGGTGTCCAGCTGCTTCTTCAAAAATGGAATCACAATCAGAGCGAAAATGTTTGTGGTCTTCCGTGATGTAGACCAAACGAAAAGGAGGAGGAACTGGAGTTTTTTATTCCAGTAGACATAAATACGTCACGTCGTCTCCTGTCCAATCAGAACTCTTCCCAGCCCCCAGATCTTAAGCAGAATTAAATAAAGGCATTTAACCACATTTTCCATGTAAACCTCAATTCAGAACTATATTTCCATGTAAACACAAAGGAAAATAATTCCAAATGATTTAATTCTGAATAATTCTGGATTAAAAAACACACCATGAAACCTGTCCAATCATACTGGTAGATTCAGAAGCCATACTGGACTCCAGTAGCAGATGATGCTGGAACAGAAAAGTAAAACAGTTGGTCCACAAGTCTTTGATCCATACAATCCAGCTTTGAGGGAACATTGAAAGGTTTTAAGGGGTTAAAAATAAGCCGAACTAAAAACACGACTTATCTCACATTCACACGGTTTCAGATCAACTCCTGAAACATCACTGGGAAAAACTAACATTTTTACATCCAAGACAAAGGTCCCGTTTTTTTCTCCTTGGGTATTATGAGTTCACTTCTTTCAGGGAAAACCTTCCCTTTCACTGAGGAGGGAAAGCTAGAAATCAGCTGGTGGGTTACAGCTGATCGCGCGCCGCATAGGCGACGATTTTCTCAGATCTGGAGGCGGAAGGCACTGATCATCTGCAGAGGAACGGTTATTCAGGTTAAGATCATAGCAAACATAGTGAAACTTGGACCTAAAAGGGACTTAAAAATTATAACTGATGGTTCTACCAGGTCAGAAACTGCTGAATGTTTAGCAGGTCTACGTCTGATCTGCCAGAACTTCGAACTTCATCCTCGGTTTCAATCCACAGCTGAGAATGATAACAGTCACAGGACCATTGAAGTCATGAGTTTTCCCTCGTTAACGTGTTAAACTGGACATGTATAAGCAGGCGTGTCAAACTCTGGCCCCCGAGGGCCATGGTCCTGCATGCTTTAGATGTTTGCTGCTTCAACACACCTGCCTGAAATGAATGGGTCATTCTAGGGAACTTCACAGCTTTTGGATCCACTAAAATTAAATGGGGGTAGGTTGGAGCAGGTAAACATCTAAATCCATGTTTCCACACAAAACTTTTCTTTGATAATTCATTTACCCGACAGCAGAGTGAAAACAACCTCCGTGCAGCCGGAGAACGCAACTAGGACTAGAAACGATGCTTACCAGGCCTGTAGGGGGCGGCAAAACGTTGCGACGCACCCAGCATGTGCACGACGTCCTCATCAGAGCTAACATTACATTACGTTCATTCATTTTATCCAAAGCGACTTACAATGGTTAGGCTAACGCTACTGCCTAAGGACCCAACTGGAAGGTGTTAATGTTCGTCCCCTGAGGGATTTGAACACTGGTCTCCCACATGGAAGACTGATGCTCTACCAATTGAGCTAACCAGACATAACAACCGCTTGTTTTGATGCGTGGGTCCTGCATTTATAAAATCCTGCCCGCCGCTATTAAACACACCCTATACGCAGCTGAAGGCTGGTTTTTATTTGGCCTGAAAAATGTGCTTGAGAAGGGAGTGGCACTGGCATTTGGCAACAACAAATGATGTAAGATCTCAAGTGTCGTCCGTTGCACCGGCTCCTTTAACGACCTGACCCCCGCCCCGAATTAAGGGAAAATTGCCTGACCTGAAAATTTTCATCACTACTGTGTTGGTTATCTTGCGCATTTGATCCCTGCGTCTTTACTGACGGCACACATTTAGCACAAAAAGCCAGACGGAGGTCCACCGTTATTGTCCAGGGACAACGGCCAGACGGCGGTACAGATGTCATCTAGAGTCCAGGTTACGTTCACACGTACGGGAATCGCTCTGCATTTTAAGAACATTTCGCTCTGGAACCCGTTCTCAAGCCTTTGAGGTTTTGTCAAACCAAACCTGTGTTACCGTGGAAACGAGAGGGAAAAAGTCAACACAACGTTTGCGTTTTACGGCATCATCGTAAAAACGGGGGGGCCTTAAACCCATTCACCACCCACCCTGGACCTGCAGGGGGCGCCGGACTGAAAAGGATGTTCAGTGAGGGTCTGCTGTCAGGGCGGATCAGGAATCAAACCAGATTTCATCGCAAACACAAGATGTTTAATTAGATCACACCACCAAATCCCGAGGAAAAAGAGGCGAAGCTTTTGAAATAAAACTGTGTTCCGTTTGTCGCGATATTCTTTTTATTTTACTGTTCTGTTTTTAGAGAATTTTAATTGAAGGAATATATTATATAAAATAAAATTTAAAATAAAAAATCTGACCAAAGAAAATGTGAAGATTAAATAATTTTTTCACCGTTTCTTTATTTGCTTTGATGTGAAAATGATAAAAATACGACATTTCTGATTTTACTCCAGTCACACAGAACCAGTATAACCAGTTACACATAAACAGAGTTTCCATCCTGAACTAGAGTAAATAAATTCAGCAGGGGAGTCACGGGCGGGGGCGCTGTAGGCTGCACTGTTGGTGGTTGTAGTTCAGTAGAAGAAGTAGTTCTGAAGACCCATTTATTCTCTATGCCAGTGTTCCTCAACCCATTTTCCTTCCTGACCCCTTCATGCAAATACTAAAAAGCCGTGGACCCCCTGCCCCACCCCATACTGAAACAATATTTTGGGAGATCAACACCTTCTTACATAAGCCAAAGTTAAATCAACAACTGTGATGGCTTAAGCCCCACAATGGTAATGTTTGTCACATTTTTCCCTCTACATGTATTTACAGATAAATATTAACCAGTACTTGTGTTCATATTTTACCTTGCGTTCTTGGTTGGAGTGCACACTCATCAACAATGGAAGGTTATGTGCTTTAACATGTTTTTTCTTTTGAGTTACCTGGTGGGGCAAGCTGTATTTCCTGGTTGAGGAAAGGTGTGGCAAAGGGATGAGGAGCCTTAAATCTGGGCGCTGGCTCGTCAGGCTCTACCATGTGCTGCTGGATCATGGGGGGGTTCAAGTTTAGTTAGTTTGAATCTTTGTCTAGTTGTTGTCGTGCATTTTGTTTTCCCCTGTGTGTATTTGGTTGGCCAAACCACTATAAGTTACCCTCATTGTGTCATTGTGTCAGGTCAGTTTTCCTCAGTTGAGTTTGATTTGTTTAAGTTACACTTTTGAGTGTTTTTAAATTTAGTTGACCTCTTTTATCAGCCGGCTAGTTTAATCATTCTTTTGCATTTTTGTATTATTTTGGGTCAATAAAAACCCAGTTTTGAAATTACTTTCTGTGTCCTCGTTGCTTTACTGCTTGGTCCCTTTTTTTTTTTCTTTCTGAAAATAGGGACAGTTTGTGGACATTAATGGCTCTGAATGCTCAATGTTGGGAGATCCCGGACCCCAGGTTGGGAACCATTGCTCTATGCTGATGATGAATACGGAGCATTTCATTTCATCCATCGTCTGCTTTCTTTTCCTGCGTTGCCTACCTTGATGGAGCAAGCGGAGCAGTGACACCGGAAACCATGGGGGGCAGCGTTGAACCGTTTAGCCAGTCAAAACAGAACGAAGTAGTAGTAGTACTTAGAGCTGGGCGATAAGGCCTAAAATAACATCTCAGATTTTTTTCTAACCAAATCCGATTTCCAATTTTATTCGATTTTTTTTTCCTTTCTTTCCAAAAAACACAATTAAACTTATTAAAAACATTTATTGATTTTGTACTGCAAATCAAGTCCTGCTTTCCAGATCACTGACATTATTTACTTTCTTTTAGCTGGCATTCATTCATATAAATTATATGAATGAAAATAAATTTCATAACTTTTCCACCGAATAAATGACTTGCATAGAAACATGTAACACAGCTGCATCCAGGATCTCTTTCCATCTGGATCCTCATCATACAGGATCCACTGCGGTAATAATTCCCCTGACGTTGGTCGTCTCTAACGAGAGTTTGTGGGCAGAAGTTGACGTCTGCATCTCGTAGAAAGCAGCATTTCTCCCTGCAGTTCTACGTGCAGCTGAATCCCAGGCGTGAGTGACGGCTCACTTCACTGGAAATCTGTCAGACTAACACCGTTCTGGTGTGGAGGGAAAACTAAGTCTGCTGGTAACTAAGGAACAAAAATCCCGATTTTAATAAAAATAAATCTGCAGAAAGGGAAAATCCGATTTATCGATTTTATCGATTAATCGCCCTGCCCTAGTAGTACTGTTTTCTGATGGTTGCAGACCACAGCCTTTTACAGTGCTGCCTCTTATTGTCTCTTTCTGAGAAAGAACATCACCACGATCTCCTCCACTGTCTCCGTCTGTGTTATTGCCTGAAACTGATGTCAGAACTCGGAGGTGAACTCTGAACTCTGCACTGCCCTCTGGTGGATGTATTATCCAACTACCGTGACAGTGTAAAAGACGCAAGAAGTATAAGGGTAGTAATATTAGCATGGCAGGGCGTAGGAGCTAGCGTCCATACCAGGCAAAACAACAACAACGCCACCTGGACAGACCTGATTCAGAAATGATATACAATTTTAATAGAACAGAATATAAAGGTTAAAACAAATAAAAAAACACTGAAACAAAACTGATCTAATTATTCAGACATAAAGACCAAAGTGCCAAGGGGCCGAATTCAATACACTGCTCGCAATACCCTCTAAAAACCATAAAATAAGGCAGGATGCGCTCCATTCGTGCCAACCAGATTTCGCGCGGTGCTCAGATGGTGTCAGTGTGGCAGTCAATATCTCCAGGAAGGAAGTGGATCTATCATCGCCGAGCCAGGATGCCTGGTGACGAGGTCCAGTTGCATAAATATAAATGTAGAAAACCCGGGACAAAACAGAAGCACGTTCGTCGCGGCCGCCGCATTATGTACACTTATCTGCCGGCCCACCAGTGTAGAACCCCCAGCTGTTCCTGGGAAAACACTGCTCACCGTAGGCTCACTCAGCCAGGGCGCTAGGTTACCCCCTCCATGAGGGTTAGGAGATCCATCAGGGCCACCCCTGAATAGAATGCGCCTAACTAGCGCGCTCCTGTCCAATATACCACCCTCGCTCCACCCCCCACAGTCAGCACTGATCGCTTACACCTGAAAGGTGTAATTAAGGAGGAGAGGAGACAAGGTGACCAACCTCCTCCTGCCACATTAGAAACAGACATACCTATTTAGGTACATTACTAGAGCTTAAAAACGTACTACAGAACTTTAGCAGATTTTCTCATTCAGCATCCATCTTGTCTCCTACCTGTACTCTGAGATCTCCAGCCACTTTACTCATTCTTAGGATTATTTACTCATTCATAGGACTACTTTACTCATTATTGGGATTTACTCATTCCTGGGATAACTTTACTCATTCGTAGGATTACTTTACTCATCCTAGGGTTACTTTACTCATTTGCTGGGATTACTTTACTCATTTGTAGGACTACTTTACTTATTCCTAGGATTACTTTAGTTATTTCTAGGATTACTTTACTCATCCCCTGGGATAACTTTACTCATTATTGGGACTAATTTACTCATTATTGGGA
>JBAMHW010000008.1:30965717-30977959 GCA_037177495.1 Rhadinocentrus ornatus
ACGAATGGACGGAAGGATGGATGGACAGACGGATGAATGAACGGACGGATGGATGGATGGACGAATGGATGGATGATTGGATTGGTTGGATGGATGAATGGATGGATGGATGGATGGATGGATGGATGGATGGCTGGACAGATGGATGGACAGACGGATGGACAGACAGATGAATGAATGGACGGATGGATGGACGGACGAATGGACGGAAGGATGGATGGACAGACGGATGAATGAACGGACGGATGGATGGATGGACGAATGGATGGATGATGGATGAAGGATGGATGACTAGACGAATGGATGGATGGATGGATGGGTGGACGGCTGGATGACTGGACGAATGGATGGATGGACAGATGGATGGAAGTCTGCGGGAGAAGAAAATTGGAAAGACTATTTTATTAAAAATCTCCACATTTCTCTGAGTTTCTTCACCAAGCAGCTTTTTCTCTGTAGATTTAAGCGAAAGTGATTCTCTGCTTTGTGCTGACCTGCAGTCGCTGTTGTTGCTGTTTCTCAGGACTCAGCTCCTTCCCTCGCCCTTCATCACCTCCTCCTCCTCCCTCTGCTGCAGACAGGACTCCATGTATGGTCTGAGGGGAAACTTTTCAAACCTCCAGCCACCAAAAAGCCTCCAGCAGGGAGTGACTCTGCTTCCTCGGAGGGCGAGTCCTGTATTTTTAGAAGCGCAGACTTACTGGCTATTATGAAAGAGGGCGTGTGTGTTTGTGAGTGTGTTTTGCTCTCTGGGAGGAAAAGTGACAGTGATAGATGGGTCATCATGTCTCTTCATGTCGGCCTCTGTTGGCTGAATCAGCTGCTGAAACCCAGAAAACTGCTGCTTGTACAACTAAACATTAAAGTAGTCGAACTTGAAAATTTTCTTTTTAGGAAATTTTCTTTTTTCAGTCCATCAAATTCAAAAAGAAATTTTAATTCTCTTTTTTTATTCCCTCCACAGCGGAAGTCAGATTTTTGTTTCTCTGCTCGTCTCGTTCTGCTTTTCATATCTCGTTTCTGCTTTCACTGATGAGATGTCGGGGAAATTCCCGCGTGTGAAGATTAAAGCTGTTCCCATGAGAGGAACAATGGTGGGCTGCAGTTTCTTCTCTAAGCAAACATTTAGATATGTGAGAGATTTATCTCGTTTTTCATTAAATTAGTTCTAAATGGATCAAACTGAAGGTTGCAGCAGATGAAGGGAAGTAGAACAAAGATGTTAAAGTTCCATCTGGACAGATTCTGCGTAGATCTGAATGCTTCCTCGGGTTCCTGAGAAGCAGCTTTCATTTCCTCAAGCCAAACAGGAGCTGATCAGCAGCGACTTCAGCTCCAACTGCTTCATCTCTGTTCGGGAAAGTCTTTCAGATCAGCTTCTGTTGCAGAACCAGATAGTCCAGCTACACAAACTCACCCAGGAAACAAAGGTAGTTGAAAATATCAAGAAGAAAACCTGCAGAGTGAGCAGCGGAAACCGGTCTGAGGTCAGGAGGTGGGACGGCCTGAAAGTGAAACCGATTCTACAACCCAAATACTCCACAACCAAGCTTCCTCCGAAGCTGAGCACACACAACTTTTCCTTTTGTTGGTGCATTGTTGATTTGTTCGTCTTCAGCCATCAGTGGGACGAGAAGCAGGAGTCAGAATCTCGAATGTTCACCACAAACAAACCTTGATGGATGTGTTCAGGCTAATACACAAGCTAAGAGGAACCCAGCTTCCTCCTCCAATGCCTTTTTTTGACTTCCCAACTGGAAACCAGCTCCAGATGAGAATCTGGAACAGTTCGGGGTTTTGGTAAAAGGGTCAGACTACATCCAGAACCTGGCTCGATAAGTCTTGTTGTCAAACCTCAAACAGCCGCAGAATATTGCTGCTGCTGGTGACGTGTCACTGTTTACACAATCTAAACCATTAAACCAGTTTTAACTGAAGTGCTGCGAAGTGGTGATAAAATAAACCTTTAGAAATACAGCCGGGACGAAAAGACTCAAACCACTGACCTTATTTAGCAATAACTATTTACCAAACAATTACCAAATCAATCTTTATTTAAACAGTGCTTTCACATACCAAGAGGTGCCCAAAGTTCTGCACATTTTACCAGGTCTCTAAATAGCTTGAAACCCACAAAATGCAGGTAGATTAATTTTGGTGGGTGTAAAAGAAAATGTACAGTCCAGTGCAGCCGGTGATGATAGTTCCAGCTACCTAGCTTCAGCGCTATCACCACTAACCATGACGCACCATCCAGCCTAGTGTATGCTCGTCTGATTTATCTTGGCTGGTTATAACAAAGCTGAGATCAGTTTTCTAACAGATATGTGTCCTTATAGCCGAGAGCCACGTCTGGAACGGCTGAAATGCAGGACCAAGGCCGAATTTGGGGTAATGCACTTTGAAAACAATGTTGTTGGACCTCTGAGACCCGTATGAAGTTGTTGAAAACATGTGTAATATGGGACCTTTACTCCTCATCAGAATCAGACTTTCTACTAAAAAACTGTAAAAACATCAGCTATTGTTGTATTTTAGTATCTTGGGAAAAGAAGTTGGAACCAACCCTTAAAGTCCATCATGTGCTGATCAGCAACTCTTTAGGGTTGTGTTTGTCCCCGACGGCTTTAGCTTGATTAAAACAAACTCAGTTATTCTGAATCACATCGACTGTCATGTTGATCAACTCCTGAAAAGGTTTCTCTCAGTCTACTTCTAAATGAGCTCCTTTTGCCTGAAATATGAACACGGATCAATGATGAACTAAAGAACGGTTCTTGATTCTTAATCTAACTTTCCTCTTCCCTTAAACGTAGCAGCTATGTTTACAACATCACTTCTCTCATACCTTCATGCGTTCTTTATGGTCAGGTTAATAAACTAACAATATAACTATTGTTATGTGTAAACGACAACGCGAATTTTAACTTTTAAACCACAAAACTGAGCTACAACTGTGAATAAACCCTAATTTGGTCGAACAGCATCAGTAACAATAGTCACAACAGCAAAAGACGACTCTGTTATGTTTAGCACCCAACAGCCACCAAAACTATTAGCTGCATCAGTTAGCTTAGCTTAGCATAAAGACTGGTTGCAGGAAGTGCAGATAAATGGTCTAGCACACCGAACACAAATGGGTCATAAACATTAAAATTAAACATGATGGAAAATGTTCATTCTTCATTCTTTATTTATTTATTTATTTTTTTGGCTATAAACTCTGAAATGCTAGCTGTTTTCAGTCTTTATGCTAAGCTAACAAGCTTGTTCTAGGCTTGTAGGTCTTCAGAGATTTTTCCAAACTTTTTCCAAAATAAACTAGAAAACATGTGACTTAACCGGCTGTAATAAGACAACGTGGATGTTAAAGTTTTAAACTTGTAGAGTGCTTTTTGTTTGCACCACAGAATAATTTAGTCCCGTCCAGATAAACGTCTTTGTTTAGTTTCCCTCCACATTTAGCCGGATGTTGAGTTTCAGTGTGTTAGATAACGGTGGCGGCAGCCCGGACACAAGTGGAATTTCCATCTTCGTTTCCATCTAAATGTGTCATTGAAAAGAAAAAACGCAGATTTCTGCATCAGGATGATAAACTTGTTTATCTCAAAGTGGGAAAAACTGAAACCAGATCTGAATCCAGATCCAGGCTCCACTCCGGGCTTTCCAGCCTCCTTCCCCAGGCAGCCGCCATTTCAGGACCAGCAGAGGGCCTTCTCTGTCATGGCAGAACAAAGCAGCTCTGTCTTTGTCTGCAGCTTCGCGCTCACGTGCAGTTTCCATTTTACAGCCACGCAGCCATTTTCACACCTGACCTGCAAAGCTCGAGACGCTTTAAAATTCCTCCACATATGGCTGCAGATTCATGCGTGGAAAGGCCAGATTCAGACACGCACACACTTTTCTCGGCGTGTTTGTGTGTCTGCCAGCGCTTCTTCCTCCATCTGCGGCAGATTTTTATCCTTATGTCAAAAGAAAGCCGGATATTTTTAGGAATCCAGCTCATTGCTGGTTCTCGGCTGATCTTTCGGTTACACATTAACAAACAAATAAAGTTTAGTATTTAAAATGTGTTAAATGTTAACATCTTTATTGTGGACATCCTCCCTTCAGGACTGAATGTCCCTGCATCGACTCCCTGTAGGAGTGTTTCTAAGGGTTTTTATTACACTTCAGGGTACTTTTACTTTGCTCCAGTTTAACTCCACACTGAAGGTTCAGGATGAAGAAGAAGAACTGACTTCCTCTTTGACTTTCTAACCTGAACCAACTCACATTTTACACCAGGGACGATGTGCAGGGAAGAAAAGCTCTTCACGTTTGTGATATGGAAACGCCTTCAACCCCCCTCCACACACATAAAGACCCATATCAAAGGAGCGTTTGATGTCGGCCTGTGTGGGCCGGTCGGGGGGTGGTTATTAGGGAGGGGGCAGACAGACAACAGCAGACGAGGAGGCGATGGAGGGGACGGCTCATGGTAAACAGCAGGAATACCAAACCCACTCAGTTGCATTACTCTGAATGCTAACTCTGTACTTGAACCCACACATGCATGCAGCGCAACAAAGGAGGCAAACACTGCAGTCCTGCTGGCGCCACCTGCAGGCTGCAGACAGAACTGCACGGTAAACAAAACAGGATGTTTACCGCCACAGGCCTCATTTACTCTCTGAAATGTTGGGGTTTCTTTCTTTTCTTTTTAATATTTTTCTTTCTTATAACAATAATAATAATAATAAATAAAGTGCGCATTGATCAGTCAGTAAATAACGAGTGTTTCTGATATTTCCTGACTGTGTTTTGGCCCCGAAGCAGCTTCATTTAATGAAAAATCCCCAATCTTTCTGCACAGTAGGATTTTTATCTGCTCAGCTCTGTGCAGCATGTCTTTCTCTGTCTAAGGCATCTCAGCGACGTTTTCCCGGCTGATCAGACGACAGATGAATGAAGCTGAAGCTGCTCTGGTGAAAACGTCTGCACGCTCCAGATGATTCAGGAATTTGAAATCAGATAAGATAAAGTGAAAACGGGAAAAACATTTCCTCTGACCTTTAATTTGTTTAAATGAGTTTTATGCCATGTTGTAACTGAACTGTGGGAACTCTGAGTCGGATGTTCTGCTGCTGGAAGAATTTGTTGATGCAGTTTTAAGTAAAAGAAAAGTTTGGAGCTGAAGCTCCGTTTCAGGTTGGGAAGTTTTTTTTCTTGATCTGTGAGAAGAGCACACACACACACACACACACAAAGAACTAACTTTATTCTCTTTAAATATAGATATAATAACAAATGCAGATTTTTAGGAATTTTTCTGTTTTTTATGGAATAATTGCATTGAATTTCCACAACATAATGACACTTAAAGTAGCACTGATATTTTTTTCTATGTTTCCTGTCATTAGATAAGAAACTATGGCCTTTTTTTTTTACAATATTTTATACAAGTAAATACATCCCCAGGAAAAAAGTTTGTCTAATGCAAAAGTTTTATGTTTTTATTTATTTTAAAACCTAAAAATAGACATAAAATGTGGTTCCCTCAGAAATGACAAAATATTTTCTATAGAAGATATATTATATTATAAGTTGTCTTTTTACAAAAGGTCTGGTAACATAAAGAGTAAACATGAACGAGTTTTATTCAGCTGGCTGAAGGAAAAATGGCTCTTTGGATTATAAAAACTTCAGACCCTTGAAGTAAACACGTAAACACATTTAGATGCAGTTTTTTCTTTAAACAGCAACAGTTAAAATATTTCTAAATATATATAAAATTAAATATTTCTGAGAAAGAAGGATGAAATGTTCAGGATTTATTAATAAAAGGATGAATTTAAAGCTGTGAAGCTGCTTCTTCTAGACACAGAAGGAATAATATCTGATGAATATCAGCATCAGGTGAACAGACAGAAAGCAGGATTACAATCTCACAGCTTCTAGATGGTGAGGAGAGAGAAATGTTTACAACATGCACAATAACTTCCATCCATGCACCTTTAGTGCTTCATTATCCACATTTCTGCCTAGAAATTCTCTAACTGCATTCTTAGCTCCGCTACCGGGAGTTCAGGGGTTAACATCTGGAATTCCGGGTGTAGCGTCAGGTGCGTAAATGTAACGTTACATGTGTGGTGTCCACAGTAAGTCCAGAATCTCAGCTACCAGCTCAGTAAAACCATTTCTATGACCAACAAATACAGTTAAGACAACAATAATTAATAGAGCAGGTATAGAAAGTTCAATAACATGTAAACACAGATGACGTCTCCCCTTGTCCACCGACGGCATGAACATGGACAAACGTCTCCTCTACTGAAAGCTCACATCTCGCAGATTCCACAGCTGGAAGTTTCATCTCGCTGTGACCAAGATTCACCGACCAGAGAAGAAGAAGACCCAGTTCATGCTTCACGTTTGGAAAACAGTGAGAAAATGTTTCCCCTTTACATGTTTTATAATTAAAAACAATCTTTTCTATTTGTGATTTCATTGTCTCAGTTTTACATTTGAAACATTTTTGCATATTTTGTTGCTTTCATTGTCAAATCTGTTTCTTTGTGAAGCAAACTATAAAGAAATATGGAAGGAGAGTTTACAACATGTAAGTTCATGTGAATCCCGAATTCTCTGCACAGACGTGGTCTTTAGACTTTCATCACATCAGGATTTTATCGGAGTGACAGTGTGGAGATGACTCGTGGTTTTAACGAGCAGCTTTTCAGCCCCAGTATCTGAGAAAAGAAAATGAAAATCTGGAAATAAAAGCAGATTTACTGGGAATTCAGCTGGATAATAAAAACTTCACCGGTTTTACATAAAGATGCAGAAAGGTGGAAGTTTGATATCCAGAACATCTGAAGAATATCTGCAGATGATCTGAGGAACATCAGAGGAACATCTACATTAGTGGAACATCTGAGGGACATCAGAGGAACATCAACAGAACATCTACATCTGAGGAACACTAGCGGAACATCAGAGGAACATCAGAAGAACATCTGCAGAACATTAGAGGAACATCTACATCAGTGGAATATCAGAGGAAAATATAAGGAACACCAGCAGAATATCAGAGGAGCATCAGCAGAACATCTGTGGAATATCTGAGTCTGGTTCAGTGTTTCTGATGTTCTGACAAAGTTTTTTATTATGTGTATGTGGAATATTTGTATGTATATGTGTAGGTTCATGCATGTATATGCATATTTATGTATGATGTATATGTCAAATGTACATATATGCATGTTTATGTATAGATATATATGAGTGTATATGTATGTATATATGTATACATATATTTTCTGTATATGTGCATATATCGTCCATATATGGTCTTTATTATTTATATTGCTCATACCTGCACATTCTGTAAGTACATTGCTGTGCAAACTCCTCATATATGCAGAGTATTAGTACATACCCTGCACTGTACCGTTCAACGCTGTGTTGTTACATTTTTTACTCCTCTGACTCATTTTAGCGTACTTTGATGTCTATTTAATTCTTTTATCTCTATCCGAGTGTCGGTTTCGTTTGTACACTGTACAAGTCCCGTTCTAGTGTTTGACATAAACGATCAGACTGTGCTGTGTTGGTGCGCAGGTTAAACGATGGGAGGAGCTTGATTTAATACAGCAAACTCAACGTGAAATCAGCGTCTGATCTGAAACTGATTTGTTTAGTATAATTTTCTAATAACTCTTTAGTCATGCTACTAAAGGACCCTGCAGTTCTCTGTTTAAGGTTTTAGACAACAAACTAACAAAAAGAAGTTCCTTCCCTCCCTTAATGCTCATCAGGGTGAACAGTGTCTTTCGGGGTTCTTCTGGGAAATAAATAGCAATGCGTGGCCATGGAAAACCAGTGCATGGTTTCACTCGTGAACAAGACCCCGAGATACGTGAACTCCTCCACTTGGGGCAGGACCCTATTGCAGACCCGGAGAGAGCACTCCACCCTTTTCCTGACTTCTTGATTTGAAATTAGTGCTGAATGAAACTAAAACTAAAGAAATGTTGTTTTATAATGCCAGGAAGGCAGACGACTCTCTGTCCAACATTATAACCTTGCACGGCGGTCATATCGAATTTGTGGCTAAGATAATATTAGATAAATAAATATATATTTATTCAGTTGATGAACATTAAACATTTAGATGACATGAAAAACCTTGTTAGGAAACTTGAGCTTAAGGTGAGCTTTTATTATAGGAATTAATCCTGTTTCTACTGTCTTGTCAGAAAAAAGCTGGTTGAAACTTCTTTCCCTCCCTTGATAGACTATAGAGAGATGCTGTATATGCATGCCTCTGTTCAGGCCTTGCCGTCTTGTGCCAGAGTTCAGTGGCCTTCCCTAACCCCCGTAGACTTCCACATATGTTTTATATATATATATATATATATATACATATATACTTATATCTCTCTCTATATATAGCTGTAGCACACATGTAACATGGCTAATTTAGATTTAATTTAAACCTTGAGACTCACCTGTTAAAATGCTGGCATAGACTCCAGCTGACCTGTGACCCGTAATGGACTAGGTGGAAGAAAATGGCTGAATGAATTGAATCTTGAGATGAATTACAGGATTATCAGTTATTTAACTTGTAGGAGTCAGTCGGGGGTTTCAGGAGAAATTCACTCAAACTGTCTGTGCATCATTTCACGAATCAGTAAATTTAGCATCTAGTACAACAATAAGATTCTGATCCTTTGTTTCTTAAACATTTCCCTTTAAACTTCTCACAAAACAACATCCACATCCTCCCATTCCTCCTCTTTCTTCTTCTTCACACTCTGATCAGAACTCTTCTTCTATGTTCCTCAAAAACAGACTTTTCTCCCATGCTGGATGACTAATTATAGTAAATATCCACATCTTTTTAACCATGAATAATAACAGTTTGTTCATTAAAATAACTATTTATGAAATATTTTATTCTTTTATTAAAACTTAAAGGAAAAGGAGATGAAAAAACCCATTAGTAAATAAAAACTGTGTTTCCAGCTGCTGTGATCCCGTGACACATCTTTACTGAATGAGGAGGACGGACTCTCCCATCAGTGGGCTGATGTCTCCATCAGAAGGTGACTGACTTTATGTCTGGACTCATTTCATTAGTCTGAAACTGGATTTTAACTTCCTGTTGTAAGTTAGCTCTAAGGGAGTTTTTCCTCCCTGGTCCTGGTTCTGATGGAGGCTTTTCTTCCTGGTTTGATCCTGATGGAGGTTTTCCCTTCCTGGTTCTGGTTCTGATTGAGTTTTTCCTCCCTGGTCCTGGTTCTAATGGAGGTTTTTCTCCCTGGTTCTGGTTCTGATTGAGGTTTTTCTCCCTGGTTCTGGTTCTGATGGAGGCTTTTCTTCCTGGTTTGATCCTGATGGAGGTTTTCCCTTCCTGGTTCTGGTTCTGATTGAGTTTTTCCTCCCTGGTCCTGGTTCTAATGGAGGTTTTTCTCCCTGGTTCTGGTTCTGATTGAGGTTTTTCTCCCTGGTTCTGGTTCTGATGGAGGTTTTTCTTCCTGGTTCTGGTTCTGATGGAGGTTTTTCTCCCTGGTTCTGGTTCCGATGGAGGTTTTTCTCCCTGGTTCTGGTTATGATGGAGGGTTTCCCTACTCGTTCTGGATCTGATGGAGGGTTTCCTTCCTGGTTCTTGTTCCGATGGAGGTATTCCTTTATGGTTCTTGTTCCGATAGAGGTTTTCCTTCATGGTTCTGGTTCTGATGTAGGTTTTCCTTCATGGTTCGGGTTCTGATGGAGTTTTTCCTTCCTGGTTGTGGTTCTGATAGAGGTTTTCCTTCATGGTTCGGGTTCTGATGGAGTTTTTCCTTCCTGGTTCTGGTTCTGATGGAGGTTTTCCTTCATGGTTCGGGTTCTGATGGAGTTTTTCCTCCCTGGTTTTGATCCTGATGGAGGTTTTCCTCCTAGGTTCTGGTTCTGATGGAGGTTTTTCTTCCTGGTTCTGATTAGGTTTTTCTCCCTTGTTCTGGTTATGATGGAGGGTTTCCCTTCTCGTTCTGGATCTGATGGAGGGTTTCCTTCCTGGTTCTTGTTCCGATAGAGGTATTCCTTCGTGGTTCTGGTTCTGTTGGAGTTTTTCTTTCCTGGTTCTGGTTCCGATGGAGGTATTACTTCGTGGTTCTTGTTCTGATGGAGTTTTTCTTTCCTGGTTCTGGTTCCGATAGAGGTATTCCTTTGTGGTTCTGGTTCTGATGGAGTTTTTTTTTCCTGGTGCTGGTTCCGATGGAGGTATTACTTCGTGGTTCTTGTTCCGATAGATGTTTTCCTTCGTGGTTCTGGTTCTGATGGAGGTTTTCCTCCCTGGTTCTGGTTATGATGGAGGTTTTCCTCCCTGGTTCTGGTTATGATGGAGGTTTTCCTTTGTGGTTCTGGTTCTGATGGAGGTTTTCCTTCGTGGTTCTGGTTCCGATGGAGGTTTTTCCTTCTCGTTCTGGATCTGATGGAGGGTTTCCTTTCTGGTTCTTGTTCCGATAGAGGTTTTCCTTCGTGGTTCTGGTTCTGATATAGGTTTTCCTACCTGGTTCTGGTTCTGATGGAGGTTTTCCTCTTCACTGTCTCCTCGTGAAGCTCAGGATGGAGAGAAGACCTGATTCAGTCGCTTGGGATGTTCTGATCAAGTTTTACATGAACAAAGTCCTGATTATTCATACTGTGGATCATAAAGATAATGATTTTATGGACTCATCAATAAAAGAAATCAAAAGTATATTTGTTTTTTATTTAAATGACGTTAAAACAGGAAATTACAGATAAAAGTTCAGGGAGTAAAAATATCACAACTGCAGTAGAAAAGAACCCCTGCTGGTCAAAATGATTGATTGAATATGACTTAATTAGAGAAGGTGACCTTTTAATGTATTTTTCTTTCTTTCTTTTTTCTTCAGTTTCGGTTTTTTGTTACAGTTTTTGGTCTTAATATTCCCTGTGTAAGAATTTCACTGTTATTCGATTGAATTCTCTGACTGATCAACATGTTTCAGTAAATTTCAATCGTCTCAGTTAAAATGGACCTGTTGGAGGTGAAGTCCTTTGTCTTCTCTGTCTCTGTCTCCTCAGCTGTCTGATGCTTCCTTTCCACCATAAATCCTGAAAAAGGAAGTGGGAATTGCTTTGACTTTAGCTCAGGTTGAGGCTCGATGCCGGGGACCTCGAAGGCCTCCCGTTATCACACGGTGGGGGGTCTGAATAATAGGACTAGTCCAGACAGGTTTTCATTAAATCCACTTTAGCCATTTATGCTCCTCCCTGGATGAACTCTAATCATTATGGAGGTGTTCTGACTTTTCTGTGGAGGCGCCACATGACTGGTGGGGCTGAATGATCAGGTTTCTGTGTTTGATGGTGGACGATGACAAATATCTGCTGGTCTGTGCATCACGTTGGGAGTTATCCTCTAAAGATCATGAAGATTTTTTCTAATCTACCAATCAGTGTTGAGATTTTCCATTTTATGAGTTCAGGTTTTATGCTGGGGATCATGAGTTTTGGGATTTGGATGAAAGCAGCAGATGCTTTATGTGTTGGTTCATCCTCTGAGGCCAAGAAAGTCTGTAAATATTGACCGTAAAGGCAGATTTATGCTTGCGGGGCGTCTGCGTCCCCTCCGTAGGCTTGACGTAGCTACGCAGAGGCTAGACGCCTGTTCTAGACCTGACGTGCACCCCTGCTACGCAGACGGTTGACGCGGAAGTACCCCCTTGTTATTGGTCAGTTTGGGATCACGTGTGCCGGATATCTGGATCTTGTGGTTGAATTTGTGTCAATCAAAATGATGGATCAAGTTGATGAGAGGCTGATCAAATTATTTATTCATTTTCTTTCACAAACTAATAAAGACATTGAACCATCCGGGACGCCGTTGTTTTAAAACAGGAAATACCTACCGAACTGAAGTTAATCATCAAAATAACTCCAACCTGGCGAGTTTACCGGCCGATACCACCCCTGCTGCCACCTTCAGGTTAGGAGGAGAAACTGCAACATGACACCAAAACGACGTGCTCCCCCTACACTCGATGCGAAAACAAACTCACCAACGTCAGCTACGCCGTAGCCGACCGCACGCAGATGCTGCGCAAGCATAAATCCGCCTTAATGAGATGGATGTTTTTACTGTTGATGTATCAAATCAAATCAAGTTTATTTGTATAGCCCTATATCACAACAGAGTTGTCTCAGAGGACTTTACAGAAAGAGGTGTAAATAAACAAACAGAATCA
>JBAMHW010000008.1:31064562-31083747 GCA_037177495.1 Rhadinocentrus ornatus
CCTCTGCAGGTCTCAACCTCTGCAGGTCCGAGCCTCTGCAGCTCTGAGCCTCTGCAGGTCCGAGCCTCTGCAGGTCTCAACCTCTGCAGGTCCGAGCCTCTGCAGCTCTGAGCCTCTGCAGGTCCGAGCCTCTGCAGGTCTGAGCCTCTGCAGGTCCGAGCCTCTGCAGGTCTGAGCCTCTGCAGGTCCGAGCCTCTGCAGGTCTGAACCTCTGCAGGTCCGAACCTCTGCAGGTCTGAGCCTCTGCTGGTGATTTTTCTTTCAGGTTGGGAAAAACAATCAGACACATGTGGAAAGAAATTTACAGAAATTCTTTGAAACACACATTTTGTGTCAGATGTAGTTTCAGTTTTCTCCGTCTTCAGTCGTGCATCAGGTTCATGCAATACTCCGACAGCTGTGTGATATCTGGCAGCTGGATTTTTAGTATTCTAGTGCAGCTTTGCAGCCTCAGCCGTGAGTACGAAACTCAGCTGAGAGGAGAAAGTGAAACATCTGACTTACAAGTTCCTGCAGAGAAAAGAGAAAAAACCTGCGGTGTGGACAGACGTGCAAACGCTCTCAGGTCAGCATAGACGTGAGACCTTGAACTATAAGAAGTGAAAAATACAGCAAGCATTTCTTCACTAATAAAAGCTGGAATATTTAACACTGTTAGAACATGGAGTCTTGAGGTGGGACTACATCCAGGATCAGCTCTGAGCCTCTGCTTGTTCTCCATGGCAACGGGCAGGCTGATAGACCAGGTTAGTGGGATTCTCCACCGACTACGATGTTTCCAGGTGACACAAACCTGTGGCGAGAACCGGTGGAAGGCAAGCCAGAGAGGTCGAGGTATGTCCTGGAAAGGAGAGGGAGGAGTGCATGAGGAATCCAAGTGGAACGGTGGGAATACAGTAACGAGTATCTGGAAGTCGAGGAAAGGTGTAGAACATGGCGGTGGGACCAGAGACGATGGTCCTGAGGAGAAGACAGGAGGCAGCAGAGATTAAAATGTTGAGACTCTTTGTGCGAGACAGTGATGGACAGGTACATCAGACGGACAGCAAGTCCGAGAGGCCGGTCTAAGGTGGTTCAGACGTGTACAGAGGAGGGATGAACACAGCAGTGGAAGGATGCTGAGGTCGAACCCAGGTTGGAGACGTAGAAGAAGACTGAAGAGGAGACGTTAGCTGAGGATGAAGAAAACAGGGTTAGATGGAGGCAGCTGATTCAGGAGATGCCTGGAGGAAACAGCTGAAAGGATTATTATTATTCATGTTCCCGGTGGGTTGACGAGTGATTCCAGGCTGTGTAGAAGTCTCCGCTTTGACTTAACAACAGATTCTTCACAGCTTCATATTTTCTTAACCTCCAAATAAAAACATAACAGCGAATCTTGGAATGGAAAACGGAGTTGTAGGACTTCGGGAACTGGGAATGTACACGTTCATCCATCATGTTGCATATTCCAGTTCAGGGTTGCGGGAAAGCTGGAGTTCATCAGCCACGAGAGACATTTCTCCACATTCATTTACTCGTCTCAAACGGCAACTTGACCTCAGCGGTGTAACATTGAAATATGTGCAAAGTTGAGTTAATTTAATGATCATCTACGAGGCGTTTTGTATGCGTTTGATTTTTACCGCAAGTTCCTACAACAAGCAGGCGAACAACTCGTTCCTTTTTCCAGCGTTAACATTTTCCTTCGCGTTTAGCTTGAGAAAACCAGCTTTTCTCGCCTCCAACCGCAGTCTGAGACTGAAAACGAAAACAAAGCAACAATAAATGTTTAAAAGACAACAAATATACACTGGCCTGCTGAGCCTGAGCTGCTCCATCTGCTTTTAGTTTAGATTCTACTTCACTGCTGCATCGAAACACAGAAAATCCCCATAAAAACGTCTCGCGTGGGATCACAGCTCCAACAATCCTAGTTTAACATTACGGGCACCGTGTCAAAACCTGGCACAGGTCTCAAACTCGGGTCCACGGGGACCGCCGTCCTGCAGGTTTGTGTTGTTTCCCTGCTCCAACACACCTGATTTAAATATATAGGCTCGTGTGAAGAAGCTGTTGAATCCATCTGATCTGAATCAGGTGTGTTGGAGCAGGGAAGCAACAAGCCTGCAGGTTTGTGACCCCCCAGCGGGTCGGATGCCTCTCCGTCAGCGGCGAGGTGGCGGATGGCGTGAGAGCGGCGCAGAGCCGATGGGAGGAGAGGCCATTCATTAAACATGGCCGTCTAAAAATAAAGGCTTCCTCCTTTCACAGGAGCCGCTCTCTTTAATCTGGGCCAGAGCTCGGAGTGGTTTTCATCAGCACGTGAGAGACAACGAGACAAAGAGGAAGAGGAGGAGGAGGATGTTTCATCTTCATGGTGACCACCGCCTGCATTGTACTTGAAAGATGCCCGGCTCCACCTCTGAGCCCACTGTTAACAAACCAAGGCCTCTAATTCCAACTGTGTCACATCTGGAGAAGAAAGGTGTGACTGGCTGTTAGAAAACACACTTATAAATAAAACATTTTCAACAGTTGCTCCAAGTTTAGACCCGAATCTTTACAGAAGAAGACTGAAAGAGTGTTTCAGTTTAAACTGCTGCGGGGGATCAGTGATAGTTCGCGTGGTGCTCAGGCACCGAATCAGAAACACTGGGAACACATTCTCTAGGTTTTGTCTCCAGACACGATGAACACGAGCCGTCTACTTGTGGAGCAATTCATCATTTCCATCATCTTCTTCCAGCGGCTTCGCATCTTCATGTCTTCCGGGGATCTTCAGGCCTTTCCAGGTTGAAGTCTCAGATCAGTAAGCTGCTGGTTGGAGTTTCTGTTTCAGTCTTTTATTGCTGATGAATCGTTTCCACCACGTAAAACCAATGAGCTGAAGATCACACTGTAGCCTCGTTGCACGTTCCACATGTAATAAAACACACACTTCATCATGTTTAACAAACGAAACATCTTCTTCTCTGAAAATATGTACAGAGACTGGAAATGAGTGTAAATGCAGGAAATGATCAAAAGAAAAACTTTGAAAAACCTTTTACTGATTCAGACTCCTTCATCCATCCATCATCTATCCATCCATCATCCATCATCCATCCATCCATCCATCCATCCATCATCCATCCTTCATTCATCCATCCATCCATCATCCATCCATCCTTCATCCATCCATCCATCATCTATCCATCCATCATCCATCCATCCTTCATCCATCCATCCATCATCCATCCTTCATTCATCCATCCATCCATCATCCATCCTTCCATCAATCATCCATCCTTCATTCATCCATCCATCCTTCATCCATCCATCCATCATCCATCCATCCATCCTTCATCCATCCATCCATCCATCCATCAATCATCCATCCATCCTTCATTCATCCATCCATCCATCAATCATCCATCCATCCTTCATTCATCCATCCATCCATCCATCAATCCTTCATTCATCCATCCATCCATCATCATCCATCAATCTTTCATTCATCCATCATCCATCCATCAATCTATCATCCATCCATCATCCATCCATCCATCCATCAATCATCCATCCATCCTTCATTCATTCATTCATCCATCCATCCATCATCCATCCATCCATCATCCATCCATCCATCCTTCATCCATCCATCCATCATCCATCCATCCATCCTTCATCCATCCATCCATCATCCATCCATCCATCAATCATCCATCCATCCTTCATCCATCCATCCATCATCCATCCATCCATCAATCATCCATCCATCCTTCATCCATCCATCCATCAATCATCCATCCATCCTTCATTCATCCATCCATCCATCAATCATCCATCCATCCTTCATCAATCTATCATCCATCCATCCATCCATCAATCCTTCATCCATCCATCCATCATCCATCAATCCTTCATTCATCCATCCATCCTTCATCCATCCATCCATCCATCAATCATCCATCCTCCATTCATCCATCCATCCATCATCCATCAATCCTTCATTCATCCATCCATCAATCTATCATCCATCCATCCATCCATCCATCCTTCATTCATCCATCATCATCCATCAATCTTTCATTCATCCATCATCCATCCTTCATTCATTCATCCATCCATCCATCAATCCTTCATTCATCCATCCATCCATCATCATCCATCAATCTTTCATTCATCCATCATCCATCCTTCATTCATCCATCATCCATCCATCAATCTATCATTCATCCATCATCCCTCCATCCATCCATCCATCAATCTTTCATTCATCCATCATCCATCCATGCATCTATCATCATCCTTCATCCATCCATCCATCCATCCATCCATCATCCTTCTACCCATCATCCATCCATCCATTCACAATATCTGAAGCAAAGCAAGTGCTCCTCCATCCCTACAATGAAGCACAGTGGTGGCAGCATCGTGCTGTATGGAATCTTCTCATAGAGGCCCTTAAAGAAAGCCGGATGGGACTGCAGAGACCTGAGACCTGGTTCACCATCCAGCTCCTTTCAGGACAAGCCTGGTGCTGTCCAGACAAAGTCCAGACTTCAATCTGACAGGACCGTAGAGAGCAGCAGATGTAGGTTTAAAGCTACGTCCATCCAACCTGACGGCGTTGGAGAGGATCTCTCGGGAAGAATGGGATAAACTGTCCAAATCCAGGATTACAAGGCTAATTCAAGATTACTGGAAACTGTAAATCTGCTAGCAGAGAGGCTTCTACAGCAGTGGATAAAGGTTTTCTACTTCATGTGAATAGAATAATTAAAATGGAAAAAATAAACGTGTGACTCAGATGCTGGACACCTTGCTATGCTATAGTAAACTGCCTTAACTTTTTATCTCTTCATCTCTCATGTCCCTTACTTCTGCCAGGATTTTCCTCTTTAACATTCCCTCCTTCCTTTCTTCTCACTTTTTCCCTCTCTCCTTTAATCCAAAACTTTTCCTCCCCGCGCCCTGACCCTCCTCCTCTTCCTCGGTCCTGTAGGTGAGCTGCATGATTGGGCGGCAGGTTGGAGGGGTAGGCGTTTGGAAATCACATGGTTCACTTTTCCAGTTCTGTGAGACGCCATTTTGGAGGAAAGTTTGGAAATTGCAGACCTGGGAGGTGCAGGGGAAAGAGGAGGAGAGGAGAGGAAAGAGAGGAGGGATTTACGCTCAGAGAAGTTTGACACGAATGCACGAAGCTGCGCTGGAAGTATCGCACAAGTGAGTGGACCAGTGCGGGATAAACCGGTCTGGGCTGGGCTCCAGTTGAGGTGTGCCACCAGGCTGGACTTTGAAGTTGTTTTTTAATTTCTGGATCAAGCGGCAGAGCTCCGGAGCGGATCTTTCCTCCACCGCGCAGCAGCAGCGGCTCGTGCATGCACCACCTGGGCTCCGCACGCACGCACACTGGGTGTTATATATATTTTTATTACACAGCAGGTCCCAGCTGGTGAACGCTAGATTCCCACTTTTCCACCAGCCACTGCGGTCAGCCTGCGCGCGGCACGCCGGCGCAGGGAGCCTCTCTGGCGGAGAAGTCCAGCTCGGAGAGTCGGAGCTTCTTCTTGGCTCCAGATCTCTTCATGCGGGGTTAGTTTGAAGCAGGACTCCCGTGTGTTTGTGCGCCAGTTCCCGCGGAGGTCTGGTGTGGTCGCAGTCCTTGGACGGGTCGGTGTCCCCCCACAGTTTAGTTTTGGGTTTGTTCGGCTCGGACGGGAACTTGGTGTCGTCGTGGAGGGATTTTCTGCCCAGACTTGGAGCGGTGACAGCGGATTTAACCAGAGGAACAATCAATAAAACCCCGTCCTGTGTGAGGAGGAGTGTATGCGGCTAACGCAGGTCTAGCTCCATACCGAGCCGAGCCAGACCCGACCATGCCAGTCAGAAAGAAAGGTAAGCAGCTTTCACCTCACGTAGTAACTAGCAAGCTAGCTGGGCTAACCGCTGCCTGCTGGGGGAAACTCAAACTGCAGCCTCGTGGAGAGAAACGCCACAATTACACAAACACGGACACACACTAACACGGATATGGTTAAAAGTGGGCTACACGGCCCAGTTGGGCCATTCCGAGCCGGGCCGGGCCGTACCGGCCAGGTGAAGTGAGTTAAAGTAGGGCTAGCCAGTTAGCCGCCGCTGCTAACCAAGTTGTATATGGGGCACCTTGTCTGAACTAAAAATAAACTCAATAAAATATTTACAGGGTTGTCAGGGAGCACGCGGTACCTGAAGGTAACGTCTTATAAATACTCTTCTAAACTTTAGCTGTTAGCAAACTTCTCTAGTTTAGCGTCATGCCTGGAAGTTGAGCCAGAAACGGAGAGTTAACCGCCGCCTCAGTGTGCGGGGATTTTCTGTTCGGGCTCCCAGACTTCCAGCTCAGTGTCTGCTAGGCTCAGGTGCTTCAGGTCTTCCCTCCAAAAGCTTTAGAAAAACACCCAAAACCAGTGCCAGCACCCGCAAGTCTTTACTTGTTTACATATGAATGTTTGAAAGATTTATTATAAACAACACAACAGTGAGGTCTAGTACAAGAAAGATTGTCTTGTTTGGTCTGTAAATAAATAAAGTTTTTCAGCGGAAAGCTGGAAGTTTCTGGTTTTCTGTGGAGAAAACGTGAGAAGTGAAAGTAAAACCTCACATTTAAGATGAACATTTGGCCTAAAACTGTTAGAAATTCCAGACTTTGCACATTGAACTCATATCCCAACGCTAGGAGCCGTTTCTGGATTTCACCCAGGATCAGATGCTGGTGGGTTTCCGTTGTGGTCTAGACTTCTTTAATGCTCGTTTCAGCCACTTTCTTTCAGTTTCCTTTACAGTTCCAACCCCAAAACCAAATTAGATGGCTGTAGGTTCAACTTGTGCTTTTTTAGTCTCTGGAGTTTTTAACTTGAATGATCTGACAGTTTGCTTGTTATTCATTCGTTCCTTCGTTGCTGGAGAACCTGGACTCATCGGCACGTTGTCCACAGCAGGGTCTCCAACTCCGGAGGTTTCAGACGTCTCCTGCCACACAAGCCTGTTAATGACCCCGCGATCTGAGGCAGGTGTGTTTCATCAGGGTAGACAGTAGCTCACGAGGGCCGGACGTGGAGATCCCTGGTCTACAGGTTTCTCACACCGAGGAACGTGGATCTGAACATGACGATGCAGTCATTTGTAAAATGAGGGAAACGTGTGTAATCTTGTGCTTTACGGAGCTGAGATTCACTGAGAGATGAACTAGTGGAAACCAGGGTTTTAGTCTAGTTTTTTCCTCTGGTAAAACTTCTTAAACATCTCGTCTCTCAGATTTTTTATGGTCTCATTTTTATTGTTAATATTATTCATAATAAAATATATTGAATTTTACCCTAAAATTCAGAAGTTTTAACCTGGAATCAGAGCCGCACCAACATAGAAAGTAAGTGTATTATTTCTTCAGTTCCAGCTATTTCTACGCTTGTTTGTTAAACAGAGATTGCACTGTTGCTGGACCACGAGTCCACATTAATGTGCTGAATCTAGTGGCGAGCCATGAGCACGTCCCTGTAGCTCCAGCTCTTCCTTGTCAACGCCATAAAGGATTATTTGAGTCATTAAATGGACTTAAATTCATTCCTTATTTCAGTGTAGTTGAACGTCAGGTTCAGCTGCAGCGATGAAAGTCTGATGTCCGGTTAGAGAGATGTGACCTCCCGCTTCCCTCAGCTGGGCCTGATACAGACCGTTTTACTGGGCTTCAGTGGAAAACCCGCTGAGGCGCAGCTCAGTGCAGCAGATCCACCGCACCCCGAACTCACCTCTGCTTCCTCTTCCTGTCTTCCAGATGCACAGCGAGCTCTGCTGCTGCTGGAGGAATACCGAGCCAAGCTGAACCACGCCGAGGACCGGCAGCTCCGACACTCCATCCAGAGGGTCATCGACATCTTCCAGAGCAACCTCTTCCAGGCTCTCATAGGTACGCTCCGCCTTGGCTTCAGAGCTGTGTGTGAACGCCGCAGCCGCTGGTGTCGGCCCGACCACTGAATGTAAACATCATGTACACGGGTAGCGATGGCAGACGTCCTTCAGCCTTCACACATGGAGATAAATCTCCTTGGTCTCCGGCACACTGCTACACTGCAAAGCTCCATTTTCACCTCCGTCATTTTCCTGTTGAGCCGTAAATCTCCCGACAAGGCGGAAACTTTCCCTGCAGCGTCCAGCTTTCCTTCAGACCTTCTTTGGTTTATGGCTTTATTATAACATGAAGAGTTAATATTTATAACGAGAAGAAAATGTCATTAAAAGTATGAAATCTAACATTTTACATGAAGAATTTAGAATTGGAGCCAGATCTTGTTCCGTTTTTTCCCTGGGTGGCGTCCTCTGTCCGCCGGTGCTGCAGAGAAACGGGTCCTGCACGAGGCCACGTGGCTCGGGTCTGCCAGCCGCGACGCGTGCCGGTCTTTGATGTGAACGCTTGTGATCTGTCAGGCGTGCTGAAAGCTGCATGGCCAGAGAGAAGCTGTGAAGTCATGAACACGCCGGCCAGCGGCCTCCTGACTTCACCGCTCTGACAGCTGACGAACGGACAGTTGGAGCTGAAGATCCTTACAGGCTGTTATTCCGCGTCACACAAATAAGTGGAAGTCCATGTTTGTTCCTGCAGCTGAAGTGCGAAGTAGAGACTTCAGTCTTTGTGGGAGGATGGATTTATTTCCACGCGTTTCATCCAGATTTGGGTCATTTTCTGTAATATGTGGGATGACGGCAGGTCTTCCCTCAGCAGTGAGCGCTGGGAGCTCCTGGGTCTGTAGCCCGGAGACGAGCGTCAAGGCGGCAGCTCGCTTGCTTCATCCGTCGCGGCCGAGCGGGAGCTCGCTAAGTTCCGGGCTGTTTGTTGGGATTTCCTGGTGAAAAGACGTGGGAACAGTTCCCAGTGAGGACCAGCCGGTTTCTCGGTCCGCTATGTGATTGAACACGGGTAGTTTCCATCAGCTGGGTCTGGATCTGGTCTTAAAGCGGACCCCCGTGAGCGAGTGAAACGGTTATGGGAACAGGAAGTCAGAGTTGGGGTGGTGTTTGTGGGACGGGCGGGCACCTTGCTGCCAGCTAACGGTGCTGGAGGCGGCGCAGGGTTAACGGATCCGAGCAGCAGGAATGCCGTCCGACCTGTTTGAGTTTCCCAGGACTGAATGAAAGACTCTGACTTTATTGTCTGAATGTTGAGAGAAGGAAGTCGTTAAGAACAGAAGGAATCAGGCCGCCGGCTCCTCTTTCTTAAACATGTTAGTCCAGAGGTCACCTGATTCTTTATTGGGTCTCCAGACTGGCCCGGACCATGCTGCTCTGCATGCAGGGAGCAGCTGGGCTCCGGTAGACTAGACTAAAGGAACAGTTTGGTTTGAATGACCCAGTTTCACAGAGAACTAAATGAAAACAGATTCGGCTTTGACTTCATCTGTAATAGAAAATAAGGCCTTCAGTAAGACAAAATCCGGCCTAAATTGTGGAGTCTTTGCTGGACTCTGAGGATTTCCCACCAAACATGGAGGAAAACTTCAGGACTTGAGGGGTTTTTGGTTTGGGCTTTAGCTTCCTGAAGTCTGGATCATGACTCCAGTTTTCTCTGGTTGTTGTTGGAATCTGAACTCTGGGGATCAATAAAGTTCTCTATCGGACTTTCTTTGTTTCGACACAAATCACATTTTATCACTGCTGAATTTCAGCAGATTAACTATGAATTTATACAAGCTGGACCAGGACGAGTCGGAACAGAGGAGGAAAACCAGGATTCCCACATTTCCTCTGATTTTTAAAAAGCATTTTTTATTTTTGTTGCAGGCAGAATGACCCGAAGATTCAGTTTCATTGAATCCATTATTACCTTCATTTTATCTCTAACGTGCATCATTTTACAGAAAATGTTGTTTCAGGGAACCTTTTCCCACCTGGGAACGTTCCCATAACTGTTCCCGACACTTCCGGGTTCTGGGGAGGATCCGTCCCCCGTCAGACCCGCCGAGGTACAGCCACGTTTCCATGGAGACCATTTCTGATGAGGCTTCGTTCAACAGTAGATGGATCCGCTGAAGGTCCAGATCCATCGCTCAGGTCCTGGTTCAGCTCCCGCTGGTCTGTCTGATCTTTGCTGGTTTTCACACATGAAACTAAAGCAATGGGAAGAAATGATGAGTGACGAGAATTATTTCATCACTTTTTGCTCCGCGTGGTGACGTTACCCCGTAACTTTCACCGGAAACACGGAAAACGTAGAATTATAGATTTTCTCTTGGATTCATCTCAAGGTGGAAACTCATCTCTGAATTAGAAAAACTCAGCTATTTGCTTTAAACTCCTGTTTGTGTTTAGCTTTTATTTTACTGAAAGGATGAGATTAGGTGGTCTCAGCTCTTCGTCTCCATGTTTCCCATGGTCTTCGTCAGCAGATAGTAGGGCTGTGCGATTGATCGAATTTTAATCACAATTACGATTTGGTTTTCTACGATCATAAAAATAAAAAGGTCCGATTATTTTGCTCCTCTACAGTTTACTTTACAGCAGACTCCTCCCACTGCTGCAGACTCCTCCCACAGTCCCAGCCGCTTTGGTTTAATTCAACTCCAGATGCAAACGCCTCTCAAGTTATGGGCTGGACACACGGGAGGCGACGTCGCTCCTTCTCCATTAATTCTCAATTGAAGTTGCGCGATGAGGCGGAAATCGCTGCCCTCCTCCAGCCGAGCGACAGGCGACATTCGTGCGTGTGAAATGTTGCTCGTTCATGTAGACGTTTACACGGCGGCTTACGACGCGACACGAGGAAATAGAAAAATGTTCAGTTTGTGAGTTGTGACTAAATAATCCACCAGAGAAAACAAACATAACTTGTTTGGTCGCCATAGACAGCGAACGACCCGGATTTAAGAACCTCATCAACACTTCGGACAAACGGCATCACTGCATCTCTTCACTATTTAATCGTGTCTCTCTGCCCTCTATGATGAGGGTGATGTGAAGGACGTGGCGACGGTCCGATGCTTCGCCACCGCTACGGACCCGTAGTCAAGCTGCACCATAGAGCCGAATATGAGGCGGATTATAACGTGAAAACGAAACGTCTCCAGTCTCATTTATTCCAGATCACACCTGCAGAACATCTGCTGGTCTGAGACAAGCAATGGCTGCTGGGACCTGGTGGAGGGAAGCTAGTCTGGATTACCACAGACGACGCTTTAAATCTTTTTTTTTCTCTTTTTTTTATTTCTTAAAGGCTCTTTTTTTCTTTCACTAATCGTGTTAGATAATCGAGATCTCAATTTCAATCAAAATAATCGTGATTATCATTTTTCCCATAACCGAGCAGCCCTATCAGATCCATCTAGCAGAGAATCCGCTGCAGCTGATTGGAGCGTTTCCGTTGGAGGCAGAATTCAGACGTGTCCTGGTTCAATGAGCGACGACTCGCTCTGCAACACCAGCTTTAATCAAGTAATTGATGTGATAGTTTCATGAAAGGCTGCAGAAAGTTGTGATTCAGGATAACAATTCTTCTTCTCAGCCTGAGCAAGGCAAAAATCTTCTTTTTGACTTTAATCCCACTGGTTGTCGTTGACCGTGACTCCTGACTTAAATAACAACTCCTTGGTTTCTCCCGGGTTTAACTGAGCGCGTGCAGAACCGTCCCGGGTGCGTTTGTCAAGGCCAAACGTTAGTGGTAAAAAATGGATTTCTGCCGTGCAATTTCCAGTCTCGCCGCCCCCCCCCCACAAAAAGAGATGTCTGCAGCAGGCCGAGCAGAGCGTAATCCCTCTGAGGACACGATGATTACCCCCAGTCTTTAATCCCCACCCTCCACCACCGCAGCTGATTTACAGAGAGCAACCAGCTTCACTTTGTGTTTCTTCTCATTTTTTCTCTGGCCTGCTTTCTCCGTGACAGATGGCCTTCTGGCCTTTAGTTTTTATTGTAATAAAGCAGCATCCACGTGTTTACGGCATTTTCTTCATATTTAAAATCATTTCCGGGCGTCTGGACGCTGCAGGTTTCACCTGTCGGACAGTTTTAATGTTTAAAAGTTGTTTTTTTACATCAAATAAAGGAATCAGAGGTGTTATCTGAGGGATGGTGGTGACCCCTTCAGGGACACCCGAGCCTCCTGGTCTTCAGCAGTTTCTTTCTGATCCTCCAGGGAGTTTCCCAGCTGCTCCCAGGCCAGCGGGGAGGTGTAATCCCCTCTAGGAGGCCTCCCCCTCCCTGTCCAAGCTGGCTGGGTAAACCTCTGGAGGGAGGTACGTCTTCATCAGGTGCCTCCTCCTCTTCCTCGTCTGGATCTCTGAACTTCTCACCTGATCAAAGAGAATAATTCCCGCCAGCTGACTGTCGGTCATGAAAATCCTCCAACAAACTGAGAATCGGCCCTCTGGCTTACTTCAGACCCCGAGCCGTGGTTAGCATGACCCGGAACGACTTTACTACGTTTTTTAATCGTTGCTACGGCGGTTGCTACGGCAGTTGCTACGGATGCTATTACCAACAAACCCAAATTAAGTTAATGGCGCGTCACCGACTGAGTTCCTCTTAAAACTGGTTACATTTCACCACAAATATGCTTCTATTCATAGAAATTGGACATAGAAAAACCTGCAGACAGAATCTAGAACATGGACTAATACAGAACAACGCTGGAACTGCAATCATTGGTTTTATTAACATTGTCTTACATGCTGAGGGCTCAACCCTGCGAGGCGAGCTCGTGGTTTCGTTCAGCAGATGCTGTTCACGCAGATGTTCTGGACCGGCAGCGTCGAGTGTCACGTTTGAGTCTGAGTCAGCTTCTCTTCAGCAGCTGGAAGTTTGCAGATTTTCAGCAGCTCGTTGTAAAGCCGAGTCGTCTCGTTCCTGACCTGATGTAGAAGAAGACTGCTCTCCGGTCAGATGATGTGGACACGCCTTGAATTCAACGCTTGTTGGAGGATTTCTGATCATGTTAACTTAGAAACAGCTAAACATCAACATTCCTTGAATTTTTCAAAGTTTTTCAGGCCAGGGTTTTTAAAATTCACATGTTCAGCTAGAAAACTGCATTAGTTCAGAAATCAAGCTTCTTTCAGGTCAGTTTTCAGATTCCTGCTGTTTGAATTGATCAGTTTTCTGAAACGGAGGCTTCTGATGTGATTTTTTTCCCTCTAACAATTAACGGAAACATACTAAGGACTTTTTATATCTCATGTCCTTTGTTTCTTTTTTGTTCTGACTTTTTCATGGACGTAAGTTAAAAAATAATCCTTCAGTGTGGGTGGGGTTGTGTAAATTCCTCTGATGCTTACACTAATGATAAATAAAACGTGAAGATGTTGGATGAAACGTGTTTCAATAATAATTCTGTGATTTCATGTACAAAAACAAAAAAAAAGACCCTGTTTGGGGATAAAAACCACGTCAGCCCGAAGCAGTGAAAAAAACTCTGCACCGTCCTGATAGCTAGAAAGACCTTGACTGGAAAGAACACGCCTGGATGGATCAATAATTCCTCTTCTCTCCTAAACCATGTGGATTTTCCAGTCAACGCTGGTCCTGTAACTTGTCGCAGAAACGCGTTCACCCACCGTATGAATGAAAATGTTTCCCAGACGCTCGATAAATGTTACGTTTTGTTATGTTAAAGATGAAGGAAACGGTGAGTTGGAATCCATCAGTCAGACAGAACCGCCTCCAATACCCGATCTGATGATGATGATGAAGGTCCATCCAGGTGTTCTACGTCACACCTCTGCTGTTTTTATTTATTTTATAATATATTTTTTAATATTTTAACTTTGAGAATCATCATTGGATCTCCAGCCAGTAGAAGAAATCCTAACGTGAGCTGGATTGCATCCTGATCCAGGTCCACTTTGTTTGGTCTCGGCAGCAGTTTGTGTGTTTTCCAGCTCCCCGGTGTGGTCACGTTGGTTTTCTAAAAGTAGGTTCAAGCATTTTTACTCCAATGATTGTGTCAAAGTCACACATTTAAATGAATAGCGATGGACAGCTTGGTCTCGGAGTTCCGCAGGGCTCATGTCTTAGACATCGGAAGGTTTTAGATATTCTCCATCTAACGTCTAACATCTCCCCTCCCGCCCCGGTACTGCCTTATTTCTGACTATAACCCGACTAGTTTATGATGAGTTAGTCACTAGTCCTGTAATGAGACCAGCTGTGTTTGTCTAGTCTGTACGGATGAAATGTCTCCAACTCAAACGCAGATGACATTAAAGAGCAGAAAATGTCCAGCGTTGATCTCATCATTCCCTGAAACTACGTCTGCTTTAGAAATGAGGCATTTAATCAGCAGCAGGAATGAAGACCAGCTCCGTTTTTTTGTTTTTTTACTAGTTATAGGACACATTTCATCCGTTTCTATGCTGGAAGACAGAACCTAATGAAGACCAGATCCACCTGCAAAACAGGCCAGTTTTCTCACTTATTAGTTGAGTTGTGGCTTTTCCATGGTTTCCATTTTCAGGTTTTCTTATTGTGCAACTTTGCTGTTTTTAGTTAGACTAAAACTGGTCCACGCTTACTGGTTCCCCAGGAATTAAGACAATAAGTTCTGCAGCATTCAGGGGTGTTGACACAATGCCAAGGAGGAAAGACATCAGCAATGACCTTATAGAAGCAGCTGCTGTCCTTCGGTCTGGGAAGGTTATCAGCTCATTTCCAAACTATCCCGAGTCCATCATCCTACAGAGAGGAAGATTAATCTTGCCTGGAGTGGATGTCCCTGCGAGATCAGCCAAGGACCAGAACCCAGTAGCTTCATCTCAGACTCTCCAGGTTAAATGTTAAAGTTCATGACAGTCCAGCTAGAAACCGACTGAACCAGTATGGCTTGTTGAAAGGGTTGCACGAGTAGAAATCATGGCTTAAGTTGGCAGAGCTTTGGTCCTTTAACACCTCCTAACAGCTGTCGGCACGGTGGTGGAGGGGTGATGGTCTGGACACCTTGCAGTCGTTGCATGGACCATGAACTCCTCTGGATAACCAAGTATTCTAGAGTCAGATGTGAGTCCATCTGTCCGACAGTGTCGAGTGGGCCGTAAATGTGGGATCAGAAGGCTATTGGATGCAAAGGTTTGGAGGACGTAAACAAGTGGAACAGAACAGCTTTGTCCAGGACCCGAGGCCTCCAGACACAAACAAAGAACCTACCTACCTAGGTTACTTTAACCTGCAGTTAAAGTAAAATTACTTTATATTCCTCATTTACATAAGTTCAGTAACTTTATAGGATGTGGTCCAACATTATCGATGAGTTCTCGTCATTTAGCTAAATCCGGACAAAAAACGGATCCCTGTGGTTTATTTTCCGAGCCGCTAAATTATCCCTGGCAAGCAAAAAGAGCCGGAATCATGAGGAGGTAGCTGCTGCTAAGATTCAGATTTATTACCGGAGGACGGAGGGTAGACGCTAGTACGAAGAGCAGTTAGCTGCCAGGCGAGCAGCCTCGTGCCCTAGCTTAAACCGACCTCGGTCAGCCTTACTGTGTGGATGGAGAGCCGGTCCAGACTATGTGTACCGGAGTTACAGGGGATTTAACAAAGAATCAAGGTGTTCACACGGTCCAAAGTCAAGGCCTGGGCCTGACTGAGATGCTGTGGTGGGACATTTAGATGCTGCAAACCTCAATGAGCTCAAGCAATGATGGAGCAGAATTCCTCCACAACTCTGAGAGAGACTGAACCCAGAAAACCACGACTGAAGGAGTTTCTAGCTGCTGCGTCATCGCGCTGATGCTGACTTTCAGTTTCTGTTAAATAAGTAATGCTCTGATGTTGATCTGAGATGGAGGCGCTGAATTTTACCACCTGATGAGTAAGCATTTATGAACCCTGGACTTTGTTTCCATGACGACTGGACACCTTGAGGAAAATCTGCTGTTGTGGTCTGGGAATTGTAGTGAGTCACGGAGATTTCAGGCTCTATAAAAATCTTTTCATTACTGGAAAACTCTGAAACCCTGCGGGTGGTATGAGGAGGTGAACCTGCCTAGGTTAGGGTGGTCTCTGGTGCCACCTCACAGGGACATCTGTCCACTGCTCACAGTGGTAGAACCACGAAGCAACTCTGAACGTCCACTCCCACACTGCTGCAGGGTTGGCACGATACTAAAACGTTAAACTCCATATAGAATTTTTTTTCTAAATAAATAAATATATAATTAATCCATTAATCGTCACAACAACAAAAATAACACAAGAAAAGCAATACAAGAAAAATATATGAATAAATATAAGTAAATGCATCATTTTAAAGCTGCGTTAGTTTGTGCAGAGTCTGTTTTTGTCGGGCAGTTTGCTCACTGTGGTGCAAAAATAAAGTGTACTTATTTACATACGTGTCCTTTTCTTTACAAAGATTGAACGAGATCAAGTAAATAGAACGAACAAACTAGTTAACCTAGTTTAAAAAGTAGATAGTCTTAATAGAAAACATAAAACAGATTAGCTTTTTAAATGTTTTTGTAAACGGTCTGCATTAAAAGACATTAATATCTGACTGTAAGCCGGGTTTGATCAGCCGGTAGCAGCTTTGTGCAGTTCATTTTCAGGCTGTCATTAAGCATCCTCTCCTGCTTTAGCAGACGCTAAAGTGGCCTTTAAGTATCGATATCCATGCTAATTAATATCTAACTAGATATTAAATATTTGAATCGATTATTATCTGAGAATCGATTTTTTTTGACAACACTGCTGCCACCATCAGGATCTAACATCGCCATCTGACGCCATCTGCTTTTTCAGCGGAGACATGGCTAAACGTAACGAGCTTCAGCAGCAGTTTTAGTTTGTTGGTGGGATTTAAAACATGGGTGTGTGTGAAGTACTCTGCACACGCTGGGTGTGGTTTGTGTTTTCCACAGAGAGCTGCTGCTCTGGTGGCAACAGCAGTCTAAATAGGTGTGGTCTTTTATTAGAGTCAACAACAGAAGCTCCAGTGTCAGGCTAAATGCTTAATGTGATCACAGACATTGAGTTTATCTGCAGACGTCAGAGTTCTGGCTATAATTTCATTTCTGAAGGTCAAAAATAACTTTAAATTAAGATCCTTGTCAGAAAACTGTGAATCTTGTAGATATTTAGACTGTATTTTCATTTAGAGGAGAGGACGTTGGTTCATATGCAGAGTTGTACAGAAGTCTTGATCCATCTTCATTTCTTTATATATTCAAAGCTTTGTAGAAACATGTTCAAACACGAATATAAACACAGAAAAGGACTCCAGAGTCCAGTCCAGTTCTCGGAAGCTTGGAGCAGACCACTGCAACACGGTCTGAACCCTCTCAAACGTCCAGTGATGCATAGTCTTTATTGTCTCCTCTGGACATGTGGTCTCTGTCCATGTCCATCTGGGACAGACTTAGGGACCTTAGACTGAAACCAGTGTTAACCCCCTACTTTCCAGTTTTCTCCAGTGGTGCCCCGTGATTAATGTTGGCCATTAACACTTTTACTGAAGATCAATAACTGTCCTTAGAATAATTTATAATATCTAAACTAGTTCCCACCAATTCCACACATAGTCTACAGAACAGTTCTCCAGGATCCTTGAAGGACTTTCCAAAGTTGTTTGGATGTTTCTGCCTTTTGTTCCGATCTCTGTCCAGATGATCCCACGCTGCTTCAGTAATGTTGAGGTCCAGGTCTTGGGAGGATCCATCCCTCCTTTAGACCTGTTAAGGTCCAGGTTCTTGGGAGGATCCATCCCTCCATCAGACCATTTCTGACGAGGCTTCAGGCATCAGTAGATGGTCCAGATGCATGTCTCAGGTCCTGGTTCAGGTCTTTGCTGGACAGTTTTTAGTCCCAACTCTTCTTCTATCCTCCACGTGTCCAGTTTCTGCCTCCATGCTGAGATAAGCCGAGTTTCCAGCTAGCAGCTGTTTGGGAATCACCTTGTTGCTACTGAATCCTGCAGCAGCACAATAAGTATGATGGATGATAAAGTCTTCGTTCTGTAAACTAAATTACCCTAAAAAATGTATAAAAAAATATTAAACATGAGGCTCAGACAGGAAAAACCGGCAAAACTGCCAGTTAGTTCCATTGTATTAACTAAAAACTAGAAATAAATCTACTGCACATCGTTAGTGAAGCTGAAACATCTTCCTCATCACCGCGTGTCAGACGGATCTACGAACCGCTGCTGCGTCGCGACGCTTTTCCACACCTGCCGGGACACCGGCCCAGAAGTAATGCGGCCCTCTGGGAATCCTCCCGAACCTCTCGATTAGCTGGCATCGCTCTTCATGTTTATTTAGTCATGTACAGGAGTTTATAGGCTAGGGGTGGGTAAAAATATTGATTTATCGATGCATTGCAATTTTCCGCTGACCAATTCAATATCAGTTATCAGTTAGGCAAATCCTCTAAATCGATTCTCCTCCTGACCCATGGGGGGCGCTGTGGGTGTTATTCACATTATATAGACGGAGGCCACATTAGATCAAACAACAAGAAATGGTGACAAACGCAAGCAGCAACAGGCTAAAACCAGCTCCTTCAACTTTAAATCTGACGTTTGGGGTCATTTCGAATCCTCATGTAAATCCAGAACACAGGAAATGGACAAAAATAAGGGCTTTTGTAAGCTGTGCCAGGCAGAATTAAAGTACTGCAGTCACACGACACCCTGCAGATGCTCTGCAAGAAGCTGTAGCTAAACCTACTGACTCAAAACAGACGCAACTCGACATACGTTGCCTGTAACAGAACTGCATGTTTCCTACTGTTGCACGCCACATGCAGAAATAAGTTGTTTTGTTCTGCAGTTTTCATTTTCAGATTTTTATTGCTCAAAAATGTGAAGTGACGTACCGCATATGTTAGAATGGCCATGAAAATAAATATTTAAAAACTTTCAACAGGAACTCTAATTATTTGTGTATTTTTACTTGATGAATCAATATCAAAGCATTTAAATCCGTATCGAACTGAATCAAAATCGAATTGAATGGTAAGGTTCTTAACAATACCCGGCCCTTATACAGGCTGACTATGTCTAATGTACCTGCACATTACCGGGTTATTACGGTTGACCAGGAAGGGGAGCCTACGTTGTAGGCTACATGTGTGTGTTCTGCTACATGTGTGTTCTGCTACATGTGTGTGTTCTGCTACATGTGTGTGTTCTGCTACATGTGTGTTCTGCTACATGTGTGTTCTGCTACATGTGTGTTCTGCTACATGTGTGTTCTGCTACATGTGTGT